>OZ014511.1:5825398-6519146 GCA_963966075.1 Aphodius sticticus | reverse complement strand
GTGTAAAACATTGTTTGAAAATATTAAAGGTTTGTACAAGTTATTGTTAATATGATGAAAATTTACATTTTTGGAAAAATGTTACTAAAGCAGAACACCGAAATATATATATTTCATGTTAAGTTCAAGGTACACACATAAATGCAATATCGTTATGTAGGGGGTAAATACTAGGTAATTTATACCACATGCAAATTATTATGATTAAGGGTTGTTTGCCACGAAGAAACCAACCCAGCGTTTCTAAGTAAATACAAACTATTAATAACGTGGGTACAATTTGACATATGATGGAACGATATAGAGCGATTTCTGTAAAAGCTATAATCATGTTTCCGTAGCTTTTCCTCGTAATGTATCTTAAAAAAACCAACACAGATAGTCGATACAAATTATTTTGATTTAGGGGATTTAGAGACGTGAAAAGGTAACCAACCCTATTAATTATATCTACATTTTTATATACGGAATAAAGTCATGTAGTAATTATTAAAAAAGTTATAAACAATTTTTAGTAGCAACTCAAAATATTGTGTATCCTTGACGGTCGATACACAACATTGTCACAATAATTAATATAAATATACAAATAACCAATGTTACTGTTATTAAATCCTGTAAAGCATTTTAACCGAGACATTAATACCAAATATCCAAACAATGGATCAAAATTAATGATATGATTCAAAATGATTAGACAAACTTCCAACCTAATTAACGCCTATAATCGCGTTGTGTTTATTGTTTTAAATAATTCTGGCGTCAATTTAAATCGCAATTTCGGCGATCTAACCATAAATCACGTTCCGGGCAGTAAAAGAGCAATTTAGATTTAATCGGTATGGCTCGCCATAACCTGGATTCGGGCCAATTCGTTGCACATCGTTAAAACTTTAATTTGCATTTCTCTATCTTCGCAAATTATTCATCCGTGCTATCGTCGACAGAAACGGATTGCCGCGATTTCGATTTTTATCTCGCGAACATTAAGGCCCAGATAAACAAGTATCAAGTACACACTTTATTTATTACCAATATTTAAATTAAACAAAAATAATGTACCAATTTGAATACTGTAACTTGAAAGGTTTGTTCCGTTAATACAATATAGAGGTTAGGTTCGGCCTATCAATTGTACCTAGTTTATTAAAATAAATTATACTTTCAACACTGCTCAAAAAAATTAGGGGAAAACTTTTTTCGAAACCTGTAACGTTTTAAATAAGAGTTCGTTTAGTTAGTGTAAATAATAATGTAAATTAATAACGCAAAACAAAATGATACTGCTAAAGATGACAAATGAATTCAGTTGTCAATTTTCGTTGATTAGAAAAGTTTATCAAAATCGAAAAACTACTCAAAATCAAGGCCTATTTCTTGTCCTTTCCTCTCTACGTCAGCGTACTGCCACAGCACGAGACCTCCTAAACGACCTAAGACGAGCACATGGAATAGAAATTTCTGATCAAACTGTTAGAAACAGATTAAAAGAAGCGAATTTGGAACCAAGATGACCTGCCCGCGCGAATGAGTTTTGCTCTGGGTCACAGAGATTAGCAACTTCGTCACTGGACGCCTGTACTGTTTACAGACGAGTCCAGATTTCGCTAACTCATTGCGAAGGTCGAGTACGTGTATATAGACATCCTGGTGAACGCTACGCAGCCGCTACTATACAGAAAGTGGATAGATTTGGTCGTGGATCTGTGACGGTTTGGGCTGGAATCAGTATAGACAACAGAGCTGATCTTGTTGTGGTTCCTGGTAGACTTAATGCCATGAATTACATCGAAAGCATCTTGGAGGATCATGTGGTGCCTGCTGCATATGGCGTCAGTCATACCCCAAGAATCTCTTCGCAGAGTAGTGCGAAGCATGCCACGCAGGTGTGAGGAAGCGATTCGTGCTCGTGGAGGGCATACACTGTATTAAACATCACCAATCCATAGAAAACACGACTGTCATCGATACTGCGACAGTAATTTCCAGGTACAGGTTTCGAAAAAGTGCTCCCCTAAATATTTTGAGCAGGTTATTTCTTTTTTTAAAGAGAAATGCTTTGATTCGTGCTTGTTTATCGTCACTTCTATCAGTGGCAGTAATCTGTTTGTAACGTGCGACAGTAGAAATTCTATTTAATGGACAAAAGCTCCACGAGTGCTGGACAGAGATGGAGACATTACGTTGTCTAGGGGGGGAAATTTAATCCACTTACGAGTCCAATTTATGCCGCAGACCACGTGCTAGACCGTAATTACTTGGCATGGCATCTCTTGATTTTAATTGATATACCGAATAATATCTCGCCTGGCATTGTTATGCTTCTGCTCACGTTTACGCTTATGGTTATTAATCTACGGAAATCTAAAGCTCTACACCAGCATTTCTCACTTCTAATTTTACGGCCATAAAATAACAAGTGTCTTGTCCACCAGCGCAGCGTTTGGAGACCTTGAAACGTGTTTGGAAATCGACATGTGCGATGTCTCGAATCGATATCAAATGTTCACATTTTTAGTATTTTCAAGTATAGTTGACTTCAATATGTTAATCTCACGTTCCAATTTGCTAATACATATTAATAGAATAATATACTGGGCATTATACAACTGCTACAAAAAAAATACTTGATTCCTTAAAGAGAAAAATCATAATTTTCAATAATATCATGTTAAATACGTTATTACAGAATTTAAATAAATTAAAAATACCTATCTTAGCAGTTATCTACCGTATTTTTTTAGATAATCTCAATCCATATTATAATCATGTGTGATATCATGTGTATAATCATCATATTAAAATTGCATGATTTATTGTATTACTACGTAAGTTAATATCTTAAAAAAATGTTGGGTATAGAAAAAAAAACATAATTATTATAACAAATTACTCATCGATTAGAGGAAGCAAGATTACAATAATAATTTATCGTAAAAGGTAAGCGTCCTAAATTCAGACACTGTCCTAAATTCCGATATATTTTTGTTTAGTTGGATAAAATAAGAAATCTACAACATTGAACTTTATTTTAGGACATCCGGTTTGTTGATTTGACATTACACTGATCAAGCAAGCTGGACAAAAAATGACAAATAAAGTTGTACATTTGTAATTCAAACTGCACTAAATATTAAGAGAAATAGTCAAAGATCAGTGTCTCTTAACAAGTTTGTTGTCAAAATTTCAAATGCGCGGTTGTGGCACCATCACAAACTGAACTTTACGATCAGTGGCAAAAGTGCATAAAAATTCGCAAATTTATCTATGTCAGTGTGAGCGCATGTTTACGTTAATTTTTGTCAATTATTTTGAATAACTACAATGAAGGAGACGTGTGGTGGTGCGTATTACTTTATGGAAGCTGTACTGATAATAATTTGAGTTTTTTAGCGCTTAATAAAATTAACTTTCACCATAAGGTTATAAAAAAAGTAGACGGAGTACGACTGGATTAAGTGCTTTATTGCTGAGCTTCGATGGTATAGTTTTAGGATTTGTTGAAGTTAGGTGCCACTTTTTGCCGGAAACTTTTTTATTTCTGCTGAAGAGAGCCCCTTGTCATCTGGAGAGCTTCTACAAATACAGATACATGTGCTTTTCTTTGTTATATAACGTCATAGAGGTTCGGAAAAAAAATAGCATAACATACCGGAAGTAGTCATAACTGCATTTGGAATTGGAATCTCAAACGACAACCTAGGTTGTATGTGGTATCATTGCATAGATATTTTAAATAGAAATAACTTTTATTTGAACAAACATTTTTTAAACCATACGCTTCACAAAAGAACCCATAGTAGGTTTATGTTGTCTGTATAAGCTGTGATCAGAAGAACAATCCACGTATTCATGTCTTATTTTGTTAGTAGTGAAGAGACGTGTTAGTATATCGAGGGCTAATGATTTAGCGCGTCCCATGACAAAACCTTAAAGCCAACAAGTCACCTTAGGACAGTCACCTGTCCAACAAAGGATAGCCCGAGATCATATGGTTTTTTTCGTAGACCGCATGATTTGGAAAGAAGTGTTTCCAGCAGAAGTTGTTCCGTTTGAAAATATCTTTGCAATGATATCTGAAAGTGATTGCTGTTGCCAGAATTCCACCGACTGTAGTGTGTGTGGGTTCATTTAATGTATATATTTTCACGCCACATATTATTCGGTTTGGATGAAAGTTCAAAATCGACTACACTGCGGTGTTGCAGCCGCAAGCTAAAACAAATAGTTATTGTTATGGTAAAGTCTTCCATATGCAAACCACCCCACCACAAATTTGGTTTGAAATTAAAAATTAAATTTGGAAGGGGGTAATCAACCTCCTTTCAAAACCACCTCACAAATACTTAATTTTTTTCCCTTTTTTCACGTATATGTAGGAAAATTTATATCACATTTACAAAGTTTCACAATTTTCAAACCAAATTTATTAATAAACCCCCTTCCAAAACCACCCCACAAGTACTTAGATTTGTTTTTATTTTTTTCGCGTATTTGTAAGAATCACATGCACAAAATTTCAAAATTTTCAAGGCAAATTTATTATTCAACCCCATTTCAAAACCACCCCACAAATACTTTTGATTTTTTCCTCTTCTTTTGCATTTGCAGGAATAATAGTAGCACATTCACAAAGTTGCACAGTTTTGAAACAAAATTTACTTTCAACCCCCTCAAAAACCACCCCCTTGGTACTCATTAAAAATTGGTAAAACATAAATGTTTATCATTTCTTAATAGTAAATCTTATTTAACAATATTTAAAACACTTAATATTTACTAGTATGTTTATATTTGTCGGAATAATCTACCATAAGTGTCTGATGTAGGATCATTGTCTGAATTAGGTTCACTGAGGTGTCTGATTTCGGATCAAAATATACGCTTAGTGTCGAAATTAGGGGCAATCGTTAAACTTATAAAATATAATATAAATTACACAACTATTATCAATTTTCTTTTAAAAAAAATAGCCAAATATCTCTAGAAGGAAATATTTGTTTAAAAAAAATTCACATAGTCATTAGCACCACATAAATATAAATTCTACAGTTACAAATGTAACAAAATTCCCTAACCTGTCAGAATGTGGGGCGTTTACCTTTAAGTCTTTTTACCTTTTAAGTCTTTGCACCCCAAATAAATAAAAAAAATTATTAAAATTCAAAAGTCTATAATCACATTTAAATAAAACAAAATAATAATGATTACATATAACCATTCTAAGTACTAATAAAATCTTGAATTGATTTGTAAAAACAAATATATATATTTATACACAGACAAAATGCATAAATGATGTAAAAGCTCAGTTTGATACCAGCTACATGAATTGCTGTCTTTTTCATTCCTATTCTTGTGAAATTGCAACGTTATCACTGTAATTTTATATTTCGGCAATTTCACAGGAAATGTACTGTTATTTCACAGTAGAAATGATCTTTGACAATTGTGTTTCTTTATATCACCGAAAAAAGTATCGGTAAAAATACTATTCGGTTTTGTGAAAATTTTACTATGTAACCATTGTAAGTCTATATTTACGTTCCTTTAAGGGTAAATTTCCAAATATCTATGTACTATTACAAGGAAACAGTAGTTTTAACGTTTGGACTCTGAATATACCGTACGAACAGTAAAAATACACTGTAAATGTACGCTATTTTGTAGCAATTACCTTGTTTGTTTAGTAATAGTTTAGTTCGTATAGTAAATATGTGTATGATAACACAAATATGTGTATGATAACACGGTAAACCGTTCATTCGTGCATGCGCGCTGCTAATTGACGTCAATTCGGCGTTGTTTCCAAGCTCGCATAAGTGCAACACCAATCCGCGTTTCATTTACTAGGATAAGGGGTAGGTACATCCTGGCGTACAACTGTCGAACGTGTGGTACTTCGTATGGAACTATCACGTGTCTACTTTGACAATGGAAAGACTGTAGAAGCGGATATATTCTTCGAAGCATTTTCGTTATTATTTGCATTGTTATTTATTTTAAATAGGGAGTACCCCAAAGAAGTACGAACAACTATGGAATTGTGCCAGAGGTATTTCTTAAAACTGTACCCGGACCGTGGAAGAGCCACTATTATACAAAGAGGAAGGCCGTTACATTGATCAACAAACTGAATAAATTTGTATCTTAGAATGTTTTTTATGTACAGATTTTTTTCTTTTCTTTATTGATGAATATGTTGTTTCCTTTTATTTATATAGATTTATTATTATTCAGAATAAAAATAAAAAGTGTTGATAAATATAAACAAATCTTTTATTTATATATAGTACTGTAAATTTACTATAGCATATAGTAAGTTTACAGTACTATATTTAATAATTACCATTATCCCATAATATTACCAGGAACGCATTGTAAATGTCGCTAGTAATTTTCAATAAATCTATTGTAAATCGACAGTGCAAAAAGTAAATTTCCAATGTAATTTTACAATGGATGGGAAAATTACTTGTTGATGGAAAAATTACTATCATTCCTCGGGCGACAAAATTACCCATCGTTTTGAAGTAAAACCTAAAACTTTTTTCAGTGTTACTTGATACAGCAAAATTGCTTAATACAATTTACTTTGCGCATAAAACTAAAAGAACAGTGAAGTATATTGGGTTATTTTGAAAACCGTTTTCGGGTTGCTTCAAGAAGTTTTTGTCAAGTTCATCAACTTTAAGAACGTTAGATTGTTGCCTCTATCGTCAATACCTTGTCTCAGATTTGTCTTCCAACGTTTGGGGATTTTGTCTCTTCTGCGATTATGGTAATGTAACGAATTCAGAGGTTGAGGTCGCTTGTTTATTTGCTTGGTCGAGACTAAGACCGCCAAGACTATTGGGGAGGATTGCGTCCAGGTCCTGTGAAGCGTAAATGTCGAGGGTCAGTTGTCCGATATATCCGACCATTCCAGTGCCCTTTACCCTTCTGTGTCCGCCTTCTGTATCTGCCTAAGAGTTTCCTTCTAAGGAAAATACAGGATGAGATGTCGCTCAGTGTTGATTGGTAGTGCAACATCAGGCTGTCTGAGACATTTGTTACGGAAATAAGCTGTCGATGGCAGCGTAGAAGAGACAAAATCAATACGGTTCTCTGATCTGTTAAAGGGTGTAATTTAATTAAAATAAGAGTTTTTGTTTTTATTTGAACTATTTCTAAGGTAAACGTCCCAAATTTAGACAGTGTCCTAAATTCCGACATATTTCTGTTTAGTTGGTTAAAATAAGAAATCTACAACATTGAACTTTATTTTAGGACATCCGGTTTGTTGATTTGACATTACACTTAGCAACCCACAATCGTTTCTTATTCTACCAATGTTCTAACAGTCAGAATATAACCTAGAAGTTTGACTGATCTTGATAATTAAGTGTTGTGCTAAAATTTGATTTTGTCCTTATAAGCTAACCGCAATTCGACTTCCTTTTACACCGCTACAGGATAACAGTAATTAAGAAGATTCTAATAATATCTATTTACGCTGAATAAAAATGCTTTATATTTTCATAATAATACAGTGCACTTCTCTTTTAAGCACTATTATTTACAAATTTAGGAGTGCCGGAATTAGGTACAGCCGAAGAAAATAAGATCTCTACATGACCGCAGCTAGCCTACACCAAACGTAGGTCGGAGATTGTCGGTCGTCGGTCGTCGGATACCTACCTGCTAAAGTCATAAAGCCAAAGGGTCACTTTTGTTTCGTTTCGTTTTATTTTTCTGTTTGTGTGGAATAAAATCGAATTTCGTCTATTTATATATGTTTCCGATATCCGAAATGACAATAGTGCATTGTAATATTTAATGTATATTAAAATACACAGTAAATTAATTCTTATTGTAAGTAGATATACCGACAGCTTCAATCGGTATACTGCTGTTATAGTTCTAAAGGTCGTATCTGCAAATTTGTTGAATATTGTGTTAAGGACATTTTTAAGTCCTTGATCATCAGGCCGCCGCCGGCGCCGGCCGGCGTGTGTCTGAAACACAAAACCGATCATTATATTCGGCGTAAATAATTTTTAAAAGATTTCTACAATTTTGCATGTAACTGAAAATCTTATTTGTCCCGGTTTCTACTTTGCTGCAGATATGCCCTTTAGAACTGTTGTTCGGCATTTTAGTTAAATTATAAAAATGTTATTATTTTTTTTTTATTAAAATTATATTTTGACATTCTATAATAGCATCCATACGCATTTTCTTCTGTGTGATGTAAGGGGAGGATTTACAATCCAATATGAATGATATCACATCAGAATAATATGTCGATAACTTTCCAAAAATTGTAAAATTAAAATTTATTTAAACTTCAATCTATTATGTTACTCAATTTATTATCATTAAATTGTTATTTACCTTAATATTAATTAATCAATCGAATTTTATTATTTATTATGTAAGGTATGGAAACGACAAAATCTCTGGAACGGATTGCTATTTTAAAAATCCTCCAACTTGTCAATACGTAATTATCAAAATATACATAAATATACATAGCTATATTAAATTCAATGTCCAACCTTCAATTGTTTTTACTTATGACGTCATATTCTGTCTGCTTATATTGGAAGTGAAATAAAGTCTATTATTATTATTAATATTATTATCGATAGTTTTTTAATGGCCATTCCCTTTTTTCTTACTGATTTTGATATATGTATCGCTTAATTGTCTCGATATAATACATTTATAATCTTGTGTAATAAAATTTACTCAAAATTATAAGAATATGATAAGATATTGTGATATTGTGAGTGGCCTGTGAATATGGTAAGGATTTATATTTTATATAAAAATTTATTTTGGCAATATTTCAAGTTTGCTGTAACTTTTTAAGGATTTGGAAAAACAATTAGGTCCATATGAAAAGTTTTACTCTGAAACATTTAGTTTCTAAAAATAATTTAGGCGGGAAAAAATGTGGGACATATAATAAATGTGAATGTTCCTTTTATAATATATTTTAAACACTTAAGTAAATAAATGTTCAATACAGTCGAAACCTCTATAAATTATAATGAGCAGCTAAAAGGTCGTTAAAAAATGTCCATTAGTGTAATTAAAACACCAAGGAAATAAACAAAAAACACTTCAATTATTAATCAAGGCAGCTATCTGATTAAAAATCATAAATTTGTTGGACAACCACAATTAAATCAATTTTGGCTGATACAACAACAAAGGATTTTGTTTGTTTTCTTAGTGCAACAAATTGACGATACATATGTTCTGTGTTTAGATTGTCATAAATGTATCATTTCCTAAAACAGCAGGTCATACCAACCTCAACAAATATGAAATAAAGACACTCCAAATTTATATCACCTCCAACCTAACAGAACACTTTTCTTATTTAATTCATGCTTATGTTATTACTATATTATTAAATGTTTGTTTTTATGTTATTACATATATTTATTTTAAGTTATTACATATATTATATTTTACTGTTATATATCTACCTATTATTATTATCTATACTATTCTCATTTTATATTTATATTATTTTTGTTGTATACATAATTATATGCATAAATAAAATATATAATATCCATCTATGGGATTTATTTTTGTAATTTCCGCAGTTGCCATTTTTCAATTACTTATCATAACTTAAATTAAGTAAATATAAATTTTCTTTAGATAAATGTATATTATCTCGGGCTGCGACGAAGTAGAAACCGAGTTAGATTTTTTTCACTTACATGAAATTCCTATCTGGGATTACCTTCCTTAAAAATTATTGACAGCGGATATCCGCTGTAGTAATCGGTTTGCCTTTGGGCGACGTAGCCATGATGATAAACTATTTTAATATGTGCCTAATTCAAATTTTTATAATTATAACTAACGTTACTATTCTTGGAGTATAAATGAAATAATATTGCAATTGCAAATCGAAACAAAAATGTTAATGAATAACAATCTTAAGCCACGAGCGGCAGCTTCGCTCGTTCCAAATATCGAAAATATATTATATTAATACGAAACTCAATTTCATGCCATCCATATACAGAAAACTTAAAATGAAATGAAACAGAAGTGACCCTTCGGTTTTATGGCTTTAGCAGGTATATACGACGACCGACAATCTCCGACCTACGCTTGGTGTAGACTTGCCGCGCTCATGTAAAGATCTTTGTTTCTTCGGCTGTACATGTAAATATAGCACGTCCGTAAATCAGACATGTGTGTCGGAATTGTGTACATGGTTAGAAGTAATACCTATGGCTGTATTGCTGTCTTTACACCAGACAATAACACATTTTACATCGTTTGCATTTATGTTTACATCAATAATCCTTAACTATTACAGGGTGTCGGAATTACGATCATCAATACTGTCTAATTCCGTCATAAATTTCGACAGGCATCATAGGAGATGACGAAATAACGTCTAGGGACTTATTTTATACTATGTTTCATTAATAATTGTAAAACATAAATGTTTAACATTTCTTAATAATAAATCTTAATTAACAATATCTAAAACACTTAGTATTTAATTGATTGTGTTTATATTTTTCGGAATAATGTGCCACAAGTGATTTAGGGTCACTGTCTGAATTAGGTTCAATGAGGTGTCGGATTTCGGATCAAAATATACGCTTAGTGTCGGAATTAGGGGCAATTGTTAAACTTATAAAATATATTATATATTGCACAACTGTTTCAATTCTCTTTTAAAATGAATAGCCAGATATCTTTAGAAGGAAATATGTGTTTAAAGAAGTTGACATAGTCTAATGACTATAACAGTCGAGAGTTCTAACCAATTGAACTACTCATCGACAATTCTAACCCCCTCCATCAGCAGATTTTATTTATTTTTAAAGGAGAATAATTCGTTATTACTGAATTAAGCCATACGAAAATACGTTTCGCAAAAGAAACTCATAAAAATTAAACTAAAACGGTTGGGGCGATAATTTTTCAAGTCAGGAAGTAAGTAAGTTTCGTCGTTCTTTTGTCTTATGGGAGATGTTATGCATGACCCAAATGATCGCAGGCAATAAACAACGTACGGACGAAGTTCCTCTCGGAACCAATTTGGAATAAATCTCTGTCGGACGCAATACGTCCACATTCTAGACTAGGACCTTCGTACGTATAGCAGTAGCGGTCGGTTGGTCTATATCTCTCTATGGCGCCTCTGAGTCCACGGATCGACGCCAGGGGGCGCCCACGCAGCGGCTGACCTTCATAGAGAGACGCATAACCACCACAGCTAGATTTGCCAGCCCTGTCTTTATAGCGAATCTTGCAATGGACAACTCATCTCACATCTCCTAGATAACACGAACAAGGGTTTTATTTTATTCTCGGTATGCGGAATTATTTTAGGGTAGGATTTTTATAGGTACGCCACTGGAGGCGTTCAAGATTGGACGGATTTGCCCTGAAAATTTTATTGGGATATTTGTAAAACTGCCGGAGATATGAGCGTGAGAAGCTGCGGACTTAAGAAAGACATTTTTCTTCTAGTTTTAAGCAAATAGTTACTTACTCTTTTTTTAGGTAGTAATTATGATCTAGCAAGCATGCAATTACTAGTTTAAGGCCTCAGTACAATAAATGCCCTAATACCTTTCAAACCACAATCCGCATAATGAAGGGTATTAAAAAACTATTATGATCTGTATATCATGAAGAAAACTACCATGCAAGGTTTTATCAAAGCAAGACAGAACATGCATTTATTTGTCTTTGTTAATGTCTATTTTATCACGTTCTGTCAGAAGTGGTTGACGTTATGTGAAATGGATAAATGGACACATTCGTACACTTGCCAAATATCAAATATTTGGAAAGTATATGAATATTTGTCAAGAAAAAAAACCTGCTCTATTCAATTCGTGGCGAATCCACCTCGAAAATACATTTTTCTACTTTGCATTTACAATGCACACATTGTAACACTGTTTTCGGTGTTACAATTAACACATTTTAATACCGAAAACAGTAACATTTTTGTCTAAAATTGGTACACATTGATATCAAATGCCATATGTCAAACGTACAATACATAACCCAACATAACCAAACACTGCATCGACTGCAACTTCTTAATCGCTTGCAATCGCATAAACTGCAAAATATCAATATTCTATACTTATTTAAACATAGGTGTAGCCTGCTATAGTATGGCCAAAGGATTGGGGCTTTCGTAGTTTTGCTGTGTTCATCAAAATACGCCAGCATGACGTTTTCGGTGATGTTTTACGACCCTGGTAAGTGATCGTTATCATTCTTTTCAACTAAACATCAAATCCCCTTTTCAGATATAATTCAAGGACCACATTTACTTTAATAAGGTATTACGCGAAGATCAAACCTACATCGTAGATATGAACGATTTTAATTACTGCTGCGAGATTGTATATGCGCAATAAATGGTTTATCAGCATACACGTACGAAGCTATAGTACATTTAAAGTGTAGAGGATTTCTTAGTTTATGTAACATATAAGTTTTCGGTAATATTTTGGACGCTTGGATGCTCGGTTCAATTCATATTCGTTTTTGTCCGTCGCTTTCGACTTCGTCTTAGTTCTGGTTGTGTGCAACATATTTGTATTCCCTCCATCACATGTAATTTTACTAAGTATAATTTATTCTAATAAACTACTTTGCCGAAATTAGAATTGGGTTTCAATTATAAGTGCTTGTAAATATATAAGCCGCAACGGCTACGTAGCGGAATTAGGTAGACACCGCTATTAAACGTTAAGCGTTATAACAATTCTTTTGTAAGTTCTTGTTCTTCGAAGTAACTAATCAGTCACCGCCAAACACTTCTATTCTGATTATTATACTTATGAAGCCACTATTTGAAAGTTAACTTTTTAGGTTAAGTTTCATCTATTTATCACAATAGGGTTAAATGTGTTGCCCCAAGCTCCATTACGATCATCGTTGCGACCTCGCTGAATATTTATTCAAACTTGTAGGCTAAAGTAGAGTAAAATTATTCACAATTAGATTTTGTCATGATTTTATCTCATCGAGCTCATCTTAACGAAGTTGACAGTTACTACAGTGCTGCCACGTGGTACCCGCAAAATACCCTAGATTCTAATTTAGCGCGATACAGTAACCACAATTTCTAAATTTATATAAAATTAATGACGCAAAGTAGAAAAAATAGTATATTACACTCGTTTTATAAGACGTATTGGCGCACTCGTTCCATTTGGACAAAACAACTCGTGCGCCAATTTGACGTCTTATAAAACTTGTATAATAATATACTATTATATATTCGAAGTTCGGCTGTGCGGACGAGTTTTTTTACGCCATATACTTGGTATTTGCAATACCCAGTTGAAGTGGGTATAGCAAATGCAAAGGCGACAAATATTGGTGCATTTATTTGTACTCGATGAACATTTTAGTACGCTGTTTAATTTTTCCATTTTCTAATTTCGTTTTGTGTGTATTAGGTCGTATACGAAGATTGACAATAGATTTCTAATTATTAGTAAGATTTTTGTTTTTTCTAAAGGGCGAAAACCGCATAAAATTGTAATTTTGTGAAACCGTCAGACAGACAGTTTTACGGAAACCATCAGACAGAAATTAAAAAAAAAATATTGTTGGTTTTACCGGTCCACATAAACGCAATGTTATTTCTTTCCAAGAAAAACGTACACCATATACAGAGTGTATCCTAAGTTGATGCTTTTCTATGAACAATATAGATGATACTCATTTATGAGCTTTCAAAATATAACCTCTCTGTTAAATTAAAAAAAAGCACAAAATTGTCTCTACTATTAAAATATTTTTAATCGTTTTCGCTTTTCTTCAAGTAATAAACATCATAAAAATTTTATGGACAGCATGTCTATAAAATAATTTATTTGGAAAATTATACCTTATTTGCTTATATATTTGTCGATTTTGATGATGTTTATTATTTGAAGACAAACGAAGCGGTTAAAAATATTTTAATAGTAGAGACAATTTTGTGTAGCTATTTTATTCAACAAAAAGGTTATATTTTGAAAGCTCATTTGTTCAACTTTTTGTTGCAGAACCTAATTGATCTGTATTTCAGACAATATTAGGACATATTTATACAACGAACCTAGTAGTACATTTTTAGTAGAACTTTAAAGATGACTAAGAAACCATATCTAACATTTCTTTATGGGCAATATCTTCCTAATTTAAATAAAACATATTTTTTCTCATTAAAATAATAATTTATTTAAACTAGTTCACATCAAATGACCAATTGTATTGTTTTACAGTCTGTTAAAATTAGATGCTGTGAATGAAGATTACAGAAAGCTGATCACTTAAACAAAAATTCATTAAAATGAAACAAGCAGTTTCATCTCTCAATTTGTCAGTTATTTCAACACCCTGCCTGGTGTTAATTTTCATTTTAACCCGCCGTGCCGGCGCCGGTGAAAGTTTTCACCGTTACGGATATCAACTATTTTCAACTACCTGCTATGTAGTAAAATTAACTCGTAGTAAAATTAATATGTATATCACAATTTTTAAGATACAATCAACTGATTTTCGGAGAAAAATTCACTCCATTTGTGTACGATTAACTACGTGCAAATTCTCTCCGTAAAATTTGTATGTGTGTACAAGTTTTATTAAATAATTAACGGGCGCAAATCATCACAAAAGAGCTTGGGGCAACACTATTAACCCGCAACGGCTACTGTGATAAAAATTTACATGACAACAGTGAATAAAGGATATAGAAATAGAAACATAATCTAAAAAGTTGACTTAAAAATAGTGGTCTAAAAATTATTCACTCCTACACGAAGTTAAAAATCAATATCGTTGAGGAAGCTAAAATTCATTGTTAAGAGATTTATCAGTCCGTCTTAATGTCCAGTCTCGTCGTAAATTTTTATATGTGTATTGTTCATAACGAACAATGCCGACATTAAGTAACTAACCCTGGTGTCAAAAAGTCCAGTCATTTGTTTCCAAGAATCACTATGGATTTAAGAGCATTTTTTCTCTTAGCTGTGATGCTTTGCGTAGCCGTCTTCACAGCTAGTGGGGGTGTTTTGGAGACTAAGCCTGACCAGGATGTCAATTTAAGAACCGTGATTAACGTTCCCTGCCAGGAAGGCTATCGTCGTGATCAGAGTGGTGTCTGTAGAAAGGTGCTAAGTTAGGTTTCTCTCCAAATATGTGTCCTCAAACGACTCTATTTGTAATATATGAAAAATAAATGAGTGAAATGATACAGTGTTTTTTTTCTAATATCCAATCATATTAATTCGACCAGTCCATGCATTTGCAAAATTCTTATACCTCTTCCAGATTCTCGCCAGACAGCGAGAGACAGCGAATTGGGAGAGTGTGGATGCCACATTCACCCAAATCCGCTAGCATTCGAATTGCCAAAAGTCTCTACGGATGCAGATAGTCGGATAAAAATCACGCTTTCGGCGAGTGGCTCGCTTCTTTTCTACGCATTTGCTTCGATCCATTCAATGTGGATTTTTGACGGGGCTCGAGCAGTTTTTTTGTGTACCCGAAGGTATTATTTACGACAGGGGTCTGATTTATGACATCAAACACGTGCGGTGAAGGCGCTGTTCGAGCATCAATGCAATAGTAGGTAACGAATGGAATAATTATTTAGTATTGAAATAAAAAGATTAAAAAATATTGAACAAAAAATATTTATATGCAAAATACAAAAAGTTTACAATGATATAAAATTTAATATCCGATAGTATTTTTTTCTCTATTTGTGACGTCCCCATTACTATAATTTGTCAATTTTTTTGAAAGAATCATTTTTATACAATGCATTATATTTCAGTTATAAGCAATTAATCAAAACTCAAACTTTTATTTTAACTAAACGGATAAAAAATAGCAGAACATTAAAAGAGAAAAATAAAATTAAATGTTAATTAAATGTTTAAACAGCAAATTAAAATAAATGTGTGTATGTATGTGGAAAAAAATTCCGTTTCAAAGTTGAGGAGTTTTAATTAATTGCTGATAAGTAAAGATGATGCATTTTATAAAAAATGGTTCCTACAAAGAATTCTTAGAAATAATCTTAGAATTAAAAAATTTAAAAATATACTGTATTGTTCTATTTGAAAAAGGAAATGTTACTCAATTTCGATAGCTAGGTTAAAACAAACAAACAATTTTTTTTCTTAATTTTTTACGGTTGGAGAATTATTTAGTTGTAATTTTAAGTAACTCTGTATAGATATGCACTATAATAATTGATTTATAACGCAATACAAAATAATAAAATAATAAATATGCAAATATTTAATTTTGTTTTATGGAAAATAGTATTACTATGTCTTATAAGAGTATATGGTATCTAATATAAATGATCAGTGTAAGAAATCAATAGCATTTAAGGAATTTTTTAAATATTTAATATATTTTATATTAAATTTTTATTTACGTTATTCAATTAATTATTAATTAATAATAAGCACAATTTCAATGAAAGTGTGCACACACACACACTATATGATGAGGCAGCGGCTACTTCAGCGACGTCCATTCTAAGTCACCCGCACATGAACACAGAACGCAGGAGCCGAACGCCGAGAATGTGGATGGCCTTCTTTGACCGCTATGTCTCACCTAGCCTAGCCGAACAACTTTTCGCCGATTTATTCGGGCTGAGTCTGGAGCTAGCATTAAGTACTTCCTGAGTTCTAATTGAAATGTTTTATCAATAGTGTCTAAACCTTTGACTCTAGTGTATTTTGCGGGCACCGGTTGTAGTACTGTTGGTACTGTAGTAAACTGTCAACTTTGTAAAGTTGGGATAAAATCATGACAAAATCTTATTGTGGATAATTTTACTCTGCTTTAGCCTACAAGTTTTAATAAATAATTAATGGGCGCAAATCATCACAAAAGAGCTTGGGGCAACACTATTAACCTGCAACGGCTACTGTGATAAAAATTTACATGACAACAGTGAATAAAGGATATAGAAATAGAAACATAATCTAAAAAGTTAACTTAAAAATAGTGGTCTAAAAATTATTCACTCCTACACGGAGTTAAAAACCAATATCATTGAGGAAGTTAAAATTCATTGTTAAGAGATTTATCAGTCCGTCTTAATGTCCAGTCTTGTCGTAAAATTTTATATGTGTATTGTTCATAACGAACAATGCCGACATTAAGTAACTAACCCTGGTGTCAAAAAGTCCAGTCATTTGTTTCCAAGAATCACTATGGATTTAAGAGCATTTTTCCTCTTAGCTGTAATGCTTTGCGTAGCCGTTTTCACAGCTAGTGGGGGTGTTTTGGAGACTAAGCCTGACCAGGATGTCAGTTTAAGAAACCTGGTTCACGCTCCCAGGTGCCAGGCAGGCTATCGTCGTGATCGGAGTGGTGTCTGTAGAAAGATAGAACGTTAGGTTTCTCTCCAAATATGTGTCCTCAAACGACTCTATTTGTAATATATGAAAAATAAATGAGTGAGATGATAGTTGTTTTTGTTTAAAATCCAATCACATTATTTCGACCAGTCCATGCATTTGCAAAATTCTTACAAAACTTACACCTAATTTCATCAGAATAATATCAAAACATGTGAGTGATCAATCAAGACCTAAACTTGAACGTTAAAACTTGACTGAAGCCAGAATCAGACACTATAAGAACATTGAACACTTTTTCCAAGCTTTGTTTTAGATACATAAGTAATGTGCTTAACATCTTATAAAAACTGAACATTATTATAATGAAGATGAAATGCACAAAAACAAAAAAGGATGGGAGCACCGCCACTAGTTCACATCAAATGGCCAATTGTATTGTTTTACGGTCTGTTAAAATTAGATGCTGCGAATTAATAATACAGAAAGCTGATGAATTAAACAAAAAACATTAAAATGAAACAAACAGTTGCGTCAAGATTTGTTTTGTAAACTTCCACACCAATGTCCTTGTTAGTACGCAGTGAATTCTGCAATTATGTAATTAAAAATATGTGAGTTCTGCACTTAGGTAAATAAAAATGTGTCGGCATTATAAAATAAAGTCTTGCTTGTTAAAGTCAGCCGGTAATCAAGGATGTTTACACAACAGTTTACCATAATTTTGTGGCTAATAGTACCTATATTTTATCAAGCACAGAATGAATTAGCTGCCCGAATGTTCCCCATATTTTTTAATTTATTTTTTAGTTTTGTCTAACGGGTTTGTCCATTTGGATCTATTTGACCGTACTTGGCCGTACTTGATCATTTATTATTTCATTTTAACATGTAGTGCGCAACTGAAGACGAGCCGTGCTCGAAATCTAGATATTGCCCGAATAAACTAATTAAATTTATCGAACCCAGCATCTTTATTTAATATACCCGTAGATGAAAAATGGAGAACAATTTTTCAGAAATGTTTATTTTTGATAAAAGTTTCTGTATTGTCTTGAACCTAAAATACAAATATTAGAATGTAATTATCTGCTTCCATGTACTGGGTGTTACCAAAACTATGAAAGATACTTAAGAATAAAGTACATTTATTTTAAAAGCTCTGCAATAATTTTATTTGAAAAAGTGATTAGAAATATTAGATGGTATAAAATGCGAAATTATAATCGCATTCGTCGTTGCATGTACCGGGTGTTTTTAAGAGTGTACTAATATGAAATTATAATCACCTTCGTCGTTATACCGGGTGTAATCAAAATTATGAAAATGATTTCATATTAAAATACCTTTATTTTCAACAGTAGGCAGTGTTTATGTGAAGTAGAGGTGGAAGGTATTAAATACGAAAATAGAGAAAAGGTGAAACATATTTCCTCGACCGTTTATGGTGATTGTTAAATTAATATTCCACTAATAAATATTTTATTTTGCAAAATTAATGAGAGTTTAATGTTTCGTGATTATTTTTTGACGTAACCAATGAAATGCTTCTTTATTTGTCACAAGGGTAAGTTTCAACCAATTATGTCATTATTATACTGGGAATAAATCCCTTGTGATTATTCTCGGGAATAATCACTGTAGCTTTTATTTGCCTAGCAACTGTCAGATACTTGTCAAAATAATTACTTAATTGTGTCAACGCGAAATGGGTGAAAGTCATCGGTTTAGTAGTACCTTTTCTAATGCAGAAATTACAAAAAAGATTTTAGAAACTACTTCGAAAAATACTTTAATAAGTAATCAGTCTATATGGAGTCAATTTAAGACCTTCACCAAAGAAAGAAATTATATTCTGGATCAATCTACTACAACAGCTACTCTGGCATTGATTTTAAAAGATTGGGCTTATAACATGAAAAGAAAAGACGGAAATGATTATAAAGAAGCAGTAATAAAGACAATGTGGAATAAAACGGCAAAATTAGTTCAAGAACTTTACTTTAATAAGTATAACAGGTCCTTTGATCCTTTCCATGATATAGAATTCAGAAATGCTCGGAATGCAAGAGATGCAAAAAGAAAAATTTTACAAAAACATCCTGAAAAGCACAAACAAAGTTCTGTGGCACTTTCTAATATAGAATTGTTGCAAATTTTTAACTATTGGGACGAAGATACACCCTGTGGATTGCAAAGAAAGTTTTTTCATGTTGCATCGTATGAACTAGCTTGGAGGGGAGGAGATGCTACGAAATGTTTAGTTCATTATTTTAAAAAAGAAACCGACATAAAAGGATTAAATACTGGGCGCATTGAATACAATCCCATCTTTACAAAAACTGCACAGGGTGGAGGACAAAGGTGCGCTAATAGTAAATGGTTGACTCCAAACATAAATAACCCAGATATTTGCCCTGTTCGTCTTTTTGAAAAACTAATGAGTAAACGTGAAGAAAATATTAAAACCGAACGCTTGTTTCCTACTCCAAATCCGGTTGCCAAGCCAACTCATGGTTTTTGGTATAAAAACGTTCCTGTGGGAATAAATTCCATTTCAAAATGGATGAAAGAATCCGCAGAAAAGGTAGGTCTAGACACAGTTACTAAAAAAATAACTAACCATTCTGCCAGATCAAGTGCAGTAAGTAACCTTTCAAAAGCTGGTGTAGGAGAACAAGAACTAATCAAGGTCACTGGTCATAATTCTGCAAGTTCGATTAAACCATACTTACAATTGAACCAAGAACATCATTCAAATATAATAAATAATCTTAGAGAAAATACGCAGGAGGAAACACTTAATATAACAAGCAATTCCAAATCCTCAATAAATAATGAGTCTCGAAATATTTTTAATAATTGCGTTTTTCACTGTACTAATTTAAATTGTTAATTCTTTTAATATATTCACAATGTGTCAACGATATTTTCATATATTGTAAGTAATAATTAATTAAATTAAATTTTTCAATAATCTTATGATAGTTTTATTGATCTTTTTTATTGTAAAAATTTGTGAATCAAAAAATAATCTAGTCAAATATAACTCGAGAGTTCCATAAATTAGAAAATAATTTGACAGATTTTGTTCAAACTTGTTGCCATTTGGCAACAAGTTTTCAAACAATCTGTCAAATTATTTTCAATTTATTCTCACTCTCTTGTTATATTATTACTGAAAATAATACGGGAATATGGTCATCTAACATTCCGCAACAAATATTGATTTTAGCAGAATACTGGGCTCGAATTGTAAACTTTGAGTATTTTTGCGCCCATCATCTAAAATTTTGCGAAGGAAATGAAGGAAGTCAAGGCCAGATTTTCGTCATGTATTAAAACAATTTAAAGCATTTCTTGGGTATTCAGAAACAGTACAATAACAATGTATTGTGCGTTGACTTAAGTCAAACTCTCATATTTGGTGTCTTTATAATATTTCTAAACATCATTTTCAAACAAACTTTGCTTATCTTTCAAAATAAAGGTAATTTAGTTAGTTATTTTCATCTTTTTGGTAACACGCGGTATATGCAACGGAGAAAGATGTTGTAATTTTGTATTTAATGAACTATAATATTTCTAAATACTGTGTCAAATAACAGTTTTGCATAGCTTTGAACATAAAGATACTTCACACACACACACGTGACAACATTTTCTGAGAAATTGATAATAAAAGTGTTTCCCACGTGTTCTTTCTGCTATACACAGCACACAGGATGAAAGCACCTTTTCAACAAATGGTGTTGCCTTTTTACAGCATTGTCGTTACTGAAGTGATGTAAATCCGCATTTTACACTCTCAAGACAAAGCCAACATTTAAAAAAGTAAACGTGTGGTGTGCTATTATGAATCACAGGGTAACTGGACAATATTTCTTTGATTGAAATGTTAATCGACAGAAATATTATAGAAAAAATTCTGCTTGGAGACTAAACAAGTTATTTATGCTATCACCCGTAGGCTGGTCCTTTTGCGTTTTATACTACTTGTTATTCTTTATAAATACTCCAAAATCATTGTGTTCTTTAAATAACCCCTTTCGAAATCTTAAAAATAACGAAAAAAAAAACAAATCTGACCTTTCTATCCATCGTTGATGATTTCCATTGTGCCATGATTCTGTCCACGCCTAATTAAGAAACGCAAACCCACATAAGTACGCGACAAGCCATAAACATAACCAAAACGAACTTATCTCCGTACAGCTACGCAGTCCCGCATGATACTTTCCAGAAAATCGCACAAATTCAGTTGGAAGTCCAAACACAATATCACTAATCACATTGTTCCTACTTTCACCGATATTTCGCGTTTGATTTAGATCATTTATAACCAAATTATCTATCCGATGGTTGAGATTAACACTAACGAAGCCACGCGGCAATATTTTGGTTCGTAGTTTCGTTTTGTAGCCGGTTTTTTCATAGTTTTTCGTGTTCAACCAGGAATGCGTCCCCCACCACGCGTCTGTATTTACGACTACCACCACTTTTCTCTCTGTCTGTTTTGGAGTGAAAGCGCGTTCCCAAAACACGCGACGTTTCCTTGTCTGGCAAATTACTTATTTTTCGTTTGTGGACTGTTCTCCATACCAACTTACGTTTTAAATATTATCCCTCGACAATTTTAATGAATAAATTCCAACTAATATGTCGACTTTCAATTGTATATCAATTACACTGTGTTACAGTGATTGTTTTTTGACGTTTCTTAAAACCAATGAAATGCTTCTTTATTTGTCACAAGGGTAAGTTTCAACCAATTATGTCATTATTATAGT
Source organism: Aphodius sticticus (assembly GCA_963966075.1). NCBI lineage: Eukaryota > Metazoa > Arthropoda > Insecta > Coleoptera > Scarabaeidae > Aphodius > Aphodius sticticus. The sequence goes on along the minus strand of OZ014511.1, from coordinate 6,496,975 downwards.
GGGAATAAATCTCTTGTAATTATTGTCGGGAATAATCACTGTAGCTTTTATTTGCCTAGCAACTGTCAGATACTTGTCAAAATAATTACTTAATTGTGTCAACGCGAAATGGGTGAAAGTCATCGGTTTAGTACCTTTTCTAATGCAGAAATTACAAAAAAGATTTTAGAAACTACTTCGAAAAATACTCTAATAAGTAATCAGTCTATATGGAGACAATTTAAGACCTTCACCAAAGAAAGAAATTATATTCTGGATCAATCTACTACAACAGCTACTCTGGCATTGATTTTAGAAGATTGGGCTTATAACATGAAAAGAAATGATTATAAAGAAGCAGTAATAAAGACAATGTGGAATAAAACGGCAAAATTAGTTCAAGAACTTTACTTTAATAAGTATAACAAGTCCTTTGATCCTTTCCATGATATAGAATTCAGAAATGCTCGGAATGCAAGAGATGCAAAAAGAAAAATTTTACAAAAACATCCTGAAAAGCACAAACAAAGTTCTGTGGCACTTTCTAATACAGAATTGTTGCAAATTTTTAACTATTGGGACAAAGATACACCTGGTGGATTGCAAAGAAAGTTTTTTCACGTTGCATCGCATGAACTAGCTTGGAGGGGAGGAGAAGCTACGAAATGTTTAGTTCATTATTTTAAAAAAGAAACCGACATAAAAGGATTAAATACTGGCCGCATTGAATACAATCCCATCTTTAGAAAAACTGCACAGGGTGGAGCACAAAGGTGCGCTAATAGTAAATGGTTGACTCCAAACATAAATAACCCAGATATTTGCCCTGTTCGTCTTTTTGAAAAACTAATGAGTAAACGTGAAGAAAATATTAAAACCGAACGCTTGTTTCTTTGGTTTTTGGTGTAAAAACGTTCCTGTGGGAATAAATTCCATTTCAAAATGGATGAAAGAATCCGCAGAAAAAGTAGGTCTAGACACAGTTACTAAAAAAATAACTAACCATTCTGCCAGATCAAGTGCAGTAAGTAACCTTTCAAAAGCTGGTGTAGGAGAACAAGAACTAATCAAGGTCACTGGTCATAATTCTGCAAGTTCGATTAAACCATACTTACAATTGAACCAAGAACATCATTCAAATATAATAAATAATCTTAGAGAAAATACGCAGGAGGAAACACTTAATATAACAAGCAATTCCAAATCCTCAATAAATAATGAGTCTCGAAAATATTTTTAATAATTGCGTTTTTCATTGTACTAATTTAAATTGTTAATTCTTCAACGATATTTTCATATATTGTAAGTAATAATTAATTAAATTAAATTTTTCAATAATTTTATGATAGTTTTATTGATCTTTTTTATTGTAAAAATTTGTGAATCAAAAAATAATCTAGTCAAATATAACTCGAGAGTTCCATAAATTAGAAAATAATTTGACAGATTTTGTTCAAACTTGTTGCCATTTGGCAATAGCCACTCGAGCCCGCGGGCTCTCGTGACTATTGCCTGGCAACAAGTTTTCAAACAATCTGTCAAATTATTTTCAATTTATTCTCACTCTCTTGTTATATTATTACTGAAAATATACTTTTCACGAGACCTAGTCTAAGTTGTTGAGCTGGTAAAACTGAACATAATGGCATATACGAAAATGTCCAAACACCTCCAAAATCTCGATTTTTTTCAAAAAAACTGTTTTTGGGTACTTGCATGTTTATAAAAATGCAGAACTCCGTCATTCTCCATTCAATTTCCAAAATAAACAACGCAATTGAAAGAGAGAACACAGACCATAAGAAGGATGTACTGTTCGGTCAGTTCCAATAAAAAGTCGAAAAGATATGGACGTTCAAATTCAGAAGATTCCCATTATTTTCAGATTCTCTTAAAGCCCATTTAAATGTACGTTTAACACGAGTTTGTTTATTAGAATCGGTTGAAATTTGATTGAGTTATCGCTGTTTAATCACCGTGTTGACATTCACACTAGGCAGGAATATACCTACGGCCCGACCGTAATAACCGTACTCGTGATTCACATTAACTAGCCATTATTTTGTTTGTTTATTACTCTGTTTTATTGTATTTTAGTCCATCTAATATGTTATTAAGTGCTATTCGACTTGTATCCAAATATCGTAAAATCATTAATCGACACTCTTAACCTATTCAGAAAGTTTCCCATTATTTTCAGATGTTCTGAACTTTAACAACAGTTTGATGACCTGATTCAATCTATAATATTATATCTCTATTGATTTATTGAAAGCCCATTTAAATTTGCGTTTAATACGAGTTTGTTTATTAGAATGGGTTGAAATTTGACTGAGTTATCGACGTTTAATCACCGTCTTGACATTAATATTTGTTGGGCCACAAATTCTGAAAATTATGCAGGACAACGATTTTGCAACTAAACTGAATGATGTGGAAAGACGAGCCTGGAATAGTTTTATTTCATAGTGCGATAACTTTCTTGGAAATGATAAAAGTGCCGACTACGCAAATGTTGTACAACAGTTTTTGAGCGCCTACGGTGAAATGGGCTGCAACATGTCTATCAAAATTCACTTTTTGCATTCTCATTTGAATTTATTTCCGGACAGTCTTCGCCAACTCAGTGACGAACAAGGTGAACGATTACATCAGGAAATGGAAGCTATTGAAAAACGTTTTCAAGGAAAAAACACCATCGACATGATTGCAGACTACTGCTGGTCACTTAAACGCGAAACAGATGATGCTTTGTATAAACGACGGAGATCGAGTAAACATTTTTAATTTTGTTGTATTTCTTGTCTTTTTCTATTTTTCATAAATCACGACAGTAACTCAGTACTGTTTCAATAAACGAGTGAAGATTTTACTGCTGGTGCAATTTATTTTGAACCCAAATATACCTGGAAATGCAATGAACGTAAACTCTGATGTACTTAGTAACATATTGTGATAGTCTGGCAGGTAACAACAAAAAAGAAAAGAAAAAATAGTGTCATAATTTTAGAATAACATTGTAAATCTAAGTGCTAGTAATGTCTAATTAATGTGTATAAAGACTACGGATTTATTACAGTCTGCCTGTGTATTTCTTCTCCGTAGTGTGATGTGTCTAGCCGGTCAATAAAATTTGATAATTCTGTTAAATTTCATCCGATTCTAATAAACAAACGCATATTAGACGCAAATTTAAATGGGCTTTCAATAAAAAAATAGCAAAAAAATATTACGGGTACAAACAGGTCATCAAATTGTTGTTAAAGTTGAAAATATCTGAAAATAATTGGAAACTTCTGAACTTGAACGTCCATAACTGTTCGATTTGTTATATAATGGTTAATAATGGTCTATGCTTCCTCTTTCATTTACATTTTTTATTTTTGAAATCGAATAAAAAATGGCGGAGTAATGAATTTTTATACACGGGTAAGTACCTAAAAACGTACCTTTTTTTTTAAATCGAAAGTCATTTATTAAAATCGGTTGAAAAGTAAATTTATGGAAAACTTATGATTTTATATTAGTTATTACATTCTTTCCTGCTAAAATTCACGACATTCCCGGAGAAATTATATCAAAATCCTTCTTTAATAGTCGTCTCGTCCACTTTAAGCCCACAAACAACCCCAAGGCAGCCCTACAATTCAATAAATTCTCCCAAACAAATAAAATAAATTCCTAAACCGTTTACAGGGCGACGAAAAAGGGTCGCAGACAATTTTTTTGCCCCCCCCCCCCCCGACTTCGCGAACGCCGTAAGACAAATAAGGGCGCGTCTCTTATCATACATACATCTCCAGGGGGGTGCGTTCAACCCCCAAACCGCCAAATGCTCCCCCAGAAGCCGCAACTACGACCTGTGAATAAAAGAACAGCGAAAAAGCGACAAGCGGCGATAAAAATGGCAGGTCCCAAATTCGATATATTTACTTTCACCCCCGATGCGAAATTCCACCCCCTCCGGTCGAGGGAAAATACGCCGCGCTTAGGTGAGAGACAAGAGTGCTCGGAAAATGACATTTGAATTGAGAGAGTGGTTTTTGAGGTGCGGTACTTAGTCGGGTTGGGGTAGGGGTGGTTTAGGATTTTAGGGGTTGGAACTCCGAGTGACTATAAACTAGCAACTGTAACTAGTTAAGCACAAATACAGCATTTTCCATGAAATTATTTTATTTATATTATGGAAATTATTTAGAGAATATTAAACAAAATAACTGAAGAAACTATTAGAGAAATTATTAAATAAATTAGAAACGAAATTAATAAGGAAACGGTTAATGCAAAAAAATTAATAAAAAAAGTTTAAATCTAATTTTAAAGCAAATATTAGAGAATTATTAAAATAACTACTAATTATTTTTTTTAGAATACATGATTTTAGAAAAATTATTAAACCCAATACTAAAGAAAACATTTGAAAAATATTAAAGGCATTATTAAAACAAATTAAAATTAACTTATAATAAGGCAATTTAAAGGAATTGTTCAAGAAATGTTTAAAGAAATGCGTAAATACGTTAAAGATATTACTGGAAATATTATTACAGACATTATTAAAGAAATCAATTACGAGATTATTCCAGACTTTATTAAAAATGTTTAAAAATGCAAATAGAGAATTATTAAATATTTTTTTTAAATAAATTCTAGAAAATATTAAAATAGGTATTAATGACTTAAATAAAAAAATATTCGACAAATTACTAAAGACATTATTGAAGAAATAATTAAACAAATTACTAAAGAAATTATTACAGAAATTATTAAAACAATTATTAAAGTAAATTAAAACTAAAATATTTAATTTAAAGCAACATAAAAGAATTATTACAGAAATAAATAAAGAAATTGTTACAGAAATTATTAAACAAAAATTAAATAAAAGTAAATTTAAAGCAAATATTCGAGCATTTATTAGTGGAATTGCTAATTAAATAAATGCTTTAAGAGAAATTATTAAACCTGTTATTAATAAAAAATATTAATGAAATCATTAAGGAAAGTACTAAATTAACATCAAAATTGAAATTAACATATAATAAAGCAATTAAAAGGAATTTTTCCAGAAACTTACAAAAAATGCTCAAATACACTGTGAAAGATGTTATTGAAAATATTATTACGAAAAAAAAAATCGTAAAGAATTTATAATAGATATTATTTAAAAAAATGTTTAAAATGCAATAGAGAATTATTAAATATTTTTTAAATAAGTACTTAAAGAGAAATTGTTAAAGACGTTATTAAAAAAATTACTAAAAACATTATTAAAGAAATTAAAATAAAAATAATAAAGAAATTATTAAAAAAATATGATAAGTATGAATTAAATTTATTAAACGGATAAATAATCCTTGTATTATTGATACTTAAAACAATATGTGAAATAAATATTAAGCAAGAAATTATTAAAGAATATATTAAGGAAATTATGCGTAAAGCTGAGGCAACTTTCTTGTTGTTGTCTTTCAACTGTTTCATTTATTTTTTTTATTATATTTTGCTATTTAGATGTTTTTATTATATGTTTCATATCCACATGTCATCTAAACACAAGAACTATCAACATTTCCAAGTTTTCAAAGTTCCAAAATTATTAAAGAAATATTGGTCGGAGTTATTAACACAAATTTTAAAGGCATTATTAAACAATAAATAGAAGAAATGATTAAAGTAAATATTAAAAAAAATATTAAAGAGATTGTTAAAGAAATTATTAAAATAATTACTAAAGAAATTATATTAAAGAACTTCTTTAATATAATTTCTTTAGTAATTATTTTAATAATTTCTTTAACAATAACTTATTCAAGAAACTATAATATATTTTAAAAAAAAACTAATAATGACATGTTTAAAGAAATTACTAATAATTTTTAAACATAAATTATTAAATAATTAATTATCGATAAAAACTAAAGAAATTATTAAAGATATGACTAAAAAATTATTTTAACTGTTTTTTTCGTTTTTCTTTTTTGAGATATATTGACATACTTTCACCCCGGCGCCAAATTCCACCCCTTACGGGGTTCCCCTACCCCTTCCGGGGTAGGGGTGATTTAGGATTTTGGGGGTTGGAACCCCGAGCGACTATAAACTATCCCTTTTGCTATCGTTCGGTCGTTTGCTGCGAGATTGAGGTTAGGATTTATGGGGTTAGGTTATTCGAAATTTCAAGGTAAACTGTATGCGATGATATTAAAATTACACTGCAAAAAAAATTAGAGGTACCATCTTTACGAAACGTGTAACTTTTTAAATAATAGTTCTAGGCAAATCAAATTTGGTATACTTCAACAGTATATATTTACCTAAAGAAAATTACAAAAACAATGTTACAACTCTTAGTTACTTCTAAGTTACACTTAAAAATGTAAGATATTAACGCAAATCAAAATGGAAAAAATGTCAAGTATGCTTTGAATTCACGTATGAATGCCTAGTAAAGATGACAAATGAATTCAGTTGTCAATATTCGTTGATTAGAAGTAAAATGAGGAATCTTAGTGAAGTGCAAGTTGCTCGTGCTCGCCCTTATTCAGCATGGCCACTCTGTTCGACATGTTAGCAGGGACCTTCGAGCTTCCCCTTCTGTGATTCAGCGTTTATGGAATCGGTTTCTGGAGACTGGCCAATATGTTAGAAGATCTGAACAAGGACGAAATCGAAAAACTACTCAAAATCAAGACCGATATCGTGTCCTTTCCTCTCTACGTCAGCGTACTGCCACAGCACGAGACCTCCTAAACGACCTAAGACGAGCACAAGCAATAGACAGTTTTGATCAAAGAGTAAGAAACAGATTAAAAGAAGCGAATTTGAAACCAAGAAGATCTGTCCGCGCACCACGCCTTACGCAGCATCACAAAGCAGCGCGAATGAGGTTTGCTCTGGATCATAGAGATTGGCAACTTCGTCACTGGACGCCTGTACTGTTTACAGACGAGTTCAGATTTCGTTTAACTCGTTGCGACGGCCGAGTACGTGTATATAGACGTCCTGGTAAACGGTACGCAGCCGCTATTATACAGGAAGTGGATAGAATTGGTCGTGGATCTGTGATGGCTACGCAGCAGCTACTATACAGGAAGTGGATAGATTTGGTCGTGGATCTGTGATGGTTTGGGCTGGAATCAGTATAGACAACAGAACTGATGTAGTTGTGGTTCCTGGTAGACTAAATGCCATGAATTACATCGAAAACATCTTGGAGAACCATGTGGTGCCTGCTGCATATGGCGTCGGTCAAAATTTCATCCTAATGCAGGACAATGCAAAGCCACATACCGCCGGCATCACCAGAAACTTTTTACAAGAACGTGGAATTCAGGTCATGGAATGGCCTGAATGAAAGTCCTGACCTGAATCCTATTGAACACGTGTGGGATCAGCTTGACCAACGTGTTTGCAAGCGCCCTAATCCATCACTAACCATACAGGAACTGACACAAGCCCTGATTGAGGAATGGGAAAGCATACCCCAAGAATCTCTTTGCAGACTACTATGCGAAGCATGGCAGGCAGGTGTAAGGAAGTGATTCGTGCTCGTGGAGGGCATACACTGTATTAAACCTCAGCAATCCACAGAAGTTATTTAAAAAGTTACAGGTTTCGAAAAAGTGTTCCCCTAATTCTTTTGAGCAGTGTAGAATAAAATTATAAAGATTCTGGTTATTAGATATTTCGTTACCAATCTCAAGAGAAAAATCCATACGTTTGGCATCATAGCCGGCATTAAGGGGGAATTCCGGTTCTCTGATGAAAAAAAATCAATTTTTTTTCTGTACGTTATTTTATTATTTAAGGTCTTAAGAATGTGTGTACGAAGTTTTAAGGTAAAATTTGAAAAATTAGCGAAGTTATAAGCAATTAGCCAACGGCGTGCAGGTCCAGCGCGCGGATCTGTCGGATCGCGCGCTCATCAATTTTTCCGACTGAGTATTTCAAGCCAAAAATTCTTGCAGTGTGTGATTGATTATTCTGTAAAATTCTCTCGTGAACAGTCATCGATAAAAAACACTCAAGAAAAACTCCTACACGTGCGGATGGACAACAAAAAAAGAAAATTTTCTGAGAATGCACACTAGTGAAAGAAAAGCATTTGCCGATAAATTGTCGACAGCGGAAGACGAGAAAATTATAGTGCTGGGTTTTGGAGACGGGATATGGAAGAAGTGAGGTCTCACTTCCGTTGTATAGGATCACTATATTTATGGAGAAATATACTAAGAAAGTTGTTGAGCATATGTACTGCCCTGTGGGATCACAGAGTTGGTGCAAATGGCGAAAAACTGAAGCCGAGAAAACTCTGGATGAATTCAATAACACTTGCTAAAAATGTCGAAAATGCCATCAAGCCGATTTACAACGACTTCGTTGAGAGAGTTGCTAGTTTGGGTGGTGACCCACAAAACAACAACTAAAGCTTCAATTCTACTGCCTGGCGCCTCGCACCCAAACATCTTCACCGTGGCTCAAAGCCTATCAAAATTGCGGCTTATGCAGCAGCAGGCATTTATAATAAAGGCTTTTCTGCCATCCTCTAAATTATGACAACAATATTTGCAAATGTGCGCGAGAAACTTCGTTTGTTGATGTCGTCGAGACGTGCATTAGAGGCTGCAAAATAAGCTCAAACAAGGGGTAGAAATGAGCAAATGTCTCAAAATAAATTCTACGAAGTGGAGGAAGTATGGCCCTGGTATAGCATATTAGCAGAAAAACACTGTAAGTACTCGATGTCGCGTAAGAAACGGTACTTGAATGTTTAAATGTGTTTTTCTCGTAACAGTTTTTTCGCGAATGGTTGGCATGATATTTCGAAACCTGTTTGACCAATTGACTTCAAATTTTAACTGGATGTTCAATAGACATGCCTTTATCGTTTGATGAACAATAAATGTAATAAGTTATGTACTTTTCCTTTTATAGAGAAAACATTGTCAATTTTTTTGATAAAAATCGATAGTTTGAGTTTAAGAAACCACCATTTCCTTAAATATAAATATTTTTATATTCTGGTTCATCAAACGATAACTACTTATGTATTAGGCCGCTATTCAACATTTTTATTTCAGATCACCTGGAGTGGCCCAATCATGCCAACCAGTGACCGCGGATCTTCGCGCAGTGTCATGGTCGCGGGTGGCTAGTGAGCGTGATTCATCATATTTCTGTATTTTTTTTTTGTAAATACTTGAAAAGCTAATAAATATTTGTGCCAAATTTGGAATCGATTTATTGCATAGTCTCGCCAATAAAAAGTTCTAAAAAAAGGCGGTAATTTTAGAGGAAAAACCTGGAATCCCCCCTTAAACTCTGGACATATGCGAATTCAAAGAATGACGATATGACCTGGTTACCTTCTGCATATACAAAACGTGTACTTGCCTTAACTGGCTCCTTAATTTAATTGAGAATCACGTCGGTGTATTTGGTCCTTTAGAATCGGTGACCGGAAGGAATACCGCGGCGCCTCCTGTCGGCCAAATTCTGAACTGGTACGGCGCAATTTGGAATTGAATCTGCTGCAATTAGCAATCAACTGCGCGAGTTTGCATCCAGCTAGGTTAATTCTGTTTGGGTTTTCAGACCAAACCGATGCTTCCGGATACACCTAATTGCAGAACAAGACAAGTCCGCATATTGGTTCGTTCAGTTGCCGGTTCAGTTTAAACACGATTTGGCAAAGTAGTGGCAAAATTAACGCTGCTTGTTTACTAGGTTTACAAAGTCTAAAATTCTGTAAACAAAAGAGAAAAGAAGAAGCAGTTCAGATATTAATTTCTTTAATTACACTGTGGTACAAAAAAGAAGCGAAATATACTTTTCACGAGACATCGATTTCCAAAGTAAGAAATGCAAATGAAAGAGGAAGCATAGACGATTATAAAGATGTACTGTTCGGTCAGATCCAATAACAAATCGAAAAGTTATGGACGTTCAAGTTCAGAAGTTTCCAATTATTTTCAGATTTTTTCAACTTTAACAACAATTTGATGACCTGTTTGAATACGCAATATTTTTGTTGCTATTTTTTTATTGAAAGCCTGTTTAAATTTGCGTCTAATATGCGTTTGTTTATTAGAATCGTTTGAAATTTAACAGAATTATCAAATTTTATTGACCGGCTAGACACATCACACTACGGAGAAGAAATATACAGGCAGACTGTAATAAATCCGTAATCTTTATACACATTAGTTAGACATTACTAGCACTTAGATTTACAATGTTATTCTAAAATTATAACACTGTTTTTTTTTCGTTTCCTTCTTGTTGTTACCTGCCACACTATCACAATATGTTATAAACAAGGTTGTTATTTTCATTGTCGGCTTTAAAAAATTGTCGAAATAATAGTCGTTCATCATTTCGGCTGAACGTAATCTTGAAGTCATTGTCTACCGTATTCCACTGCTTGCATCGAGATGCAAGCATTTCAGTTTGTCTTTGTAACAGTCCTAGATCACGTACAAGATATTGATATTGCTCATTTGACACTTCATGTCGTTCCATAGAATGCGATCCACATGGAAGAAACTCTGCATGTTTATTCTCAGAAGTGTAGCATTCTTCAGTTTCATCCTCAGATTTATAAGATTCTTCAGCTTCAGCAGTAGGTTGCACAACCCAATCATCAAGACCTAATGGTTTCGTTACAGTCAAAACATCGGCATACTTAATGTATCTCCGCGTTTTAAAATGATGGCCTTTAACGTCTGATTCACAAAAATAGCAGTCCTCCACCTTATGAGAAGTTTGATGATGCCATATCATCGGAGTAGAAAAGGCCATTCCAGTTCTTGAGTTATCAACATTTTTTGATTTCCATAACTTCAATTTTGACGAACAAACTACACACGTATTCTGGTTGATACCAGCGACTTGCGGTGTAAACACGGGTAAACAGAAATTTGTTGTGTGCCTCAACCACTGATTTATTTTTTACTAATTGTAGCCGATGTTGTTTGTCCAGAAACAATCCGCAGACGTACACACAGAAAAGTGATTATTTGGAACGAGAAAACATAATTCCTTGAATTTATTTACTAGATTCAAATGCATATTTACTTGGATGTAGAAAGTTAGGTATGTATATGTTACGGTCATAGTGATAAATAGGTTATTATTAATAATTACCGGTTATTATTAATAATAGCCAAGTGGCGAGGTTAAAGTGAAGAATTTATCACATGAACCAGCTATTATTAATAATTTCCAGCATGCTGTGGTCAATGTGATATATTTCAATTCGATATTGCATTAAGGTGATGCTACAATATAATAGAGCCTCTGATTTGGAATTCTGTTAGTATTTACATAATCGCCACACAACGAATCTATTCACTGGGTTTTCGGTGTTGGGCCTTTAGTGACGTTAGTCCTGACTAACTTATTTAGTTACTACTCATGACTAAAATAAGGAAGATTATCAAATCGAGACTAAAAAATGCCAATCCATCGAAATTGCATGCACGAGTGTGTAACTCTTTGGGGCATACTTATTTGCGCAATTCTTAAAAGCTAAGTAAAGCCTCAATTGCAGTGAGCGAGTTTACACGCTGCTAGTGAATTTGCAAACTAGCAGAGTGTAAACTCGCTAAATGTAATTGAGGCTTCAGTAATAAATTAGAAACTCGGTTTGTATTATTCTGCCAGTGCATACGTACATAGTGCTTTCGTATTTTGCAATTTGTGGCAAGAAAAATTATTTTTATTTATAACTTATTATTTATTATCTTTTTAATACAAAACTTTAAAAAAATGTTTTATATTTAATTTTGAATAGAAAAATCCCGCTAGACCCTTCTTTTGTGGTAGTACAACAATTACACCATTTATATTGTAAAAATAAAGCAAGATAAAGTTTGTAACAATATGACGTCATCTCCTTTTGTATTGTTCACAAATGTGAACTGTACCTGTATTTTATTTTTATTTTATTATTTTCTATGAATATTAGTTATTTTTGATTTGTAAGTGCACAAATGTGATACAGATTTTATTTGAGTTACCTACTGGTAATTTTATTTATTAAGAATATATTTTATTTTTAAACTGATTCCTGGACTTGAGAATTATTTTGTGTTTTTGTTATTGTTATATTTTTTCATGTATCTAAATAAAAAATGTATTTAAAAGTCTTTTTTTTGGTTGGTGATAAACACTTTTATAATAACCACCTTATAAAACAGATTATATCCGTCAGATATTAGATATGCTTACGGTAGGCATACGTAATGGACAACCTAATGTAGGGAAGATTGGGGCGAGTTGTTACAATGTTTAATCATTTATTTATAAAATAGTACTTTATTGTCAAACACCAAAAGTAAAACTACCGTGTTAGGAACAGAACCATACAAAAATGTGTGCATCATTTGTGCGGTGCAATTTATGTAAAAACATCTATGTAAACTAGTCTCGCCCATTCTTGTATGTATTTGCATGAAAATACAATATTGAATAAAATATTATTAAATGCGCAAAATTTAAAGATAATTGGGATTTGAGAATTTACTTAATAAATTGTAATTGTACATTTACATAAAACTACCCACATGCATTAAAAATGGGTGCTATCGACAATAAAATGGTTAACTTTTTTGCACACTGTATAAAATGTTCTTTTTATGTTTTCGTCATTGAGCCGTCCTTGGGTGTATACCAAATATCATTACCAATTATATACAGTAGCTTCTAAAGTACAAGGGAGACAAAAGAAAACACTCTGTATTATCAATGCTTTGTATTATTCGTAATTTTGGTCATTGGGCTAGCCGTACTGATGATTTGCGTCGAGTAAATAAATATAATAGCTTACATAGTAATCAAAATAACTTAGCTAACTTCTTTGAAGACTGTATACAAAAGATCTTTTGTAAAAAGTAACGTTTTTATCACTTTTACCGTGGCAGTTAGGAAATTATTAATAATAGCCGGTAATTATTAATACAAACCACATTTATCACTTTAACCGTAACATATATACAAGAAATGCCACATACTCAATATAAGTAAAATAATTTCTCAGATAAATGCTGTCAACAAATAAATTTTTTCTTTATGAGCACCAATATTGTATTGAAAGAAGTAATTGAAATTTTCGTCCCAAAAATGTTAATTTCTCCAACGAAGTAATAGTAAATCCATCCAAGTGCGTAGTTACTTGATCCAAGAAAATACAAGACATTTAATATAAGTAAGTATTGTTTACTGAATAAAAACCCACCAATTATTTAACTGAAGTGATTCTCACTTCTTTCAAGTAATCCCTTTCTCTGGAATAAATATGCGCACCGTGATTTTGTCAAGACTCACGCGCCCGCGCGTGGTGCTGGCGCCGTAAAGGAGCCTAACCTAGTACGAAAACGACAACAAAGCACCCGTAGGAGATGTGCCTTGTGATTAGTGTACAATAAACGTTTCAACGCGGAATAGTTTGATGTAACGCACGCAACAGTTTAGAACGAGTAAGTAAATATAACATACCTATCTTGTTGATTAGCAATAGAAAACGTATTTGTGCCAAATCTTTAAAATTCTTACATTAAGTAGCTAAAAATATTTACCGGGAATAAAAAGACTGTTTACTTACTTCACCAGAGTAACCACTTTCTTAAATCTAGTAATTATTCCAAGAAATAAAATTTCTTGGTTGCAGTCAATAATCTCTCGCGTATATACGAACCTACCAACTACTTCAGCCAAGTAATTCTCTCTTCGTTCGAGAGATCAATTTTCTGTGTGTAACAAAACTTTTTGCGATTGTTACACATTTTAATTTTTTTATATTTGCGCTGAAGCATGCACGCACTAAAGCTGATTTCTTACTGCTTACGGATCAGTTTGATTGTTATTTTATGAAATTTGGTGATACTAAAGACCTACATCGTCCTAATAGTATACGCAATGTAATAGGTTAGGATTGTCGATTAATGATTTTACGATATTTGGGTACAAGTCGAATAGTACTATTAGCATATTAGATAGACTAAAATACTATAAAACAAGGTAATAAACGAACAAAATAATGTCTAGTTAATGTGAATCAAGAGTACGGATTTATTACGGTCGGGCCGTAGGTATATTCCTTCTGCCTAGTGTGAATGTCAAGACGGTGATTAAACTTCGATAACTCAGTCAACTTTCAACCGTTTCTAATTAACAAACTCGTATTAAACGCAAATTTAAATGGGATATCAATAAAAAATAGAAATAAAATATTATGGATTGAAACTGGTCGTCCAACTGTTGTTAAAGTTTACAAAATCTGAAAATAATGGGAAACTTCTGAATTTGAACGTCCATAACTTTTAGATTTTTTATTGGATCTGACCGAACAGTACATCCTGTTAATGGTCTGTGTTCCCTCTTTCAATTGCATTTTTTATTTTGGAAATCGAATGGAAAATGACGGAGTTCTGCATTTTATACACATGCAAGTATATTTTCACTGTAACACAGCGTTATTTATTTAATATATTCGATGATAGTTTCTTTAATGAATTCTTAAATAATTTCTATAATCAGTTATTTAGTAATCTCTTTAGTAAATTCTTTAATAATGTCTTTGATAATTCTTTTAATAATATCTTCTGTACTGTAGTAATACAGTATTCTTCGGAGTATATACTGTTTCTCTAGGTGGAAATGTATCTGCCTACTATAGCTCGAATACAGAAGCAAAAAAGGACAAGGAGGACACTTTAATTTTGAAACTGCCGTTCGTTCTTAGTGCCGGTCGGGGTCGGCTAGCTCGCGCACCCCCTCTGGCGGCGGTTTATCCCGAAATAAGCGGATTTCTTCCCGTGAATTATTACGACTCGTTTAGCCCCCACTGGATTACCGGTTTTCTCAACGCGCCAGATAATGCGAAGGGTGGTTTTGTTGCCGTTCTGTTTATTATTTCGAATTTATATCCTATTTTCCTGATTATGATTTGTAATGTAACGAGGGTAGGGATTTTATGCACCTATTCAATGCGCAAGGGGAAACGCTGGCATAATGTTAAGAGTTTTGAGGTTGGTATGTAGAATGAACGTCGAGGAATTGCCGTTTTAGGTACAAAAAAAAACACTACAACTAACCTAAACGATAGATCAAACATATTTTGGTAGCTGTTTACGATTTTGGTAAGTTGTACCTACAACCCCTTCGTGGGGGTTGTTTGGCACGACGCAAACTTCCATACTCCTGAATCATTTCTACGTGAGTTGTATGACTGTCATACCTCTTCCAGACTCTTGCGAAACAACATGACAACAGTGAATAAAGAATATAGAAATAGAAACATAATCTAGAAAGTTGACTTAAAAATAGTGGTCTAAAAATTATTCACTCCTACACGAAGTTAGAAATCAATATCGTTGAGGAAGCTAAAATTCATTGTTAAAAGATTTATCAGTCCGTCTTAATGTCCAGTCTCGTCGTAAATTTTTATATGTGTATTGTTCATAACGAACAATGCCGACATTAAGTACCTAACCCTGGTAAAGTAAAGTAAAGTAAAGTCATTTGTTTCCAAGAATCACAATGGACCTAAGAGCATTTTTCCTCTTAGCTGTGATGCTTTGCGTAGCCGTCTTCACAGCTAGTGGGGGTGCTTTGGAGACTAAGCCTGACCAGGATGTCAATTTAAGAACCGTGATTAACGTTCCCTGCCAGGAAGGCTATCGTCGTGATCAGAGTGGTGTCTGTAGAAAGGTGCTAAGTTAGGTTTCTCTCCAAATATGTGTCCTCAAACGACTCTATTTGTAATATATGAAAAATAAATGAGTGAAATGATACAGTGTTTTTTTTCTAATATCCAATCATATTAATTCGACCAGTCCATGCATTTGCAAAATTCTTATACCTCTTCCAGATTCTCGCCAGACAGCGAGAGACCGCGAATTGGGAGAGTGTGGATGCCACATTCACCCAAATCCGCTAGCATTCGAATTGCCAAAAGTCTCTACGGATGCAGATAGTCGGATAAAAATCACGCTTTCGGCGAGTGGCTCGCTTCTTTTCTACGCATTTGCTTCGATCCATTCAATGTGGATTTTTGACGCGGCTCGAGCAGTTTTTTTGTGTACCCGAAGGTATTATTTACGACAGGGGTCTGATTTATGACATCAAACACGTGCGGTGAAGGCGCTGTTCGAGCATCAATGCAATAGTAGGTAACGAATGGAATAATTATTTAGTATTGAAATAAAAAGATTAAAAAATATTGAACAAAAAATATTTATATGCAAAATACAAAAAGTTTACAATGATATAAAATTTAATATCCGATAGTATTTTTTTCTCTATTTGTGACGTCCCCATTACTATAATTTGTCAGGAAAAAGGAATCACATACGCAAAGTTAAAATGGAAAATATACCAGATAATAATATTTATTTCTGTATTATTGAAGAAATGCATATCAATAAATTAATCATCCGTATTATAAGATTACTAATAAAAATTAAAACTAACAGCAATATTAAATCAATAATTAATTAAAACTAAAGAATATATTATTTATCTCTTTCAAATAAATCTTATCAGTTCCAAGATATTTCAGTCTTGTTTTTCTATGATGTCTGAATCTATTGTATCGTTTTGGTACAGTTCTTCGATTACTTGGGCCAGCTGAGAACTACCTGGAAAGTACATTAGGGAAAAATATTTATTAACTATCGACAGACATTCAACAGTCATTCTTGTTTTATCTTTCTCGACAATCGCAAATTACGACTGCGATCTACATAGGGCAATTACTAAGTTACATACCAATATACAGGCTTGGTCAAAATATCCGGAGCACCTAAACAATTGACCAACCGTAAACATTTTCAAAAAATCTAACATAAGTTGTTTGATTTTAAACAAGCTATCGTCTAAATATATTTTTAATATGCAGAGTACTTATTATTGAGACTGGCAACCTTTCCGTTTTCTAAGACATAAGTATTTACATTTTATAATTAAGGTTAATCCATGAATTTTTTTGCAAGAATCATTTTTATACAATGCATTATATTTTAGTTATAAGCAATTAATCAAAACTCAAACTTTTATTTTAACTAAACGGATAAAAAATAGCAGAACATTAAAAGAGAAAAATAAAATTAAATGTTAATTAAATGTTTAAACAGCAAATTAAAATAAATGTGTGTATGTATGTGGAAAAAAATTCCGTTTCAAAGTTGAGGAGTTTTAATTAATTGCTGATAAGTAAAGATGATGCATTTTATAAAAAATGGTTCCTACAAAGAATTCTTAGAAATAATCTTATAATTAAAAAATTTAAAAATATACTGTATTGTTCTATTTGAAAAAGGAAATGTTACTCAATTTCGATAGCTAGGTTAAAACAAACAAAAAATTTTTTTTCTTTATTTTTTACGGTTGGAGAATTATTTAGTTGTAATTTTAAGTAACTCTGTATAGATATGCATTATAATATTTGATTTATAACGCAATACATTATACAAAATAATAAAATAATAAATATGCAAATATTTAATTTTGTTTTATGGAAAATCGTATTACTATGTCTTATAAGAGTATATGGTATCTAATATAAATGATCAGTGTAAGAAATCAATAGCATTTAAGGAATTTTTTAAATATTTAATATTTTATATTAAATTTTTATTTACGTTATTCAATTAATTATTAATTAATAATAAGCACAATTTCAATGAAAGTGTGCACACACACTATACGCTGAGGCAGCGGCTACTTCAGCGACGTCCATTCTAAGTCACCCGCACATGAACACAGAATGCACGAGCCGAACGCCGAGAATGTGGATGGCCTTCTTTGACCGCTATGTCTC
The DNA here is from genome assembly GCA_963966075.1 of Aphodius sticticus. Lineage (NCBI taxonomy): Eukaryota > Metazoa > Arthropoda > Insecta > Coleoptera > Scarabaeidae > Aphodius > Aphodius sticticus. The sequence goes on along the minus strand of OZ014511.1, from coordinate 6,479,172 downwards.
TCGAACTTTTCGCCGATTTATTCGGGCTGAGTCTGGAGCTAGCATTAAGTACTTCCTGAGTTCTAATTGAAATGTTTTATCAATAGTGTCTAAACCTTTGACTCTAGGGTATTTTGCGGGCACCGGTTGTAGTACTGTTGGTACTGTAGTAAACTGTCAACTTTGTAAAGTTGGGATAAAATCATGACAAAATCTTATTGTGGATAATTTTACTCTGCTTTAGCCTACAAGTTTTAATAAATAATTAACGGGCGCAAATCATCACAAAAGAGCTTGGGGCAACACTATTAATCCGCAACGGCTACTGTGATAAAAATTTACATGACAACAGTGAATAAAGGATATAGAAATAGAAACATAATCTAAAAAGTTAACTTAAAAATAGTGGTCTAAAAATTATTCACTCCTACACGGAGTTAAAAATCAATATCATTGAGGAAGTTAAAATTCATTGTTAAGAGATTTATCAGTCCGTCTTAATGTCCAGTCTCGTCGTAAAATTTTATATGTGTATTGTTCATAACGAACAATGCCGACATTAAGTAACTAACCCTGGTGTCAAAAAGTCCAGTCATTTGTTTCCAAGAATCACTATGGATTTAAGAGCATTTTTCCTCTTAGCTGTAATGCTTTGCGTAGCCGTTTTCACAGCTAGTGGGGGTGTTTTGGAGACTAAGCCTGACGAGGATGTCAATTTAAGAAACCTGGTTCACGCTCCCAGGTGCCAGGCAGGCTATCGTCGTGATCGGAGTGGTGTCTGTAGAAAGATAGAACGTTAGGTTTCTCTCCAAATATGTGTCCTCAAACGACTCTATTTGTAATATATGAAAAATAAATGAGTGAGATGATACAGTGGTTTTTTTCTAATATCCAATCATATTAATTCGACCAGTCCATGCATTTGCAAAATTCTTATACCTCTTCCAGATTCTCGCCAGACAGCGAGAGACCGCGAATTGGGAGAGTGCGGATGCCACATTTACCCAAATCCGCTAACATTCGAATTGCCAGAAGTCTCTACGGATGCAGATAGTCGGATAAAAATCGCGCGTTCGGCGAGTGGCTCGCTTCTTTTCTACGCATTCGCTTCGATCCATTCAATCTGGAGTTTTGACGCGGCTCGAGCAGTTTTTGTGTGTACCCGAAGGTATTATTTACGGCAGGGGTCTGATTTATGACATCAAACACGTGCGGTGAAGGCGCTGTTCGAGCATCAATGCAATAGTAGGTAACGAATGGAATAATTATTTAGTATTGAAACAGAAAGATTAAAAAATATTGAACAAAAAATATTTATATGCAAAATACAAAAAGTTTACAATGATATAAAATTTAATATCCGATAGTATTTTTTTCTCTATTTGTGACGTCCCCTTTACTATAATTTGTCAGGAAAAAAAATCACATACGCAAAGTTAAAATGGAAAATATACCAGATAATAATATTTATTTCTGTATCATTGAAGAAATGCATATCAATAAATTAATCATCCGTATTATAAGATTACTAATAAAAATTAAATCTAACGGCGATATTAAATCAATAATTAATTAAAACTAAAGAATATATTATTTATCTCTTTCAAATAAATCTTATCCGTTCCATGATATTTTAGTCTTGTTTTTGTATGATGTCTGAATCTATTGTATCGTTTTGGTACAGTTCTTTGATTACTTGGGCCAGCTGAGAACTACCTGGAAAGTACATTAGGGAAAAATATTTATTAACTATCGACAGACATTCAACAGTCATTCTTGTTTTATCTTTCTCGACAATCGCAAATTACGACTGCGATCTACATAGGGCAATTACTAAGTTACATACCAATATACAGGTTTGGTCAAAATATCCGGAGCACCTAAACAATTGACCAACCGTAAACATTTTCAAAAAATCTAACATAAGTTGTTTGATTTTAAACAAGCTATCGTCTAAACATATTTTTAATATGCAGAGTACTTATTATTGAGATTGGCAACCTTTCCGTTTTCCAACACATGCAGTATTTACATTTTATAATTAAGGTTAATCCATGAATTTTTTTGAAAGAATCATTTTTATACAATGCATTATATTTTAGTTATAAGCAATTAATCAAACCTCAAACTTTTATTTTAACTAAACGGATAAAAAATAGCAGAACATTAAAATAGAAAAATAAAATTAAATGTTAATTAAATGTTTAAACAGCAAATTAACATAAATGTGTGTATGTATGTGGGAAAAATTCCGTTTCAAAGTTGAGGAGTTTTAGTTAATTGCTGATAAGTAAAGACGATGCATTTTATAAAAAACGGTTCCTACAAAAAATTCTTAGAAATAATCTTAGAATTAAAAAATTTAAAAATATACTGTATTGTTCTATTTGAAAAAGGAAATGTTACTCAATTTCGATAGGTAGTTTAAAACAAAAAGAAATGTTTTTTTCTTTATTTTTTTACGGTTGGAGAATTATTTAGTTGTAATTTTAACTAACTCTGTAAGTATAGATAATAAAATAATAATTATGCAAATATTTAATTTTATTTTATGGAAAATCGTATTATTATGTCTTATATTAGTATATGGTATCTAATATAAATAATCCGAATAAGAAATCAATAGCAATTAAGAAGTTTTTCAAATATTTAATATATTTTATATTAAATTTTTATTTACGTTATTCAATTAATTATTAATTAACAATAACCACAATTTCAATGAAATTATGCACACACACCATACGCTAGGGCAGCGGCTACTTCAGCGACATCCATTCTAAGTCACCCGCAGATGAATAGAGAATGCACGAGCCGAACGCCGAGAATGTGGATAGCCTTCTTTGACCACTATGTCTCACTCAGCCTCGTCGAACTTTTCGCCGACTTATTCGGGCTGAGTCTGGAGCTTAGTATCAAAATTGTTTTCCTCTCGGTGTAAACATGAGCGCGAGAAAAAAAAAGTACCCGATTTTTGCAGTTTTAAATTAACGCTCGTCTTTCCGATTAATTTTCTCTTAAACCACTTACCACAAAAATTTCAGTTTTTGTTCAGGTTGCATTTAGAGTCCCTTCGATAGATTGGCGTTTTTGTTTTCTTTAGTTTTGATGTAATAAAGGTAGCGAACAAGATTTGATGGAAGCCGATATCTCAGGAACGAATGTTAGCAGGACAACGCAATTATCATGCAAATAATCCTTATTTACTGCGATATATATCGTTTGAATTTAATAGCAATCCGACTATTTGTTAATTTTTAAGACCGAAATAAACATGAACAATATTTTGCGCAGTTCGGCTTCCCTCGCTTGTGGGTTTTGGTGCGAGGCAGTCGAATGAGATGCGAAGTTTTTCCGAGATCAGTGAATTCGTTTGCATCCGCGGTTGTAAAATATTGTTGGGTATAATAATTGTACATCTAAACTCATTATTTATATTTAACTCGCACTAGTATTCAACATTCCGAAGTTAAATTGTTCTGATCGTATCGTAATAGTAAATAATCTCCACTGTCCCAGCTACGCACATAGGGGTGTTTCGAGTAAAAAGTTGGTCAAAATTATATTTCGTTCGAATTGACCTATTCTGAGTTGGTAAGTATTGTTAAACGTTTATTGTATATAATTACATGTTAAATGTTGATAATACTTTTTTGTTTTTCATTTTTGATGGTCAGATAAGGCCATATATATAAGGCCAGATAAGGATAGTGTATAATATAGTTTTTCATAATTTGTCTTATTTCATTATACCATTATTATTATTAGCTTTCTTATTGATTATTATAAATTATTATCAATACATTAACCCATATAGCATATCGGAAAGGAATACTACATAAAAAGACACATATAAACATATATTGTAAAAAACGTGAACTATGAATAATAAACGGAAAATTGTTGTGGCTCTGTAGTCTAGAATGTTAAGTGTCAACTTTTAAAATTTATTTGAATAACTTTCTTTTAATAAAATACTTATCATAAAACATCAGATAAAATGTGGTATATACATATTATATCATTATTATTTTTAATTATTATAAACTATTATCAATACATTAACCCATATAGCATATAGGAAAGGGATACTGCATAAAAATACAAATTTAAACATAAGGGAACTATGAAAAATAAACGCAAAATTTTTGTAGCTCTAAAGTCTAGAATAATATTCAAGTTCAAGTGTTAACTTTTAAAATTTATTTGATAATTTTCTTTTCTTTCTGATTGTTTACTTGAAATACAAAAAATCTAAATATAATAATCATAATCTCGAAATCCACATGATAAATTTCAACTCGATATCAAATCGACAAATCTTCCAAATTAAAAAAAAAATTGTTGGAAACGTCTAAGATGATGTTTAAAATAGCACCATAAATTTTTCTAACAAGGATTTACCTTGTTCCTAATTTTTTAGAAGCTGAAGTCTAATTCGACATGTAAAAGGTAGGTTACAAACTGGAGAATAACATCCAGTAAAAAAAATACTTGACTTTAACACGCTATGTAACATAATTACTAATGTTTGGAAAACACATAAGGAAATATAGCTTGTTTAACACATTTTTTTCAAACAGAAAAGATGTAAATATTAATAAATAAAGGACGTAGATCCAATGTTACTTTTAATTCGTTCTTGTGGCTACATGTTTCGAGAAACCATATTCTCGTCTTCAGGCCGCGCTACGATAAATAGACATAGTTTTAACAATTTGCACTACATTTTCATCAGCTCCCCCATGTAGATTACTTTGACGTGTGTAATCTCATTAATATCTTGCGTGTGGCCACTAAACAAAATTTTATGATTTTCAAAGATAAGTACTACAGAATGCATGATGGCATGCCCATGGGCTCCTCCATTTCTGGCTTGATGGCTGAGTTTTATGTTGGTGAGATTGAAAAGGATCTTTTTTCAAGCAAGTATGAATTTATAGCCAATTTCCGCTATTTTTTCAATCGTGTTTCTACACTCCCCCTTAATAAATGTAATTTTGACAAAGAGATCTACAATATATATCAAATAGGTAAAAACAACGGTTACAGCACTCAATTTTTGCAAAATATCTATAATAGAGTCCACCAAAAAAATATATTAAATTATTTATATCCACACTTTAAGATTAATACCAGATTCATCTGTCTTAACTATCAAGGACACACTTCATATTTATTACAAAACATTTTAAAAAAGCACAACATTCAAATTTCATTTAGAGCCCCCCAAAAGTTAAGTAACCAAATTATAAATAATAGAAGACCGATTGAAAGATTAGCACGCAGTGGCATTTATAAAATTAATTGTCCAGAATGTAATATGCACTACATCGGACAAACAGGACGTCAAGTGGGCGCTCGATTCAAAGAACATCTTAGAGACCGCAATTCCTATGTCTACAAGCATATCCAGGATACGCAACATAAAATCCTAATTGACAATCTCACGTTACTCCACCATATGAGAAAGTCACAAAGGATGAACCTATACGAGGAACTTCAGATAACAAAGCACTACCTGAAGGCACCAACCTGCTGTTAAATCAAATAACCGAAGTAAATCCACATAGAATGTTTCTGTGTTTTTTAAAAACACCCGCTATACAGAGCCCTCAGCACCATCTTCCGGCGACGAGTGTACTCTCGCTATAACTGTCGCGTACACATAACCTGACATATTAAACGCGTTACGCATTTGTCTTGTCCAGTAGACGCATGAAATTAATTAATTATTAAGTTTGATTAAGGTAATGTCCTCAGTATGTTCGTAAACTTAATGTTATTTATTTGTTTGTATAACTTATTTTTACTTTATCATACGCAGTATGTAAAGTATTGTAATCGTGCCAAAAAAAATTTTTGAGATTTTAGCGGAAATATGTCTTTTTGGGTCCCCTGAACATTTTTGACCAAGGTACAAAAAAATGTCTGTGTGTGTGTGTGTGTGTGTGTGTGTGTGTGTGTGTGTGTGTGTGTGTGTGTGTGTGTGTGTGTGTGTGTATGTGTGTGTGTACCCGTTTTTTGTGGCGACGATTCCGGAGAAACTACTAAAGGTATCGGGACGAAACTTCATATTTAGAAGTTTCATAACCAAACTTAGAGCTGAAAAGCTTCTGTTGAAAAGGGTCCAAAGGAACTGGTGGTTTACTCATAGCATTTTTCGAAGATTTTGCAAATGAGCCTCTATTTGTGTAATGTCGTCAAAATAGTTAAATAATAAATTAAAGGAGAGGAAATTTTCTATAATTTATGTATATGACATTTTTTTGGTAGAATTTATAGTTTAGCTGCATGAGCAAATTCTATTTCATCGAGATCGGTCGTACTGCTTTAAAACTAGTAGCCAGGATATGTCAGATTTTTTGATTCTAATGACAGTAGCTAGTGTCAAACGCTAATGTTTTGTAAATACTACTGTCAATATAGGCTGCGTTCGGATATTGAACACCGTTACACTTTTTACACCCAATGACACGTAAGTGTCATTTGGACGGTATACCCGGTGTCAACGGAGTACAATATCCGAACGCAGCTTTAATCGAGATATCTGTCTAGTTCTACTAGTTTTATTTTAATGCAGACATAGCCGATCTCGAACAAATAGAATCTCATGCAGCTAAACTATTAATTTTCTATATAGTATGATAATTTTCTATAAGTCATGTGCCTGGCCACGTCAGATTTTTAGAATAGATAATTAGACCTGTGATAAAGAAATATTTCATCGACATTGCACATAACCCCAAAGATTGACCACATGACGCCCCCTTTAAATTTCGACACAGCAACTGACGGTACCGTAAACTTGGGTGACTTTAGTCCACTTTTGAAATTTGAAGTCTGGTAACTTTTAACAGATTAGATATAATTACTCATACTTGTGCTATTTTTTGGGTCTTTGATAGTACTTAAAAAATATCAAAACACTAATATTTCCAACGTCAGGATATACTTCTTTTATGTATATATATGGGTGGCCAAAGTCAGAATTCATTATTGGGTCACTTTGGCCATACTACTGTTTATCATGCCAATGAAACGATAAGCTAGTGTATGCTCGAGTTTGGCCACCAAATATGTTTTAAAAGTGTTCAAGAACAAAATATGTTAAAATCAGCAATAAGATCATGACAAAACTATTTTATGACTATTTTAAAAAAATAATGCTAACATGTTATACATTGCGGAAATGAGAAAAAACACGACTATCGGAAAATGCCAAAATTCAATACGGAGCCCATAAGAAAAACAAAAGTTGGCCATGATTATGCCGCCATCTTTGATGTTATTTCAAATTAAAAAACAACACTGCATTCCTTGTTAAAAAGTCGCTGTAGAATGTTTTTGTTTCAAATGTCTAGCTACGTTTGGTTTTGAATAAAAAATTAAAAACGATATCTTAACATTTCAGTTTTTTGCGGATATCTTTAAAATGAAAAATGATAGCTAAAATTTCTTTTCAGATAATTGTTCAGCACAAAAATACGAAACTTTGCCAAATTTAAACATAGCCTCTATCTCCACTAATAAGCGAGATCTAATAAGCCTCGAAATTGAATCACCCGGTATAGCTAGACATAATTTTGTACTTCTGGTATAATGAAGAAACATCCTTTGGACGGGACAGGTGTTTTTATTGCTTGTAAAATGTCATCTTTGTCATACCACAGAAATGTCATCATTTGATGGCCATTTCCACTGAGAATGCCCGACTTTACTTTCCTCGATTGACTACACCGAGCACTTTAACTACGCGGGTATTGCAGAAAGATATTCCTAACAAACCACAGGACTAATGTTATCGGCGGCAAATCATAGATGCTGATAGATTACTCAACACAAACAAAGTTGTTCATAGTAACAAAATTGGTCAATTTTCAAAGCTATCTTCTGAACACTGCCACAAAAAAATTAAATTATCATCTAACTTACATTAAGCACCTTTGTATTCAATATAGTATCTAAAATATAAATAACCAAAAATACTCGCAATGTTTGAAATATTAACAAAGATCTAAACAATATAAATAAATTTTCGAATAGTGGCCAAAGTCACCCAGGGCGGCCAAAGTCACCCAAGTTTACGGTAATTATCGATATCGATATCGATATCGAACCGTATGTAGTGCAAATTGTTAAAACTATGTCTATTTATCGTAGCGCGGCCTGAAGACGAGAAAATGGTTTCTCGAAACATGTAGCCACAAGAACGAATTAAAAGTAACATTGTAGTTGTAACAAGTATCTACGTCTTTTATTTATTAACATTGAGTCCGGTGGAATGGAGAAGTTTATCTCATTAATGTAAATATTAGCTTGGACTTACTAATTCTTAAAAAACGTATACAACACTTCGAAATAAACTATGATAACTATTCGCAGTAAGGTCGTAAGGCAGTAAGGTTGCACCAAATAAATTGACTGAATTCAGATTGTTGCTACAGCCAAAATATCGACATTACGAAAACAAAGTTTTCACAGCACGACCGGGAAACTATTTAAATTCTTTAAAACACAAAAAATTATAATGCAATTCTTTTTCTACAGTCGCATTAAATAAAATATGACGATTGATTATGTGCATATCCAGATATCGTGCTAATATTCGTTCGTGAGATATCCGCTTCCATGAAAATCTTGTACGCGACCTTTATTACACAAAAACTGAAGAAAACAAAAACGCCCATCTATAGAAGAGGCTCTAAATGCAACCTGAACAAAAATTGAAAATTTTCTGGGTAGTGATTTACGAAAGAAAAAAATGGAAAGACAACCGTTAATTTAAAAGTGTCGCGGTCACATATAGAAATAAGCATATCTTCAAGAAAGCACCGCCATTGAAAATAATCCTAGTGTTTAAAACCACTCGAAACACCCTGTATTATAAATTCGTAAGAGCGACGAAGAGCGTAGATGTTCTAATACTTTAAGTGTTGCGCACTTGGTGAAGTCTTAGAATTTCAAGTAGTTTTCCCTGTACAAACGTGTGAGTATTGTGTCCTCCCTTGTAAACGATCGTCGCTCAAGTTTCGCTCAAGTCTTGACCGACTTATGAAGAGCTTAAGCCTTAAACGGTTCATAGAGCTGGAGATGAGGTATTTGCTCGTAGAGTAGCTACGCGACCCAGCTTTGTACTTCCGGCGAATTTGTCAAGTTGATGATATCCGATTTCTCTCTTGTCTCAAAGTTGGTTCTGTTTTTAGTGTTTTTAGTTTTGTTTTAAGTTGATTAATTTAAAATTTTAGCTGGGAGTACCTATATAATGTCACAATTAAGAAAATAATACAGATTAGGTATTAAACTGGGAAAACCAACTGGGTGTTTTGTTGTGTAAGTACTCTATGGCAAAGATTAATCTATTCTCAACATGTTGGTTTTTGAATCATTCCAATATTTTAATTTTAATAGAAGAAAGACAGTTTGAAGCAAACCTTTACTCGCCTAAGCCATCGTCAACGTAGAGGCCCTGCAGCTACTGGACAATCAAAATATAGTGAGAAGACTAAGAAGAACTAAACCTTTCGAACTAGTGAACCAGTGAAATGTGTAAAAAACAGAGTACAGTGAAGTGACGTGTTAGTGCTTCTTGTGTAGGACAAAGTAAATATAGGACATCAGTTCTGTTAGAGACCTACTATCCGTTGCAAAACTATTGAGCTTCGTGTTTGGAGGCTTGTAACTAACAACGCCTAAACAAAAAAATATAAAATAAAGTGGGTTATACCTAGGCTTACCATACGTCTCGGTTTGACCGGGACAGTCCGGGTGTGAGACATCGGTCCCGGTGTCCCGGCCGGTTTGGTATTATGTCCCGATTAAAATTCCTAACATACTATCACAGATTTCTATCTTAGTTGTCAGCAAGTTGAAATATTTTAGAAATGTACAAAGGGCGCAAATCAAATTTTCTGTCAAGAAAACTGCCCTCATGCTTTTGATGCTGCCTCTTATGAGGAAGATACACATTATCATGATTTGAAGGTTATCAGCAACAAAGTGTTAAATAGTGACTAATCGATTAATGATTGTAACAATATTCCAACGCAATTCCACAATTTCGAATTTATAGAACGAATGCATCTCTGTTACAGAAAAATGTTTATAACTTTTACAAAAATTGTTTATCATTTCTCTGCTAAACAAAATTGTAGATGAAAAACATCCATATGACAATATTATGTTGAGCACCAACCGGAGGAAATTTATATTTTAGCTGGCTACGTAAATATGATGTTTATATTAAAAACAATGTTTGAATAACTTTCTATCATACACAAAATTGTAGGTTATTAGTTCGGTTACTCATACATGAATGCTCGGAGGCGAACTACTGAGGTGTCTTCATTTGAACATGGAATACACATTTCGGTGTTCTGGTTTAGCAAAATATTTATAACTTTTCCAAAAATGACTGCATAATTTTCTACCATTAGTCGAATTAAAGTTGTATAATGGAGGTTGTATAGTCCTTTGGTATTTATTTTAGAATATTATGTACAGGGTGTCCCACGCTATAAACAAAGTATGTTAATGGGGTTAAGAAATCAAATTTACGTTTTTCCATACATACAAGTTGCAGACAGTCATACGCTCTACAGGTAGAAAATATGTTGATGCTTACACAATATCCCACAACAACGTACCAACACAAACTTATGTTTGCTTAAATGGAACACTAGGTTTTCTGCAGTTTTCAGTAAGATTTTTATCCTAATTGTTTTGACATCAACTTATATTAGGGTTTTGTCAACTGTTTCTGAGATATTGTAAAATTAAAATCAAAAACAAGCATTGTTAAAAAAATCTTTCCGGGGTAACTAACAAGGATAAAACAAAGGAACTAATTTTTGATAGTAAAAGTATCGCACTTTTTTACAATTATTATTGATTTGCGATTCTAAAATGACTTATCCCAAACAACTTCACATTTGCTAAATAATGTCAAATAGTCTAGGAATTTTAATTGGAACACCCTTTATATCTTGACTTACTTCGAAAGATCGACAACAGCTAAAAAGTTATTAAGCATATAATTTGTCATTTGTGACATAACAATAATAATACACAATAATGCATAAATTAATATTAAATATCCAGATTGGTCGCCAATCTTGTTGGTCGAAATTCAACAATCTCACAAATATAGTAATACGTCTGCTCATGCAACAACTTACAGCCATTGGAAACTGCTAGTATGAATTTATGTCACAGTGTCAGTAATACTTTCATCAGTATAAATAATTAAATAAATGGATAATTGTAAACTGAATAAATAATAATTATTTCAGTACGATTGTCAAGAGTGCACATGTCAGCCCTCTCAGGTCAATGCGTATAAGTCTCGAACTTCAAATTCTCGGTGGAAATATTGCATTTTCCATTGTATCCACAAAAATATTTTGGAAACGCCATCTTATTTTATTCTTCATGTTCGCCATCGTAGTTAATATCCCCATAAATGTCTTCCTCCGCGTTAGAGTAAGTCCGAGTATTTCCAACGATAGTCTAATTTGACTTCATTTATTGTTCTATAAAATAAATGTTGGCATCTCAAATTTTATGCAATGGTTAAAACAGATAATATATTATATTTAATTTTTATTAAATAATAATCCTTATATTTAGAAAAGTACACTATCCAAAAATAGAAGTGGTTCAATAAGTAATTATAAATTTTTTTTTTTCACAAAAGTACCGATCATTCCGATTTATTATACGTTTTATTTGGTAAGTATTCGTTTCATTGACTACTTACATAATTAATTTATATGTCTTCTCGAACGTCATTCCTGTCCCGGTTTGGAATTTCATAATTATGGTAAGCCTACCTGTAGCCCATTGCGAGTTTAATGCAATTGAATTAATCTGGGCTTACGTAAAAAATAGTTGCAAAAAGCCACAATACATACATTTAAAATTAAAGATATATTCAATTTATGCAACGAAGCACTGTATCAAAAGAGATATGTCAAGATTGTGTTGCATAATATCAACAACTGATTTTCGGCAGAAATAATATTGCGAAGTAATAATAAATCACAAAACAGAATATGTATACAATTCTACAAATAAAAGAAATCACGTACGCTAGTTTAAAAAATAAAACCGAACGAGAAAATAACAAAAATATTGAATACGGTCCCGAGAGTTGATTGTTTGAAATCGTCGCGCGAAGCCTTGCATCGCTTCCCGCCCGTAATCCCCTTTCCCCGAGGGGAACCATCCTGCACACAGAATCTATTACATTCATTACACTCTTATTGTCCTGCTTATTGTTCGTTTCGGAGATATCCGCGCCCATACCAAGCTCGCTTACAGACTTTATTACAAACAAAATCAAGAAAATAAAACCTTGCCAATCTATAGAAGAGACCCTACGTGTAGGCTGACCAAAAATTAAAATTTTTACGGGCCTTGAAACACAAGGCTCAATATTTTGCAACCGATAGTAGTTTTAAGAATTGAGATTCAAATTGATGGTTAATATTTTAGATTAGTTTCAATATGTTAAGCATCTTCCATTTATCAGTGAAAAAAGTTACCAAAGCGTTGCCGACCAGTGTAATTTAATAATTTCAATTACACCAAATGGTTTCAATTTGCAATTTCAATTATAGCTTGATAATTTCCAAAGAAACGAGTGGATAGAAATAATAGGGTTCAGCATCATTCACCACGGGATCTAATAGATTTTCCAAGGGGTTGATATAAACCCTTCCGCGACGCAATTTTATTTCGGCGTTAGGGGATGGGGGTAAGGGTGAGGGGGTTAGGGAGAGGGTGTAAGGGAGAGGGCTAGCAAAACAGCGCGGCACTTTAGTCGCAAATAAATTTTCGAAATTCATTCGAATGCCGGCGTCGTGATATATCCGCTCACAGTTTGTCCCAGATTTCGGGGGATGACATCAACCCCCTCCGCGCTGCAAGCTATAACGCGGGGGTTGGATGGTGATAAATATATTACCATTTTAATTAAGGCCCGGACGGGAAGATTTTCCCCGAAAATTGCCCGCGGGATATCCCGGACTCATCCCGACAAAGGATAACTTATCAAAGTGGGTTATGGTCCAAAAATCGCTTTCTAGAAGACGGCATTTTAATTGGAATTTTTTCGAAATCACGGAGGGTTTAAAATAGAAATATAGTACAACGACAACACTACGAAAATTTTACGAAGATAGAGTTGAAAACATATTCGAGAAAAAAGCGTTTCAAGTTTGCAAAACGCCGAAAACACATTCTTATCATACTTGGAAAATTTCTTCGGCAACGAATGTTATCAAAATATGTGAGTTTTTTTTTTATTTAATTTATATATTTATTTTAGAGGTTATCAAACAATTGCCAGAAGGAATTTAGGGGATACTTCCTTTGGCTTTTACCTAGGATGTATTCGTCGACTATTAAAACAAGTTTGTTAAAACTTCGCATCTCGTTCGACCGCCTCGCACCAATACCATCGAGTTTAATATATAGTAATCTGGAGGTCATCAGCCTCGCAGGCTCCTGAAGTTAGGCGTTCTAGTGATTTTTAAGTAACTAACTTGAGTTGCTAATGTCAATTGTATTTTTATTGCGCTCGGTTCGTGTTTGATATCGCTTTTATTCTAATATTTGGACGAAATAATTTAGCAATTGGCCTGTCACCTGTGCCAGCAATGGTAAACAAGTGCTGTATTGGGAATTGCGGTAGCAATTCCTTACAAACTATTTGCTAACCAGATAACGATGACTATTTAGATTTCTCAGACATAAGTGCTTTTTCTATGATTATTTTTTGACGTTTCTTAAAACCAATGAAATGCTTCTTTATTTGTCACAAGGGTAAGTTTCAACCAATTATGTCATTATTATAGTGGGAATAAATCTCTTGTGATTATTCTCGGGAATAATCACTGTAGCTTTTATTTGCCTAGCAACTGTCAAAATAATTACTTAATTGTGTCAACGCGAAATGGGTGAAAGTCATCGGTTTAGTACCTTTTCTAATGCAGAAATTACAAAAAAGATTTTAGAAACTACTTCGAAAAATACTCTAATAAGTAATCAGTCTATATGGAGACAATTTAAGACCTTCACCAAAGAAAGAAATTATATTCTGGATCAATCTACTACAACAGCTACTCTGGCATTGATTTTAAAAGATTGGGCTTATAACATGAAAAGAAAAGACGGAAATGATTATAAAGAAGCAGTAATAAAGACAATGTGGAATAAAACGGCAAAATTAGTTCAAGAACTTTACTTTAATAAGTATAACAGGTCCTTTGATCCTTTCCATGATATAGAATTCAGAAATGCTCGGAATGCAAGAGATGCAAACAGAAAAATTTTACAAAAACATCCTGAAAAGCACAAACAAAGTTCTCTGGCACTTTCTAATACAGAATTGTTGCAAATTTTTAACTATTGGGACGAAGATACACCTTGTGGATTGCAAAGAAAGAAATTTTTTCACGTTGCATCGTATGAACTAGCTTGGAGGGGAGGAGAAGCTACGAAATGTTTAGTTCATTATTTTAAAAAAGAAACCGACATAAAAAGATTAAATACTGGCCGCATTGAATACAATCCCATCTTTACAAAAACTGCACAGGGTGGAGCACAAAGGTGCGCTAATAGTAAATGGTTGACTCCAAACATAAATAACCCACATATTTGCCCTGTTCGTCTTTTTGAAAAACTAATGAGTAAACGTGAAGAAAATATTAAAACCGAACGCTTGTTTCTTACTCCAAATCCGGCTTGGCAAACTCATGGCTTTTGGTATAAAAACGTTCCTGTGGGAATAAATTCCATTTCAAAATGGATGAAAGAATCCGCAGAAAAAGTAGGTCTAGACACAGTTACTAAAAAAATAACAAACCATTCTGCCAGATCAAGTGCAGTAAGTAACCTTTCAAAAGCTGGTGTAGGAGAACAAGAACTAATCAAGGTCACTGGTCATAATTCTGCAAGTTCGATTAAACCATACTTACAATTGAACCAAGAACATCATTCAAATATAATAAATAATCTTAGAGAAAATACGCAGGAGGAAACACTTAATATAACAAGCAATTCCAAATCCTCAATAAATATAATGAGTCTCGAAATATTTTTAATAATTGCGTTTTTCATTGTACTAATTTAAATTGTTAATTCTTTTAATATATTCACAATGTGTCAACGATATTTTCATATATTGTAAGTAATAATTAATTAAATACATTTTTCAATAATTTTATGATAGTTTTATTGATCTCTTTTATTGTAAAAATTTGTGAATCAAAAAATAATCTAGTCAAATATAACTCGAGAGTTCCATAAATTAGAAAATAATTTGACAGATTTTGTTCAAACTTGTTGCCATTTGGCAATAGTCACGAGAGCCCGCAGGGCTCGAGTGGCAACAAGTTTTCAAACAATCTGTCAAATTATGTTCAATTTATTCTCACTCTCTTGTTATATTATTACTGAATATATTGTTGTTAGCGACAAGCAAATTTGCTCATAGATACGTTCCAGAGGGAAAAACCGCTGATATGCCCACTCCTTCCACATAACCATTCGAAAAGACTAACTTTTGCTTCAAAAAGATGACGAGAATAGGGTCCCTGGATTTGTTGTCAAAAAATTAAGAAAAGGAACCTGTTGTGGCTGCTTAGATGCCTGTATTTCATCGTTACCAAACAATCCATACTTAATTTCCTATAAGAGTCATGGAAAACTAATACAAGGATGAGGGTATTAATGGGTCAAGGGAGTGAGCGAATTTGTCGAATGATGTTAATTATTACTAATAGTACTCCACCAAATTTAAAAGATATTCTTGAAAATATAACTAATTCTGTTTTTTTTTGCTGTTTACACAAACGTCTTTGATTGCCTTAAAGACGACATTTTAAATTTTGAGATTGGTAATAACCATATTATTTTACTAACCTAAGAAGTGGCAAAAATGTATTTAGTATGCAGATTACATTATATTTGTAGAATGAGTAATATTCACAGAAAAAACAAACATCAGACAAAAATTGAATAAAATAGTTCTCTTTAGTAATCAAAAAAAAAGTTTCTTTTTTGTGATTTCATATATTTACTACTGTTGAAATATATACTATTATGAATAAGAAACAGTTTCTTCTTGGGTATTTATTCGCACAACATTTGTATTTGCTATCATAATCAATCCATTTCCTTTCCTCTGACTTGGTAATTAAACTCTTATAACTAATAATACAATTCTGGTATTAGCTGAGCCAGATGAATATGGTAAGATTTTTATAAAAGTGTTTGCATTTTTTCATACTAGATAGAAACAAGAAAATTTTCGAGAAAAGGCCATGTCTCGTAAAATATTTATTACTCTAAACTATATGGATTATGTGAATGGCAATTGAATACGCTTTTGATAGATTTCAATTGCAAATCCATAATTTATTTATTTACGTTAATAATTTAGGGCGATTCTCTCGTGCGTGGTCACATATAGCCTCAGAAAAAACTTCGAAAGAAATGGCGAAGGCGCCGGAGAGAATTTTTACCATTCAAATTTAAACCTGCCCTTCTTTACAAATTCACCACTCATCTGTCAATTCGTCTTATAATCAAACTAATCGAATCACATCGAATAATCAATCGCCTTCTCTCCTTTTGTTACACGCCCATCTAAATTAAAACCACTTCACTGGCAACGATGGCACAAACAAAGAGGACAAGCGCAAATTCGGATCATTGTTATATGGGCTGTACTTACTTCAGTAAGCACAGCAGAACACCGGCAAAGACAATGGCCAACGCAGAAGTACGAATACGGCAGCTAAACATCGCATATCTGACTATAAGACGTTGTTACGTCTCTGATTGACAAAACAAACAATTCGTCGCACCCTCGGTGTGCCTGTTTTACGCTGCGTGGCGCTGGCGTATGCAGGATTTCAGTCCTGTCTCGTTTCCTCTATTATTCAAAATATCTATACGGCAAATGGGACGTCACGTTGTTGTTCGTGCGGCTTACTAGGCCTATGTATACATAGAGGAACCAAGATAGTTAATGTGATTTACATTTATGGAATTGTAGACTGCCACTGCCACTTGTAAATGTGATTTGATTTGCATTCGTGTGATTTATGATATAAAGTAAAATAATTTCTAGATTTGTAGACCAAAGTTTCCGTAACACATCTTTTTTGATTAGATGAGAACTGTGTAAGTGAAAGATGTTTTAAAGGATGTAAACGTCTGAAAAGGAATTTGCTAATAATTTATACAACTTCTTTCGGTGAAGCCATATTCTTTTGCTAATTGATTGATAAATTGTTGTAGATTTAGGATTGAGAATGATTGAAGAAATCGAAACATGTCTCCTATTTAAATAAATATAGAATAATTATACAAGGGTTAAGAGGAAAAACAGTGTTTTATTACAATATTAAAAATTAATAGTTGTTGTTCTTTTGTTAAAGATAAAAGCGCTTTTGGTTTTAAATTCTGGATTTGTTTATTCAATTTCGTGTTCTTGTTGTCATTTATTGTATGTTGGTCAGACTCATAATTATTTAAAAACTAGAATTGCATTACACAAGTCAAACATAAAATCCTTTTCAGGGAAACCATAGATTTGTTTTTAAAAATGTTAAAATTTGGGGTGTTTGTAAAAATCAACGAAACAGAAACTGTTTCGCTTTTTATTAATGAATTAAATACTTGTAATTTTAAAGCTGACGCAGAACATTAAGTCTACTATACCTAGTTTTAATAACAATACATTGTAGTAGTCGTAACAAAATTGGTATATGGTAACTTGCACTGCACACAATTTTACTTCAAACAACTGTTAAATCTCACCCATAAGCTAAAACAATTTTCCCAACCAATATCACTCCAACAAATGGATTCTATAACAAAATTAAACCTCGCTACGACATCCACAGACTCTATATTCACAATTCAGTCGCTTTCCTTCAGAATTCTTCATGCAAAACGGTTACAGGATCCAAAGAGTGAGTGAGAATACTCCTTTAGAGTAGGTTTGAGGATACTGGAAGGGTGGTCTAACAGTTTCGTTTTATTGGGCGGGATAACGGGGTAAGTTATAGCGTTGCACTGGAAAGTCTAGCAGCTTCGAAATAAGACCTCAAGATGGCGATAGAAGCTCGTTCAGCGTAC
The DNA here is from genome assembly GCA_963966075.1 of Aphodius sticticus. NCBI lineage: Eukaryota > Metazoa > Arthropoda > Insecta > Coleoptera > Scarabaeidae > Aphodius > Aphodius sticticus. Next base: position 6,461,040 of record OZ014511.1, on the reverse strand, counting down.
AAGTCTTTCTCGAAAGGCCATAAATAGCAGCTAAAATTGGAAGTGTACCGAGATATTTCATAGCGCAGTTTCGTCGACGATGCAATACAGGGGTGAAATATGTAAGGGTAGTTCCGGTATTGACGCGGTAGAGGATTAATAACTATGAAGCTTAGTTATCACTATAACAATGAACTTCCGCAACCAGATGGTGTTACTGTTGCCACTTTTGCTGATGACACTGCTATCATGGCAGTAGGTACAAATGTTGAAGGAGCAACGCTAAAACTGCAGATTGCTGTCAACAATATTAGTGATTGGATGCAGCGATGGCTAATTACATTGAACGAAACCAAATCCGTTCACATAAATTTTACCAATAAGCGAACACAACACCTTCCAGTGAAAATAAATAACACCACAAAATACCTCGGTATGACGCTGGACACCAAGCTTCACTGGAAGGCACACGTTAAAAAGAAACGAGAAGAATTGGGCATAAGATACAAGAAAATCTACAGGCTCATTGGTAGGAAGTCGGCTTTGTTGACATATAATAAACTCCTACTTTACAAGCAGATACTTAAACCTGTGTGGACCTATAGTATCCAACTGTGGGGCTGCACTAAGCCAAGCAATATCGCCAACATTCAACGCCTCCAAAATAACGTGCTAAGAAACATCGTGGGTGCACCTTGGTATATAAGAAACAGAAATCTCCACAGGGATCTTGAGATGGAATTAGTAACCAATAGCATTGGAAAGTTTGCAGAGAATCATCAGAACAGACTTCTCCAGCACACGAATGTTGAGGCAATCCAGCTTTTTGACAATTGTGACAGTGTGCGAAGACTCAAAAGACCTAAACCTTTTGAGTTGGTGAAGTGATGTTAAAAAAGCAGAGCACAGTGTTATGTGAGTGATAGGTGAACAAATCAAAGCAACGTGCAGTGTGTGAAGTTTAAAGCGTCAGCATCCAGACTAAATTTAAGTTACACCAATGGGGAACACTTAATATCGAACACTTTTTATACGTAGCAATTTAGGTTAGATTTAATATAGCTAGATAGTCATCAGACTAAGTAGGTGTTATACACAAGTACCTATGAGGTGCTGTAAAATTAATAAAAAAAAAATATAACAATAACAAAAATAATAATAATAATACTAGTTAAATGTCGGATTTACCATTTATGTTAGTTGTACCAAGAACACCTTAGTGGGGGGTTGTTTAGCACAACGGAAGCTTGTCAAATTTCTACTTAAAATCATAATAATCTTATTTAAATTTCAAAGAAATCCTCGAGATAATGGGATAATTAGTATTTCGATAGTGCAATTGCTTAACAAAAATATGGTGGATAGTGTTATGATTTTGTGACTACATATTTTGCCATTTTCGCTTCTGCAATACATCAAAGTTTGGATGGAACCAGTTTCAAAACATCTGCTCGAGCTGTCGACGTCTCTCTTCGCGCTTTGATTTATAGATGGCGTTGTAGGTTGACAGAGGTGGCGACTTTATTTCCCAGAGCACTTCGATCGATCTATTGCGATACAAATGTTCGTATGGCGACACAGCTTCCTCGTGTGGGATTTTATCTGTCAGAATGTTTAAAACCGAGCAAACAGGGCAAATCGTACAACCGTTATTTGACCACCACTCGGAAACCAGTAGAGATAGAAACATGTTCTATGTGAATTCGTGAACAGCGCACAAATTTTAGTATAATTTTGACCTGTGTTCCATCTAGCCATCCGATTTTGACGATTCAAACGTTAGGAACTGGATAGGAAATTGGTCGAGGAAACCATTTCTGAAGACCGCGTTGTTCTAAGTTGCGCGGTTCACGAGAAAAACGCGAAAAACCGCGAAAATCCTAATTTTACATTTACTGAACAAACCGTACGCTCTACGGCAAAACCGAGCTCACCGTTGAACTCAGCACAGCCCAATGCATAAGCATGACCCCATTAGACAGCTCTATCTCTACAAAAAATTTGATATTTTTTTCGATCTAAATTTAGCACATTGAGATAGAAAAAAAATTAAAAATAAATTACTTTGCAACCGTTGGCGATAGAAAGGTTAACCCATCACCAAATGATAGCTCTCGACGAGTACATCAAAAATATGTATACTTTAATATGCCTAAGAAGTACCATATTGAAGTTGTGTGGTCTAATTCGATTATTTTCGTGTTATTTGAAAAAAACGTAATTTGAGCACAACTCGGTAACCAGTAGAAATAGAGACCTGTTCTATGTAAATTCGTGATCAGCGTACCCAGTTTAGTAAGATAGCGAAGGTTTCATATCGATCCGGGCCCTAGATTTCGAATTAGGTGTGCCACTTCAAATATAAAGTAAAAAAGTACGATTTTTATCAAAATTTTGACCAGTTTGCAAAAACGAAACTACCTCCCACCCAATTGAGATTTTGGTCCGAGGTACAGTTTTTGACGCTGACTACGCTGGAGTAATTGATTCTTTTCTATATGGAACGGTACGGAAGTTATGACTTCTCGAAGTATCAAAAACTGCTAAAATTGCCATTTTACTATGTTTGGAATTGTAAAGTCCCACTGTGTTCCATCCAGCAATCCGATTTGGACGATACAAACGTCACTGGATAGGAAATTGGCCGAGGAAACCATTTCTGAAGACCGCGTTGCTCTAAGTTGCGCGGTTCGCGAGAAAACGCGAAAAACCTCGAAAATCCTAATTTTACATTTTCTGGACAAACTGTACGCTCTACGGGAAAACCGAGCTCACCGTTGAACTCAGCACAGCCCAATGCATAAGCATGATCCCATTAGACAGCTCTATCTCTCAAAAAAATTTGATATTTTTTTCGATCTAAATTTAGCACATTGAGGTAGAAAAAAATGTTTAAAAAAATTATTTTGCAACCGTTGGCGATAGAGAGATTAACTCACCATCAAATGATAGCTCTCGACGAGTACATCAAAAATATGCATACTTTTATATCCCTAAGGAGTACCATATTGAAGTTATGTGGTCAAATTAGCTTATTTTAGATTTATTCTAAAAAACGTAAATTAAGCATCACTCGGTAACCAGTAGAGATAAAGACCTGTTCTATGTGAATTTGTGATCAGCGCACCCATTTTAGTAAGATAGCGAAGGTTTCATATCGATCCGGGTTCTAGATTTCGAATTAGGTGTGCCACTTCAAATTTAAAGTAAAAAAAAATACTATTTTTATCAATATTTTGACCAGTTGGCAAAAACAAAACTACCTCCCATCGAATTGAGATTTTGGTCCCTGGTACAGTTTTTGATGCTGATTACGCTGGAGTAATTGATTTTGTTCGATATGGAACGGTACGGAAGTTATGACTTCTCAAAGTAGCCAAAACTGCGGATGAGAAGTTAGCTTTTCTTTTCCATTTTTTTTCTCCATCCTTGACAGCGTTGACCCTTCCAAGGGATCGTTTCCCTCCGCTATCAGAATAACAACAACAACTACCCCTAGCGGTCGACGTGAGAGTTAATTAATCGCTCCTATGGAATTTATAATTTGCCGGGGCGAAAATGTCCGAGGCTCCGACAGCGGCTTAATTAGTTGTTTTTCCTTCGTCGATGTTTATGTTGTTCTATTAATCGATTCATTTTCCTGGTCGACGCTGCCGAGATAGTCCCAGCGAAAATCCACCCTGGGAAAACCTCAGCGGGAAAGATTAAGCATTAAATTATCTACTATCTACTACTATATACTAAAAGTCTAACACAGTCCGCGGAAGAAGTTTACGAAAATCGGCGAATCGGGGGCAGGGTCTGTTCCTCGTAGAAGCGAAAATCGCCGATTTTCCGCCTCAAATTTGATTCTACAGTGCTTAGGCTTTCGATTTCGTCCATTTTCGGCCCAGTTCTCGTCATTTTTTACCTCGATTCGGCTAAATTTATGGATTATCCATTGGGACTGTACTGGGCAGCGCGTCGCCATGGCAACCGATCGAGGTTGCTAGGCAACGGCCGCGCGCTTCGCGACGCGGTCACCAGACGGCGACACATCATAATGCCGCTGTTGAGGTTACGCTACGAAGCAATAGATGCCGCCCCGTAACCGTGCCGAACGTACGAGCATAATCACGTCGCGCGTGTAAGAGCATCCGGGCTTTTTGTCTCTCTTAACGCTTCGCCGATCTACCTATGTCGACCAGCAGGCCTGCACATTCTCCTAGTTTTAAGACTTAATTAGTTAAAGTTGTAAGCTATACAAGAAATAATAACTTTCTATGGTTTAGTCTAACCATTGCATATTATGTATTATATTTTGAGAGACGCGTTAGTAATGCAGCAAAAACATACCATGGTGTATACTACATTCCATGATATTATTTTCTCCTCGAAATTGAAAAATAAAAAGAAGTCTCGTGTTGACCCGATAATAATTTCTTTTAACTAGAAAGTTGAATTATTCTGTGGCGCTTTAACGGTATCAGTTTGTTTTGCTCAAATATTCTAAGATAAACGTCCCAAATGCAGACACTGTCCTAAATCGCGACACATTTCTGTTTACTTGGATAAAATAATAAATCTACAGTATATAGATATTATATATTATATAATATTATTGTGAATATGGTGTCTTTGTAATCTTCACAATATAAGCTTTTCAATTATTTCTCTCAACTTAAGACCCGAAGTTGAGAGAAATAATTGAATTGACTAAATCTTATTGGAAAGACGAGTAAATGAATATTTGTACCGTTTTTATTTTTGCCTAAACTACTGCAAGTCTACAAAAGTCAGTTAAGGGACAATAAAAGGCCGCTCAGTGTGCGATAAGATGTGATTTTTTTTCATAAAAAATTAGAAAATTAGAATTACTGAATTTTTTATATTATAATAAAATTTCGTAAAAATTTAATTTTTTTGGATTGTAGCAACTTTTGCCTCACAAACTAAACAAAACGATCAAAATGTAATAAAATCTTTGAGCAAGGTTCTGAGACAAAAGGCATTGTCCGATGGAATTACAATTTTTTCCGTTTGTTATGTCAATCATCACATTTTTCCAAATTTACGAAGTTTTAATTCTATCCTTATCTATTAGTTATTTAAATCACCTTAAGTGGTGAAATTTCATATTTCTAAAATGGTTAACAAATGTAACAATTCAGTTTTTGTCACCACAAAAAAGTAGGTATGAATACATACCTACGTGTAGTGATTGTTAAATTTTTGAACTTTATTGACAAATTGTATTGTCCACTTGAATTATTAAAATTTATTGTGAAATCGAAGCTGGAAGATCAGGGTTGTCATAAAAACGTTTTCTTTTATTTTAAACAAAACAAACATTTTTTTTAGAAAATGATGGTTTTTTGAACGAAACAATGTTTTTAAACACTTCAAAAAAACATGTTTTAAACATGAAATGCAACATGTTTTAAATCACACAAAAACATGTTTTAAACAGAGTATATAACTTGTTTTAAACATGTTCTAAATCACGCAATTATTTTATTTGTAGCCATTCTAAACGGCGTCTTTTCATTCCTTATTTTACTTGCTATTGTATTACTATATTTTATGAAGAACGACAGAAATGTTCAAATTTTATAATTATCCTCCGAATATTTCTTACAATTGCCATAAGCAATGCCAGCTGCGAGAGGAAATTTTCCAAATTGAAATTAATCAAAAATTGTGTAAGTTCATCATTTGTAAACCGAAAAATACACAATATAATAAAATATAATAGTTCTTTAGAATTACTATATATTTTTAGTCTTTTAAATTGGAATACCTATATAAGGGGGCGGCGAAATTTTCCTCCGCCCCGGGCGGCAGACACCCACGCTACGCCACTGTAAAGAGGGCAGACTGAAGAAGACTAAGGACTTATTTTATACTGTGTTTCATTAAAAATGGTAAAACATAAATGTTTAACATTTCTTAATAATAAATCTTATTTAACAATATTTAAAACACTTAATATTTACTTGAATGTTTATATATGTCGGAATAATGTACCACAAGTGTCTGATTTAGGATCACTGTCTGAATTAGGTTCACTGAGGTGTCGGATTTCGGATCAAAATATACGCTTAGTGTCGGAATTAGGGGCAATTGTTAAACTTATAAAATATAATATAAATTACGTTACTATTATAAATTTTCATTAAAAGTGAATAGTCAGATATCTGTAGAAGGAAATATTTGATTTATTAAATTGATTATTTAGATTTATTTTTCATTTCGTCAACAAATAACATAAACTCTAATAATACTGTTGTTTGTACCAAAATTGTTTGTTTTGTTTTTTAACAACTCCAAGTTACCCCAAGAATTTTTAAATAAGGATTTGCAAAGAAATTACAATCTTTGTGTGATGTTAAAACAACAATATGAAAAAAAAATGGAAATTTGACTCAACTTGAAAATATCATATTTATTTTATATTATGTCACCTTAAAACAATTTTATTATTAATAGGTATTACACAAACTTAATAGCTCAATAATAAAAATCAATGACTTTTTACTTGACATGCCGACTATCCCGATGTATGATTTTTTAAATATGTCAACCCTGCTCAAAACCCATCAATTAAGGGTTTATATCTGGTCTGAAGCAAAAAATAAAAAGGTTTTTTGTGATTGACTTGAGCTGGACTTGAAACTTTAAACGCATTTTCCTCGAAACAGTTTAAATAATAATTAGTTTTTAAGGTATCTAATCTGTCAACAGAAATCATTTTTTTTGTGAGCAGATGACAGCATAACTGGCGCAGTCGAAATTTTTTATTTTTTTTTTATCGGTGATTATAGAACTATATTTGCAAATGTATTTGATGATAAACCATAATGTCTTGTATAAATACCCCATTTAGGTGTATTTAAGTGATTTTGCAACCTGGTGTTCCACAAGCAGATTTGGAGATGGTGGCCTGAGAGACAGCGACAAATTCGTAATTGAATTAATTAGATATTTTAGAGAGGGTCCACAATTCGGTCACAATTAAGGGCACACCGTCAAGGGGTCCCATAATCGAGTTATATCACCTAGTAGTATTTCGGCCAGTTGCCCTAATTGATATTGTTAGCAAGCCCAGATATTGCTGTTCGTGTTTGTGTACTTAATTAGTGGACGCATAACATATATACGGCCACAGTATGTAACTAAACTATGCCCTACTAACCTATCGAATTATATACACACACAGTCCAGTCAAGTTAGATCTAAAAATGGCTTAACTTTAGTGAAAAAAAAAAAAATAAATCCTAGTACAGTAGAGCGTCGATAATCCGAACCTCGGTAATCCGAACGTTCGCTAATCCAAACGTCCAAAACGAAATAATAATAAAATAAATCACTGAGAAACCTAGGGCAAGCCATTTTGTTCGGTTCCTGTTTACAGAGAAATTTTGCTTTTGTTTTGTATCTTCTATCCAATACTCGTTCTTTCCACTACTTAGCTGCAATATTTAATAACCCGAATTACTTTAGGGCCCAATTAGTTAAATAAATAATAAATAAATAATAAATATATAATTCAATTAACAATTAATTAAATTAACAATAAATAAATCATAAATCATAAATAAATAATAAATATATCCCTTCGATATCCCTTTGATATTTCCTCGATATCTCTTCGATATCCCTTTTCTATCCCTTCGATATACTTCGATTTTGACTTTTTGACATTCCTATAGTTTAAGAGGACCTTCCGTTTTGTTGGTTTTAAAAAATCAATTTTTCTTTTTTTGGTTTATGCTAATCTAGAAGGTCTCAGAATTGTTCCTGTAAGAGGGTTTTGCAAAATTCGCCCTAGTTCTGGAGTGGGAGGAGGGAGGAAGAAATCCCTCCGAGCGACCGTGCGAAATGTGTACCTACAACTTATACAGTGTGTATCAGCCAAATGGAATAAATTCGATAATAAATAAATGGGGGCGTGTTTGAAAAAACGCTCGGACACGTCGATTTGTATTTGTAGTTGCGCACTTTTTTCAGTAAAAACTTTTTATACAGGGTGTCTCGTGTAACAATGGCCAATACAAACTTTCTTATTTTAAATGAAACACCCTGTATATTATTCAATTTTTGGATTCCTCTGTAAATTCTAGACATATTTTATGTACAATGTCCTATACCTATCTTCAACTGTTCCAGATTTATTTCCAAAATTAACATAAAAAAGTAAAATTATTTGATTAAAGAAATTCGATAGAAAGAAAAAACTAATAAATAATACTGATTTCTTGATAGCATAAAACACACAAAAAAGTGAATGCAAATGTAGGAAATGTTCAAAATGATCGCCGCGAACTTCTTGGCAACATCCTAGCCTTAAATAAAAATTTCTTCGGACGTTAATCAACATCTCAGGCGTAACCGATTTAATCGCAAGCGTTATTTGTCTTCTTAAGTCAGCTAAGTCGAGGGGTTTAGTTTTGTATACAATACTTTTGACATATCCCCATAAGAAGTAATCTAATGGCGTCAGATCAGGGGATCGTGCTGGCCATTCAATCGATCCTCGCCTGCCTATCCACCGATTGGTAAACATTCGGTTGAGGTACTGCCGGACATTGATTCGGTAATGGGGCGGTGCTCCATCTTGCTGAAACCATATCATATTCGCTGGAACTTGTGGGTTTGCTGGATCAGGATATAAGTTTGTCAAAGTTGGCAAGACATTATTTTGGAGCAGTGCTAAATAATTATTGCCATCCAAATTGCCATCAATAAAAAAGGGACCTACGATATTATCTCCAACAATTCCTGCCCAAACATTAACCTTTTCAGGGTATTGCGTATGTTCTTCTCTCATCCAGTGTGGATTTTCCCTAGACCAATAGCGGCAATTTTGACGATTAGCATGACCGTGAAGCGTAAAGGTGCACTCATCAGAAAACAAAACATGCTCTAATTGGATGACATTGTTATCTAACATTGCCATCATTTCTTCGCAAAAATACGTTCTCCTATCAAAGTCATCTTCCATGAGCTCGTGAGTTGGTGTCATTTTATAGGGTTGCATTTTATTTTCTTTTAATGTTCTAAAAATCGTTGAATGACTAACATCGAACGTTGTGGCTGCTTGTCGAGTAGAAGTATGTGGGTTTTCATCAAACTCAAGCATAATATCCAATTTGGTATCGTTACTTGTTGCATTGCCAGCTGATTTTATTATCTGCCTTACATGTCCAAGCTCGCGAAACTGCTTCTCTATTTTACTAATTGTCCCTTGGGATATAGGCGGCAAATTTGGAAATTTTTCTTGAAATAACCTAGCAACTTCCATTTGTGTCCGTGTATTATCTCCATAACATCATTTGTAGAATGGTTATTTTGTGCATTTCTGTTAAATGAACCATTTTTATGATGTACAGTTAATGAAATTTAAAAGACTATAACCATAACTATAACACTGACAGCTCCTGTCATGCCGTTAGACAACACTTTATTAAGGCTAGGGCAGCTTGGTTTTTATTTCATCAGTACATAAAAAGAACACCGAAATGGTTTTTGCCAATAGTTTTTGCTTACTTTATCGTATAATACCTAAATGTTAAATAAGTATTGAGTGTGTTGTATCGAATTTCTGTAATCAACTAACTTTATTTTTTAATGTTAATTTTTGAAATAAATCTGAAAACATTTAATTTTTCCGAAACAATTGAAGATAGGTATAGGACATTGTACATAAAATATGTCTAGAATTTACTGAGGAATCCAAAAATTGAATAATATACAGGGTGTTCCATTTAAAATAAGAAAGTTAGTATTGGCCATTGTTACACGAGACACCCTGTATAAACAGTTTTTACTGAAAAAAATGCGCAACCACAAATACAAATCGACGTGTCCGAGCGTTTTTTCAAACACGCCCCCAATTATTTATTTAAAAAAAATACCGCCCCCGGTATTTACCAAAGTTCTTGTAATTTCGTTCGCGATTTCCCAAAAGTCGTGTTTTTCCAACTGGTAACCACGCTTTTGGAAAATGTATTTCATATATCGAGATGATTCTATGTTTTTTATGTTCAGCACACATCTAGTTTTCGTTCGATCGTTCATTTTTTTAAATTTTTGTTTTATTTCATTTTTACAGCGGTCTATATCACGAAAGAGCGGCGAAGACGGACCTTTTTTGGGCATACGACCGCCATTTTGTTAAAAATCAAAATATTGAGCGATTGAACGATTGAACGATAGCCAACGAAATAACAATTAAGAAAAGGTTTCACTTTTTTATATCAGACGACCTGCACACGTGTAATCGTGGTTACCGTTACACATTAATGTTTGCACAAAAGCGAGCACAAAGTAATCTTCAAGGTCACCGAGATCATCACAATAATTTTTAAATTGTTAGATTTATACATAGATATTAACATAAAAGAATAAAAAAAACTTTGTCCATAAATCTTGTGTGGCTCTTTGGCTGGTTTTATTAAGATTGAACTTCTATCCAATAATCCGTATTTTTTTATTATTTAGCTGCAATATTTGATAATCCGAATCACCTTCGGTCCCAATTAGTTCGGATTATCGACGCTCTACTGTATTCAGTTTGCTCTGAAGAAGCGAGCAACATGGTTCGCGAAAGGTCAGCATTTACGAATCCTGGATACACAGAAGTAATTTATTTTCAAAATCAATAAGCTTTGTGTATTATACAGGGTTTCACAATGTTAAGGATGTTATACACTGCTCAAAAAAATTAGGGGAACACATTTTTCGAAACCTGCAACTTTTTAAATAATAGTTCTAGGCAAATCAAATTTGGTATGCTTTAAGGGCATATATTTAACTAAAGAAAATTACAAAAACAATGTTACAAGTCTTAGTTACATCTTACACTTAAAACTGTAAATTAATAACGCAAAATAAAATGGAAAAAATGTCAAGTATGCTTTGAATTCACGTATGAAAGCCTACTAAAGATAACAAATGAATTCAGTTTGCGGTGGAATCAGTATAGACAACAAAACTGATTCTTGTTGTGGTTCCTGGTAGACAAAATGCAATGAATTACATCGAAAACATCTTGGAGGACCATATGGTGCCTGCTACATATGGCGTCGGTCAAAATTTCATCCTAATGCAGGACAATGCAGCCACATACCGCCGGCATCACCAGAAACGTTTTACGAGAACGTGGAATTCAGGTCATGGAATGGCCGGCGTGAAGCCCTGACCTGAATCCTATTAAACACGTGGGGGATCAGCTTGATCGACGTGTTCGCAAGCGCCTTAATCCACCACTAACCATACAGGAACTGACACAAGCCCTGATTGAGGAATGGGAAAGCATACCCCAAGAATCTCTATAGTGCAAAGCATGCCACACAGAAGTAATTTATTTTCAAAATCAATAAGAGGGTTCTAATATATAGGGTTTCATACAGTCAAAGATGTTATATTCACCAATGAAATTAAATAAATAATTCATTTCTATCTACATATAGATCTCAATCACGATTTTGTGAAGGCCCTAAATATGCCAACAGGGCAATAAATCTAAATCTTACGACCGTATGAAAAGGAAAATCTAGGTTTTGCGTGCCAACTGTGCCAAGGGAAACATAATCTTGTAGCTTTTCATGGTCTAACAGTTACCAACAGATAAATCCATTTATCATACATTTAACAAATAAGCATAATCTTCATACAGCCAACGGAATGAGATAGAGATATGAAAGAGATATACAGGATGTTCAAAAATGTAGTAAAAATTTGGTGATCTTTCTACACAAAACCCCCCATAAAAACCACCCTAAAAGTAACTACATAATAAATTTGCCTAATAACATTTAACTTCCTCGCCCCATTTCGAGTCCTCACAGTGAAAAATGAGGAAAAACGAAAGTGTGGGGGTGGGGAGGTGGCTAAGGGTTGTTAAGGGGGAGGGGGGTGATTGCCGCCGTTCCGTTTCAATTTTATATAGGGCGACCCCTGTTGGATTCGGGCCGAATGAGATGTGAAAATCGGATCAAATCCGAACGCGATGACGGCAAAATCAAAGCGCCACCTAGCGTTACCAATTTGTAATAAACTTTTACTTCCTCGGCTCGCGTCCGCACCCACTCCCCCCCCCCCCCCCACCCCACCCCCCTACACGGCCTACTAAATTATGTAAACTCTTCCGCGCCGATTCGTTTTATATACAAAGTCGTTTAGTAAAGGTGTTTTTTTTTTTCTGAACGCCGGCGATAAGTGGGGATATTAAGTGACTTTTCCCAATTTCGATCGAGGTATCGGAAAAGTTTAACGGTATTTTTTTTCATAAAATCATAGAAGTAAATTGTGTTGTATATTGACTTATATTGAAAATGTGATCTTTGTATTACCTGCAATGGCTTGTCGGTTTTCTTAGTTTTTTCTTTGTATTTTCTTTACTGGTTAAATATTATTTAAGCGGTTTTCCTATCTCCAGCAGAAGTAAAACTGGCAGTTTTTAAGAATTTTTAACGGAATTAAATGATAAAAATGAGACAAAAAAACATTGTATTTGCGGCTCTCAGAGCACTACAAATAATACTGCTGTCGAAACATGGTGGACATGATTCGTGTACAAAAATATTGTCCAGCACAAATTTAGAAAAACGTTTAAAAGCAAATTCGCGTTGTTGACGTATCTACAAAGGTGCGACAAAAATCAATATTCATTTATAAAGACACTTTTATGATTTAAAATGCCATATAATATGAAAAACTAATTATATTTCATACAAAAAACTCGTAACAAACAAAAATGCAGATAAAATATTTATTACGAAGGCAATATACGGTATTCAGCAGTTTTGCCAGTAGATAATTTTGTGGTTAATAAAAACACGGACAAGAAAACTATTTTTGTTTCTATTTCTCATGTGTACTTGGCCCAATTCTTTACCTTCTTTACACACATGATCTTCCGCAACCAGATGGTGTTACCGTTGCCACTTTTGCTGATGACACTGCTATCATGGCAGTAGATACAAATGTTGAAGGAGCAACGCTAGAACTGCAGAATGCAGTCAACAATATTAGTGATTGGATGCAACGATGGCTAATTGCATTGAACGAAACCAAATCCGTTCACATAAATGTTACCAATAAGCGAATACAACACATTCCAGTGAAAATAAATAACACTACCGTACCCTACTCGAACACCGCAAAATACCTCGGTATTACGTTGGACACCAAGCTTCGCTTGAAAGCACACGTTAAAAGGAAACGAGAAGAATTGGGCATAAGATACAAGAAAATCTACTGGCTTATTGGTAGGAAGTCGGCTTTGTCGACATATAATAAACTCCTACTTTACAAGCAGATACTTAAACCTGTGTGGACCTATGGTATCCAACTGTGGGGCTGCACTAAGCCAAGCAATATCGCCATCATTCAACGCTTCCAAAATAAGGTGCTAAGAAGCATCGTGGGTGCACCTTGGTATATAAGAAACAGAAATCTCTACAGGGATCTTGAGATGGAATTAGTAATCAACGAAATTGGAAAGTTTGCAGAGAATCATCAGAACAGACTTCTCCAGCACACGAATGTTGAGGCAATCCAGCTTCTTGACAATTGTGACAGTGTGCGAAGACTCAAAAGAACTAAACCTTTTGAGTTGGTGAAGTGATGTTAAAAAAGCAGAGCACAGTGTTATGTGAGTGATAGGTGAACAAAGCTGAGCAACGTGCAGTGTGTGAAGTTTAAAGCGTCAGCATCCAAACTTAATTTAAGTTACACCAATGGGGAACACTTAATATCGAACACTTTTTATACGTAGCAATTTAGGTTAGATTAATATAGTTAGATAGTCATTAGACTAGGTGTTATACACAATTACCTATGAGGTGATGTTAATTAATAAAAAAAATTAAATATTATTGACTTATTGACTTATTCTCGAGTTTGAACGTCTTGTGGCACGATACGTCTAGAATTTCACAGGAAATGAGCTTAGATATAAAAGAAATTGAGAGGGTCTTGCAGAAAAAAAAATAAAAGTTGTATTTTTATATACAATGAGAAAAGGTCCCTGATTTTTGCATTTTTAAATTAACGTTCGTCTTTCCATTTTTTTCCTCGTAAATCGCTTGCCACAAAAATTTCAATTTTCGTTCAGGCTGCATTTAGAGCCTCTTCTATAGATTGGCATTTTTGTTTTCTTCAGTTTTTGTGTAATAAAGGTTGCGAACAAGATTTTCATGGAAGCAGATATCTCAGTAACGAATATTAACACGATATCGGGATATGCACGTAATCAATCATCATATTTTATTTCATTTCGACTGTAGAAAAAGAATTGCATAATAACTTTTAAGTAATTTTTAAAGCGATTTAAGGCTCCCGTCTCAATTCAAATGGCGCGCTTTTCTCCAAAGCTTCGAAATAGAAAAATTACCAGATGTAGATGGCGCCAATATAACCAAATCTGAATTTATTTCGTATTTACTACATTTGACGGTGCATTTGACGATTTAACGTATGTTTGCGGCGTAGTAGGGGAACCCCGACGCCGTGTCAGTGCTACTACTATAATTGACAGTTCACGTTTCGGTGTTTGTTTTTGATTTTTAGAGGAGTTTTAGTGTTCTAGAGTTATAAAGTGTGTGGGAGTTTGTAGTATATGTTTGTATTATATTATTTTTGAGTAGTGATTATATAGTTTCCAGATATAATAGTTATAAACAGATTTAGTGGGTTAGGTTGTAAACAACTCGTTTCTGCCCACAATACTACATTTACCAGTCATGAGTTGGAATAATGGGTAGCTTATCCCATTCTCGAAGGAGTTATTCGAAAAAGAAGGGCACAAATTCACGAAGTGCGGCAGCAAAACTAGTGTGGGCAAGATTTCAAGGGGTTTTACGGTATGTTTTATTTTATACAAATAAGTATGCTATAAATTAAAATATTATTATTTTAGATATGGTGATGTACAGCCGAATTCTCCGGATCCGTTGTCACTGGATACTGTGGAAGATTCTGCTGTGGAGATGCCAGAAAGCAGTGTGAATTTGACTATTGATAATGCGTCGGGAGCAAACGAGGATGTTGAAATGTTTGTTTCTTATTATACACACATGCATATCACTGGAAACGGTGAAAGATTACAGTGACACCTTCCGAAGTGAATAAGAAGTCTTCCGCAAACATGTTGTACAGTTTCTGCGGAGAATAGTGTCATAAGTGTCAAGTTTTTGCCCTTTTTCCAGAAAGTTCGTCATGACTTTTCAGTCTGTTAACATGTATAATAGACAGTAAACGTTCATCTGGAAATTATATGTGATGTATGATATATAATTTATATACAGGTGTCCCACTTTTTTCCTACCAAATGATTCTTCAAGTAGTAATTGTCATACTGAGTAAAAAGTTTTATATGAGTTTCGTATTTATTAAAATAATTCATATACAGTAGAGCGTCGATAATACGAACTAATTGGGACCGAGGGTGGTTCGGATTATCAAATTGTTCGGATTACCTAATATCGAGTATTGGATACAAGCTATAAAACAAAAGCAATATATGTTTGTAAAAAGGAATCGACAAGAATAGCTTTTTACTCGGTTATTCGGTGATTTATTGTTTTATTATTTATTTTTGGGGCGTTCGGATTAGGGAACGTTCGGATTATCGACGCTCTACTGTATATACGTGAGTTGTACAGTTATTGCCTAAACCCTAGTTCCTCCTTCAAAAACCGTCAGGTAAGTATATTATGGAGTACATTAATACAACAGAATACCTACTACAAAAGAATTTTAATCAAATTTTACAAAACAAATTGCAATGAATATATAAGATTCAAATATTTTTTAAAATTTTGCCTTCTTCTAATTATAACATGGTCAAAATATTACATAAGAAGTAGTGACAATATTACAATTAAATATATATTACATTATTTGCATTTAACAATGACAAAGAAATTTGTTGTAGACATGTTGCAGATATATTTACTTGTTTAGTGGGTTCCAAAATTTAGCAAATAATATAATTTATACTAATATAATATTTATTTCTTAGCAAGTAGCATGCATTCTGTTTGAACGTGGTTTGAACATACTACGTACAACAAATAGAATAGATTTACTCATTAATAACATTAAACTAACTGGAAAACCATAGCAATTTTCAAATACAGGAAACCAATTAAGTTGTCTTCCATATATGGATATATGTAATTTGCAAATATAAACAATATATTATTGATAATATATTTATAATATATATACCTATTGTAAATATATTATTACTTTCTATTTGTATAAATATTGAAACTGGAGTCGCATTGAGTTTTTTAGTTGATGATATAGTATTTTAACAATCGACATATCACATAAAAAAACATTTTAGTAAAATGCAGTTTTAGGCCGCGCCATCTAGTTTTGGATACCTGAACTGTCGCTATTGTAATCATTTTCGCCACCTTACTAGAATGCACCAGAATGCATTTCTAGAGAAGTTCGGAAGAAAGTAACTTGTGCTTTTATAGTTAACATTTAATGTACTTTTATAATGTATTACAGCAGACAATAATCAGATGCCACTGCCATCGGAAAGCTTTTCTATATTTGAAGTCCACATTTTTTTAACACTAAAATTTGCATAACTAATCTGCATAAATATTGAAATCCTTTCCGATGGCAGTAGCATAAAAACCTACAGAATCGAATGGTAGCAAACATTTCACGATTGGCGCAATAATAATAGCGTGAGTTACTTTGGCGTTTTGGGGGTAGGAGACGGGAGCCTTAATATGAATGTCATAAATTTCATGCAGCGCGCACTACATCAATCGTAATGATTAATGAAAATGTAGCTGGGACAGTGGAAGATTATTTACTATTAGTACGATACGATCAGAACAATTTAATTTTGGAAGTTTGAATAGTAGTGCGAGTTAAATATAAATAATGAATTTAGATGTACAATTAATTATACTCAACAATATTTTACAAACACGGATTCAAACAGATTCACTGATCGCGTCAAAACTTCGCATCTAGTTCGACTGCCTCGCACCAAAACCCACAAGCGAGGGAAGCCGAACTGCGCAAAATATTGTTCATGTTTATTTCGGTCTTAAAAATTAACAAATAGTCGGAATGCTATTAAATTCAAGGGATATGTATCGCAGTAAATAAGGATTATTTGCATGCTAACTGCGTTGTCCTGCTAGCATTCGTTCCTGAGATATCGGCTTCCATCAAAATCTTGTTCGCAACCTTTATTACTTAAGAACTGAAGAAAACAAAAACGCCAATCTATAGAAGAGACTCTAGATGCAACCTGAACAAAAACTGAAATTTTTGTGGTAAGTGGTTCAAGAGAAACTAAATCGGAAAGACGAGCGTTAATTATTAAACTGCTAACATCAGGTAGGTACTTTCTTTTCACTTCTCTCGCGCTCATGTTTACACCGAGAGGCAAAAAATTTTAACAGTCATACAACTTATGTAGAAATGATTCAGGAGTATGACATACTTTATGTAAATTTTTTCCGTAGTTTTAGAGTTATAGGCCTTCAAACACAAGAGTCAATACTATCGAAACGAGAGATGGCAATTCCATATAGTGGAGAACATCCAATTAAATTAGAAATGTAGTCTTAAGCATACAAGTGGTGTTTGACATACTTGATAAAACTTTAAATAACCTTAATCATATGCGAGCATAAGGTAACTAGATACGTCAAGCATCTGAACTTTCATGAAAGTTATTGGAACGTGACAGAAGGATTCAATTTTAAGTTTTAACGAGCTTTTCTGTAATACGTGCTTTCTATATATTTTGAGGGCTCAACCAGATATTTTCTAACCAAAATTATAATGCGAAGTCCTTGGTACCTATAGCTATCTAAATATTCGAGATAATATCTCCTCTTTTTCTTTAATTTTAAGGTCACCGGTGAGAAAAATAAGTGAAAACTGATACGCGTGTAAACACTTCCTGTATCAAATTACTGTATACCTGTATTGAGTACTCGATAGAACATTCTGCACAAATATAATATACAGTGTGTCCCCCGATGGACCTAACTATACCTATAATGGACGTAATTTTTAATTTCTCGAGAAAAAGTCATTCTTTATAAAGAGTTTTTGATGTCCTAAAAACTCGAAAGCCATTGTTAATATTTTGATTTAACATACAGGATGGTTAGAAAACATGAAAATGTTAAATTGGCCGAAGAGTAAACTATCGGTTTTTCGCAATTAGATCAAAAATGTTATTAGGTAAAAGTATGTTTGAATTAATTTTATGCTCAAATATCAAACTTGAATGTTCTATTTCAATTTTTACATCTCGGACCAGTGAAAAGACATTACATAAAGGTGAACATAAAATTTAGAGACCACAATTATGATTGATCAGTTAACAGTAGTAACAGCGTATCCACGCTAATTGTTGATAGAAGCTGATTGAAAGTATGTTGACTTTAGAGCAAAGGGTTTATTTAGTTCTTTGTTACGGCATAGGTGAGGTATCGTACCGCCGTGCTATTGAACTTTTTAACAGAAAATACCCTGAGGTATACGTTTCTATCAATTGTGTTCGTGAATTAGTTAAAAAATTTCATGCAACAGGAGACGTGAAAAATATCAAGAAAAAAAAGCGAAATGGCGAAGATGATGCAAGAGCTATGTTAGCTATTGATCCCATGAACACTTGTCCAAGAAAATCGTTGAGGCAAAGATCTCGAGACTTGAACATCAGTAAAAGCCACCTGCAAAGGATCCTTTCAAATCAAAAATTTCATCCTTATAAACCAGTACTGATACACTTTTCAGTAGAAGGAGATGATGCTCGTCGATTAGAATTTTGTCTATTAATTGGAGAACGAATAATGGTCGATAGATTTTTCTACAGAAAAATTATTTTCTCTGACGAAGCGACGTTTACCACAAATGGAGTTGTTAGTTCACAGAATTGCAGATATTGGCCTCAAGAAAATCGAAATTTCCGTATTACAACCAATTCTCAAAAATATTAAAAAGTGAGTGTTTGGTGTGGGATTTATTACAAGAAAATAATTGGACCATACTTTTTTGACGGTACTGTAAACCAAAACACTTATTTTGATATGTTGGAAAATTTTTTGCTACCTACTTTGGACGAAATCAACTTACACCTCAGGTGTTCACTACACTATCAACACGACGGTTGTCCTGCTCATAGCGCATATCAAGTCAGGGATTGGTTGAACAGACATTTTCCAAATAAGTGGATTGGACGATTCGCCCCTATAGGATGGCCACCACGTTCACCTGATTTAACGCCGCTTGATTTTTTTCTGTGGGGTTATTTAAAACAGAAGGTGTATGCGAATAATTTTCATGATAATGTAGACATTCTAAAATTAAAAATTAGGGAAGCAGTAGACGAAATAAATGCAGAAACAATTGATTTGGTATATCGGGAGTTTAGAGGAAGATTGGAAAAATGTGTAGCTGTAGGAGGGGAACATGTGGAGTAATGTTTTGTTGTAGTGTGGTCACCATTTTTGGTCAAAAAACTGATTTCTCTCTTTTTTCAGAACTATTTATCCAAAAATAAACTACCTTAGAAGCAAATTTTCTTCACGATTAGTTTTCTACGTTTCCTCCATAGAATGGAGTACCAAAAATAAATTATCTCACACAGGTTGTGATTCCCAGAGCTTCAACAATAGGCCCGCGACCCCTTCATCTCGCATATAAGGGTGGGTTGGTCGCATACACAGTGGAGTATAGAAAATCAATTTCCCGAGACGTGAATGCTCTAATTCAGCAGTCGGGGGTGGTTGGGGGTAGGCGAGGGGTGGTAGGAATAGTACGCCAGGTGGGAAAAGCCCACGTTCAACAGGTGCTGCCACCTGGGCCTCTCCTAGTCGTAATTTCTTACCTCTTCCAACCCCCTGATCGTAATTTATACAGCCCTCCTTAAACCTACCTAAGGGATTTGGCGACATTCCTGCCGACCATTTGTTCACAATTAAGTGAATTTGTCGATTTGGGGGTTGGTGTTGAGCGCTAAGTGCTAACTCCATGGGATTTATCCTGATTTCCGATTTGGGTGATTAAAAAAGGTATTCTTTTAAGGGTAGGTCTTTAATTTTGAATCTTGGGCCGGGGATTATAAACTTTATTTATTATAAAAAATATTATTTATCAATAGGTATTAATAAGGTCATTATAAAACCGAAAATTGTTGCAAATGGGTGATTCCATGTCAAGTCAATACAGTTTTATTTCTCACCACCTTGGATTTTGATGAAATATTGTACAATTGTTGTCTTCATGTAGTTATTAGTTATATAACAATATGAAATTGTATGATAATATGTTATCCGGTTTAGCAATTATGGGTACCTATGCAAATTTTTATTAATTCTTCGGACATGTTATGTTTAAAGGCTAATTGTCGCTTAGCTAATTAATCTAGAGAAGTGGTATGGGTACCATTTTATAGCCTTTTCCATGAGCTTTCTCCTAATATACAACACAATAGGGCTTGTGGGGAGAGAATTTGGTTTTCTTTTTTATGTTTGTGGACATTTATTTTTCCAGACATGAATCCATTTCTGTCCCACTTTCAAAATTTGGGAATTAACTAAAAACAGTGTAAGCTATTATCAGATTTTATTTTCAAAATTTACAAAAAGCAGCATTTTGAAATAATCAAAATTAAACTTTTACTTTTTAATTAAGGAAAAGAAAATTCCCCACAAACCCTATTGTGTTGTATATCAGGAGAAAACAAATTATTTTCTACTTTAATTTATTGTTTAACCATTTGGATGAAATTACAGAAATGGCGGCTCATTTGCAAAATCTTTGAAAAGGGCTAACAGTAAACCTCCAGCTCCTTTGGACCCTTTTGAACAAAACTTCTCTCACCTCTAAGTTTAGTCATGAAACTTCTAAATATGAAGTTTCGCCACAATACCTTTAGTAGTTTCTCAGGGGACCCAAAAGACATAATTCTGCTAAAATCTCAATTTTTTTTCGGCACGATTACAATACTTCGTTATACTACGTATGATAAAGTAAAAAAATTTGTATTAACGATGATTACAAACATTTTAATATGTTCCTATGTACAATCTAGAATGACTGGACAAAAATAAAAAAAAAAACAGTAATAGTGGTGTTTTAATTATTCCAAAACTCCATTCAAGTACCAAAATTGGTATTAATATTAAATATCTTAAAAAATTTGTAAAACTGTGATGAAATAAAATCCTATATTTGACGATATAGAACAGGGGTTCTCAACCGGTGGTACGCGTACCACTGGTGGTACGCGAAGGACTTCTAGGTGGTCCGCAAAAGGTAGGTACCAAACTTAA
Source organism: Aphodius sticticus (assembly GCA_963966075.1). NCBI lineage: Eukaryota > Metazoa > Arthropoda > Insecta > Coleoptera > Scarabaeidae > Aphodius > Aphodius sticticus. Next base: position 6,439,744 of record OZ014511.1, on the reverse strand, counting down.
AATCATATTTATTCAGATGATATTGTTAAATTGTTTGACCCAAAATTATAGCGGTCAAATCAGATAATACCCATTACCGTACGTAGACGTATTTCAAATGGCACATTGTGTGTTTATCAATTATTAGTCTTTATCCGATTCGAGGTGGAAGAGAAAATTGCAGAGGAATAATTATTTTGTAAATCTCTGCTCGAAAGAACAACTGGTGACATATTCAAACTTCTTAATAATTTTATGTTTAACAATTCCATTCCATGAGCGAAATGTACTGGTGTCTGCACTGATGGAGCTCGGGATTTAACAAAAAAAAATTGCAGTCAATATTATTACAAGTCGAGCATTCAGTTCACGCAGGTTTTCAATATTATGTCCGGAGATAAAGTCCGTATGATACGGTATGTCCGTATATTCATTTCTAGTTATATTTACTATTAAAGGTAAGTTTTCCTCGAAGTGACTTCTCTTCGAGGTGGAAGTGAAAATTGCAGAGAAATAATTATTTTGTAAACCTCTGCTCGAAAGAACAACTGGTGAAATTTTCAAATTTCTTAATAGTTTTATGTTTAACAATTCCATTCCATGAGCGAAATGCACTGGTCTCTGCACTGATAGAGCTCGGGCTTTAACAAAAAAAATTGCAGTCAATATTATTAAAAGTCGAGCATTCAGTTCACGAATGTTTTTAATATTATGTCAGGAGATGGGTAGCAACAAAAGTCACTCTTGTTACATTCCGATGATAGATGGCTCTCGAGAGGTAAAGTTTTGAATCGTCTCTTCGAACTTAAATCAGAAGTTCAAGGCTTTCTTGAAAACGCTAATTTCGAATTCAAAAATTCTTTCTTTGACGAATTGTCGATGGCGCGGTTAGCATATTTAGCTGATATTTTTGGAAAGCTGTATGATTTAAATTTAGTTTTGCAGGAATCAAAGGTTCATTTAATTATCGTTGGAGATAAAATTACAAATAAATAAATCGAGTTAATTATAAAAGAAGTTAATAGAAATAAATGTAGTTTATTGCCGGTATTCGAAGGCTCTCTTGAAGAAAGATGGGAAACATCAATGATGAATTAGTCGGATATAAAAAAAATATTGATTGCACCTCTATAAAAAACAATAGTTATTTTCCCAAATCTATGACAATGAAAATTGGATCAGAAATCAAAAAGGTATGTAAATACCAAACTTCACAACCTAATAGAAAAAGAACATTTAAGAACATTTGATAGACATTTCCTCACACACAGCGCTGATAGAAGAATTTAAAATTATTACAATCACCGTTTTTTGGATCCAGAGGAAGAATTATTTTAAAGAAACTGGAGATCAAGATATTAGACTTTTAATGCCTTTTTGCGTCACGATCTATGTGAAATTTATGTAGGTATGGGTTTTCATCAATATGATATTTAAACAATAAACATAAGCCAAAATTAATGATGATTTTTTATTAATGATTTTTTATTTTACTTTTGTTTATTACCTGAAGAGAAACGAAAACGATTAAAAATATTTTAATAGTAGACAATTTTGTGTAGCTTTTTTATTTAACAAAAAGGTTATATTTTGAAAGCTCATAAATGAGATTCATCTATATTGTTCATAGAAAAACATTACTTAGGATACACACTGTATATAGTGAACGTTTTTTTTGGAAAGGACTAACATTGCGTTTATGTGGACAGGTCAACAATATTTTTTTTTTAATTACTGTCGGTTTCCGGAAAACTGTCTGTCTGAGGGTTTCACAAAAATTCAATTTTATGCGAGTTTCGCCCTTTAGAAAAATCAAAAACCTTACTAATAATAATTACAAATCTATTGTAAATCTACACACAAAACGAAATTAAAAAATGGAAAAATTAAACAGCGTACTAAAATGTTCATCGACTGCAAATAAATGAAACCAATATTTGTCGCCTAGGCACTTGCTATATCCACTTCAATTGGATATTGCAAATACCAAGTATTCGTCGTAAAAAAACCCGTCCGCACAGCCGACCGTCGAATATATAAATCTATTTTTGAGATGGACTCGATACGAATTGAATTGAACTGGTTTTTTCTTTTCACAAATAATCGTATACTTGGCAAATTTTGATATTTGGCAAGTATACGAATGTGTAGCCCCGGCTTAAGACTATAACATCTACAGGGTTGCATGAAACAAATATCGTACCACTCGCATGGAGAAGGTCACAAAATTTAAAATAAATATAATGCAACAATCTTTTCAACAATGTAAAAGTCTTTGAAAGAAGTCATTTTCCATGTCTTTATAAAAAAACATATGTAGGTAAAGACAGAAATATTTTTCAGAAGTGATTTCAAAGAGCCTAAAACCTACCAAAAATCGTTCTAGTATCTACCCAAGACATTGATTGCAGCCAAAATTTCCATGAATAATTCATACGGCGTTATATTTTCGGTCGGTATAGTCGACATAACCTGAAAAGCGGGCGTATTTAAGAGTCGTGAGTCGCGGTAGTGCCGGAAGTACCCGCTAGAGGGAGACGACGACTACGTTTCATGGTTTCTCGTCAAATAAACAAGCAGGCGTATGCAAATTGGGGCTTTCGATGTCGAAGAGGCGAAGTACGACCGGAAGTGAGTCCTTATATGCTAGGTTAGACGGGGTGGGGGAAATTCGTCGAATTTCGGTGTCGATAGGCAAGCGGCGCCTCCATCGAGCGCCGGTGACGACAATTTAAATTTTGATAACTGGGTAGTCGGGCTATGGGAAATTGCTTATTTGTGGGGGAAATTGATTTCTTGAGGAAGAGTTTGATGCTAGGGATGATATTTCTAACGAAATAATGATGAAAAAGAATGAAACTGTACCATATTAACACACATTGACAATTAATACTGCAATGTTATTATTAACTTTTAAAAAACTTTGGAGTTAATTGTTTGTATATTATTTAGTTTGTATATAAGTAATTAAGAATTGCGATAAAAAAGCGATCACTGATATGATTTCCCGATTTTTCTTTATTTATGTATTTATTTTTTATATTCCAGCGAGTTTTGCATTTGGAAAGGTTGAATGTTTTTTGGCAATAAGTAAACCGTTATGTGAATTCGAATCAAATAACTTTTTTCTGAAAAACTCATTTATTCTAATAAATTTGCATTCAACAATATTTAAGAAACTAGTCGGAAACATTAGTGTAGATGTGAAAAAGCAATCGCGGATTGATAATTACCTACTCAATTACTTAATTTGTCAAAAAGAATCAAAAATAAATTACTACTCTGGTAAACTTTTTCTTTAGTAAAATCTGAAGATAAAAACTGGGAATTGACTGCCCTATAGTTGATTTCTCCTTCTATACAATATTATGTTTGTAGACATTTATTTTTTTTAAGACATGATCGTAGATATTGGATACTGAAAAATTTTCCAAATAGTCCGACAACAATTTGTCTGATTTTTGCTGTATTTGTAAAATATATCACAATGATCAAAATATGTACTGAACTAGTAGTTAGTTGCTTAAAATTTGTCAATGTTTTGAAGATTATTTGAATGTTTGTGCGATATAATGCCCACACTTTCTGGCACGCAAGCAATTCCGCCTGCTGACACTGAAAACAATATTTAGCAAGCAAATGAGACATACTTATTAGCACCGTCATGTTTACGTGTTCATGTAACCAAGTAAGTAAGCAATCAGGAAAAGTTTTCCTTCTTGTTATTGTAAAAAACTGTAAGCTTACTTAAATTTCCAAATTTTCATTAGTAAATGTTTAATATATAATCAGGTCTCATCCTCAGACAATCCAGCCATATTAAAATTTACACCAACAACATTCAAAAATCACTTGGTAACAAATTGCTCAGGAACAACATACGCACAGAGAGAAATGACCCTCCTAACAGTATAGGCTACACGGTATAGAAAAACTTACTGAGTTTCTGAACCACCTGAACAATGTTAGTCCTTCCATCAAATTCACGATGGAAATAGAAGAGAATAATCAGCTGCCATTCTTAGGTGTGCTGGTATACAGAACGTCAACGGGTAGGCTTGGACATACAGTCTACCGTAAGAAGACACATACCGATCGGTACTTGCATACCAAATCACGCCACCATCCCCAACAGAAGAGAAGTGTTATTAACACTCTGTTCAACAGAGCCGATAAGGTATGCCAGTCCAGCACCTTGGACGACGAACGGAAACACTTGGAATGGGCCCTACGTCAGAATGGACACACCAAGTCCGTCATACGGGGTGACACACAAAGAAAACCGCAAGTCTTACAAGAACCGCAAGAGTCAAAGGGGTCATCAGAAAGAATCGGTAGATTACTGAAGAAATCTGGTATTACGGTAAAGTACATAGCACCAGCTAACTAAAGCATCTTTTCCCTAACCCAAAGGATATCACACCACTCCTGAAGAACGAAGGGGTATACAAGTTATCATGTGAGTGTGGAACATGCTATGTAGGACAGACAGGACGAAGCATCGAATGTCGAGTCAAGGAGCACAGTAGAGACGCCAGACTAGGCAAGATTCAACAGTACGCGGTTGCTCAACACTGCCATGAGTCGGGACACAAAATGGATTTCGATAACGTTAAGATGTTGACAAGGGTGAGTAATTATCATCGAAGGCTTATTAGAGAAGCCATTGAAATTTACAAACATCCTAACAGCATCAATCGTGAGGACGGCACTGACATTAGTAGGGTTTGGAAATCGATCCTAACGCGCTCAGGTGGAAAAACACATGGGAGCGGTAGCTCCAGAGGTGTGCAGTGAGGTGTAAATTTAGGTATATAAGGGAGATTTCTTTGGTAGGTCGGCGACACACGGCACAACCAAGAAGCAATTTATTTTCTGAATAATTTGCTTGTTTTTAAACAACACATACTTGTAATATTTCCATTTCCAATAATATTCTTTATTATTTTATAATATATTTATTTATTTTTATTTGATTAGAATATTCCGTTCATATAAAACAACCTAAACATTTGATTTAATAACACCATTGTTTTGATTTAAGAAGGTCGTTGATTTGCAATTAATGTGAAGCATGCCGATAGATGGAGCTTTAGTGTCTCGTCGTAAGAGGGATCTCCTAGAGAGTCTATAATCGCATACATGACGTAGAGATGTCCAACAACTCTAGTATTGGTGAAAAAGAGAATAAGCAGAGACCAGGCCCCTTCTCTTGTTGTAAAATGTCAATAATCTTTGTGGATTCGCTAATTGCATTCCATGTAAAATAATTTTGCTTTCAAAATAATATGTTCATATTTAGTATGTGAATTCACAATCCAAGAATGTGAGCTGATTAATCTAACTACCCAACCTTTTGAGTTAATTAACAAAGGTTGCTTTGAATTGAGACAACGTTTCGTTGTGTGTACCAGCAATGACAAAAACGTGACAATATGATCATAACATATTAGAAAAAAAAACTTACTGCATGTATGTATGTGATGAGTCAGGTTTTCGCGCGTGATTTTTGCTGTTTTGCACTATACTCTGCCAAAGATTATTAGTATTGTTTTTAGAAGTTATATTTTCTGTAAGCAGTTCTACATTTGTTCATATTTTTGTTAAATAGATTTTTATTTTTGTGGTCGTCGGTATTTCATTTTAGTATAGAATTAGACCTGCTCTTGTCGTGTAGAAGTATTTTAACGTCCAGATAGTTTTGATTGATAATTAGGGTTTCATCTTTTACTAACAAAGTCTCAGAGAAAGAATCCGCATTTTAAGCCTCTGTAAGAGTTAGATATATATCATACAGGCTGGTGAAACCAGAGAATTGACAAACGCCATAAAGATAAGTCAAGTTAAGGTTGAAGTCACCGTTATATAAAATGGCGGGCACGGCGTCGCTTTGGTTCGCCATCTTGAGCATGTGGTTTAAGGTTAGGTTCTTGAGCGAAGCCCAACAGTGGGTCCTCTTCAGTTTAGAGTTCAGAGTATGATTTAATATACTAGCATTTAGAAGAGACTTTCGCCTCCATTACATGTACAGTTCTGAAGTTATGGCTTCAGATTATCAAAACACCATCAAAAAGCAAACACCTACCTTCTAAAATCCCTGCTCCAGCACGCGTAGATCACCGGATTCATGCTCGAATTTATCCATCCCAGCCACGTGACGACGGCCAGCACGATCTCCTCGTGCCATATGCACTGCAGGCAGAATCCGCTCAAGAGATTCACGACGAAAAACGGCAACCAGCACACGATAAACACCCCCATAACGATCCCCAAGGTTTTAGCAGCCTTCTTCTCTTTAGCAAACTTCGCCAATTTCCTACTCAACGAAAAATTCTTACTATGCGGACCAATCCTGGTCGAAGCCATTCTGGCCAAACCGTTGTTCTGAAGAGCTGTCAACGGCTCATCTTCTTGCGTGGAATACAGATGCCTGCTCTCCGGCGTTGGGATTTTGCAAGTCCCACCCCTGTGGATCCTCAGGGTCAGTTCTAATTCCCCAGCACCTAACAGGACTTGTTTTGTGCCTAAACGTAAGGACCTAGTTTGGATAACAGCTGCCTTGTAGATCCTATAATAAGTGAAGACCATGACGAATAGAGGAAGATAGAAGGAGATGGTTGAAGAGAAAATTAAATAACCTAGGTGTTCTGTGAAGGGACATTTATACGCTGGGATAGGTTCTGTTCGAACAGCTCTCCACCAGGCGATAGCTGGGAACGAAATAGCACTTGAGCAAACCCAAACAGCTGCTATTAAAAGCAACGACCGAATCCTAGTCATCCTCATGGGATACGTTATGGGATCAGTTATAGCCCAGTACCGATCCAAGGATATCACACAGAGATTCAAGATGGAAGCCGTGCTGAAAAGAACGTCTAAAGACCGCCAGATGTCACACCAATCGTTCCCGAAGAACCAGGTGTGCTCTAAAACCTCGTAGAGCGCGCTGAATGGCATCACCACCAGACCTACTAGACAATCTGCAACTGCTAAGGATGTGATGAAGTAGTTTGTGGGTGTGTGGAGGTATCTTTCTCTGATGACGGCTAAGATGACTAGCATGTTGCCGAAGACGGTGGCCATGGAGAATAAGAGAAGAAGGGATACGACGACTGCCCTATCTTGTACCAAGGAGGTCCATTGCTCCCAAGCGTCCAGTTCTGGGTTTGTGGTGTTGGTCAGGTTAGTGACCGTGGAGTTGTTGTCGAGTTCGTAAGTGTTGAGGTAGTAGTAGAGAGTGTCGTTCATCTTCTAGGGTGTTACGGGGGTTGCCATATCTGAAAGGAAAGAGAGAAGTGTTAAAATTAAGACATACTTTTTTAACATAACTGAAAAAATACCTGAGAAAACATACAAACCGCTCACTTATAATAATGTCAATCTGAAACTTAACAAAATCTTACCGAAATTCAACATTTATCCTGCTTTTAAAAGCAGTAATACCATTTACAACTTACTTTCAAATTTCAAAACCCGTAAATGAGTTATGGATGAGTCTGGAGTCTGCTCAGTCGAATGCTCTAATTGTGATGCTGTTTATGTTGGTCAAACCGGAAGGAAGTTGGCAAAACGGATGGCAGAACAAATATAAAACTTCTTCTAACATTTACCAGCATAAAATTTCAACAACTTCACAAATGTAATAAAAACTACAAATTAGATATATTAGAACAACGTGAAATAGAAAAGCATAGAAGAAACCCCAATATCACCTTACTAAATGATCAATTAGACTTTCAACAAAAACCTTTATTCATGTTCACTTTACAATAATTTTGAAATTTTTGTATCTTAAGTTGCCTACCTTATACCAATTTTTCAGCCATCCCTCTTGCTAACTTCCAGCCGTATGTCAAATGTCCTCCGTGTTTCACACATGGCACACGTGTTCTTTATTGCTTTTAATGTTTTTAATTATCTGACTGTACGTATTCTGTTAAATTATTTATTTATTACATTACCACCACTATTCTTTCTGTAAACTTAGGCTGAAGATGTTTTTATAAAAAACGAAACCGGTACCTAAGCAATTAAAACCTACTACAAAGGAAAAGAGGTTTTTGTTCCGCATTTTATTTTATACTTTTTTAAGACTGCAATTCTAGCTTTGATATGTGCAATAACTTTTGTAATCTTTCACCATGATAATTTGTTAGCACAATGTCAAAGGGTTCATCGGGAGTAGCATAGGTCTTTGTAATGTTGAATAAAAAATCTTGCCACTTATAATATAGTTAGTTTTAAAGTTCGGATAATATTATAATTGCAAGTACACATAAAATGTTTAAAAAATCTAAGTATCAAGGGGATGGTATAATATTATTATATCTGGATAGATAACCAGTTTTATCCTAGGCTTATTTGCTGGTTATATGACGTCATAGAGAAACTAACATAAAATAAGCCATCCTGAAAATAGAGCCTAGGTCGTGTGTGGTATCATTGGACAGATATTTTAAAATCAAACCTCTGGAGATACATCTTAATCAATCATATAGTTTACGAAATAAACCATATGATATCGGATTATAGAAAAAACTTACTTTTTGACAGTTAACTGTTCAAAACTAACTTAAAGGGCTTCAAATAGCCGTCATCAGATGCGCTGCATCATTGACTATGATTGACTAGGCCAGTGGTTCTTAACCCATTCAGTACTTTTACCCATATGACCTTCTTGAGATTATGGTTTTACCCCTTCATAAAAAAGAATATGCAGTACGATAATAACGTGTTATATTTTTAACATAATTCCTATAAAGTTTACATAATTAATGTTAACGTTGGTGTTACTTTTTCTTAACAATATTTTTAATGTTTACTTGAGATTCTGATGATGTACATCGAAAATCGTGCTTTACATTGAGCCGATTCCTAGATTTTGTTTTTATAGACACTAAAGTTATAAACCCGCTTTCACATTTATAACTAGTACCAAATGGAACAAAAATTCTTAAAGCCCTGTCGGCTAAAATGGAATATTAAGTCCACATTTTTGTCCAAAATGTAGCTATATCATGATCTTGTAATTCCACATTTAATGAGGTGCCTTCGCGTAGTTCCAGAAGTTGAACTTAAGCTAAAAGCTTAAGCTTCGTCTTTAAACGTTTAGACGTCTGTAGAAAATGGTCTTAACACCCAGGAATAGGCTTGACGATTATTTATGCCCGGGAAATAGCAATTCAACATATCTATGAAAAAATACAGTCGCTGAATGATGGAATTGGTGAAGCAGCATTTTCTCTTCGTTGTGTGAACATTTCATTCGACAGTTCTAGCTTTCGCAGAAATCCGGCAACGTTATCTTGCGTTATCAAAATATTGCTCATATTTTTTTTTGCAATGAGATTTTTAAACTGTTAATTCAACTGAAAAAAATCAGCCAAATACGCTAGCATATCGATAAATGTATTGTCTTTTATTTTTGTGTGAAGACTCTACTCCTTTTCTGTTTTGGGATTTTCAAAAAACAAAGGTTGTTTCTTCACGCAGCTTAAGCACTTTATTAAAAACTTTTTCCCTGACAACAGTTCAGAAATTCTAGAATTTGAACTATGATATAGGGCTGACGAATACACGAGTCAATTGCCCAAAAAAAAATCTAGAGCTCGGTTACCCATCCCAAATTGCAATTTTACCCCCAAGGGGGTAAATACCCACAGGTTAAGAACCACTGGACTAGACAGATATCAAATTTTGTTTAATTCAAATAAATATGCATTGATTCAAACAAACCTGGTGTTTCAATAGAGGCAAACAAATATTTCTTATAAAAAAGTAAAAATGCATTTGTTTGAAATATTTGTTTGGTAGAAATAACGTTTATTTGTATCCAACAACTGTTTACGGTTAAAGTTTACAATTTGTATATTATAACGAACAAGTTCAAATAAATTAGTTCAAATAATTATGATTGTGTTGAGTGAAAGAATTATAATTTTTTAAACTAACGAAATTGTTAGTTCTTAAAATGTTGCCAAAGTGTTAAGATTGATAAATGACACTAAAATGCATTTTCGGTTGAACGGTTTGGCCGCTAGAGTGCGCTGAAAGAAGGGAAGATTTTCCTACTTTATGTAAAACCCAGTTTTTAAGTTACTTGAAAGGCTGATTGTGCTAAAACTAAATTAATTTCCCTACAAATTGCACGTCTTAATCACTTATTTTGGCCAAACCGTGTAGCCGCGAAATTGGGTTGATATACAGTAGAGCATCGATAATCCGAACTAATTGGGACCGAAGGTGATTCGGATTATCAAATTGTTCGGATTATCAAATATTGCAGCTAAATACTAGAAACTACGAGTATTGGATAGAAGTTCAATCTTAATAAAACCAACACCATTCGATACCACTCTTCTTAAACTATAGGAATGTCAAAAAGTAAAAATCGAAGGATATCGAAGGGATATCGAAGGGATATCGAAAGGATATCGAAGAGATATCGAAGGGATATCGGAGAGATATCGAAGGGATATCGGAGAGATATCGAAGGGATATCGGAGAGATATCGAAGGGATATCGAAAGGATATCGAAGGGATATCGAAGAGATATCGCCACTGTATTATGTCATATTAATCTAAGCGAAGCCGCGAAGTCTAAAGCCCGAATGTTTATAAAAAAAATTACATAATACATTAAGTATTAATTATTAAAAAGAGCAAATATATAGTTAATAAATAAATAGTAATAATATAGGTCTCTACTGAACTTTTGGTGAAGGGCTCTTGTTATCGCGGTTTCGCGTAATGTGACATAAAGTTTCAACGCGCTTTAGCGGCTACACAGTTTGGCCAAAATAACTGATTAAGTTATGTAAATTGTAGAGAATTAACGTAGTTTTTTTAGAATCTAAGCTTTTTTGCAATTACACGCACATCACATAAAGTAGGAAAATTTGGCCTTCTTTCAGCGCGCTCGAGCGGCCAAACCATTCAACCAAAAAATACACTTGAGGGTGCCTTTTATAGCAAATTTAGTATACTTTATTTTTGTATAGAGTGGTCTACGTCGAAAAGTGCATAGTTTTACGACTTTTTCGCAATAAACTGCAGAAAAGTAGAAAATTTTGAGTTATTTGCGATTTTCGTTGTGAAGCTATCTCCGTGGGAAGTAGCAAAGTTGAAATTCGGATTCAGCTCCCCGAAAAACATATAGAATGATAGAAAAACAAAACTTCTATATTTTTTCCTGGCCAAAACACCATGTGAATGGACTAAAATTATGAATAAATTAAAAATAAATTTGCAAATATCTCGCTTATTCGAGCTAACCTAGAAAACCTAACCTGATTTACATCAGGAACGCCTTAAGGCCGTTCGTCGACCAAAGAAACCACACAAACCCAATTTCTCGCCGACTATTCACCGTCCAAACCACTGCATAAGATTACCGTAGCATAACCCGATATCCCGGCGAATTCAGGATAATATTCCTGCAGGCAGTTTACGGGCTAACCCCGTGTGATCCTTTGAGTGGACCGGTAACGCCCTCTATGACGGTCAGCCGACCGTAAACAGGAGCTGCGGCAAGCTTGTGATCGTTCGTCAGATGTTTAATGTTGATGCACAACACATCGATGTGTTACCGTGGGTTATATATACATACGTGGCACCACTGTGCCAGTAGCGCCGTTTTGCCGCGTTCTCTCGAATCGATTCCACCCCAGCGAGGGACGCTTTTTTTTGTTTTTCTTCCCCGGCGACACGGACGCCACTGCTCCGTGTGTGTGTGTGTGTGTGTGTGTGTGTGTGTGTGTGTACCTTGGTCAGCAAACACGGATAAATCAAAGTTTCGATATGATATCGGGGACGGATCGCTTATCAATTGTTATTTGTTGCTTTGAGCCGTAATTTGGAATCGATTTCGGTTATTTGTAGTGGTAAATCGCTGGTGTGATTCCCCGGCATCCGTTATATAGGGTGATTTACAAGGAGGGAAAAGAATAATTAATAGTTATAATATTTGTTATGAGACCAGGGACCCTATTCTCGTCATCTTTTTGAAGCGAATGTGAGTCTTTTCGAATGGTTAGGCGGAAGGAGTGGGGATATCAGCGGTTTCCCTCTGGAACGTATCTATGACAAGTTTGCTTGTTGCTAAAGGAGCTCCTACACGCAGTGCCAATGTCTCGCCACCGTTGGTGATGTGACGCGCTGCGCGTAGTGTGCGCATTCACGTCGCCAACATTAGCCAACGTTGGTATTGGGCGCAAGGTATTTCTGTGTATCGTAGAAGGCTCGTAGCGTCCCGTAGAGAATTAAAAATGAACAGTGAAGACGATATCATTGCTGTTGCCGCAGCTCCCATTATTTTAAGCAGTGCATTGTTGCTTAGAATTAAAAAAAGGAACCCTCGAAAGAGGACACTGTTTAATAAGGTTGTTAAATATTAAACATGTTTTTCAGTCACTAATACATTAAGGAATACAAATATACAGCAATACAGGAAACAAAATTATTTAGTTTTTTATATTTGCCACGTTGACATTAAAAAAATCTCCCTTTTTATTTTCTTTATGTTTCAAGCAACAAATGCGGAATAAGGTGGGATAAGATCTGATACACTGAGTGGTATATATGTTTATGCAGGACCCTGTTAATTTGTGTCGTTTCTTTATATAAATATTTCATTTCAGTCAAATCGATGAATTCATAATTTTGATTTAAAATATAATTTATATAATAAAACTGAAATTATTTATAATAAGATACAAAGAAAAATTGAGAACCCTTACATACACGGAGTTTTAATTATAGATATTAAAACTCCGTGTATGTATATCATGTAGGTATATTTATTATCAACCCAATATTTTTAGTAACGGATATACTTTTTGATATTTTTCTGATAATCAAAATAAGGAAAAGCATCCAGTATAGTTTTTAAACTTTGTTGAATACATTAAATACATCAGATTTTTTAAATTTGCCGCTTAAAACTAATCTATAAATTGTTAATTAATAAATAGTTAATTGTTGTTAATTATATAAATGCAACTTTGTTTGATTGTAGTCAAGATTGTAGGGAAGAGAGTTGACCACAGTCCTTGGACCCCTATACCGTATGACTCCCCATCGTGTGTAGATTTATATCCCGCTTCCCTCCAACCCCCTCCCTCACCTTTCCCACCCCACCCTAGCGAATAAGGTTGACCGCAATCCCAGAACCTAAATACCATACGACTCCCCATTGTGTGCGAATTCATTTTTAAAATTTTAATGATGACGTCATTTCTGGAAAACCCGGAAGTCATACTAACCTCAAGACTATCCCATAAATTGGCATTTGCTGTCTATTAACACAACGTTCATTCCTTCGGCGTCAAAACCACAAAAAATAAACAAACGTACTTATGCCGTGGGTCACCCATTATAACGACTTCAATATTGTCTTCAGAATATTAATTTATTGCTTGTTAATTTATTGTAACTGTAAGGTTAATATAATGCTTATAAGAACAATAATTATTGTGAATAAATTTACAAAATATTAAAAAAAGTTTTCATGTTTTTACATTTGGGCAATCAGGCATTTGGGCAAATAATAAATCATCATTGTCCTTAAAGTACGTACAAACATAAATAATGCAGTATATATGATAAAACATAGATAGATAACTAAACTTTTCATCGGTAGTACGTACAATGCTAAAACAGAATGAAATAAAGCGGACAAGGTCGACATATTGGCGATGTGCATTGGCACAGTTGGGTCCCGCTACGCGAAGCACTCCGATGGCCAATGATGGCCCCTATTGGCACTGCGTGTGGGAGCCCCTTTAGAACAATAACGCACGCGCCACGCCCATACGTTCCAAACACATGGCAACCGCCGATATCCCCACTCTCACCTAACCATTCGAAAAGACTCACACTCGCTTCAAAAAGATGACGAGAATAGGGTCCCTGGTTGAAGTTTCTAGAACAATCACGCATTTGACGAAGGCCTCCGATCCATGCAAAGTCGGTTTTCTGTCGGAGTCGATTTTTTTGTCGATTTTCTGAGTACCCGAACTCATGATCGATTCCTGCCCAGCGGGGGACGTAACTTTGTTTCTTTTTTTCAGTTTTCATTCAGAATTTATAATCAGAACCTAGGTGGTATCAATGGATAGATATTTTAATGAGAAACAACATTTGGTTGAAAATATTATTTATAAATCATACGGTTTACGAAAGAAACAATAATCAGTTCATTGAATACTCAAATAAATATATTTGGATACAAATAAAAATTACTTTTCTTTAAAGTAATATTTTTGTTTTGATTAAAAACACGGTTCTTTACACCAAAAAAATCTAAGTTTGATACAAAAAAATATATTTGTATACAAGAAGAGATTAATTTCCTTCCAAGAAATATTTTTGCTTTGGCTTAAAAATAGATTTACTTCCGCCAAAGAAGTCATCTTTTCATTCAAATAAATATATGTTTGGTGTGAATACCTCATCCAACTCAATTGTTAGTCAATAACAGTGTGCAACAAAAAATTTTCTCCTGGGAAATTTTAGCTAATAATGATTCTTTATGTTTTTCTAGGTTAGCTCGAATAAGCGAGATATTTGCAAAATTATTTTTAAGTTATTCATAATTTTAGTCCATTCACAAAAATACAGAAGTTTTGTTTTTCTATCATTCTATATGTTTTTAGGGGAGCTGAATCCGAATTTCAACTTGGCTACTTCCCACGTAAATCGCAAATAACTCAAAATTTTCTACTTTTCTGCAGTTTATTGCCAAAAAGTCATAAAACTATGCACTTTTCGACGTGGACCATCATACACAGTAATAAAGTATACTAAATTTGCTATAAAAGGCACACGCAAGTGTATTTTTGGTTGAATGGTTTGGCCGCTCGAGCGCGCTGAAAGAAGGCCAAATTTTCCTACTTTATGTGATGTGCGTGTAATTACAAGAAAGCTTAGATTCTGATAAAACTACAATAAATTCTCTACAAATTGCATAACTTAATCAGTTATTTTGGCCAAACTATGTAGCCGCTAAAGCGCGTTGAAATTTTATGTCACATTACGCGAAACCGCGACAACAAGAGCCCTTCACCAAAAATTCAGTAGAGACCTATATTATTACTATTTATTTATTAACTATATATATTTGCGCTTTTTAATAATTAATACTTAATATATTATGTAATTTTTTATTTTTTTTATAAACATTCGGGCTCTTGACTTCGCGGCTTCGCTTAGATTAATGACATAATACAGTAGAGCGTCGATAATCCGAACCTCGGTAATCCGAATGTTCGCTAATCCGAACGTTCAAAAAAATAATAATAAAATAAATCACTGAGTAACCTAGGGAAAAGCCAATTTTGTCGGTTCCTGTTTATAGAAAAAGTTTGCTTTTGTTTTGTTTTGAATAATAAATAAATCATAAAGAAATCATAAATAAGTCATAAATAAAAAATAAATAAATCCTTTAGATATCCCTTTGATATCCCTTCGATGTCCCTTCGATATCTCTTCGATATCCCTTCGATATCTTTTCGATTTTTACTTTTTGACATTCCTATAGTTTAAGAAGAGCGGGATCGAATGGTGTTGGTTTTATTAAGATTGAACTTCTATCCAATACTCGTAGTTTCTAGTATTTAGCTGCAATATTTGATAATCCGAACAATTTGATAATCCGAATCACCTTCGGTCCCAGTTAGTTCGGATTATCGACGGTCTACTGTATATCAACCCAATTTCGCGGCTACACGGTTTGGCCAAAATAAGCGATTAAGATGAGCAATTTGTAGGGAAATTAATGTAGTTTTAGCACAATCAACATTTTTAACTGACTTTAAAACTGAGTTTTACATAAAGTAGGAAAATTTTTCCTTCTTTCAGCGTGCTCTAGCGGCCAAACCGTTCAACCAAAAATGCATTTCAGGACTGCTGTTATACGAAACTTAATGTACTTTATTTTTGTATGGAATGGTCCACCTCGAAAAGTGCATAGTTTTATTACTTTTTCGCAAAAAACTGGAAAACGGTCGAAAACTTTTAGCTTTTTTGCGATTTTCGTTGGGAAGCCACATCCGTGGGAAGTAGCGAATTGAAATTCGGATTCAGCACCCCAATAAACATATAGAATGAGAGAAAAAAATTCTATATTTTTTTCCTGGAATTCGAGCTAACCTAGAAAAACGCCTTAGGGGATGTGTTGTTAAAATTTCCCGGGAGGAAGAAAGTTGATCAAAATTTGTCGCACAGTGTAATATTTAATGTTTCGATCAACATTTTAATTAGAGAATTACACAAATTTCTAACGGCTTAAAAACCCCTATAAGCAAGTCATCTATATCCAGCCACAATCTATATTTAAACTATTGATTGGGCAAACTCTAAACTGTTGGAACAGTAAGCGTTCGTACGCACGTAGGTCGTTGATTATACGACACTGAATAGCAGAATGATGCATCGAGAAGGAATATAAGAAGGACGCGAATGGGTAAGCGATTAAGGAGATCGTCCAACTTTTCCTACAGAACAAAAAAAAAGTACGTCAGAAAATGCAAACTTAGTTTTCAGGCGAGTTTCAAGCGCAAACTTGAACACCAGACCAGACAAATTGAATTCTATCCTGAATGAAATAAGTACCTGCCTTTTCATGGACGACAAAGTACGTCAAACTTTCTATTAATTCTCGAACAACTTCCTTCTTTACGGACGTGAGTGAATCTAATATCACAATAAAATAACCTTACGATTAATAAAATGTTAATATGCCAATATTTAAACTTTAATCTTGTCCTTTTGTTATGATTTGGGATAGAAAAATGGAACTTACTATCAAACTTGTCATCAAGACAAGTTGTAGGTACACTAGGCTGGTCCAAAAAACGGAATTTTCGCTCGAGGGCAAACTCCCCCCCCCCCAATCTGTCCCTTTTCCAGAAAGAAAAATCCCCCCAAATTTGAGTAAAATCGGTTAACGTTAACACGTGCCACCGAGCACCTCAGATTTCCCATTTAAAATACATAAATAAATAAAATAAATAAATTTTTTAACTAGATATATATATATATATATATATATATATATATATATATATATATATATATATATATCTAGTTAAAAAAAAAGAAAATATATATATATATATATTCGTACGGACATACCGTACCCTTCCAGACTTACCGTAATGATTACTGAATGTAAAGAAAATGGTGATATCCAGGCGGGATGCAAATTTTAAATAAATCAAAAATTACAGCCACAACCTGGATTCTCAGTAGTTCAGATGGGAGAGCATTCTGCTAGAAACGGAAAGGTCCCTGGTTCGAATCCAGGTTGTGGCTGTAATTTTTTTACATTTACTTTACATTCAATAAATTTTTTGTCATTTATTAACTAATTTGAAATTGAATGTGAAGTAAACGGTGATATCCAGGCGGGATGCAAATTATAATTATCATTACGGTAAATCCGGAAGGGTACGGTATGTCCGTACGAAAATATATATCTAGTTATATTTTTAATTTGAAATTGTTTAAACAATTAGTATTTGTTTAAACCAAAATATACTAAATTATTGGCATTTTTTGGTCATTTACTAACTAATTTGCAATTGTTTAAACAAATACCATTTGTTTACAAAAATATACAATGTTGCGGGCAGTTCTTTTTTTCTGAAAAATTATTATTAGATTGTTGACATTGTTTGTCATTGTTCCAACAAATACCAACTAGTTTGCAATTGTTTACCAAATATCATTTGTTTAAACAAAAATATACAACTGTACTGACGTATCTTTTTGGCAAAAATTATGATTGTATTTCTTGTCTTTTTTTTCTTGCCAAATTTGTTAATTTTCAATTATAACCTATGATGATAATTAGTGTTGCAACCACATTACTGGTTTGACCAATATCGTAAAACCTCCAAAATTAAAAAAAAAGACAAAAAATCCTATTATCATTTTTGCCAACAAATACGAACTAACATAGTATATTATTATTGTTTAAACAAATTTATTTGTTCAAACAATTGTACACTAAGTAACAAATTACAAAAAAAAACATACTAACCATGTAACAATAATAATTTCTACAAAAGGTAAAATATTGTAAATTTTTGTTTAAAAAATGGTACTTGTTTAAAGAATCGCAAATTCGCTAATAAATGACAAAAAATGCCAATAATTTAATAATAACTTCTGCAATACATATAGTAACAAATAATCAAAAAATTAGTTAATAGATATGTCAAAAAAACTGCCAATAATCTAATAATAATTTATGTAAAAAATATAGCAAATTATGTCCATTACAATGTATATATTATTTAGTAGTATATAAACAAATACCATTTCTTTAAACAATTGAAAATTAGTTAATAAATGACAAAAAATGCCAATAATCTAATAATTTGTGCAAAATTAGAAAAATATGTGCGTAACAACATATATTTTTCTTGAAACAAATGGTAATAGTTTAAAAAATTGGTAATTAGTTAATAAATGACAAAAAAAAACAATATTTTAATAATTTATGCAAAAAAAGAAAAATATGTTCGTAACATCGTATATTTTTGTTTAAACAAATAGTACCTGTTTAAACAATTTTAAATTAGTTAATAAATGCGAAAAACATGTCAACATGTAATCCAATAATAGTAATAATTTCTGTCAAAAAAATAATAAATCACGTAACTTTGTAAAATTGTAAATTTGGGGAAAATTTAACCTCATTTTTAGGGTACTTCAGGTGAGGGTGGGGGCGGTGAAAAAAAAATAGCGGTTGTCGATTTGATCCTTGGGAATTTCTGAACAATTTCTGATAATCTTCCGCAACTTCTTTTCTAAATCCGAAACGCGAAAAAAAGGAAAAAAAGAAAAACTTTTCCAATGTATTTTAAATGGGAAATTTGAGGTGGTCGGTGGCACGTTTTAACGTTAACCGATTTTTATCAAATTTTGCTGGAATTTGTTTCCCGGAAATGGAGCAGATTGGGGGGGATAGTTGCCATCCAGCAAAAAAAAAAAATATTGCAAGGTATAAATATGGACCACCATATTGTACACACATGAGGAAGGCAAACAAAAATTGTTTACATCGTAAAAACTTTGTATTCTTTAAAAAATAACTGGCAAAATTAGAGTAAGTACGTTCTTTTTGTGTTGGTACGAACTTCGTGTTGGAGTGAATAATTTCCAAAATGATATATAGTTAGTATTTATATAGATATATAGCTAGTATTCCGTAAAGTGAAAAATTAACACAAGGAACAACAAACGTCAATGAGAATAATTGTAAACAAAATTTTAGATTTCGTCGCAATTAATACGACAGGTACTTATATTACTATATACTACATACGTATGTATCTACATTATATACCTATGTATCTATGCATGTACATATTGTACATTACACATTGGCTGTGCTCACAAACTTTTATATTTCTGTACATTTCAGCTAAATTATAACCATAGTTACTGTCATTATTGATTGAGACGTATTGACCGCCCCCTGTGCCAGGGGATGAGGTTTAATTACCCATTGTTAAAAGGAATATTTGTAAATTTTATTTACTACGAATGTAACTATTGATTTCGATTTATATTACAGGTTTCCTTGACATTGAAAATTAAGAATAGAAGAAGAAATCCACAATTGCAAGTTCAAATATAATTTTTAATATTTCCTTTTTTATATCGCTTTTGCCAAACAATTCAATACACATTGTTCATGTTATGACAATGAACAAAATAAACGATTAAAATTTAAGGTATATGTATACTCTTTTACGCATTGAGTAAAGTACCTCCACAAATGCATAACTAAATTTACAACCCATTTCAAACACATTTTACAACTACAAACGATCAATGTATAACACAACAGCACAACTACCCTAGATTCAGTCAACCTATAGACAATAAGCGAACCCATTCCACCACAGTTTACGACATATTGCGAAGGGTGTGTCCACTAACGAACAAGAAAACCGCTTTAATAACCTCAAGTACAACAACCCACTAAAGTTTTACGACTTATATGTGTCTGGAACACCAAAAAAAGCAACAATAGTACATGGGGTGTATTACAACCCTGTAATTGGACGCCTAATGCAGAGCAGCCCCTTGTCGGTATTAGGTGCAACATGCACCGCAACATTGCCAGCGCTTGTGGCATTGTGTCGGTCCTTTGCCGCATGGTGGCGCTTGCAATACGATTAAACTGAGATACTGTCGCGCAAGATGCGCCTCGAGGTGTCTCTGCTTGTCTCTAGAAAGGGTGAGGAGCAGCCAGTGCCGGATTTGCCCCGGGGCCCCCACAAAATAAAGGCATTCACTAAGTTAAACAGTAATAGTTAGTCTGAAGCAAAAGAATGAGATAGACATTTATTTTCAAACTAAAAAATCGTGTGAACTTCTATGTACCTATATACAGGGTCTCCCCCGACGAGCTGCCATTAGAAGTATATAGAGAATCAAATGAAATGAGAGCTTGACAATTTGTGGACTTATATTGTTGGATAGGATCGTCTCAACTTTTATATTTCAAATGGAACACCCTGTATTTTATCGCAATTTTTAATCTTCATCAAATTTTAGATCAATTTTATGTTACATTCCCTATACCTAACAAGTGTCAATTTTGAGATATTCATTTTTTTCATTAAAAATTGACAGCTGCACGGTTACTTTCAATTACTTATAAATTATCCCCTCTGACCGTTGGAAAAAAGTTGTCCTGTAAAATTGTTGTGAAGGTAACATATTATCGACACATCGGTAGAATTCTTCTAAAAATTATTTTTCCGGACTTTTCTTACCCGAACTTTTCTTACCCGGACTTTTCTTACCCGGACTTTTCTTACCCGGACTTTTCTTACCCGGACTTTTCTTACCCGGACTTTTCTTACTCGGACTTTTCTTATACAAGTTATACATTATATTAAGTTATACAGGGTGTTCAAATCATAAGATCAAAGTTGAATTCGAGAAAAGTACTAAAAGGCAATTTTTTCAAATGGCAACCCTAACATACGAATGCACTTTTGAAATCTATGGAATATTTTAGATAAAGTTTGTGTAAAATGTCCTATGCCTGAAATGCATTTTTACCTACTTAAATCGATTTTTAAACATCACAGTACAAAATTGCAAACACCGCCAAATCTAGATTGCGTTTGAAAACAACTGAACAGTTTGAAATAAACAGAACTTTATTAAACACTTTTTTTAGGTTGTTTTTCATTATAATTAATTTAGTATTTATAAAATTATAAGCCTACAATAAAACACAGTATTAAAAATAAAACAAATTCGTAAAGTAAATTAAAAGAAACTGCTTAATTCTTTTTCAGTAACTGTTCAAAAATGTCGCCGTTTTCCGCTAAACATGCTTCAATTCTTTTTAACATATTATTGTTGGTGGCGACCCTGATAGAGTTAGCACATAACCCATTGAAAGCAGCTCGAACTCTATCTTTCATGTTCTCCTTATCAGTTATTGTTTAAAAGTTCTGTTTATTCCAAATTGTTCAGTTGTTTTCAAACGCAATCTAGTTTTGGCTGTTTGCAATTTCTACTGTGATTTTTAAAAATCGATTTCTGTAGGTACAAGTACATTTTAGGTATAGGACATTGTGTAAAGTTGATCTAACATTTTCCATAAATCGAGAAATGTATTCATATGTTACGGTTGCTATTTGAAAAAATCGACTTTTAGTACTTTTCTCGAATTTAACTTTGATCTTATAATTCCTTACCCGGACATGGTCATGGTCATGCACAAAAGTCCGGGTAAGAAAAGTCCGGGTAAAAAAGGTCCGGGTAAGAAAAGTCCGGGTAAGAAAGGTCCGGGTAAGAAAAGTCCGGGTAAGAAAAGTACGGGTAGAAAAAGTACGGGTAGAAAAAGTCCGGGTAGGGAAAATTCCGGGTAACAAAAGTCCGGGTAACAAAAGTCCGGGTAACAAAAGTCCGGGTAAGAAAAGTCCGGGTAAGAAAAGTCCGGGTAAGAAAAGTCCGGGTAAGAAAAGTCCGGGTAAGAAAAGTCCGGGTAAGAAAAAGTCCGGGTAAGAAAAGTCCGGGTAGGAAAAGTCCGGGTAACAAAAGTCCGGGTAAGAAAAGTCCGGGTAGGCAAAGTCCGGGTAGGAAAAGTCCGGGTAAGAAAAGTCCGGGTAAGAAAAGTCCGGGTAAGAAAAGTCCGGAAAAATAACTTTTAGAAGAATTCTACCGATGTGTCGATAACATGTTACCGTCACAACAATTTTGCCGCACAACTTTTTTCCAACGGCCACAGGGGATAATTTATAAGTAAATTAAACTAACCGTGCAGCTGTCATTTTTTAATGAAAAAAATGTATCTCAAAAATGACACATGTTAGGTATAGGGACCCTGTATATATATACAGGGATATATACCTTCTATATAACCTATATATCGGCACAATTTTGAACTCCTCGCAAAATTTGACGACAATGAAAAATAACATTACCTACCCGAAACTTTATACTTTTGTATTTGGCATTTTTATGGAAAAACAGCAGTCTAAGATAAATTATTTATCTCAATACCTGTTTTTAATTTTATTGCGCACGCTTAGATTATGTTTAAGTTAGAAGCCTTTTTTTGAATTCTACGCATCGTTCTGCACAAAAAAGTACTAGCACACACCAGTGCTAAAATGAACAAATCAGAGATAACTAGTCTTCTTCATCAAAAAATCGATTTCTCTATCAATAAGTGACTCTACATCTACATTAACCATTAAACCAGCTAAGTATCTACTTAAATTACTGTTTTCTCGTATGATTTCATCCTCTTTTTTTTAGTAAATCAAAACATTTGATCACATCCGCAATTTAATATTATAATTTGAAATAAAATTTTACTTATATCCTGTAGGCTATGAAAAACTGTGCTAAACAAGTTATTAAGGTATCTGTGCGTGGTGGTGATATTGTTAGGTTAGATTTGCATAATTTTTGGATATATGGCGGCGAACTTTGCTCAGGAGGAACTAATTGACATGGTGTGGGTTCTTGGCGAATGCAACAAAATTGCGTTCTGCACAAAAAAGTACTAGCGCACACTAGTTACAGAACACACCGTTTAAGAATAACTTGTCTTCTTCGTAAAAATTTACATAAAATTAACGTTATAAATTTCTATTTCTCGCAAAACAATATTAAGTATTAATCTTTATGGAAACATAAATGTACAGCGCTTGATGTTGAGTTGCGTTATGAATTGCTTTTATTTTAAGATAAGTAAAACCACACCTGCTCTTTAACAACAACTTTATATCATATAATAACTTGTTTAGCACAGCTTTTCATAGCCTACAGGGTATAAGTAAGATTTTATTTCAAATTATAATATTGATTTGCAGATGTGATCAAATGTTTTGATTTATTTAAAAAAAAGCTGAAATCATGCGAGAAAGTAATTTAGGTAAATACTTAGCTGGCTTAATGGTTAATCTAGGTGTAGAAGCACTTAGAATAGAAACATAGATTTCTTTTATGAAGAAGGCTAGCTATCTCTGCAATTGTTTATTTTAGCACTGGTATGTGCTAGTACCTTTTTGTGCAGAACAATGCGTAGAATTAAAAAAAATAGCTACATGGTGTTCCATTTAAAAAAGTTAACTTTCTTACGAAAAACTATTTGCTATATTTTGTTGCAGATTATGACCATCCTGTACACAATTTAGATATGGTAGGTAATCACGCTAATAGAACGCTTCTTACATAATCTTAATCTAAATAAAAACAGGTATTGAGATATACAATTTTTCCTTTGACTGCTGTTTTTCCATAAAAATGCCAATAAATTAAAAAGTATAAAGTTTAGGGTTGGTAATGTTATTTTTCATTGTCGTAAAATTTTGCGAGGAATTCAAAATTGTGCCGAAATATAGGTTGTTTCATTTAAAAAAAACATAAGTTTGGGTTGGTACTACCTTATGGAACATTCTGTATACCCGCCAGTAATTTTAAAATGTGCGGCTCGACGTTCTGTATATATGACTGAAATCAATTTTAAAATAACTTCATTAAGGGGGGAGCCCACCCTGACAATTTGCTTTCTTTTTAATCATCATTATGTCTAGAAATTAGTTCCGAAATGGATTTGTAATCTTCCAACTCGATACGTAGTTATAGCTGAAAGTAGAGCAGCGCGTCTAGCCAGATTGGGAAGCAGTCGCAACCATATCGAAACGAGGAAAATTAAAAGAGGCACTAAGTCAGGAAAACGATAACAAATTATCTTTGGATATAGAATTTTAAATTTTGTGTAGGTTTGTTACAATCTCCGAGAATGACAAATGTAAAACTTCCGGTTGTCTAAATAATCTAATGTCTAAAGATTTAGTTTAATTTAAAGGCCCTCCACATCTAACACCGTCTTGGGGCCCAGAAATTTGTAAATCCGGCACTGGTAGCAGCGAGGACATCTCAAACATGGAATTTCAATTCGGAATCCGATAATGTGCATTTGTAATCCGTGCTGACATATTGGGGATGCGCCCCGGAAGTAGATTTTTGCATGTTAGAGGACGCCACTGCGTGTGCACTCTACGTGCTGCCCGGGCGAGAAAGAAACGCGAGGGAATTTCAATTTTTGCATTCCGCCCGTGCCGGCGGTTTTCTGACGAGGAAAGAACGGGAATTTTATTTATAAAAAAAACTGAATAACGGGAGAAGGAGGATACCTAGTTTGAATAATTCGTATGCATTGTAGGATAGAAGACAGAAGTTTCAGATATACCTCATTTCAGTGAAAAGATGCTGAGAACTTCAGGTAAATTAGATTCTCAAATGTGCTGATTTTGCATTATGTGGGACAACATCCAAAGTTGATGGACTAAAACTTATTTTTATGTATGCCTCGGTCACAGATGAATTAGGTAATAAATATTGTAAACTACAGCGTTCTGTCAGTGCTAGTTTCCCGTACAGAATTATTGAAACAAAGAATTTCAGCTCAATTAGACTCTCAAATGTGCTGATTTTGCATTATGTGGGACAACATCCACAGTTGATGGAATAAAAATTATTTTTATGCATGCCTCGGTCACAGATGAAGTAGGTTTTAAATATTGTAAACTACAGCTTTCTGTCAATGCTAGTTTACCGTACAGAATTTTGGAAACAAAGAATTTCAGCTAAATTAGACTCTCAAATGTGCTGATTTTGCATTATGTGGGACAACATCCACAGTTGATGGAATAAAAATTATTTTTATGCATGCCTCGGTCACAGATGAAGTAGGTAATAAATATTGTAAACTACAGCTTTCTGTCACTGCTAGTTTACCGTACAGAATTTTTGAAACAAAGAATTTCAGCTCAATTAGACTCTCAAATGTGCTGATTTTGCATTATGTGGGACAACATCCAAAGTTGATGGACTAAAACTTATTTTTATGTATGCCTCGGTCACAGATGAATTAGGTAATAAATATTGTAAACTACAGCGTTCTGTCAGTGCTAGTTTCCCGTACAGAATTATTGAAACAAAGAATTTCAGCTCAATTAGACTCTCAAATGTGCTGATTTTGCATTATGTGGGACAACATCCACAGTTGATGGAATAAAAATTATTTTTATGCATGCCTCGGTCACAGATGAAGTAGGTTTTAAATATTGTAAACTACAGCTTTCTGTCAATGCTAGTTTACCGTACAGAATTTTGGAAACAAAGAATTTCAGCTAAATTAGACTCTCAAATGTGCTGATTTTGCATTATGTGGGACAACATCCACAGTTGATGGAATAAAAATTATTTTTATGCATGCCTCGGTCACAGATGAAGTAGGTAATAAATATTGTAAACTACAGCTTTCTGTCACTGCTAGTTTACCGTACAGAATTTTTGAAACAAAGAATTTCAGCTCAATTAGACTCTCAAATGTGCTGATTTTGCATTATGTGGGACAACATCCAAAGTTGATGGACTAAAACTTATTTTTATGTATGCCTCGGTCACAGATGAATTAGGTAATAAATATTGTAAACTACAGCGTTCTGTCAGTGCTAGTTTCCCGTACAGAATTATTGAAACAAAGAATTTCAGCTCAATTAGACTCTCAAATGTGCTGATTTTGCATTATGTGGGACAACATCCACAGTTGATGGAATAAAAATTATTTTTATGCATGCCTCGGTCACAGATGAAGTAGGTTTTAAATATTGTAAACTACATCTTTCTGTCAATGCTAGTTTACCGTACAGAATTTTGGAAACAAAGAATTTCAGCTAAATTAGACTCTCAAATGTGCTGATTTTGCATTATGTGGGACAACATCCACAGTTGATGGAATAAAAATTATTTTTATGCATGCCTCGGTCACAGATGAAGTAGGTAATAAATATTGTAAACTACAGCTTTCTGTCACTGCTAGTTTACCGTACAGAATTTTTGAAACAAAGAATTTCAGCTCAATTAGACTCTCAAATGTGCTGATTTTGCATTATGTGGGACAACATCTAAAGTTGATGAAATAAAAATTATTTTTATGTCTGCCTCGGCCACAGATGAATTAGGTAATAAATATTGTAAACTACAGCTTTCTGTCCGTGCTAGTTTACCATACAGAATTTTTGAAACATAGAATTTCAGCTAAATTAGACTCTCAAATGTGCTGATTTTGCATTATGTGGGACAACATCCAAAGTTGATGGATTAAGAATTATTTTTATGTATGCCTGTGTCACAGATGAACTAGGTAACAAATATTGTAAACTACAGCTTTCTGTCAGTGCTAGTTTACCATACCGAATTTTTGAAACATAGAATTTCAGCTAAATTAGAATTTCAGCTAAATTAGACTCTCAAATGTGCTGATTTTGCATTATGTGGGACAACATCCAAAGGTGATGGACTAAAAATTATTTTAATGTATGCCTCGGTCACAGATGAATTAGGAAATAAATATTGTAAACTACAGCTTTCTGTCAGTGCTAGTTTACCATACCGAATTTTTGAAACATAGAATTTCAGCTAAATTAGACTCTCAACTATGCTGATTTTGCATTATATGGGACAACATCCAAAGGTGATGGACTAAAAATTATTTTAATGTATGCCTCGGTCACAGATGAATTAGGTAATAAATATTGTAAACTACAGCTTTCTGTCAGTGCTAGTTTACCGTACAGAATATTTGAAACATAGAATTTCAGCTAAATTAGACTCTCAAATGTGCTGATTTTGCATTATGTGGGACAACATCCAAAGTTGATGGACTAAAAGCAATTTTTATATATACCGCAGTCACAGATGAATTAGGTAATAAATATTGTAAACTACAGCTTTCCGTCAGTGCTAGTTTACCGTACAGAATTTATGAAACAGAATTTCAGCTAAATTAGACTCTCAAATGCGCTGATTTTGCATTATGTGGGACAACATCCAAAGTTGACGGACTAAAAATTATTTTTATGTATGCCTCGGTCACAGATGAAGTAGGTAATAAATATTGTAAACTACAGCTTTCTGTCAGTGCTAGTTTACCGTACAGAATATTTGAAACATAGAATTTCAGCTAAATTAGACTCTCAAATGTGCTGATTTTGCATTATGTGGGATAACATCCAAAGTTGATGGACTAAAAGCAATTTTTATATATACCGCAGTCACAGATGAATTAGGTAATAAATATTGTAAACTACAGCTTTCCGTCAGTGCTAGTTTACCGTACAGAATTTATGAAACAGAATTTCAGCTAAATTAGACTCTCAAATGTGCTGATTTTGCATTATGTGGGACAACATCCAAAGTTAATGGATTAAAAATTATTTTTATGTATGTCTCGGTCACAGATGAACTAGGTAATAAATATTGTAAACTACAGCTTTCTGCCAGTGCTAGTTTACCGTACAGAATTTTTAAAACATAGAATTTCAGCTAAATTAGACTCAAATGTACTGATTTTGCATTGTGTGGGACAACATCCAAAGTTGACGAATTAAAATCATTGTTATATATTCCTCTGGTACAAATGAATTTAGATATCCCAGCACTTGACACGTGTTACACGTACAAGTACCAGAGTTCGTGTTTCAAAGTCATGCAACCCCTCTAAATTCCGAACTGCAGGTTCATTTGTCAGAAATCGAATGAATCAATCGCGCAGACCTCTATCACTGTCTATTCTACATCGGTACATAATTTATAGCATCTGAACCGAGTCCTAAACTTAGCACATCCATTAAGGTATCCGAATATATTTGCGTGCCCCAATCGAAATTGCTATTTACGTCAAACCGAATCAAACAGAATGTCCTGTGACGTGTAGACCAATTAATACAGTAATAGAACTAATCATATATTAGACAATTCGATTGGATATAGTACAAGGCTTACGTATTAATTGATAATTATCTATTTATAATTACATACCCAACTTTTCAATGTCAAGTCCTTGTCAATATCGCTCTGAGTTATGTACGTATTTTTAGCTTCCCTAAGAAGAATATAATTGTGATGTTGATTCATGTTTAATGCCCAATCGATGTATTGATTTTAACATTATGTTCTCCAGTGTCAAAAAGACTTATGAATATTACATGTGTTTATTATTAGAGTGCCTTAGTTATGGTATGTAGCCACTATACAAATTATAGAGACTGCATTAAAAACGGATCAAGCCATAACTTAATGTTAATAGTTGTTCGAACGAAGTGAAATAAAAAGTAAACGTAATGGAATATTTTACAGTAGACCTAATGTAACTGTACTAATGTACTACATTAGTGCTCATGTACTAATGTTCTGCATTAGTAGAATATTTTTTATCACAACTACTTTGGTCGTAATCGCACATGAAGCAACATTCTACCAACTAATAACAATACAAACTCTATCTTTTAAACATTCTCCTGAACAAAGTAGTTTATATGGGAAGCTGTGATTTTCAGGATTAATTACTCTATTTAACTGTGACCCAGGCGTGTATGATAATAATTTTTATCCCAACTACTTTGGTCGCAATCGCACATGAAGCAAAATCACAACATTCTACCAACTAAAAGCAATACAAACTCTATCTTTTAAAAATTCTCCTGAACAGAGTAGTTTATATGGGAACCTGTAATTTTCAGGATTAATTTTTCAATCTATCTGTGATACAGGCGTATATAATAATAATTTCTATCCCAACTACTTCGGTCGCAATCGCACATGAAGCAAAACCACAACATTCTACCATCTAAAAAACAATACAAACTCCATCTTTCAAACATTCTCCTGAACAAAGTAGTTTATATGGGAAGCTGTGATTTTCAGGATTAATTATTCAATTTATCTGTGAACCAGGCGTATATAATAACAATTTCTATCCCTACTACTTGGGTCGCAATCGCACATGAGGCAAAATCACAACATTCTACCAACTAAAAACAATAGAAACTCTATCTTTTAAACATTCTCCAGAACAAAGTAGTTTATATGGGAAGCTATAATTTTCAGGATTAATTACTCAATTTATCTGTGAACCAGGCGTATATAATAATAATTTCTATCCCTACTACTTGGATCGCAATCGCACATGAAGCAAAATCACAACATTCTACCAACTAAAAACAATAGAAACTCTATCTTTTAAACATTCTCCTGAACAAAGTAGTTTATATGGGAAGCTGTGATTTTCAGGATTAATTATTCAATTTATCTGTGAACCAGGCGTATATAATAACAATTTCTATCCCTACTACTTGGGTCGCAATCGCACATGAGGCAAAATCACAACATTCTACCAACTAAAAACAATAGAAACTCTATCTTTTAAACATTCTCCAGAACAAAGTAGTTTATATGGGAAGCTATAATTTTCAGGATTAATTACTCAATTTATCTGTGAACCAGGCGTATATAATAATAATTTCTATCCCTACTACTTGGATCGCAATCGCACATGAAGCAAAATCACAACATTCTACCAACTAAAAACAATAGAAACTCTATCTTTTAAACATTCTCCTGAACAAAGTAGTTTATATGGGAAGCTGTGATTTTCAGGATTAATTATTCAATTTATCTGTGAACCAGGCGTATATAATAACAATTTCTATCCCTACTACTTGGGTCGCAATCGCACATGAGGCAAAATCACAACATTCTACCAACTAAAAACAATAGAAACTCTATCTTTTAAACATTCTCCTGAACAAAGTAGTTTATATGGGAAGCTATAATTTTCAGGATTAATTATTCAATTTATCTGTGAACCAGGCGTATATAATAATAATTTCTATTCCTACTACTTGGGTCGCAATCGCACATGAAGCAAAATCACAACATTCTACCAACTAAAAACAATAGAAACTCTATCTTTTAAACATTCTCCTGAACAAAGTAGTTTATATGGGAAGCTGTGATTTTCAGGATTAATTACTCAATTTAACTGTGACCCAGGCGTATATGATAATAATTTATATCCCAACTACTTTGGTCGCAATCGCACATGAAGCAAAATCACAACATTCTACCAACTAAAAACAATACAAACTCTATCTTTTAAAAATTCTCCTGAACAGAGTAGTTTATATGGGAACCTGTAATTTTCAGGATTAATTTTTCAATTTATCTGTGATACAGGCGTATATAATAATAATTTCTATCCCAACTACTTCGGTCGCAATCGCACATGAAGCAAAACCACAACATTCTACCATCTAAAAAACAATACAAACTCCATCTTTCAAACATTCTCCTGAACAAAGTAGTTTATATGGGAAGCTGTAATTTCCAGGATTAATTATTCAATTTATCTGTGAACCAGGCGTATATAATAACAATTTCTATCCCTACTACTTGGGTCGCAATCGCACATGAGGCAAAATCACAACATTCTACCAACTAAAAACAATAGAAACTCTATCTTTTAAACATTCTCCTGAACAAAGTAGTTTATATGGGAAGCTATAATTTTCAGGATTAATTATTCAATTTATCTGTGAACCAGGCGTATATAATAATAATTTCTATCCCTACTACTTGGATCGCAATCGCACATGAAGCAAAATCACAACATTCTACCAACTAAAAACAATAGAAACTCTATCTTTTAAACATTCTCCTGAACAAAGTAGTTTATATGGGAAGCTGTGATTTTCAGGATTAATTATTCAATTTATCTGTGAACCAGGCGTATATAATAACAATTTCTATCCCTACTACTTGGGTCGCAATCGCACATGAGGCAAAATCACAACATTCTACCAACTAAAAACAATAGAAACTCTATCTTTTAAACATTCTCCAGAACAAAGTAGTTTATATGGGAAGCTATAATTTTCAGGATTAATTACTCAATTTATCTGTGAACCAGGCGTATATAATAATAATTTCTATCCCTACTACTTGGATCGCAATCGCACATGAAGCAAAATCACAACATTCTACCAACTAAAAACAATAGAAACTCTATCTTTTAAACATTCTCCTGAACAAAGTAGTTTATATGGGAAGCTGTAATTTCCAGGATTAATTATTCAATTTATCTGTGAACCAGGCGTATATAATAACAATTTCTATCCCTACTACTTGGGTCGCAATCGCACATGAGGCAAAATCACAACATTCTACCAACTAAAAACAATAGAAACTCTATCTTTTAAACATTCTCCTGAACAAAGTAGTTTATATGGGAAGCTGTAATTTCCAGGATTAATTATTCAATTTATCTGTGAACCAGGCGTATATAATAACAATTTCTATCCCTACTACTTGGGTCGCAATCGCACATGAGGCAAAATCACAACATTCTACCAACTAAAAACAATAGAAACTCTATCTTTTAAACATTCTCCTGAACAAAGTAGTTTATATGGGAAGCTATAATTTTCAGGATTAATTATTCAATTTATCTGTGAACCAGGCGTATATAATAATAATTTCTATCCCTACTACTTGGATCGCAATCGCACATGAAGCAAAATCACAACATTCTACCAACTAAAAACAATAGAAACTCTATCTTTTAAACATTCTCCTGAACAAAGTAGTTTATATGGGAAGCTGTGATTTTCAGGATTAATTATTCAATTTATCTGTGAACCAGGCGTATATAATAACAATTTCTATCCCTACTACTTGGGTCGCAATCGCACATGAGGCAAAATCACAACATTCTACCAACTAAAAACAATAGAAACTCTATCTTTTAAACATTCTCCAGAACAAAGTAGTTTATATGGGAAGCTATAATTTTCAGGATTAATTACTCAATTTATCTGTGAACCAGGCGTATATAATAATAATTTCTATCCCTACTACTTGGATCGCAATCGCACATGAAGCAAAATCACAACATTCTACCAACTAAAAACAATAGAAACTCTATCTTTTAAACATTCTCCTGAACAAAGTAGTTTATATGGGAAGCTGTGATTTTCAGGATTAATTATTCAATTTATCTGTGAACCAGGCGTATATAATAACAATTTCTATCCCTACTACTTGGGTCGCAATCGCACATGAGGCAAAATCACAACATTCTACCAACTAAAAACAATAGAAACTCTATCTTTTAAACATTCTCCTGAACAAAGTAGTTTATATGGGAAGCTATAATTTTCAGGATTAATTATTCAATTTATCTGTGAACCAGGCGTATATAATAATAATTTCTATTCCTACTACTTGGGTCGCAATCGCACATGAAGCAAAATCACAACATTCTACCAACTAAAAACAATAGAAACTCTATCTTTTAAACATTCTCCTGAACAAAGTAGTTTATATGGGAAGCTGTGATTTTCAGGATTAATTACTCAATTTAACTGTGACCCAGGCGTGTATGATAATAATTTTTATCCCAACTACTTTGGTCGCAATCGCACATGAAGCAAAATCACAACATTCTACCAACTAAAAACAATACAAACTCTATCTTTTAAACATTCTCCTGAACAAAGTAGTTTATATGGGAAGCTGTGATTTTCAGGATTAATTACTCAATTTAACTGTGACCCAGGCGTATATGATAATAATTTATATCCCAACTACTTTGGTCGCAATCGCACATGAAGCAAAATCACAACATTCTACCAACTAAAAACAATACAAACTCTATCTTTTAAAAATTCTCCTGAACAGAGTAGTTTATATGGGAACCTGTAATTTTCAGGATTAATTTTTCAATTTATCTGTGATACAGGCGTATATAATAATAATTTCTATCCCAACTACTTCGGTCGCAATCGCACATGAAGCAAAACCACAACATTCTACCATCTAAAAAACAATACAAACTCCATCTTTCAAACATTCTCCTGAACAAAGTAGTTTATATGGGAAGCTGTAATTTCCAGGATTAATTACCCAATTTATCTGTGACACAGGCGTATAAAATAATAATTTCTATCCCAACTGCTTCGGTTGCAATCGCACATGAAGCAAAATCACAACATTCTACCAACTAAAAACAATACAAACTCTATCTTTTAAAAATTCTCCTGAACAGAGTAGTTTATATGGGAACCTGTAATTTTCAGGATTAATTATTCAATTTATCTGTGATACAGGCGTATATAATAATAATTTTTATCCCAACTACTTCGGTCGCAATCGCACATGAAGCAAAATCACAACATTCTACCAACTAAAAACAATAGAAACTCTATCTTTTAAACATCCTCCTGAACAAAGTAGTTTATATGGGAAGCTATAATTTTCAGGATTAATTATTCAATTTATCTGTGAACCAGGCGTATATAATAATAATTTCTATCCCAACTACTTGGGTCGCAATCGCACATGAAGCAAAATCACAACATTCTACCAACTGAAAACAATACAAACTCTATCTCTTAAAAATTCTACTGAACAAAGTAGTTTACATGGAAAGCTGTAATTTTCAGGATTAATTATTCAATTTATCTGTGAACCAGGCGTATATAATAATAATTTCTATCCCAACTACTTGGGTCGCAATCGCACATGAAGCAAAATCACAACATTCTACCAACTAAAAACAATACAAACTCTATCTTTAAAAAACTCTCCTGAACAAAGTAGTTTATATGGGAAGCTGTAATTTTCAGGATCAATTACCCAATTTATCTGTGACACAGGGGTATATAATAATAATTTCTATCCTAACTACTTCGGTCGCAATCGCACATGAAGCAAAATCACAACATTCTACCAACTAAAAACAATACAACTCTATTTTTTAAAAACTCTCTTGAACAAAGTAGTTTATATGGGAAGCTGTAATTTTCAGGATTAATTACCCAATTTATCTGTGACACAGGCGTATATAATAATAATTTCTATCCCAACTACTTTCGTCACAATCGCACATGAAGCAAAATCACAACATTCTAGTATCTAAGATAATTATAAAGTTGTCCAGATAGATATATCTACTATAAGTGTTAAATATTATAATTTAAACTCTTAAAAATGCAATTAATTTTAACCAGAGATTACATTTCACAAATTACTGTAAAAATTCAAACTGAACAAAAAGCCTGGATAAGAAACGTTGTAATGAGTTGGAATGGGTAAAAAAGCACCCCCGCTTTTTTTTGTTTTGTGTTTTCTTTCTCCTCCGCTCACAATGTACACATTTTTTAACGGTGCGCCACCCCTGGCTTGTTTTACCATTAACAACCCCACTGCAATTAGGACCAACAGCAAATTATACATCATTAATAATTGCGTTGAAATCATCATGTAACTTTAACCTGGAAAATTCTCATACTAACTTAACTGGTGCATAATATAATAGGTCAGGGGTTAGAACTTCCCAGCATCAACTTCCCTCTTGATTATTTTGTGTTTTCTGTTTCTTTGAAAATACGATATTGTCCATTAAAAAAAGGCACAAACAAATAAATCTTTTCGGTTTACAATATTGTTTTTTATTTAAAATTTTTTTAAAGGACCTTGGTCAGTGTATCAAATACTGTTTTTTTTCTTGGCTTCCATAGGAAAATGTCTATATACCGGGTGACCCACGGCATAGGTACTCCCGTTTATTTTTTTGTTTATAAAGCTGGACGAATGAAATTTGGGAAAGTGTTAATAGAGAAAAGATGCCATTCTTTGGGATACTCTTGAGGTTAATATGACTTCCGGTTTTTCCGGAAATGACGTCATCATTGAAATTTTAAATGGCACCCTATATTCTTTGTGTGATATTTTCAATCAGGATGACATTCTCAACACAAAAACATATCAATCGCCAATTTTTATCACCAAGGCAACGTAAAAATAACTTTCTTGTGTATTAATCTAGGTGGCCATGAATTGGTGAAAACAGTCGAATATTGTCAAATAAACACTAACTAAATCGATTTTGGCGAAGTTTTAGTACTACACACAGAAAAGTGATCTCTCGAACGAAGAGAGAATTACTTGGCTGAAGTAGTTGGTAGGTTCGTATATGCGCGAGAGATTATTGACTTCAACCAAGAAATTTTATTTCTTGGAATAATTACTAGATTTAAGAAAGTGGTTACTCTGGTGAAGTAAGTAAACAGTCTTCAATGAAGTCTATATTTTTATTCCCGGTAAATATTTTTAGCTACTTAATGTAAGAATTTTAAAGATTTGGCACAAATACGTTTTCTATTGCTAATTAACAAGATAGGTATGTTATATTTACTTACTCGTTCTAAACTGTTGCGTGCGTTACATCAAACTATTCCGTGTTGAAACGTTTATTGTACACTATAAATCACAATACACATCCCCAATAAATCACAAGGCACATCCCCTACGGGTACTTCGGTGTTGTTTTCGTACTAGGTTAGGCTCCTTTACGGCGCCTGCACCACGCGCGGGCGCGCGAGCCTTGACAAAATCACGGTGCGCATATTTATTCCAGAGAAAGGGATTACTTGAAAAAAGTGAGAATCACTTCCGTTAAATAATTGGTGGGTTTTTGTTCAGTAAACAATACTTACTTATATTAAATGTCTTAAATTTTCTTGGATCAAGTAACTACGCACTTGGATGGATTTACTATTACTTCGTTGGAGAAATTAACATTTTTGGGACGAAAAATTCAATTACTTCTTTCAATACAATATTGGTTCTTACAAAGAAAGACAGTTGACAGCATTTATCTGAGAAATTATTTTACTTATATTGAGTATGTGGCATTTCTTGTATATACCTAACTTTCTACATCCAAGTAAATATGCATCTGATTCTAGTAAATAAATTCAAGAAATTATGTTTTCTCGTTCCAAATAATCACTTTTCTGTGTGTAAGGAAAACAAATTTCTTGTGATTATTAGTTTCTTTTAACTAAATAAACCTCATTTTTATTATAATAACAGTGGTTTATTGGGTTAGAAGGGCTCCAAATCAAAATTGTTCATGGACAGACCTTGTCTATTAATCCAATATTCAAAATAACAATCCAATACTATAATAATACAAAAAATGACGACATCTCGCGGAACCCCGGTTGGGAAACGCTGATTTATTTAGATTATCTAATCAGTACAAACGAACCAAAGTTTCAAGTTAGATATGTATAGGTGCTCTAGATATATCAATAATTTAGCGAATTTCGATCTGTCGACGGTGAGAATAGGTTAAGGGGTGGGGGAAAATCCGGAAAAGTCGTTAATTCTTCACGAGGATTTATTTGCCGACTTCACAATTGCCATGAATTCATTTTGGATTAATCCGTAAAATCCAATTTGTCTCATTCCATTGGAACAGTGAAATATCGCTCCGATCTGTTCGAATATTGACACGCTGGGAATATTTATTTAGTACGCTAAAAGACTGCTAAAAACGTAGAGTAAAGATAAATCTTTGACATTTGAATTTTTAAATGTTGCTGTACCGTAACATTGTTCAAATTATGTTTTAAAGCGATATTTCGAAGAGTTGAATGTGGATTATCTTGAATTTCCAGTAAAAATCGTCTCTCCTTTGCGACTATGCGAAAAATATCGACGCAATTTTTCCTGCTATATTCTGAAATCCTTTACGTCGGCTAGCGATGAAAACATACTACCGATGGGCTATATAAAGCTGCCTACTGGGCCATATACCCAAATTGCCAACGATAAGGCTTTTACATGTTACGTATCCCCGAGAAAAATATTTTTCTCGATTGTTGGGCCGCTTTACAGGGCAAAGAATGGGCCAAGAAAAAAAAAAGATAAAAAATCCGTAACCGTAAAGTTACTGGCAGGGATTTAGCTAGCCGATTTCTTAGAGTTAGATAAAGAGAAACGACAAGGTACCAAACAGTACTATCGTTTGTTATGTGAAAATATCTAAATTTGGTGTTGTTTTTTGGAGGACTATACAATGAATAAAATCGTATAATTAAGAGTAAATGCTAGTCACCGGCCTCAAAAGTTCGACGAAACTGAGGCGCGAGAGGAGGGAACAAGCCGCGCCCACTGTACACTCCGCAGAAAATGCAAGCAACGCACTGATTAGATGAGGGGAACAGCGGTATCGTTCTTTGGCGGCGAAGATCAAAGGGGCCGTGCGGTGTCGACTGGCGCCGAACCGTTTCCTAATAATTTTGTGTATGTGACTATCGCATGTTCTGAAATGCTTTTCTTGTATATTTTAAATACAAATACAATTCCACAAAACAATACAGTGATACAAATTAATTAATTGCTTTATTATAACATTCCTATTTGACTACTAACTATGGTTGAACATTTTACCTTTTGTATGTTGAAAAAAATTGTAGTTTTGGTAAAACAGACAGGTTTTCTTACATAAATCATTTATTGCTTTACATTTATTATTAGAATTAGTAACTAATTATCAGTTAGCTCCGAAGAAGCAAACAGCATGGTTCGCGAAGACAGTAATTATGAATTTTTACTCACGGCATAAACCGGTAACTATTTATCATCTAAATTTAAATGACTTTCGCCGTGAAAGCATTCGTACTCAGATACTTATTTAAATCCATTTAACGTTTTCTTTGTGCATCAATAATCTCGAATGTCTCGTTCGTACTTAGCAGAGATCGATACTTTCAGGTAAAACACACCTCATATTAAAATTCAAATTTTTATCGGGTGACGCAAGTAGGTGTTAGTAAATATAATATTCCTATTTTAATTCTAGATACAGTTGGATACTGCATTTTGAAATTTTACTCAAAATTATTATTGCTATGTATAGACTTGGTAGTATACGTACTTCAATTTCAATTGTAGGTATGAGAGAAAATAGCGATTTCGATAAAACAGGCAGCTTTATGTATATGTATAAGTCATTTATTATATATTATACAGATACATGTTCAAATATTTTACACCTTTATAAAAGTTTTTTGCCATATATGGTAATCCGGCACGCTTACACTACACGTATAATACCTACATATACACTTACCGCAGGTACTCTCGCAAGTTATTAGTTTTCTTAGAACGCGGGCCACATAAAGGCAGCTGATTTTTTAATTTGCCCATATTTCTAGCGTCTGTTCTACGTCTGTTGTACAAGTCGAACTAAAGCCAACCATCCTACATAGATTGCGATTGCCCTGAATGCATTGCCAAGCGACAAGTGTTTGGTATTAATATTATTTTCTAAATATTTTCTAAATACCAATATATTTGAAATTCTATGACGAAAAATAAATGATTGATTAAAAATTAAATTACTTGTATTTCCTTAGTAATAATTTATTTAACTCCTATTAATTATTTAGTAGTTGTAACATTGTAAGTAGGTATTGCGGTTGTTGATTATTCTTCGTTCCGTGTGTCGTACGGGGACTGCACTATAAACCCTCGCGGGAACATGCGCTCCTAATTTATAACTCGCTCTTTGCTGTCTGCGTAGAGTCCATCAGGACGGCAAAAAATTATTTCTCGTATTCGGTTTCTAGCCTATTTTGGTCGAAATTCAACAATTCATCTTGATCACATACACTTCCGCAAGAACATGCTGTCCTAATTTATAAGCGAGTCGTTGCTATCTACGTAGCACCAGCACGATAAAATTTATTTTTCGTATGGCTTTCGTTTGCCGGGCGCGGCGCCGCTACACCTCCCGTGTCAACATGCGATCAATATTCTTGTTAGGCCGAAATTGCTCAATATTTGTGATTCCCCTGGCTACATATTCATGCTGCTGCTTCAGACTGTACCATTTGAATTTGATTGGTCGAAGAAAATGATGTGGTGTTTATCCAACAGATGGCTGCACCGTACGACTATATAATATGTTATTCTCGTCTCATTCACATGTTCAAAAAACCAACAGTTAAATCATTACAACATTCATATTTTGTTGTCATTTTTTTACACAAGTTCATGAAGGCTCAATACAAAATGTTGTAATATTGCTTTTTTGATGTTTGGTTCGGATTTGGACAAAAAAAAATAACAAAAATTACCAATTATTGGCTTCTTTAGCAAGGGCAAAAAACAAAACAACAACGCAAATGAAAGAAAGTGGCATTCGTACCCGGTGTAATACACCTTTATCTATAATTTAATGTATTACACGTGATTATTAACACACAATTAAGCTCAGGATGTTTGGTTTTATGTAGTGTTGTTTTGTAGTACGCTACTACCTCTAGTGATTCCTCTTAATGTAAATATTTCATGATATTTTAGCATAAAGTTTGCAAATAAAGCGCAGAACATAACAATACAAGTTTAAGAC
This sequence comes from Aphodius sticticus, assembly GCA_963966075.1. NCBI lineage: Eukaryota > Metazoa > Arthropoda > Insecta > Coleoptera > Scarabaeidae > Aphodius > Aphodius sticticus. Next base: position 6,400,161 of record OZ014511.1, on the reverse strand, counting down.
AATTCCAGTTTTCAAAATCTATCTTCTGTCGTAAATAAAATTAAAAAAATCAAACACCACCGTTTTTATATCAATGAAGGTAATAAGGAATTCATTACCTATCGTGATACAATACCACCGTTTCTATATCAATGAAGGTAATAAAGGATTCATTACCTATCGTGGTACAATTTATAACATATTTAATTAATGAGTAACTAAATACAGGAATAGTACCCGACTCTTGGAAAGTAAGCACCGTTATACCAATACAAGAAATTGAGAACACCACCAAATGCGAAGTTTCGTGCGAGTTTCGGCCTATCAACATGTTACCAAAACTAGAACAAATACTGGCAATCATTGATAAATAACAGTTCAGTGAGTACCTGGATCAAAATGAATGTATTACTGACCAACAGTCAGGTTTTCGTACTTAGCGTTCATGCGATACAGTCCTAAATTTGGTATTGGCGAATTGGAAAGGAGAATTAGAAGACGGAAAAACGATCAATGCAGTTTTTGTAGACTTGAAAAGAGCCTATTTGTCGTCAAAAGTTACCTATTACAACAATTGGAAACTTACGAAATCAGGGGAAAAGAATTGAAATGGTTTGAAAACTATTTAACAAACAGGAGACAAAAGATTAGGATTGGAGAAAATGAGTCAAGTGAATTAATAAACAGCTTAGGGGTACCACAAGGTTCTGTTTTGGGACCAGTTTTACCACTGATGAACTGGTATCGATATCAAATTGGTATAAAGAAAATTATTGTTATGTTTTAATGTATTGAACACAAAAACTATGATATTGGAAAATGGAAATTCGGTAAACCCTGCACCAAAAATAGTTATCGAATATTGTTTTTATTGTAAGTATTGATGTTTACACAGTTGTTGAGATGGTGGACAAATTTAAAGATTAAATATACAATATAAAGATTAGCTACTTAGGAAGAATATCAAATATACACGTACTCGACCGTCGCACGGTGGTCGATTCTGCTTCGCTAGCTGGACAAAAATGAAAAATGAAGTTGCGCATTTGTAATTCAAACTGCACTAAATATTAAGAGAAATAGTCAAAGATCAGTGTGTCTTAACAAGTTTATCGTCAAATGTTCAAATGCGCGGGTGTGGCACCATCACAAACTGAACTTTACGCTCAATGGCAAAAGTGCATAACCATTCGCAAATTCCTCTATGTCAGTGTGAGCGCATGGTTACGTTAATTTTTGTCAATTATTTTGAATAACTACAATGGAAGAGACATGTGGTGGTGCGTACTACTTTATGGAAGCTGTATTCATGTAATAATTTGAGTTTTTTTAACCCTTAATAAAATTAACTTTCACCATAAGGTTATAAAAAAAGTACGAAGGAGTACGACTGGATTAAGTGCTCTATTACTGAGCTTCGATTTTATAGTTTTAGGATTTGTTGAAGTTAGGTGCCACTTTTTGCCGGAAACTTTTTTCTTTCTAGTTGAAGAAAGCCCCTTGTCATCTGGAGAGCTTATACAAATACAGATGCGTTTTTCTTTGTTATATGACGTCATAGACGTTCAGGAAAAAAAAATGGCATAACATAAGCCTACCCGACGAATTTTATGGCATCAATTATAATTTCCGGAACATACCGGAAGTAGTCATAACTGCATTTAGATTTGGAATCTCAAACGAGAACTTAGGTCGTGTGTGGTATCATTGCATAAATATTTTAAATAGAAAGTTTTATTTGAACAAACATTTTCTAAACCATACGCTTTACAAAAGAACCCATAATATGTTATGTTGTCTGTATAAGCTGTGATCAGAAGAACAATCCACGTATTCATGTTTTATTTTGTTAGTAGGGAAGAGATAGCTAAAGATTAAGTGCGTCTGATGACCAAACCTTAAATCCAACCTTAGGACAGTCACCTGTCCAACAAAGGATAGCCCGAGATCATATGGTTCATTTCGTAAACCGCATGATTTGGAAAGAAGTTTTTCCAGCAGAAGTAGTTTCGTTTGAAAATATTTTTGCAATGATACCACACATGACCCATGATTTAATTTAACGTTCTGAAAGTGAGTGCTGTTGCCAGATTCGGCCGACTGTAGTGTGTGTGGGTTCATTTAATGTAAATAATTTCACGCCACATATAATTCGGTTTGGGTTAAAGTTAAAAATCGACTACAATGCAGTGTTGCAGCCGCAAGCTAAAACAAATAGTTATTGTTATGGTAGTCTTCCATATGCAAACCGCCACAATTCGGCCCGTAAAAAATAAAAACAAATAAATAAATATCGTTCCTGCAAGTTTCACAATTTTCAAACCAAATTTATTAATCAACCCCCTTCCAAAACCGCCCCACAAATACTTAGATTTCTCCCCTTTTTTCACGTATTTGTAGGAAAATGTATATAACATTCACAAAGTTTCACAATTTTCAAACCAAAATTTATTAATCAACCCCCTTCCAAAACCACCCCACAAGATTTAGATTTTTTAGATTTGTAGGAATAATTATATCACATGCACATTTCGAAATTTTCAAAGCAAATTTATTATTCAACGCCCTTTCAAAACCACCCCACAAATACTTGGAATTTTTCCCCTTTTTTCACGTATTTGTAGGAAAATTTGTATCACATTCACAAAGTTCACGATTTTCAAACCAAATTTATTAATCAACCCCCTTCCAAAACCACCCCACAGGATTTAGATTTTTTTAGATTTGTAGGAATAATTATATCACATGCACAACATTTCAAAATTTTCAAAGCAAATTTATTATTCAACGCCCTTTCAAACCACCCCACAAATACTTGGAATTTTTCCCCTTTTTTCACGTATTTGTAGGAAAATTTATATCACATTCACAAAGTTCACGATTTTCAAACCAAATTTATTAATCAACCCCCTTCCAAAACCACCCCACAAGATTTAGATTTTTTTAGATTTGTAGGAATAATTATATCACATGCACAACATTTCAAAATTTTCAAAGCAAATTTATTATTCAACGCCCTTTCAAAACCACCCCACAAATATTTGGAATTTTTCCCCTTTTTTCACGTATTTGTAGGAAAATTTATATCACATTCACAAAGTTTCACGATTTTCAAACCAAATTTATTAATCAACCCCCTTCCAAAACCACCCCACAAGATTTAGATTTTTTTAGATTTGTAGGAATAATTATATCACATGCACAACATTTCAAAATTTTCAAAGCAAATTTATTATTCAACGCCCTTTCAAAACCACCCCACAGGCCCAGGTACGATTTTTTCCCTTTTTTGTGCATTTGCAGGAATAATAGGCACATTCACAAGGTTCATAATTTTAAAACAAAATTTATTACAACCCCCCTCAAAAACCACCGCATTAGTACTTAGATATTTTTTTTTTTTTATATCATATTCACAAGGTTTCCAAATTTCAACACTCAAATTCAATTTGCAACCCCCACAAAAACAACTTCCTTAAGGCTTAGTTTTTTAGTATTTTTCCGGTTATCTATCGAAGTTAAAAGTGCATTAGAAAAAAAAAATTGTCCCTAACAGCAAACCCCTTAGCAACATTGAAATTTGCTCATATTTTAACGTTAAGGTTTAAAGGTCTAAATATTACTCAATATTTCTTAACTGCCAATAATATTTTCGGAAAAACGACACCCCGGGGTATTCCGCAACGCAACACCAGCAATATTTCACGATATTACATTTATAGGTCTGCTACAACTTTTCTTTGTTCTCTGCCATCGTAATTCCAACAAATTTCGTGCTCATCGCCACATAAAACAGCTTAAAACGCTCCACAGCTTCCTTCACGGCGTCAAGGGTAAAATAAAGCAACGTGCAGAAATAATTTATCCAAATAAAACCGAAAACAAAAAGAAATCATGTTTTTTCTAACAAATTTATCAGGATCCCAAAAAGGTCGGATTTCCTTGCGCCGACAGAGCCAGAAAAAAACGCGGGAGATTTGTATAGGGATAAGTTGTTACTTTGGGGAAAATCCAGGGATACAAAAGGCAGCGACACCTTGCGGCTAACGCTGAAACACCGGGAAAAAACACCTAACGATGCTGGGCCCCGCGCGAAAAAAAAAACAAGATTAATAATCCACCTTTTTGGAAGTTTTCCTCAATGTTTTGCTCCGTTTTCCATTGAAGCGTACTTTTCGCTATCGATTTATGAAAGTCATTGTTACGTTAATTACGTAAAAGGAGCGCCCACGTCCTCCAGTATATTCTGAAAAGACGTGCAAAAGGCAAGAGAAGGAGCCTGGGGCCAGTCAGGCCAAGATTATTTTTATTTATGGCCCTCATTGTGCCCCTTGCGGCATCCGAACGGGAAAATTATATATGTATAGCGTCCGTTTGTTCTCCGCGGCAAGTGATTTACGTGTTCGATTTTTTATGGTGGGAGAATTTAAACGGCTGCGACACAAGAAAAAATTTACCGGCGCATCCACCATTTGTGACTATACGATTTCACAATAAGATATACATTATACAGTGTCTCACGGGACGTTGGATTGTATGGGTACTTTTGTTATTATTAAAGAGTTCGTCAGAAAGACGGACGCCATATTGGTTTTATACATGCTTGGATTCAGAATTTTTTCTGAGTATTCTGATATGCCACATGCCATAGTTAGAACACAATAAGCCGACAAAATTGAAGTTTTTTTTTATATCTGAAAATCGCATGGTGCCATGAAAACACATTTGAGTGATGCAATATTTATGTGCCTATAGTCAAGTTACAGTAAAATTTTGGAATGTATTTATTTGTACTAACTACACAACATAAAAAAGTAACAACATTTTAACAAACTAAACAATGTTTTCATAATTTCGCCATTTTCGTGGACGCATTTTTCACAGCATTCCGTAAAACGGTGACCTTACCGAGGGTTCTTCTGTCAATCGAATCGATGACATCGAAATCGATGACGGTGTCACGTAACTCCCCAACGTTTCCAAAATTATAAACACTATACACCTTATTTTTAAGTCACTCCATAGATAAAAATCACAAGGGGTAAGATCCGGCAATCTTGGTGGTTATGATACTTCTGAAGAGGTAGCAATTACTCTCCTTTTATGTCTTATATCTAAGTAGTTCCCCACAATTCGGGCATTATGTGCAGGTGCTCCGTCTTGTTGGAACCACATACCTTAGCGTAAGGCCAACGGTATATTGTCTATTCTTTCTTCCACGTCCTCAGAGAGCAATATTGCCGATACCTATCCGACGTTAAATTTTTGATATAAAAAATTGGTCCGATTAATCGGTTGATCACTATACCGTACCATACATTAAAACCAAACCACACCTGATTATGGTACGGTACAAAAAGGTGCTGAATTCATTGCCCAAAAAAATTTTAAACTGACATAATCAAATTGTAGACAGAAAACTGCCTTCTTACTGTCAAAACGTTTTTTTGATTGGATCACAAATAAATAAGTTATGACCATACTTAAAAAATGACATTTTTTGGTTTTTTCAAAATAGCTTGGGAACCGTTTGGAATTCAACTGTTTTCTGAACCGATTATGAAAGAGCACATAAATATGCACTACTTTGTCCATTTAACCGACTTTCTATCTCTAATAATAACAAAAGTACCCATACAATCCAACGTCTAGTGAGACACACTGTATACGTTTAAAACTGTTTGGAATGAAGTTTTATATTAGTGATTTTTGAGATATTATAAATTAAACTTGAAACTATCGGAAAATTACATTTTTCGATGTCACAACAACAAAGAATTGAAGTTGTGGATGATGATTGGGTATGCAGATAGAATTTAGAACTCTTCAAGAAGTATGTCAATGTTTGAGTACTGCTTTGCTTTGATGGTAGAAGTCCACTGTATATATGGTAGATCATATATGTACTATCAAAGCAAATCACTATAATAACTACTGAATCATCAAAAAAACACAAATTGCAAAATAAACGCACCTTAATAGCTTTTTGGATATGCAACTTTTTTAGGACATGATTAACGCTGTGGATCGGTTTCTTAAACGAATGCGCTCCAAAATATATGATCCTGATTACATGAGTACAGTTTTGGAATTATACAGGGTGAGTTATTAGTACCCCGGCGGTCGATAGTTAACAAATAGTTTGAGAAAACGAAAAATATTTTATACAAAAGTTGTTTCACTCGCCGTTTTCTATATACGTAAAATTATTTTCATTTATACAGGGTGTTGCATTTAGGTGTGACAGAAAATGTGTATTTTTTTTTAAATGGAACGTCCTGTATATTTAATTATAATATGAAACTACTAAATTTGTTTATCCAACCGTGTATGTTGCTAAGTCTTCATCTGTTTTTGCAAAATATGCTCGTTTCAGGATCTTTTTAAAAACAATGTAAAAGCGAAATTTTTGCTCATTGAACTTAAATTTTGATGATTTCAAATGGCTTTTTCTTGCTTTTTTTTAATGGTGTGTTTAATGTGTTTGTTGTAATAACCCTTTATTTCGCTCCAATTTTAATCTAGTATGTCATACACCAAATGTTACTATTTTTTGTGATATTTGCAATTTACGAAAATGTAATGCAATTGTGAATTTTAATATTGCTGTGAATAAGATATTTGGTAGTTTGATGTAAAGTCTTCAAGTGGCGATAAAAGAGATAATTTAGAAACGATTTAACGGGCTTGATCCTTATACAAAGTATTACTGTTATCAACATATTAACAAATTTTTATGAAATTTTGAAAGTATATTTTGCTGCCATCGTAGGGCAACCGAACGCGCGATTTAAAAATTTCAAATTACTGCTAAAGTAAACCCTAAACCCTGTACTTTTAGGTTAACTATCGTCAAAATTTGTTAACTTCTGAGTGTTGAAAATCTGATTTTCTTTCATGTGATTTTTGTGCTCACACACAAAAACCAAATATGTTAGGTACCACATTTACCACATTATCAATATTACTCATACTATCATTCATATTATTCCAATTTTGAATTGTCTCTCCAGAAAAATAACCTATTTTAAACCAATTAACAATAATAAGTAGATATTGTTGGTTGTTCTTTGTACTGAATACAAATCCGTTCTCAAACGTAGCTCATCAAGACAGGTTTTCACGTTTCTGTTTGCTTTTGTGTATGAGCTTTTGTTACTTCGGAGCCCATTTGAAGTTACTAGGTTTTCAGGTTCGGTCGCTGTACGTTTGTAAAAATTGCAAAACATACTTATAAAATTGTGTAATACCTTGATAACCGTAATATGTACTTTTTATATGAATAAATCTAGTGAAATAACTTTAATTAGCAAATAATATACAGGTTGTTCCATTTAAAAATCTCAAGAAAAAGCTTTTTAAAAATGTTTAAAAACTAGTGATCACCCTGTATAGCGCATCTAATTTTTCATGACATCAGCATCTAGCCATGAGTTTAGTTATTATGTGATAAAATTTTTTTTTTTTGTTCTTTTTTCAAAGAACCACCCTAACATCTTAAGTGAAAATTTCCTGTACAGTAGACCTACATAAAGATAAGATTACGGTAGCAAAGTATACACTGATTCGAAATCAGAATTTGAACCTCTGTATCAGCTGAGCGGTAGGCTTTCACCAGTCTATTATTTATGCTCCGAATAAGGCCGAACTGCGAGGAGAGAGTTTACAGCGCCATAAAACAATACAGGTGGATGAGGTATTCACACTAAAAATATATTTATTTAAATCAAAATATGATTTCTTTGGCAGAAGTAAACCCATTTCTAAGCCAAAGCAAAAATATTTCTTTTAAGGAAATAAATCTAATAATAAAATCTAATAAATCTAATAATAAATCAAATTAAATAATTAGATTTCTTTGGTGTAAAGAAACGTCTTTTTAAATCAAAACAAGAATATTACTTTAAAGGAAAGTAATTTTTGTTTTTACTCAAATATATTTATTTGACTTAAAGAAATATTGCAAATAAATTAATCTCTACACTCAAATAAACTAGAGAATGCAATGAAGTAAATATTGCTGACGTCAGATCCAAAAGAATAAATCCAAAAGAGTACCTACATCAAAAACAAGAAATCTGTGTAACATTTAACCTATTAAAACTTTAAGGCCGTTTTTCTTGGTTTTAGTCCATTGATATTATACTCACACAAAATTAATTTAATTTTTATTTTTAGAACTGCAATACTGAAAAGTGATTTAAACATTTAACACAAAACGATCACTTGGGCGTAACTGTAGCTGCTAAATTGGTACCTAGATCGTAATGGCACAAACCACCGGATGTGCTATTTTGAATTTCTAGCCCATTATTATTGCCCGCTACAACATTTGACGCTCGAATTACAATTTAAATCCGTCCGACTGAGCAGCATTTGCGATGTTTATGGCTTACTGTGTCAGTTGTCCACAATTTGCCGGCTAACAATATGACTGGCGACTGTCGATTGTTACCGAACAGCGGTACGAATTCTATTTACAAAACCGACATGAATGTAATCGCAAATCGCCTATTTGGAAGTTTAACACTGCTTTGTTCGAGTATAATACACAGGGTGTGGATGGCGTACGGAGTTAGGGAGATAAAAATTATTATTAACGTGTCTGGCTCACAGATAAATTGGTTAATTAATACTGAAAATTACAGCTTTCTACAAGTTGAATTTTAGTCAAGGGAATTTTTTATTGTTACGAAATCAGCTATTGAATTGTTGCGATTTTGTTTGAAGGGGTATGACATGCAAAGTTGATGCAATAAAATTATTTTTATAAGTGTCTAGCTCCCTCATAAATTGGTTAATTGATCCTGAAAATTACAGCTTTCTACAAGTTGAATTTTAGTCAAGGGAATTTTTTAATTGTTACGAAATCAGCTATTGAATAGTTGTGATTCTGTTCGAAGGGGTATGACATGCAAAGTTGATGCAATAAAAATTATTATTATAAGTGTCTGCCTCCCTAATAAATTGGTTAATTAATCCTGAAAATTACAGCTTTCCACAAGTTGAATTTCAGTCAAGGGAATTTTTTAATTGTTACGAAATCAGCTATTGAATTGTTGCGATTTTGTTTAAAGGGGTGTGACATGCAAAGTTGATGCAAGAAAAATTATTATTATAAGTGTCTAGCTCACTAATAAATTTTTCAATTTATCCCGAAAATTACAGCTTTCCACAAGTTGTATTTCAGTCAAGTGATTTTTGCAATTGTGACGAAATCAGCTATTGAATTGTTGCTACTTTTTTAAAGGGGTGTGGCATGCAAAGTTGAAGCAAGAAACATAATTATTATAAGAGTCTACCTCCCTAATAAATTGGTTAATTAATCCTGATAATTACAGCTTTCCACAAGTTGAATTTCAGTCAATGAAATTTTTTTAATTGTTACGATATCAGCTATTGAATTGTTTCGATTTTATTTATAGGGGTATGACATGCAAAGTTGATGCAATAAAAATTATTATTTTAAGTGTCTAGCTCACTACTAAATTGGTTAATTAATCCTAAATAATACTGCTTTCTACAAATTGAATTTTAGTCAAGGAAATTTTTTAATTGTTACGAAATCAGGTATTGAATTGTTGCGACTTTGTCAAAAGCGGTATGACATGCAAAGTTGATGCAATAAAAATTATTATTATAAGTGTCTAGCTCCCTAATAAATTGGTTAATTAATCCTAAAAATTACAGCTTTCTACAAGTTGAATTTTAGTCAAGGGAATTTTTTAATTGTTACGAAATCAGCTATTAAATTGTTGCGATTTTGCTTAAAGGGGTATGACATGCAAAGTTGATGCAAGAAAAATTGTTATTATAAGTGTCTAGCTCTCTAATAAATTGGTTAATCAAGCCTGAAAATTACAGCTTTCCACAAGTTGAATTTTAGTCAAGGGAATTTTTTCAATTGTTACGAAATCAGCTATTGAATTGTTGCAATTTTGTTTAAAGGTGGATGACATCCAAAGTTGATGCAAGAAAAATTATTATTATAAGTGTCTAGCTCCCTAATAAATTGGTTAATTAATCCTGAAAATTACAGCTTTCTACAAGTTGAATTTTAGTCAAGGGAATTTTTTAGTTGTTACGAAATCAGCTATTGAATTGTTGCTATTTTTTTAAAGGGGTATGTCATGCAAAGTTGATGTAATAAAAATTTTTATTATAAGTGTGCAGCTCCTTAATAAATTGGTTAATTAATCCTAAAAACTACAGCTTTCTACAAGTTGAATTTTAGTCAAGGGAATTTTTTCAATTGTTACGAAATCAGCTATTAAATTGTTGCGATTTTGCTTAAAGGGGTATGACATGCAAAGTTGATGCAAGAAAAATTATTATTATAAGTGTCTAGCTCTCTAATAAATTGGTTAATCAAGCCTGAAAATTACAGCTTTCCAGAAGTTGAATTTTAGTCAAGGGAATTTTTTAATTGTTACGAAATCAGCTATTGAATTGTTGCTACTTTTTAAAGGGGTATGTCATGCAAAGTTGGTGTAATAAAAATTTTTATTATAAGTGTCCAGCTCCTTAATAAATTGGTTAATTAATCCTAAAAATTACAGCTTTCTACAAGTTGAATTTTAGTCAAAGGAATTTTTTCAATTGTTACGAAATCAGCTATTGAATTGTTTCGATTTTATTTATAGGGGTATGACATGCAAAGTTGATGCAATAAAAATTATTATTTTAAGTGTCTAGCTCACTACTAAATTGGTTAATTAATCCTAAAAAATACTGCTTTCTACAAATTGAATTTTAGTCAAGGAAATTTTTTAATTGTTACGAAATCAGTTATTGAATTGTTGCGACTTTGTTAAAAGCGGTATGACATGCAAAGTTGATGCAATAAAAATTATTATTATAAGTGTCTAGCTCCCTAATAAAATGGTTAATCAAGCCTGAAAATTACAGCTTTCCACAAGTTGAATTTTAGTCAAGGGAATTTTTTTAATTGTGACGAAATCAGCTATTGAATTGTTGCTATCTTTTTAAAGGGGTATGTCATGCAAAGTTGATGTAATAAAATGTTTTATTATAAGTGTCCAGCTCCTTAATAAATTGGTTAATTAATCCTAAAATTACAGCTTTCTACAAGTTGAATTTTAGTCAAGGGAATTTGTTTAATTGTTACGAAATCAGCAATTGAATTGTTGCGATTTTGTTTGAAGGAGTATGACATGCAAAGTTGATGCAATAAAACCTATTATTATAAGGGTCTAGCTCCCTAATAAATTGGTTAATTAATCCTGAAAATTACAGTTTTCCACAAGTTGAATTTCAGTCAAGGGAATTTTTTAATTATTACGAAATCACCTATTGAATTGTTGTGATTTTGTTTAAAGGGGTATGACATGCAAAGTTGATGCAATAAAAATTATTATTATAAGTCTCTAGCTCCCTGATAAATAGGTTAATTAATCCTGAAAATTACAGCTTTCCATCAGTTGTAGTTTACTCTGGAAAACCTTATAAACTAAAACAAAATCCAAAGTTAAATCTCCACTAGTTGAAATTCTCCAGATCTCTCTAAGAGATTAACCAGCTTCGCAGAGACAAAAGTCACTTTACTTAGATCTTATCCTGCAGTAGTATAAGTTAGGATTATCCGATGGGGACACCGACTTGGGTCTGGAAGACAACAAATGGAAACAAACGGCGTCTGTTATTGCCAGCTCTCGACCGAGAGGGGTCTCTGCTCTCCCTCAGCCACAAGACCTTTCGCGCGTGGACTCGATAAATCGACCAGGATTTTCTCTGCGGGATGTTATTGTTAGAAATTAGCTTAAACTTCCTGTAGGATTAAAGGAAATGCTTTAAGTGCCAAAAGGTTCCGGTCAGTTAAGTACATACAGCAGAGCTTTTAAGAGTTTTTTTTTTTAGATAAATGAGTTAAAAATCAACGAAAATGGTTTTAAATCTAATGAAAGTATAGTATTATCGCCATTTAGGGGTTGTTCTCCATGTACCAATAATAACACTGCGTTACAGTGAAAATCTACTTTTCAAGAGACATAGTCTAAGTTGTTGAGCTGGTGGACCTGAACATAATGGCATATACGAAATTTTCCAAACACCTACAAAATCTGGATTTTTTTTTCAAAAAAACTGTTTTTGGGTACTTGCATGTGTATAAGAGAACACAGACCATTAGAAAAGTTATGAACGTTCAAATTTAGAAGTTTGCCATTATTTTCAGATTTTCTGAACCTTAACGACAGTTTGATGACCTGCTTCAATCCATAATATTTTACTTCTATTTTTTATTGAAAGCCCATTTAAATGTGCGTTTAACACAAGTTTGTTTATTAGAATCGGTTGAAATTTGACTGAGTTATTAATGTTTAATCACCGTCTTGACATTCACACTAGGCAGAAATATACCTACGGCCCGACCGTAATAACCGTACTCGTGATTCACATTAACTAGACATTATTTTGTTTGTTTATTACCCTGTTTTATTGTATTTTAGTCTATCTAATATGTTATTAAGTATTATTCGACTTGTACCCAAATATCGTAAAATCATTAATCGATAATCTTAACCTGGATACATGAAGCAGTTTGTGAAACAATAATAGGGTATTCCGGTCATGTCAAAATTTAAGCAGATATTCGGTTTAATCTATTGTACAATTTATGAGGATTCATTAAGTTAAGCTATGAGATTTTTTATTTAGTTTTTCTATGAGATAATTGCAATTAAAAGTGCATTTCGTTTGAATTCACCGACCACCCTCGGAAATACACGATGATTACCGATCCCTAGTAGCGGTGGCAACAGCGGACAACTCTCGAACAGCTGATCGGCCAAGTTGACGGTTGGCGACCCTGTTGTTTGACAACGAATAAAAGGTAACTTTTTTGAGAGATGATTTGATCATTGAAACTTGAAGCCAAACATCTCTGATCTCGCTAGTCGGCAATGTAAAGAAAATCTTATCAGGAGTTACTGTTCTACTGCTGTTACAGCCCGGCACAGAACAATATCGGCGTTGGAGTTTATACATTTTGAACAAGTGTTTGATATAACCTCAATAACCAAAGCAGGTGTCAACAAACGAGCGATTCTAAACGTTGACACAACAGAAGACAAAAATTTACTACGTGCACCCTAGATATAGCAACGTTGTCAAGTCGCTCACTTTGAGCGGTCTTTTTGACGTCACAAAGACCAATCCTAATTCAAACTTCAAACAACGATTTCTCTTAATTTAAAACAATGTTTGATATTTTACTTGTGAAGTAGCAAACAGTAGCACCCATACTTTGTAAAAAATTACAATTTCAAAAACACCGGAATACCCTATTATTAGACGGCTACCGGGAAGCATTCTGTCATCTTAAAGTAACATTTCCTAGATTGAATGAAGCTAATATTAAAGAAAGTAGGTTACCTTATATTTCAAATCGTTGATAGTAAGAATTTAGGAATTTCTACTGATCTATTTTCAGGAATATTTGTTAGGACACAAATTCGGAAAATTATGCAGGACAACGATTTTGCAACTAAACTGAATGATGTGGAAAGACGAGCCTGGAATAGTTTTATTTCATTGTGCGATAACTTTCTTGGAAATGATAAAAGTGCAGACTACGCAAATGTTGTACAAGACTTTTTGAGTGCCTACGGTGAAATGGGCTGCAACATCTCTATCAAAATTTACTTTTTGCATGCTCATTTGAATTTCTTTCCGGACAGTCTTGGCCAACTCAGTGTGACGAACAAGGTGAACGATTTCATCAGGAAATGGAAGCTATTGAAAGACGTTTTCAAGGAAAAAACACCATCAACATGATCGCAGACTACTGCTGGTCAGTTAAACGCGAAACAGATGATGCTTTGTATAAACGACGGATATCGAGTAAACATTTTTAATTTTGTTGTATTTCTTGTTTTTTTTTCTATTTTTCATAAATCACGATAGTAACTCAGTACTGTTTCAATAAACGAGTGAAAATTTTACTGTTGGTGCAATTTATTTTGACCGCAAATAGACCTGGAAATGTAATGAACGTAAACTCTAATGTACTTAGTAACATATTGTAATAGGTTGGCAGGTCACAACAAGAAGGAAAAGAAAAAAAACAGTGTCATAATTTTAGAATAACATTGTAAATCTAAGTGCTAGTAATGTCTAATTAATGTGTATAAAGACTACGGATTTATTACAGTCTGATGTATATTTCTTTTCCGTAGTCTGATGTGTCTAGCCGGTCAATAAAATTTGATAATTCTGTTAAATTTCAACCGATTCTAAGAAACAAACGCGTATTAAATGCAAATTTAAATAGACATGCAATAAAAAAATAGCAAAAAAATATTACGGGTTCAAACAGGTCATCAAATTGTTGTTAAAGTTGAAAAATCTGAAAATAATTGGAAACTTCTGAACTTGAACGTCCATAACTTTTCGATTTGTTATTGAATGGTCTATGATTCCTCTTTCATTTACATTTTTTATTTTTAAATCGAACAGAAAATGGCGGAGTTGTGAATTTTTATACACGTGCAAGTACCTAAAAACGGTTCTTATTTTAAATCGCGATTTTGGTGGTGTTTGGAAAATTTCAGCTATGCCATTATGGTCAGCTCTACCAGCTCAACAACTTCCGCTATGTCGCGTGAAAAGTATATTTCGTTTTTTTTTTGTAGCACAGTGTAATTAGAGCTGCAACCAGAAACCACCAAAAAAAGCGGGGATTTCTTTTGAAACAATTGACAGCGCCGGCCACTGCGGGGCATCAAGAATTGAAACGATTCTGTGGGGGTCCATTGTATTTGGAGATTGACTGGCTTCATCCTTTTGGTAAAGAGCTAGGAATTATCTGGGGTGTATGAGGAGGTACGAGGGGGTATGAGGGGGTATCAGGGGGTTCGAGGGGAAGGAAAGAAGAGACGTTGATTCTTTTCTCTACATCCTGGCCCATCGCAGCAAGCGCCGGTCGCATATCGTAGCCAACAATGGAGACGACGCAGGAGTTGGTCTGATGGCGTGATTTCAGGCGAAAGAGATATGGGAGAAACAGGAGACGAGAGAAGATTAGACTTATTTAGAGGGACGTTCGTTTAATGCGGATCGCTCGGATGGAATTAGATCGTTGTCTTCTGTGTCAGGCTTGTTGTTTTTTTTTCGTCTATTTTTTGTCCTATCGTAGATGTGTTTGTGTAGAATACGACAAAAAGTGTCTACAGTAAGTCCGCGAGTCATGAGGTGTTCAAAAATTCAGTTTGTTCATTAATACGAAGAACATAGTAAAGGAGAAGACGTGTTTTAGTATTCCTGTAACTGCTGTTCTTGGCTTTAATGCTAAGGTCTCTATTCTGATTTTCTGAGGAAGTCATGTTTGTATTTAGATTGGTCATTTAAAACAACTGAACTGCTCAAAATATATTCCGATTGATACATTGGTGGGCTCAAACCTACTTAAAAATCTCCCCTAACATCCAAACTGATAAAAAATACCTCAGATGTCCCTGTAAATGAGCATTTTTTGATTTTCCAGAAATTATAAAGAAATAGAAAAAAAATGTAACAATGCTGTTACATGAGTAATAAATATTAGTAGCATTGTTTTATTGATTCTATAGATCCTTTCTAATCTAAAGTTTGAAAGTATGGTTAAAGTTGGTATCCGATTTACGATTGACATGATTGCCAATGTTAATTCGGAACAATTTATTCGGAATTATTTATTTTCTTGTTGAACAGTTGATATATTTTCCTGTGGATTATTAAAAACATTCATTTCTCGTTTACTAAAAACGCCATATTTAGACTTATTTTAACTTTACACTATACATTTGTTATTTTAAAAATTACTCGAACACATCATTTTTAATTATCAAAAATCCCCATTGATTTTTTACTGAGTTTGGTAGATCTTTTAATTCTCTAAAGCGGAAATATTTAATGACCTTACATAACAAAAAAATTTGAAAAAAAGACAATTGAGAATTGTAAAACATTGATAATCTTAGGGGAAAAAACTTTGGTGCATTGAATATAAAATTCCGTTTTGGGTAGAATTAATTACCCTGAAAACGGATCTGGGCTCTAAAATCACCGTGCAAGGTTTTCAAAAAAAAGTGGGGTAAAAGTGTCAAAAAACGCTAGTTTCGAAAATTTTACAAATTTATAACAATTGATTGTCCTAGAAACCTCACAATGGTCTCTTAGTAAACGTCAATCTTTGCTCTTTTACCTGAAATCCCAAAAGCTAGTTCCAAAATGCTTTTCAAACATTTACAGCGATACTTTAAGTGGGGTGCGGACCAGCTTCACAAAAAAAAACCTTAAAAGAACGTAATAACCTGGCGTATGCAACTTTTGAGGTTAGATGCGCATTCAGCGCACTATTAACCCAATTTTCTTCTTCTCAAAAAATTTCTTATATAAGGTGATAAATTTTGTAAATTACTTTTAAGACAATTAACAGATCTATCAATATCAGTACAAAAAGATACAGGGTTGGCAATTAAAAAAGTATCGATGACGTCATAAGTCGAAAACGATTGAAGGTCCACACAGAAAAGTGATCCCTCGAACGAAGAGAGAATTACTTGGCTGAAGTAGTTGGTAGGTTCGTATATACGCGAGAGATTATTGACTTTAACCAAGTAATTTTATTTCTTGGAATAATTACTAGATTTAAGAAAGTGGTTACTCTGGTGAAGTAAGTAAACAGTCTTCAATGAAGTGTATATTTTTATTCCCGGTAAATATTTTTAGCTACGTAATGTAAGAATTTTAAAGATTTGGCACAAATACATTTTCTATTGCTAATTAACAAGATAGGTATGTTATATTTACTTACTCGTTCTAAACTGTCGCGTGCGTTACATCAAACTATTCCGTGTTGAAACGTTTATTGTACACTATAAATCACAATACACATCCCCAATAAATCACAAGGTACATCCCCTACGGGTACTTTCTTTGTTGTTTTCGTACTAGGTTAGGCTCCTTGGCGCCAGCACCACGCGCGGGCGTGCGAGCCTTGACAAAATCACGGTGCGCATATTTATTCCAGAGAAAGGGATTACTTGAAAGAAGTGAGAATCACTTCAGTTAAATAATTGGTGGGTTTTTATTCAGTAAACAATACTTACTTATATTAAATGTCTTATATTTTCTTGGATCAAGTAACTATGCACTTGGGTGGATTTAGTATTACTTCGTTTGACAAATTAACATTTTTAATTGTAAGTGCGTGTAAATGTATAAGCCTCAA
The DNA here is from genome assembly GCA_963966075.1 of Aphodius sticticus. Taxonomy (NCBI): domain Eukaryota; kingdom Metazoa; phylum Arthropoda; class Insecta; order Coleoptera; family Scarabaeidae; genus Aphodius; species Aphodius sticticus. The sequence goes on along the minus strand of OZ014511.1, from coordinate 6,382,952 downwards.
CGGATACCTAGCGGAATTAGGTAGACACCGCTATTAAACGTTAAGCTTTATAAAAATTCTTTAGTAAGTTCTTGTTCTTTGAAATAACTAATCAGTCACCGTCAAACACTTCTATTCTGACTATTATAATTATTAGACACTATTTGTAAGTTAATTTTTAGGTTATGTTTCAATATCTATATCATTTATTCACTGATTGTCATATAAGTTTTTATCACAGTAGCCGGTGCGGGTTAATAGTGTTGCCCCAAGCTCTATTGTGATCATAGTTGCGCCCTGTTAATTATTTATTAAAACTTGTAGGCTAAAGTTAAGTAAAATTTTCCACAATAAGATTTTGTCTTGAGTTTATCCCAACTTTACGAAGTTGGCAGTTTACTACAGTACCAACAGTATTACAACCGGTACCCGCAAAATACCGTAGATTCTAAATATAGTAATCGCAATTTCTAAATTTATATAAAATTAATGACGCAAAAATAAATTAACGTATATTACGTATTATTGACATCAATAGTAATATATTTTAAATTTCGTTTCACGAATCTATGAAATAGTAGGAACACTCCTTCAAAAAAAAAAACATCGTTACATCCTATAGTGCAACCAACTCAATATCAACAAAACTATATTCCATTACAAACATACAATTTTCTCATCACAATAAAATTCCCGATACATCACCAAATAAAACAGCATTTTCAACAATTCCACGCGAGGTATATTGACAAAATGCGTTGCACTATGCTCTCGCAGTGGCACACAGAGTAAACACATCTATTATGGATATCTTCCCGGGAAAGTCCCATTATTTTGCCCTTTCATGTCAATGCGTTGTGCCGTTTCCCGATAAAAATCTAAAGTAAATAAGATACTGATTTTGTATTCCGAAAGGGTATCGGGGCTACTACTACCCTTACGTATCTAGGCTCAGCTCCATAATAGAATTGTGGGGGGGCGGTTTGTGGGTCACCCCAAATTCTTCTATATACGAGGTTATGTATTTTCTTTTTTCGGTAGGGTCGACTGGATTTGGGAAAGGCCCTTTGTTATAATCAAGGATGAAAATTGACGATTTTCCTGTGTTGAAACCGGTGGAGAGAAAATTGTAAACTTGTCTTGTATCTCAATCAACCTGCTTTTGGTAAAACAACAAATTTCTAAAGGAGAGATCAGAGTAGACAGAGAATTGTAATTTTCAGGATTAATTATCTAATTTATCTGTGACCCACGCATTTATGATAATCGTCTCTACCCCATCTACTTTTCTCGTAATGTCACAAAAACGAAAACAATAGCATCAAAGCGGTAGAATACATACGTAGTCGAAGTTTGAAAAATTCTCCTGATTAAGCCAGAGTAGACAGGGAGTTGTAATTTTCAGGATTAATTATCTAATTTATTTGTGACCCAAGCATGTATGATAATCGTCTCTACCCCATCTACTTTTCTCGTAATGTCACAAAAACCAAAACAATAGCATCAAAAAAGCAGGTAGACTACAAACGAACTCGTAGTTTTGAAAAATTCTCCTGAATAAGCCAGAGTAGACAGATAGTTGTAATTTTCAGGATTAATTATCTAATTTATCTATGACCCACGCATGTATGATAACCGTCTCTACCCCATCTACCTTTCTCGTAATGTCACAAAAACGAAAACAATAGCATAAAAGCAGGTAGAATACATACGTACTCGAAGTTTGAAAAATTCTCCTGATTAAGCCAGAGTAGACAGAGAGTTGTAATTTTCAGGATTAATTATCTAATTTATCTATGACCCACGCATGTATGATAACCGTCTCTACCCCATCTACGTTTCTCGTAATGTCACAAAAACCAAAACAATAGCATCAAAGCAGGTAGAATACATACGTACTCGAAGTTTGAAAAATTCTCCTGGTTAAGCCAGAGTATACAGAGAGTTGTAATTATCAGGAATAATTATCTAATTTATCTGTGACCCACGCATGTATGGTAATTGTCTCTACCCCATCTACTTTTCTCGTAATGTCACAAACACGAAAACAATAGCACCAAAGCAGATAGAATACATACGTACTCGAAGTTTGAAAAATTCTGCTGGTTAAGCCAGAGTAGACAGAGAGTTGTAGTTATCAGGAATAATTATCTAATTTATCTGAGACCCACACATGCATGATAATCGTCTCTACCCCATCTACTTTTCACGTAATGTCACAAAATCGAAAACAATAGAATCAAAGCAGGTAGAATACATACGTACTCGACGTTTGAAAAAATCTCCTGATGAAGACAGAGTAGTCAGGGAGTTGTAATTTTTAGGATTAATTATCTAATTTATCTGTGACCCACACATGTATGATAATCGTCTTTACCTCATCTACTTTTATCGTAATGTCACAAAAACGAAAACAATAGCATCAAAGCAGGTAGAATAGATACGTACTCGAAGTTTGAAAAATTCTCCTGATTAAGCCAGTGTAGACAAAGAGTTGTAATTTTCAGGATTAATTATCTAGTTTATATGTGACACACGCATGTATGATAATCGTCTCTACCCCATCTACTTTTCTCGTAATGTCACAAAAACGAAAATAATAGCATTAAAGCAGGTAGAATACATACGTACTCGAAGTTTGAAAAATTCTCCTGATTAAGACAGAGTAGTCAGGGAGTTGTAATTTTCAGGATTAATTATCTAATTTATCTGTGACCCACGCATTTATGATAATCGTCTCTACCCCATCTACTTTTCTCGTAATGTCACAAAAACGAAAACAATAGCATTAAAGCAGGTAGACTACATACGTACTCGAAGTTTGAAAAATTCTCCTGATTAAGACCGAGTAGTCAGGGAGTTGTAATTTTCAGGATTAATTATCTAATTTATCTGTGACCCACGCATGTATGATAATCGTCTCTACCCCATCTACTTTTCTCGTAATGTCACAAAAACGAAAACAATAGCATTAAAGCAGGTAGAATACATACGTACTCGAAGTTTGAAAAATTCTCCTGATTAAGACAGAGTAGTCAGGGAGTTGTAATTTTCAGGATTAATTATCTAATTTATCTGTGACCCACGCAAGTATGATAATCGTCTCCACCACATCTACTTTTCTCGTAATGTCACAAAAATAAAAACAATAGCATCAAAGCAGGTTGAATACAAACGTACTCGAAGTTTGAAAAATTCTCCTGATTAAGCCAGAGTAGACAGAGAGTTGTAATTCTCAGGATTAATTATCTAATTTATTTGTGACCCACGCATGTACGATAATCGTCTCTAACCCATCTACTTTTCTCGTAATGTCACAAAAACGAAAACAATAGCATCAAAGCAGGTAGAATACATACTTACTCGAGTTTGAAAAAATCTCCTGATTAAGCCAGAGTAGACAGAGAGTTGTAATTCTCAGGATTAATTATCTAATTTATCTGTGACCCACGCATGTATGATAATCATCTCTACCCCATCTACTTTTCTCGTAATGTCACACAAACAAAAACAATAGCATCAAAGCAGGTTGAATACAAACGTACTCGAAGTTTGAAAAATTCTCCTGATTAAGCCAGAGTAGACAGAGAGTTGTAATTTTCAGGATTAATTATCTAATTTATCTGTGACCCACGCATGTATGATAATCATCTCTACCCCATCTACTTTTCTCGTAATGTCACACAAACAAAAACAATAGCATCAAAGCAGGTTGAATACAAACGTACTCGAAGTTTGAAAAATTCTCCTGATTAAGCCAGAGTAGACAGAGAGTTGTAATTCTCAGGATTAATTATCTAATTTATTTGTGACCCACGCATGTACGATAATCGTCTCTAACCCATCTACTTTTCTCGTAATGTCACAAAAACGAAAACAATAGCATCAAAGCAGGTAGAATACATACTTACTCGAGTTTGAAAAAATCTCCTGATTAAGCCAGAGTAGACAGAGAGTTGTAATTCTCAGGATTAATTATCTAATTTATCTGTGACCCACGCATGTATGATAATCATCTCTACCCCATCTACTTTTCTCGTAATGTCACACAAACAAAAACAATAGCATCAAAGCAGGTTGAATACAAACGTACTCGAAGTTTGAAAAATTCTCCTGATTAAGCCAGAGTAGACAGAGAGTTGTAATTTTCAGGATTAATTATCTAATTTATCTGTGACCCACGCATGTATGATAATCGTCTCTACCCCATCTACTTGTCTCGTAATGTCACAAAAACGAAAACAATAGCATCAAAGCAGGTAGAATACATACTTACTCGAAGTTTGAAATTTCTCGTGATTAAACCAGAGTAGATAGAGGGTTGTAATATTCAGGATTTATTATCTAATTTAACTGTTAAAGTTTTCAAAATTTCATTGCTTCTTCAATGATAAAATATTGTGTGCGGGTCTTATTATTAAAATTTGTCACTATTAGGTCAGTATAACACAATAGACATAGAAATTAAAAATTATTAACAAATTACCTTAACATTTTGCCAGCACGCCTATGTGTGTTCTGTTCTTCCTTTACATCCATAGTGTCCAACACCATATATTATATAACCATATTAGGTTACATTATTAACTATTAGAAAATCAGGACCAATAACAATGTACCTATACGAATATTACAGGTTTGCAAATGCATTATTTTGATAGCACTGTTGATAGGTAGTATTGTTGATTATATTTGTCCATAAACACTCTACGGCCATAACCACACAAATGAACACGAAAATTATGAACCGTTTCATGACGCAATAGTCCTATCACATACATATACTTCACGAATACCACCGTAATGTAATAATAAATATTAATAAATAAAGCATCAAAACTGCACAACTCTGAGCAAGAATCTACAGGTAACTGTGGTACGTTTAAGCAAAATACGAACAAAGAAAACATCTGCGCGTTGGTCATTTTCAGAAAAACACGTAACTGGCTCGCTCGCAGTTCGGTCAAGTTTTTCTATGCGTCCCCTCCAAATTAGGTGCTCAGGTATTGATGTTAGAATATTCTTGAAACACTCAAATAAAATTTAACAGATTTATGTAGATATGATTTAGAAATTTTCATAAATTGGTTGTATTTTCGAATGATAGCACCTGGTCAACGTATGGCATTGTTTCTTGATTGTGGATATTTATTTTTGGGAACGATTCAAACAAATTGTTTACAGTGAACCATCACAGATGCATAACTAGTAAAACTAAGAAACATGAATGCAATAAAATCTCTATATTCGTCTTCAATAATGTGCCGAATTAGGAGATGATTTATTTGAATAGATGTTTGCTTCACTTACAAATATAGGACGCCAAGAAAATATATTATGAATAATAGAGTTTCTACAAATAAATGTTGGGTTGTAAATTACTGTGGTCTACCGATATCCACAGTACTTTAAAATATTTATTTCCGTTAATATTAGAGTAGTAAAAGGTCAGTGCATGAATTTGATGATAATTTTCCCCGTAACCTCATGGGAACATTGACAGTTATCTGCGGAGTTACATGTTATACTCATTAGAGACACAAAGCTCGATAGTGCATTTATTTTAGGAGAAGAAAATCTTTTATAGAAAAGTTGTTTGGGCCATCATTTTTTAAAACAGAATTAGATTTTCATTTATAGAGTATGTTGCATTTATTGGGGAAAAAATGACAACTGCAGGCGTGTGTTATAGTGAAAATATACTTTTCACGAGAGATAGTGTAAGTTGTTGAGCTGGTAGAACTGAACATAATGGCATATACGAAATTTTCCAAACACCCCCAAAACCTCGATTTTTTTCAAAAAAAAATTGTTTTTGGGTACTTGCATGTGTATAAAATGCAGAACTCCGTCATTTTCCATTCGATTTCCAAAATAAAAAATGCAATTGAAAGAGAGAACCCAAACCATTAGAAGGATGTACTGTTCGGTCAGATCCAATAAAAAGTCGAAAAGTTATGGACGTTTAAATATAGAAGTTTTAGATTATTTTCAGATTTTCTGAACTTTAACAACAGTTGATGACCAGTTTCAATCCATAATATTTTGTTTCTATTCTTTTATTAATTAGATATGCGTTAAATACGAGTTTGTTTATTACAATCGGTTGAAATTTGACTGAGTTATCGAAGTCTAATCGCCGTCTTGATATTCACACTAGGCAGAAGGAATATGCCTACGGCCCGACTGTAATAAATCCGTACGCTTGATTCACATTAACTAGACATTATTTTGTTTATTTATTACCTTGTTTTATTGTATTTTAGTCTATCTAATATGTACTATTCGACTTGTACCCAAATATCGTAAAATCATTAATCGACAATCTTAACCTATTCAGAAGTTTCCCATTATTTTCAGATTTTCTGAACTTTAATAAGAGATTGACGACCTGTTTCAATCAGTAATATTGTATTTCTACTTTCTTTGGTCACTTAAGCGCAAACAGATGATGTATTGTATAAACGACGGAGATCGAGTAAACATTTTTAAGTTTTGTTATATTTCTTGTTTTTTTTTATTTTTCATAAATCACGATAGTAACTCAGTACTGTTCCAATAAACGAGTGAAAGTTTTACTGCAGGTGCAATTTATTTTGAACCAAAATATACCTGGAAATGTAATGAACGTAAACTGTAATGTACTTAGTAACATATTGCGATAGTCTGGCAGGTAACAACAAAAAGGAACAGAAAAAAACGTGTCATAATTTTAGAATAACATTGTAAATATAAGTGCTAGTAATGTGTAATTAATGTGTATATAGACTACGGATTTATTACAGTCTGCCTGTATACTTCTTCTCCGTAGTGTGATGTGTCTATCCGGTCAATAAAATTTGATAATTCTGTTAAATTTCAACCGATTCTAATAAACAAACGCGTATTAGACGCAAATTAAAATGGGCTTTAACAAAAAAATAGCAACAAATTTTACGGATTCAAGCAGGTCATCAAATTGTTGTTAAAGTTGAAAAAAACTGAAAATAATTTTATTGGAAACTTCTGAACTTGAACGTCCATAACTTTTCGATTTGTTATTAGATCTGACCGAACAGTACATCTTTATAATGGTATATGCTTCCTCTTTCATTTTTATTTTTGAACTCTAATAGAAAATGGCGGAGTTATGAATTTTTATACACGTGCAAGTACCTAGAAACGGTTTTTTTGAAAAAAATCGAGGTTTTGGAGGTGTTTGGAAAATTTCAGCTATGCCATTATGTTCAGCTTCACCAGCTCAACAACTTCCGCTATCTCGCGTGAAAAGTATATTTCGTTTTTTTTTACTTTATCATACGCAGTATGTAAAGTATGTATTGTAATCATGCCAAAAAAAATTTTTGAGATTTTAGCGGAAATATGTCTTTTTGGGTCCCCTGAACATTTTTGACCAAGGTACAAAAAAATGTCTGTGTGTGTGGATGTGGGTGTGTGCGTGTGTGTACCCGTTTTTTTGTGGCGACGATTCCGGAGAAACTACTAAAGGTATCGGGACGAAACTTCATATTTAGAAGTTTCATGGCCAAACTTAGAGCTGAAAAGCTTTCTGTTAAAAAGGGTCCAAAGGAACTGGAGGTTTAGTCTTAGCATTTTTGAAAGATTTTGTAAATAAGCCGGCATTTCTGGAATTTCGTCGAAATAGTTAAATAATAAATTAAACTAGAGGAAATTCTGAATAATTTATAGCTATGACACTTTTTGGTACAATCAATAGTTTAGCTGCATGAGCAAATTCTATTTCATTGAGATCGGTCGTACTGCATTAAAACTAGTAGCCAGGATATGTCAGATTAAATGTCAGATGTGATTTTAATGACGGTGTAGATAGTGTCAAACGCTAATGCTTTGACAATACTACTGTCATTACAAGCTGCGTTCGGATATCGTACACCGTTAAGGTGCGTTTTCATTAGTGCTAATGGCAGTGGTAGTAGACGCCATTATAGTATTTCTAATCGAATTTGCTAGTGACTCAAGTTTATGTACATGCAAACTAATATGTGTCACCATCACGACATGTGAGAAACACTATAATTTCGTCTGCTACCACCGCCATTACCAACCATTACCACCAATCGGAACGCACCTTCACACTTTCTACGCCCAATAACAAGTGTTATTTCGACGGTGTACCTGGTGTCCACGGAGTAAAATATCCGAACGCAGCTTTAATCAACATATCTGTCTAGTTCTACTAGTTTTATTTTAATGCAGACATAGCCGATCTCGATGAAATAATATCTCATGCAGCTAAACTATTTATTTTATCTATAGTATGATAAAGTCATGTGCCTGGCCACATCAGATTTTTTTTTGTAACGTAGTGTTATTGACTAGATCTTTTCGGAGGGTACAGTAGAGCAAAATCTACACTTGTCACCGCCTTTTGGGATGTCCCACATCCTCGACCAGTGGTTGGTTTTCCCAGACCTACATATAGTCAAGGTTAGAGTAGCAAAGTGTACGCTGATTCGGAATCGGGACTTGAACCTGAATGCACTGTGCTCTACACGGCCCTTTTCGCAATTTACGCGGCACCGAAAATAAAAAAGAACTACAGGTTCCTATAAACAATTGTGTAAAGCATACCGAAGAAAAAATAAAGACGTCAATAATAGAGAAATACTTAAACTTTCCACCAATAATAAAGTACTCCTTTTTTTTGTTTATAACTTGTTGGGTTTTGGATTACTTTTGTTGTACCTACTATTGCAACTGTAATTTTATTGATTTAAATGTTTTACAAAAACTTAGTTAAAAATCTTTTTTTCAAATAGGCAATTTTAATAGATTTCTTTGCGCTGGATACAAATCCTGACTCAAAAATTTCACCTATCGCACCAGAGTGAAGTTTGTACCTTTGCTAATAATAAAAAAAATCTGGCTCAATTCTGTCAAGTGTAGGTGACGAATTCTGTGAATATCGGTGTTTTTTAGTTGATCTCACAGAAGACTACGGACATGCCACTAATAATCTTAAAATCTGTCAGCTAGACTCGACAGAATTGAGCCGGATATTTTTTGTATTATTGGCAAAGGTCCCAAGTTCACTTTAATTTATAATTTGAATGGAAATACCTAATCAATTTCGGTGTAAATCTGTTTACAAAATTATAAAATATATTTGGTTACATTTCGAGGACAACCTTAAATATAAACGCCACCAATATAATCGCTATACTTTAGGTGATATTTTGATGACAATATGATAATTAATGACAATACTAATAAATACATTTACAATATCCACGATTCCCAGAGTTATGAATATTTTATGCTTTTTAATTGTCTTCTTTTCCGAAAATTTAACAAGAATCCTCTTTATTACTAAAGAGATGTAAAACAAATACTTTTAAAAGAAAATAAATATTTTTTTTAGTTTAAACTTAGTGAGGCTTCAATCTTATTCATTCACGTCATGAATTACTCAAACTATAAAATATAATATATACGTATTCGTAATAAAAAGAAAAAGAAACAAACATTTTTATAACAAATCTATCAGTCATTAATATTTTACGATTTACAACTGTTCTTCTTGAATTCTCTTTGCTGTAACCCTAAAACATTTGAGTATGGTTGAATTCAGAAAATAAATCGTCTACTAAATTTGAGAGAGAAAAACATACCATTCCATTAAAAAAACAAAGTTAGTTGCTATAGTAAGTTATGTAAGTTAAAAACAAAAGAACAATGCTATAACTTGTAGCAGTATTACCAAAAAAAATTGATTAATTTCCCGAAACATTTTTGTTAAAGAAATAACATTGAAAGAACTTATAGCAATTTTTCCTAAACTTGTTTAGGTATATATTTTTCTTATTTTTCGAATGTTGTATTGGCGCCGTGCGCGTACGATATGCCCATCTCTATTGCCGCCGGACGGGACTAAGATCGCCACGAGGTGGCGCTGTTCTATGCAGTTTCCGTCCTAGTAATCACCCACGTGGTAGTTACCTGTAGCGCGTCTACTAAGTAAACATAAACAAGAAAGCTGTTGCCAGTATTTTGACGATTCACCACACAGCACAATGCTAGTCTGTGCACAACGCTATCAGCTGACAGAAATAATAAATAAAGTCGACTACAGCGCTTTTGCGTGCAGCGGTGACCGAGAAAACTTCTGGCGGATACATATTCCGCCATGGGCGCATAAAGCGTTCCTCAATCCCCCACTCCGTACTGCGCACGGTGCCAATAGATAAAGATGAAGAAATAACAGTACCGTTTATATCTGACCTCTGCTCAAAGATTCTATTAAAAGGAGATTTTATTAGGAGGCAAAAGTTATTTATTATCTGATCAAATCACAGTTAACCTTTTTTACCTTTCATATTGATGTTACTTTTTACATTTGCAACTACGTATGTTACGTTTCGATCTAACAGCTCGAAGTGCAACACCCTGTATGATATGTCACCCGGACCCGCAAAAGTTTGAGCCGGCCCTGCAAACCCATGACGTCAACTGAGCGGCACGCTTTCACCTATTTATACTCAAGATAAGGCCGAACTGCGAGGAGAGTGTTTACAGCTCCATCTAACAATACAGGTGGATGATGTATTCGCACTAAAAATATATTTATTTGACTTAAATAATGATTCCAAATAATTTAATCTCAAGAAGCTAATAAACTAGAGTATTCAATGATGTAAATATGTTTGGCGTCAAAGAAATATGCTTTGATCCAAAAGAATAAATTTAAAAGAATATAATTCTTAAAAACAAGAAATCTTTTCTATCTGTGCACTTTAATTAAGTAATAATCATAAACATAGAGCCCACGAAACTCAAACTTCCTAAAAGTTTTAAATTTAAGACCACAGAAAAAGGGTTACAACTTTCGTACATTCCTTCAGGCTAAGACTAAAGTAACCCTTATAAATTTTTACCAGTTTCAAACTTTTCGCCCTTCAAGCTATTAAGAAAAACGTTACTCTTTATTGCATTAATACTTTCTCAATACTCCTCATAAAAGGGATAATTATACAATATTTATACACGAACAAATCAGATACTTTCTTACATAAATTTATGCGAAACTAACCAAAGAATACTCACATAAATAATCCTCCAATTATACAAATTTCCAGTACGAAAAAACTAGCACACAAAACCCAGTTTCATTCACCACAATTATCTTCCATAGTACTGATATAAATCCTCAAAAAAAAAAACAAACAACTAACCAGTCAAATCAGTCTTAGCACAAACAAAAAACTCAGAAATAATTTTTTTACGCGGAAAATTTCTTTTTCGTACGAAGCACGTAAGAAAATTCGAATGTTATTTTCCCGGCTAACACGACACAGTAGCGCGAGGGTTTCCACCGTCAAATCGTCCGCGCATTCGAGGGTAGTACTGCGAGGTATAATGCGCGCCAAAACTTAGTTTGCCTCCCCGTCCGCAAGCGCCGCCTAGCGGCGACCGAGCGAACTACATACGGTGTATGTCGTTTTTCCGATAAATAGTATAAAGTTTCACGTACCTAATTCACGTATTTCACGTAATTTATCTCTATTGATATGGCGAAATAATATTAATTTATACACGATAAGTTCAATCAGAGTTTTAATCGCACCCCCGAAAAATATTTTTGAATATTTTATTATCATTTGAAAGGGCTTTCCTTGGGAATTTAAAAATGTAGTTTTCGAGTTATCTGCAACACGCACCCTGTAATTTAAAAATAATGCAACTGCGGAAGTTTATACTTACATATAAGTTTTATTTACCGGAAGCTGTGCCAACTGCTATATAGTGAACTCAGCAGAGAATCTAACGATTTTCTACAATAATTTAATTCATGTTACATGTTTAGCCCATGGGGTCAACATTTCCAGATATTAATAGTTTGATTAATTCTACAAAAAAAATATTTACCAAAGCACCATTGCGTTTCGAATATTATAAAATTAAATTACCCGGGTTACGCCTTCTCCACAACCTATTGTTACAAGGTACCAACTAATGTAGCTTGTACTAATGTAATTCATAATATTAGACGCGATGTATTCGTAAATTGTTGGGGTAATAATTTTTATTATATTTTAAATACTGATCTACTCATATATCCCAATTTTGTTATGGCTATGATTAAGGCTGAAAATATAGCCAAAACGTCAGCAAAGAAGTGAGAGCTTTTTTTTTTAATCCCAGTTCCCAAAGCCATCAACAATAGTAATACATATATATCATATTGAATAATTTCCGACTCTTCCTCAAGATTTAGCATTAGTTAAAGCCAAAGCATTTATTTGCGAGTTGCTGACTAAACCAGAACTAACTGAATCTGTAGAAATGGTGCAAAATCTTGAAAACAAGAATCGACAATATTGAAGGTCCAACAGGAGAGAAGATAAAAACCAAATTACAGGATATTTTAAGAAAAAATAAGGGGTCTTCTTCTGACAAAAGTAGCTTATATATTGCAAGGAAACGATGAAGAAAATGTGCGGATGGATGGCCAAACTAAAATTCGCACCAATCACGTCTGTTGATGTAGAACGAAGTTTTTCATCCTACAAACAATTATTGTCAGATCGCAATCATTTTTGGTGGAAAATTTGGAGAAACATTTAATAATAATTAATATTTTCTGTAATACATTAAGTAAGTAAGTTTTGTACCAGTTGTGTGTAGGTACTTATTTTTGTCAAATATATTTTCTTTTGTGCCTGTATTTTACCTTAACATTCAGCATATGTCTGCATATTTAGTAAGATTACGAGCATATAATTTACAAAATATATGCATGCATATATATGCGCATATATACCTGTTTTTAGTGCATATAATTCACAGCTCTAGTGATCAAACCTACTATGAAATTAAATAAATAAATGTTTGTATGTAACCTAAAATCTTGAAATAAGATTTAATTTATATGTAAAAGATATATCTCTCTCTGTGATGCAGACTGATGCAGAACATTTTGTCAAGATATTCTATTTACTTAATGTTAAAAATATGAAATGTTTAGATAAACATATATAAATATAAGAAATTACAGTGACAGTAATAAGTAGGCTGAACAAATGGAAATACACTGCTCAAAAAACCTTTAACTCGAAACCTTTAACTTTTTAAATAAAAGTTCTAGGCAAATTAAATTTGGTATACTTCAACGGCATATATTTAACTAAAGAAAATTACAAAAACAATGTTACAACTCTTAACGCCTTACGCAGCATCACAAAGCAGCGCGAATGAGAGTTGCTCTGGATCACAGAGATTGGCAACTTCGTCACTGGACGCCTGTACTGTTAACAGACGAGTCCAGATTTCGTTTAACTCGTTGCGACGGTCGAGTACGTGTATATAGACGTCCTGGTGAACGCTACGCAGCCGCTACTATACAGGAAGTGGATAGAATAGGTCGTGGATCTGTGATGGTTTAGGCTGGAATCAGTATAGACAACAGAACTGATCTTGTTGTGGTTCCTGGTAGACTAAATGCCATGGATTGCATCGAAAACATCTTGGAGGACCATGTGGTGCCTGCTGCATATGCCGTCGGTCAAAATTTCATCCTAATGCAGGACAATGCAAAGCCACATACCGCCGGCATCACCAGAAACTTTTTATAAGAACGTGAAAATGTTATTAATTTACATTTTTAAGTGTAACTTCGAACTTAGAAGAAATTAAGAGTTGTAACAATGTTTTTGTAATTTTCTTTAGTTAAATATATGCTGATTTGAACTATAACAAATTTTATTTGCCTAGAGAACTATTATTTAAAAAGTTACAAGTTCCGAAAAAAGTATTCCCCTATTTTTTTAGCAGTGTATTATTTAACTGACAGGAAGAACTCAAAACTTCAAAGCTGTAAAAAGTCCATACTAATTCCTTCAATCAATTAATAATTTCTTTAATCGAAGAACCATTATTATTGCTACCTTAAAATATCGCATTTTAACTCAGCCAATAATTTCGTTAATTTAAAAAATCATAATTCTTTATCCCTGGTAAAAAGCATACCAAGACCTGCACCGTTCATTGTAAATTTAAATCAATATCCCTGTTGAAAGCATTGGCTGTATTGACCCAAAACTTGTTTTTCAGACATTGTTTCTAACGATTGTCTTTTTGTACGTGACGTTGGTATCAATGCGGGGGGTGTTCTGCTCTCATACAGATTAAAAAATACCGATATCAAAGCAAAGAGGAGTTCTGTAAACACAAACCCTAAGGGCAAACAATATGTATACCAAACAAACGTTTTTTCATATTTACCTGCCCAATACTTTCCTGCATTTTTTTAAGTATGTACATACAAATATACATATGAGGGATTTTTAATTAAATGTATAACAAACAGCTTATGTAACTACGCTAAAAATAAAAGTGGGGGTAGTTAATTATAAAAGATTTCGAGCTATTTTAAAAATTCGTCAGAATCTTTGTCACAAATCAGCTTGTTAAGCTGAAAATTTTATGTAACATGTGTTATTTTAAATTATCTATCCAATGATACACACACACGACCTAGGTTTTAATTTGAAATAAGTAGTGTATTGGGCCCAATTTGCCACATTCGCAGATGACACGGCTCTAATGGCAGTGGGATCAACTATTGGAGAATCTACTAGGAATCTTCAACAAGCTAGTGATAAAATATATAAATGGACAAAAAAAAATGGAAGACCAAACTCAACGAATGAAATCTGTCCACATTAACTTTACAAAGAAAATAATGAGGACATACCTCATGTCAAGGTTAACGACGCCATAGTTCCATATATGCGAACACTGCAAAGTATTTGGGTATGACTCTGGATACAAAACTTAGGTGGAAAGAACACGTTAAGAAGGAAAGAGTGGAGCTTGATCTCAAATACAGAGAACTGTACTGGCTTGTGGGAAGAAACTCGCAGTTGTCAGTACAGAACAAACTACAAGTTTACAACCAAGTACTAAAACCGATTTGGTTATACGGCGTCCAGCTTTAGGGCTGCGCGAAAAACTCCAATCTACAAGGAATCCAGACTTTCCAAAATAAAGTATTAAGGAATATGGTTAACGCTCCTTGGTACATACGGAACAGTGACCTACACCGTGATCTTGGTGTTCCACAAGTCATCCAAGAGACAAAAAGATTTGCCACTAAGCATGAATCTCGCCTAAGCCATCACATCAACGTAGAGGCCCTGCAACTACACACAGAAAAGTGATTATTTGGAACGAGAAAACATAATTTCTTGAATTTATTTACTAGATTTAATATTTTTCATATTTCATATCAACATGACGTCCGGCTTATTTTGACATTTTGGAAGCAAACCACTTAAAGTAACGATGTCAGTTTTTTTGAAGACACTTGTGAAAGTTTTGTATTATAAAATCCATCAATAAGGATGGATAAAAAATATGGGATTGCCATTATAAAAATGTCGATTACGTCATAAGTAAAAAAAACAAGCGAATGGGATAGGAATTTAATATAAAAAATCTGATGTGGCCAAGCACATAACTTTATCATACTATATATAAAATTAATAGTTTAGCTGCATAAGATTCTATTTGATCGATATCGGCCATGTCTGCATTAAAATAAAACTAGTAGAACTAGACAGATATGTTGATTAAATCTGCGTTCGGATATTGTCCAAATGACAATTACGTGTTATTGTCCAAATGACAATTACGTGTTATTGGGTGTAAAAAGTGTAATACAATATCCGAACGCAGCTTATATTGACAGAAGTTATTGTCAAAACATTAGCATTGTCATTAGTGTCATTACTGTCATTAGAATCAAAAAATCTGACAAATCCTGGCTACTAGTTTGAATGCAGTACGACCGATCTCGATGAAATAGAATTTGCTCATGCAGCTAAACTATTGATTGTACCAAAAAATGTCATAGTCATAAATTATTCAGAATTTCCTCATCTTTCATTTATTATTTAACTAATTCCACGAAATTCCAGGAATGGCGGCTTATTTGCAAAATCTTTCAAAAATGCTAAGACTAAACTTCCAGTTCCTTTGGACCCTTTTCAACAATATGAAGTTTCGTCCCGGTACCTTTAGTAGTTTCTCCGGGATCGTCGCCACAAAAAAAAACGGGTACACACACACACACATACATACACACACACACACACACACACACACACACACAAACATTTTTTTGTACCTTGGTCAAAAATGTTCAGGGGACCCAAAAAGGCATATTTCCGCTAAAATCGAAAAAAATGTTTTTGGCACGATTACAATACTTTATCATACTACGTATGATAAAGTAAAAAGGTGACGAGTATTAATTAAAATAACAGTTTCACTATTTTTTTGTGCGTTCGCATATTGCATTACACTTTTTACACCCAATAACACGTAAGTGTCATTTGGACGGTGTACCTCATGCAGCTAAACTATTAATTTTATATATAGTATGATAAAGTCATGTGCCTGGCCACATCAGATTTTTATGTACATATTTATGCTGTACTAAAGCATTTGGGTTAAATCTGTTCTTAAACCGAAGAATCACTGTTTCCCAATGAAATAATTTGAGGAGGGCCCATGAAAAAGCAGGCATATTCACATAAAACAAATTCGAGAAAACATGCAAAAGTGGTCATAGAAAGGTTGATTGATTTACAGATAATTGGTCCACAGAGATCGATATAAAGATGTTACACAAATATGATACATTTATTATTGTAAAAAAACAAAAATGGTTATCACTACTTTTGTATGAACTAGTCTGGTTTTATTGAACGCATGTTGGAATAGAACCAATATGTTTATAAAAGTCCAATATTGTAATATATTAATATTAGTATGTATAATCGGCGAACGGCGATCAAGCATTGAACTGCCATTGAACGGAAAATGAATGCAGTTCAATAATGTTTCGTATTTTAAAGTCTTATTGAAAACCCCGCCCTAACTTTTTTTTTGGGCTATTGCCTCTGTTTCCGTTCAACCTGATATTATGTTGAGAATACAATAAGATTTTTTCTTTGCGGTTCATGATCCGTCTCTAGAGTCTAGACAGTAGGTAATAAATTAATAAGTCAAGGAGTCAAGGAGATACAGGACAAGTTTTTTGGTGTTTCGATTTTTCCTGTCTGCAATTATACCGTAAAACCTTGATATTATTAACAATAACAAAGTGTCCATGGTGATATCATTTAAGTCATAACCAGCTGCATGTGCAACTTTTTCAACCAAAGTTAGCACCTGCTTTCAGTGTCCATAATATTTTGCAAATGAACGCTACTGCATCTTGTATCCATATCGTTTTCTCATATAAAAGACACATTAATGTGCATTAACTGTGACTGCAGCCAGTCATCCGTGTCGGTGAACTAAAACTCACCTCAGGTGCTAGGATCTCGGAGTCATCAAGTCCAAGACATAAAAATATCCCGCTGTAGGGCGGTGGGATAGGCGGCTTATTGAAAATTAAAGAGAAAGGAATCTTAATGGTCAAATTATTCCTCGGCAGTCAAGGCCTTCTTGCTTGATTGGGAACCATCACTTCGGAAAATAACAAAGAAACTAGTCTCTCTCAAGCTGCTCTAAAGCTAACAAAAGATTAGTAGCCTACCACGTTAACTTATAAAACATTACCGCTACATTCTGTTGTCCAAATCTGCGAAACTACCACAATTCAAAATATGTACATTAGACTGTATCAAAACAATTTTTTTTTTGAAATTCAAAATTTCAAGTTGATAGAAAGTTGGACCCACATACACCACCAAAAAAATGGCCCAATTGAAAACTATTTAGGTCTCCCGCAGGGGGGCTAAATTTTATAATTTTCTTAAAAAATTCGATTTTTTCATAATTTTTGTGATTAAAGATTATGTGATTTGTCATTAAAATTTAAAACATTTAAGCGCATTTTTTAGATTATACGAAAATGGTCATTTTTCTAAAAGTTCTATCGAATCTAAATAAACAGCAGGCGATCTAAATGTTCCATTAGACTTTAGAGTACATAATATATTTTTGTATGCGTTAATTTCACACCTTATTGCTAAACGTTTTCGATTTGAAAAATAAAAATCACTTATTCTTTCACTTATTCTAATTTTTAAGTTTATAAACTTTAGGCCTCCTGCGGGAGACCTAAATAATTTTCAATTGGACCAATTTGTTTTGTGGTATATAACCTACATATATCTACATAGGGATTACTTTTTTTCAACTTGAAATTATGAATTTCGGAAAACCCGTTTTATCGATACAGCCTGTACATACATTATAATTAACTGAATAATTGTAGTTTAATAATAGTTATTTATGTACCAAGGGCATTAAACGGATGTTTATGCCCCGAGGGCGACCGTTTAAAAAGCTCGAGGGCCGATAGGCCCTCGACCTCCTACAATGGTTTTGTTCCTCCGTTTGAATAATATTAATAAATATTTTGACGTAATCAAGTGACATGCGTATCTACGGAGTTGAATAACAATACAAACAATTCGGAGTTGAGTAACAAATGCAGACAATTAATTGTCAAACCCAATAACCTTAATCGCCAATAATTGACATTGACGGTTATTTGCTATTTGAATTAGTTAGTAAGGTCGTATATTAGGTTTGTTCGAGCAACAATCGAGCAAAAAATTAGGTATACTTCTACGCAAAATTCCCATTGCGTATGCGCATGGGAACGAATATGTGCTTTCTGCACTTATTTTGGGGCTGATCGAACAAACCTATTACTGAAAATACGCGCTATCATTAACATACGAATCATTCATTCATTCTAGGGTACAATATGTAGTTTTACTTTATCATACGCAGTATGTAATCATGCCAAAAAATTTTTTGAGATTTTAGCGGAAATATGTCTTTTTGGGTCCCCTGGACATTTTTGACCAAGGTACAAAAAATTTTCTGAGTGTGTGTGTGTGTGTATTTGTGTGTACCCGTTTTTGTGGCGACGATTCCGGAAAAACTACTAAAGGTATAGGGACGAAAGTTTCATAACCAAACTTAGAGCTGAAAAGCTATCTGTTGAAAGTAGTCCAAAGGAACTGGAGGTTTAGTCTTAGCTTTTTTGAAAGATTTTGGAAATAAGCCGCCATTTCTGGAATTTCGTAGAAATAATTAAATAATAAATTAAAGAAGAGGAAATTCTGAATAATTTATGACTATGAAAAGTGATTATTTGGAACGAGAAAACATAATTTCTTGAATTTATTTACTAGAATCAGATGCATATTTACTTGGATGTAGAAAGTTAGGTATATACAAGAAATGCCACATACTCAATATAAGTAAAATAATTTCTCAGATAAATGCTATCAACAAATAAATTCTTTCTTTATAAGAACCAATATTGTATTGAAAGAAGTAATTGAATTTTTCGTCCCAAAAATGTTAATTTCTCCAACGAAGTAATAGTAAATCCATCCAAGTGCGTAGTTACTTGATCGAAGAAAATATAAGGCATTTAATACAAGTAAGTATTGTTTACTGAATAAAAACCCACCAATTATTTAACTGAAGTGATTCTCACTTCTTTCAAGTAATCCCTTTCTTTGGAATAAATATGCGCACCGTGGTTTTGTCAAGGCTCGCGCGCCCGCGCGTGGTGCAGGCGCCGTAAAGGAGCCCAACCTAGTACGAAAACAACAACGAAGTACTCGTAGGGGATGTTCCTTGTGATTAGTGTACAATAAACGTTTCAACACGGAATAGTTTGATGTAACGCACGCAACAGTTTTGAACGAGTAAGTAAACATAACTTACCTATCTTGTTAATTAGCAATAGAAAACGTATTTGTGCCAAATCTTTAAAATTCTTACATTAAGTAGCTAAAAATATTTACCGGAAATAAAAATATACACTTCATTGAAGACTGTTTACTTACTTCACCAGAACCACTTTCTTAAATCTAGTAATTATTCCAAGAAATAAAATTTCTTGATTGAAGTCAATAATCTCTCGCGTATATACAAACCTACCAACTACTTCAGCCAAGTAATTCTCTCTTCGTTCGAGAGATCACTTTTCTGTGTGTACGGAACAGTGACCTGCACCGTGATCTTGGTGTCCCACAAGTCGTCCAAGATATAAAAAGATTCGCCACTAAGCACGAATCTCGCCTAAGCCACCACGTCAACGTACAGGCCCTGCAGCAACCAGAATCTAGTGAGAAGACTTAAAAGAACTAAACCCTTCGAACTAGTGAATCAGTGAAATGTGTACAAAGCAGAGCACAGTGAGTGAAGTGTTTGTGCTTCTTGTTTAGGACAAAGTAAATATAGGACATCAGTGCATAGCCTATTAGAGACAAGTACCTAGTTTTAAGAATTCAGATTAGCTTCAATATGTCTAACATGCCTAATATTATACCATCTCATTGGTACTTAGATTTTTTACGTGTATTTGCAGTTATAATACTATCATATGAACAATGTTTTCAGAATTTTAACACACACTTTACTTCTCAATCTCAATCCTGTCCAAAAAAAACTTCATTATTACATGTTTTTACTATTTTGAAACACCCTCAAAGGTTAAATATTTTCAGTAACAAAATTGGCGTAGTCGTCGGAATAATTTTTATCTACCCTTCCCTAACTTCTCAACCACAATTTTACGGTATAATCCCTCTATAAAACCCAAGAAAACCGACAATATAAACGGATAAAACTCGTATTTCGATACCCCTACGACTTTTTACGTTTCAAACCGTTTCAAATCCCACCTAAAATCCTGTATTTCGGCTTCGAATCTTTCCCGAAGTTCTGGCATATCAACGACGATGATAATCCGGAATTATCCCAAGAATCTGGCCAATCTGAACGGCGGTAAAGTCCCGATTTTGGCAGCCCGAGGGATGGGTTAAGGTAAGAGATCGGGCAGGCCATGGCGATATGATAACCGTTTATTGCATAGTTCGCGAGCGGCACGCTAGGTGGAGCCTAGGGACGAGCCGGGCAAACTTTAGTTTTGGGCAGGTATTATACTATAGAGGATGCGCACATTTCGAGGGTACGGATTTTTATTAAATAATGTTCTGAATTGTGGTTCTATGATAAATAATCTACTACTACTCTTTTTTTATCTTGAAAAGAAAAAAGTTTGACAACGATATAACTTGAATCATTTTAGTCATCATCCATTCAAAAAGTTTACATCCAACTACCAAACAACCTGTATACAGTGTAATAATAATAATAATAATAATAAATGACTTTATTGACCTTACTTAAAAAAAACAATAGTAACAGGTAACAAAAAATAACCTGTAATAACCTGTATAGTCCAGCGTTTCCCAACCTTTTTACTCTTGCGGAACCCTTTAAATAAGGTTGGAACCTGGCGGAACCCCAACAAAAAAAATATACAATGTCCTTTCCAAGGCATTTCGAGTATTTTTCTGCATACAGAAAAACGTGTGACGTATCCAGATACAAGTCTGTAAAGAAACGCAGTTCAATGGTTGAATATTACTTACTACTGTGAAATTAAAGTATTCTTCCTGTAAATTTAAAAAATGCTCTGTAAAATTAAGGTGATACTGTTCTAATTTCACAGGAATATGTTTGTGGAATATCTGAATTCTGTAAAAACTATACAGAAATTTAGCTGGTATCCAATAACCAGCGATGTTACAGTTAATTCTTCTTTTACAGCTTTTTTTGGTAGTTTTATTACATTGATTTTCTGTAACATTGCAGATATTTCTCTCTAGGTATAAACTTATTTGCTCTTTTTAGTTCCTTCAAGTATTACCAAAGGAAGGAAGACGAAAATACAAATCAAACAATGCGACAACGAAGAACAAAAAAGGATTTTTTTTTACAAATAATTAAATAAATACCGTAAACTTGGGTGACTTTGGCCGCCCTGGGTGACTTTGGCCACTATTCGAAAATTTATTTATATTGTTTAGATCTCTGTTAATATTTCAAACATTGCGACTATTTTTGGTTATTTATATTTTAGATACTATATTGAATACAAAGGTGCTTAATGTAAGTTAGATGATAATTTATTTTTTTTTGTGGCAGTGTTCAGAAGATAGCTTTGAAAATTGACCAATTTTGTTACTATGAACAACTTTGTTTGTGTTGAGTAATCTATCAGCATCTATGATTTGCCACCGATAAACATTAGTCCTGTGGTTTGTTAGGAATATCTTTCTGCAATACCCGCGTAGTTAAAGTGCTCGGTGTAGTCAATCGAGGAAAGTAAAGTCGGGCATTCTCAGTGGAAATGGCCATCAAATGATGACATTTCTGTGGTATGACAAAGATGACATTTTACAAGCAATAAAAACACCTGTCCCGTCCAAAGGAGGTTTCTTCATTATACCAGAAGTACAAAATTATGTCTAGCTATACCGGGTGATTCAATTTCGAGGCTTATTAGATCTCGCTTATTAGTGGAGATAGAGGCTATGTTTAAATTTGGCAAAGTTTCGTATTTTTGTGCTGAACAATTATCTGAAAAGAAATTTTAGCTATCATTTTTCATTTTAAAGATATCCGCAAAAAACTGAAATGATAAGATATCGTTTTTAATTTTTTATTCAAAACCAAACGTAGCTAGACATTTGAAACAAAAACATTCTACAGCGACTTTTTAACAAGGAATGCAGTGTTATTTTTTAATTTGAAATAACATCAAAGATGGCGGCGTAATCATGGCCAACTTTTGATTTTCTTACGGGCGCCATATTGAATTTTGGCATTTTCCGATAGTCGTGTTTTTTCTCATTTCCGCAATGTATAACATGTTAGCATTATTTTTTAAAATAGTCATAAAATAGTTTTGTCATGATCTTATTGCTGATTTTAACATATTTTGTTCTTGAAACTTTTAAAACATATTTGGTGGCCAAACTCGAGCATACACTAGCTTATCGTTTCATTGGCATGATAAACAGTAGTATGGCCAAAGTGACCCAATAATGAATTCTGACTTTGGCCACTCATATATATATACATAAAAGAAGTATATCCTGACGTTGGAAATATTAGTGTTTTGATATTTTTGAAGTACTATCAAAGACCCAAAAAATAGCACAAGTATGAGTAATTATATCTAATCTGTTAAAAGTTACCAGACTTCAAATTTCAAAAGTGGACTAAAGTCACCCAAGTTTACATTAAATTCATTATTCAAAATACAAAAATTAAGAAACATTTATTCTGAGCAAAAAGTTTCATATGGACCTATTGATAACTAGTTAATATTCCTTAAGAAGTTAGAGCCATTTAAAATACTGTTTTATTAATGTTTTGTTATTTTTTAGGTATTGTAAAAGTAAATAAGTCCTTATGAAACATTTTAGTCAGAACAATAATGACGTTCTGAGAAAAAAAAGTGTGGGAATAAACACCCAAGTAGAAGATATTTGTACCCACTAATTTTTATCTATAACAGATGATCTCTATATTTTCTCTTAAAGTTTGTTAAATAAGAAAAAGCTTGCTCATACATACACAATCTTGAAAACTGAACTGATACAGGGTAATTTATTACGCGAGGTGAATATTAAATGCAAAAACATACCAAAATATAAATAAAAATATGTGAAGCACTTTAAAATTTGTTTCATTGTTAAAATTAGTACTTACTTCAATTTAATTTAATTATTTTTTGTTTAATTAAATTATGTCACAAAATTACACCTTAGTTTCCTGTCCACATAAATTTTCGTCTATATAATTGAAAATATATTTATCTATGAATGGGACCGACATAATTTTCGTCATAGAAGCTGAGAACTTGTCTGTTGATAGGTTAGTTATCTTATCTGAAATCTCCGATCATATTGAAATCCACCACCTACAACTCTGTTCTTCTTCCAAAGTATCATTATGAGCAGCAGATTCAAATTATAGGTTTATTTTGTCACACATTTAGAAATGGAAAAATATTGAAAACAAATAATGTTAGAGTTTGACCAAAAACTGCCAGATTGTTGTTTTCCAGAGGTTATTTTGTTTTTATGTAACAGATAATTGTAAGTAATATTGTCAATTGATGTTAATGAATAGTCTAGAATGTTGACCGATGGACGTAATATCGAAATAACAGTGGTTTATTGGGTTAGAAGGGCTCCAAATCATAATTATTCATGGATTGACCTTGTTTATTAATCTAATATTTCAAATAATAATCCCATTGGATAAGTTGTTAAGTAAAAGGCATAAAAGTTTCCAATGTTTCGATTGGAAATTTTTATGCCTCTTTTACTTAACAACTTATCCAGTGGAATGGAGAAATTTATCTCAATAATCCCATGCTAAAATAATACATAAAAATAACACTGAAAATGTGCCCATGAACCGGGCACATTTTTTTGACAAACATCACCCAGTCCCAATACCTCCCCTTTCTGATAAATTCGATAACTCTAAAAAAATATAGTCTGTAAAATTCAATTTTAAAACGTTCCGTCGGTGCTATTCGATCTTAATACAACAACCGGAAGTAAATCTGATCGATCTGAAGCAAAATGTATCCAAATCGTAAAATTTTTTTTTTACAGACATCACCCAGTCCCCAATACTCCATCTACCGGAATCCTTCACACTATTTTCAAAACAACGACATCCTTAAATCCAAATAATCGTTTTCATAAAGCAAATATTTAGGCTGTTTTATATTAAAGAAATATTCCTATTATAAGTATGTGTTGTCTTAAAACAAACACTATTTATTAAGAATGTTATTTTCTTAACATTAGACAACCATTTATCTGTGTGAATATGCATACTGTAGATGGAGCACCAAAGTGCCTTTTAGGAGTTCCAAAAAAAGGAGCTCTTTATAAAGAGCGACTTCTTTTCTCGAGAAATAGAAAAGAAAAAATATCGCTAAATACGAATGAAATAAAATCATTCGACAGATCAAATCGCATAGTAAAAATCGTCCATACATCAAAATTAAATTAATGACAAAATTCACAAGAGATCAGACAACCACAATATAAAAGACCTCTATAGAATATCCCATTTTTGCTACATCTTTTTTTCACATTACATCACATTAACAAAGGTACATCTCAATTTAGAATTCAGCACATTTCAGCGAACTCTACTAGCGAATTTGTACTGTTAACAACCTCGGCAAAAAAAAGACGAGAGAAATAAAAAGGTGAAGCATCAGCTTGTAAACTCTTGCAAATGAAAATTTTCAATTCTCTCTGTTTCGTACGCAGCGATGGCAGCCCTAAAAGTGGCTTCCCAGCGCTACCAGATTTACAAAGCAAAAATCAGTCGAAGTATTATTTTTTTACGCAGTCATAAAAACGTCCTCTTTTCACAGTCTTTTCCCCCTTTTTGTCTGGTTATGAAGCCACTGCGTGTCCTCTTTTATGCCAAGACCGCAGAATGCAGTAAATCCAACGAAAGGGTACGTCAAGCCGCGTCCACACTTCGGTGTTAATATTACACGAACAGAAAAAAAAACCCTGACGTATGGATTGGGCATTGTTTTTTACTGATTTCACAATTGGTAATTTAAACAACCTGTAATTTATAGCATTTCTAAAATCTTCATGAAATTAAAGATCAATTTTATGTTATTCCCCATACCTCACATGCGTCATTTTTGTGATATTCAATTTTTCCCTAAAAAAATGCCAGCTGCATTGCTTTCAATTATTTATAAATTATCCCCTGTGACCGTAGGAAAAAAGTTGTCCGGCAAAATAGTTGTGAAAGTAACATATTATCGACACATCGATAGAGTTCTTCCAAAAGGTATACAGGGGTGTTCAAATTATAAGATCAAAGTTGAATTCGCGAAAAGTACTAAAAGTCGATTTTTTCAAATGGCAATAACATATGAATGCATTTTTGAATTCTATGGAATATTTTAGATAAACTTTGTGTAAAATAAATATACCTCAAATACATTTTTACCTACTTAAATCGATTGTTAAACATAAAAGTAGTAATTGCAAACATTGGCAAATCTAGATTGCGTATGAAAACAACTGAACAATTTGGAATAAACAAAACTTTATTAAACAAGTTTTTTAGGTCATTTTTCATTATAATTGATTTTGTATTTATGAAATTATAAGCCCACAATAAAACACAATATTAAAAATAAAACAAAATCGTTAATTAAATTTAAAAAAAAAACTGTTTAATTCTATTTCAGTAACTGTTAAAAAAACTTTGCCGTTTACCTCTAAACATGCTTCAATTCTTACCTCTTACTGCAACAGTTGTGTGCGCTGGAGCACCGTCTATTTGAAGCCACCCAATTATTGAGGACCCAATAATTGATAAGGAGAACATGAAAGATAGAGTTCGAGCATTTCGAGCTGCTTTCAATGGGTTATGTGCTCTATCAGGGACGCCACCAACAATAATCAGTTAAAAATAATTGAAGCATGATCAGGGGAACAAGGGGAATCGTTTTTGAACAGTTACTGAAATAGAATTAAGCAGTATGTCTTAAATTTGCCTTACGATTTTGTATTATTTTTAATAATGTGTTTTATTGTAGGTATAATTTGATAAATAGTAAATTAATTATGTATAATAATAAATTACCTAAATAAACTTGTTCAATAAAATTCTGTTTATTCCAAATTGTTCAGTTGCTTTCAAACGCAATCTAGATTTGGAATAGCTTGCAATTTCTAGTGTGATGTTTAAAGATCGATTTCAGTAGGTACAAGCAATCGTAAAGGTGCTCTTACACGACGCCACTTTTCGTATTGCGCAAGTTAAAAAATAGCGCAATTCTTGTATTGCAATGTGTGAACAACACTGCAACTATAAATATTGCGACACTTTCAGTACAGGGCGCAATTTTTTAAAGTTGCGTACAGCTAAAATGTTGCTGCGTGTAAACAGGTACAAACACGGCGCCACACAGAAATGGACCGACGTGTTGGTCCACTTCCACTTTAGTGGCGCAACATTTAGTAGATGTATATACGGTAGTGTTGGTTAAACATCGATAGTTGGCGTGTCCGATAGTTACCGTTAAAACTATCGGTAACTATCGAACTTCAACAAAGTAAAAACTTATTAAATTGATATTTTGTAAATAAAGGATGCTAACCGATAAATACTAATTCTCTAAACAGAAAAGAACATAAATAAATATTTATTATTTCAACATACAATGTCGACAACAGAAACAAGTTAAAATAAATCCTTCTTCTCTAAAAAGAATTTCGAATAAATATGTCATTCTAAAAAAAACAGATAGATAAATATTACAATAAATATTCCAACTAAAATCCTCGTAAATAAACAACTGATTTTATATTTTCCGCATAATGCTCATTTAGCAAAATTTTCTTTCTAGTTGTTAAAATAATTCCCAACCCAACCCAAGACAAGACTTTTTGTTCGAATAATTTTTTTACGATCGTAAAAAATGACATTGATGGGAATGTTAGGTTAAACTTAAAATGAAATTTCTCTACATTTAGATCCTCCTATCAGTCTTGGGGACTTTCTCCTGTAGGTTCGACAAAATATGCAATAATACGCGGCAAAGTTAAAATTTCAATAAGAGCCTTTTCCTACAAAAGCGGCCTTGAATAGCTCATTAACATTAGCTCATAACACGCAGCTGCTCAAGTCCTGTCATCGGCATCAGAATCTGAATCCATTTTTTATGGAATAAACAACAACACAGTATCACTATCGCCGCTTTAAACTTAATGAGGCAGAATATAAACAAAACCACTACAAGTACGAGGGAGCGCAGTCGTTCCGTGAGCAATTCTTGACATCCGACGTGCCACTTTTACAAGTTGCAGCAATGAAAAGTGGCGTGTACTGTGTGAATAGCCTCGCAACTTAAAAATGTGTGGCTGCCACTTGGCGCTGGCGCTAGTCGAAAGTAGCGCAACTTTTGACTGATTTTATCTCACGTGTGAACACAACATGCCATTTCATAGTGTCGCAATAGAATCTCGCGCAACAAAAGTGGCTACGTGTAAGAGCACCTCTACTGAAGTACCTACGATACGCAAGCAATCAAATAGGCTTTCACCTATTTACACTGAAGATAAGGCCAAATTGCGAGGAGTGTTCACAGCGCCATCTAACAACACAGTTGGATAAGGTATTCACATTAAAAATATATTTATTTGAATCAAAATATGATTTCTTTGGCGGAAGTAAACCAATTTTTAAGCCGAAGCAAAAATATATCTTAGAAGTAAATAAATCTCCTCTTGTATACAAATATATTTGTTTGAATCAAACTTAGATTTCTTTGGTGTAAGGAAACGTCTTTTTAAATCAAAACAAAAATAGTACATACTTTAAAAAGGGAAGTAATTTTTGTTTGTATCGAAATATATTTATTTGACATAAATAAATACAAAACAAATTTATCTCTAGAAACAAATATAAACTAGTGTATTCAATGTAGTAAATATGTTTTGATCCAAAAGAATATTTCTTAAAAACAAAGACATTATGATTCCGT
Source organism: Aphodius sticticus (assembly GCA_963966075.1). Taxonomy (NCBI): domain Eukaryota; kingdom Metazoa; phylum Arthropoda; class Insecta; order Coleoptera; family Scarabaeidae; genus Aphodius; species Aphodius sticticus. The sequence continues at coordinate 6,354,565 of OZ014511.1, read as the reverse complement.
ACAATAAAACAAATATCTTTAACCAAGTTAAGTTTAAGTACTGTCTATACTAATTTCAGACAAGTCCCTACGTTTTTGAAAAAACTAAAACACACTGCTTCATTTTAATATTTTTGCATTTTCAGGCAAGCTTATTTATAGCTTTTTTTTAAATTAGGAGTCGAGTTCAAACTTCAGGTCGGTTATTAAGATGCAGGATTTCCTGCTAACTATCGAGCAATTATGGAATTTGAAAGGTAAATCCAAAATAATTAATCTTGTCCTGTAGAGAAGCCTTAATCTAAATTTAAGAAAACAAACCTTTGTTTTTAATTTCACAACATGGATTCTCTACAGAACAACACAAGTAGAATAATTACTTCGGATTTACGTAAATCTTTCAGATCCCATAATTGCATAGTAGTTTGCGAAAAATCTTACATCTAATAACTGCTCTGAAATTTGTTTAAACTGGACTCTTGAGAATGAGCACATTGATTCAAGTAAATAATTTTATATACATAGAGTAATTTTTATTCAATCCAATGGGATTATAGTCTTGAACGAATAATATCTATACTCATTTCAAGAAAATTTAGTCTTAGATAATCAAGCATCTGTTATTTTCGAATTAATTAACAGGATTATGTACCTATGCCATGCTTTGTCAAACTCATGCAGTGTGAACTGAACTTAACCTGTACCTTTTTATTCCCTTTTTATCTATGATTTCGTTGCGTGTATCCCATCCCTAAAGTTATGCTGAGATTTACAATTCTCCCAACATTCGCAAGTATCGATTGACAATGATATTTTCCTTTGTTTTGTTCTACTGATGTATTCTGATAAATTTCCCATTCCAATTTCATCTCGTACAATCAATAGAATTGTTCAACCGCAACTATATGTATGTAATTATGTATCATGTTGTCTATACTGTAGAATATCTGACCCTACTTACTATAACAATCCAGAAAATCCGCATTTTCCAGCATCTCAGCTTATTTATCCATCAACATTCAACTAAATCATAGTCAATACAAACAGACGATACATCATGTCAATAATAATCCATAATACCTTTGCGACCGGTTTTTCTGCAATCTGTGTTACCAACACACAAGTTATTACGAACAAACCTAGCCAAACTCCAACATACAAAATCACGTGAATCCGACTTACCGTGTGCCGGCGTGCCTCAAAATTACATCGTAGTCGTTCACGGTCCTTTCGTCTACATGATAATGGCACTCGCGCAAAAAACAAAGTCCGAAATTCGCGAAGATATGTGATAAACGGACCGTATTGCCCAAAACGTTGGTCTCGCGCCCGCCACGTTGAATACCACTGACAAGTGACAGCTCCAGCACTCGCGACTCGCATACGAGCGAATTGCAAATCTGGTTGCATAAAGCACATTGTAATCGCTTCGATTGCTACGTTGGGGGGGAATGTCTATTGAAAATGAGATATTTATTTAATTTTATTTATTATTGATGTGAGAAAATGAGTGCTATGCGTTTGATATTATGATTTACCTCGAACGGTTGTGTTTGTTGTTTTATTGGATATTGGAATTGTGATATTAGTAGTGTTCGATTGCTGCCGCGCTTAGTTGTGGTTAGTTCTTTTATGGTTCTGTTCAACTGATTCCACCAATAGGAAGCAAGTATTTCAAATTTGCGCTCAGATTGAACTGAGCGCGGCCGGCAATCGAACACTACTATTATGATACAACATCGAATGTTTCTAACCCCACTTTTCCTACAGGCTAGATTAGGCTCATTTTTAATAGGTTTTACAACAATAAATTTACATACAGTAGACCCTCCTACAACGCGGTTTAATATTACGCGTTTTATGAAAACGCGTTATAGGAATTTAAGGATCACAAATTTTGACGCATGCGCGTTGTACGACAATCGTGTTATATGAAGATGTAGTCGCAAAAGTTTTAGTGCGTTTGTAGTATTTCGCGTTGTAGGAACCGCGTTATAGGAGAGTCTACTGTACCACTGTATACTTAATAAAAAGAAATAATGAATTAACGTTTGTGTCTTGATATTAGAGCTTTTTACAGTTTTCCCAGTGAAATTAGACAAATTTAAACTATTAACTTTGGGAAAATTCAAACTCAGCTGGATTTTTGTTAGCCCGCAGGTACCGAGGTTAGTCCCGGGACGCGCCGAAATATAGAGAATTAAAAATCAAGAAATAATTCGTTATGAACACGCGAACATGAATTTAATAATAAACTAAAATTAAACCATTCAGACCACGATTTATAGACAGAGTTTGGATGCTGTAGACGACGGAGACTTTATGTCCAGTACGGATCCTGATCTGACAATTGTGGATTTATATTTTTGGGTACGATTGAAACAAATTGTTTACAGTGAACAATTACAAGACGGTGTAGAACTATTAAAACTAAGTATGACGAATACTCTACCACTGGCGGAAAATCCAAATTCTTTTAAAGAGTTTAGACAGTGGCGGCGTAGCGTGGGTTGGCACCCAGGGCGGTTTTCTAATGAGCACCCCCAAAATAAAACAAGAAATACTAAACGTGCTTACGGGACTCTATTTTACTAAAGTGTTCTATTACATTATCAAAATTAACTTTCCTGTCCTTTTCAATAGATAAAATTGAAAGATTGATTAGTCGCGTTGGGCTCATTGTGCACCTTATGTTCATAATTTATAATAATATTTTGTCTATTAGTGATAGTTTGCTTTTGTTTAATGAATTACATACAACTATCAACAGCACCTTTCTCTTGTTAGATGGACAAACTCAGCCATATCCAATATGACCATTAATATTTCTTAAATATTGCCCTTCTGTGTTAAGATAAATTTAATCAGCATTTGTTACTAATATAAAATAAACTCGTCTATTAACCTAGAAAATATGAAGTCAATATCATTGAAAATAAATGTCTGGTAAATTTTTGCGGTTTTCTCGGATTTCATTTCAAAGGACGTGTCGCATTTGCATATACACCCCTCATTTGATATCGATGCCACCAATTCTAGAAATCTAATAGTTACTAACGATTGTGAGTAATGAAAATTTGTTGCATTGGAACAGCTAAAAAGTACTATGTGTCAAATGTTAACGCAAAGTAGAAAAATTATAATTAAGATGTATCAAAGTCAAATCAAAACTTTGTTAAATCTATTGACTTCTAAAAAACAAATTTAGCGTTGCATAGTGCGACTACGAACATCAATTGTATTTTTTTAAATTAAATCATATAGTTAAATTAATTTTTTTATGTATTTGTTCCACTAATGGTGCATTAAACTGTAGACTGTAAACGTTTGAAAATCAAAGAGATAATTATTTTCGACAATTTAAATTAATCAAAATGTATTCATAATTCAAATACTTTGCCCAATCTTAGCCTGTTTTGTACATTGTTTAATAAGCAATATTTGCATACATTCATGAAAGGTAAATATAAAAAAATGTATACAGTGTGTCTCCGTACATAATAATACCTAGAAATACAATAGACCTAAGTTTTCATATCTCGGGAGAAATGAATGCATTATAAATAGCTTTAGTTACTTTTAAAAAATCTGATGTTGCCAGGCACATGACTTTATCATACTATATATAAAATTAATAGTTTAGCTGCATGAGATTCTATTTGAACGAGATCGGCTATGTCTGCATTAAAATAAAACTAGTAGAACTAGACAGATATCTCGATTAAAGCTGCGTTCGGATGTTGTACTCCGTTGACACCGGGTACACCGTCCAAATGACACTTACGTGTTAGTGGGTGTAAAAAGTGTAACGGTGTTCAATATCCGAACGCAGCCTATATTGACAGTAGTATTTTCAAAACATTAGCGTTTGACACTAGCTACTGTCATTAGAATCAAAAAATCTGACATATCCTGGCTACTAGTTTTAATGCAGTACGACCGATCTCGATGAAATAGAATTTGCTCATGCAGCTAAACTATAAATTCTACCAAAAAATGTCATATACATAAATTATAGAAAATTTCCTCTCCTTTAATTTATTATTTAACTATTTTGACGACATTACACAAATAGCGGTTCATTTACAAAATCTTCGAAAAATGCTAAGAGTAAACCACCAGTTCCTTTGGACCCTTTTCAACAGAAAGCTTTTCAGCTCTAAGTTTGGTTATGAAACTTCTAAATATGAAGTTTTGTCCCGATACCTTTAGTAGTTTCTCCGGAATCGTCGCCACAAAAACGGGTACACACACACACACATACACACACACACACACACAGACATTTTTTTGTACCTTGGTCAAAAATGTTCAGGGGACCCAAAAAGACATATTTCCGCTAAAATCTCAAAAAATTTTTTTGGCATGATTACAATACTTTACATACTGCGTATGATAAAGTAAAAAGGTTTGGAAAAATGTTTGATTGGTTATTATATTTTAATACAAAATTAAATGTCGTTAAGCCCATTTTCGCTTTATGCTGTTTTTGGGTTGAAACTTGAAGATGATGAATTTGCATTATTATACAGGGTGTCTCAACAGTGCGATCTCGGAAGATTGTGCCTCTGTTAATGAAGATATTTTAAAACTGATTTCACTCATAAATACAGAACGCCGAGGCGTACATTTAAAATTATTAGCGTGTATACAGAGTGTTCCATAAGGTAGTAACAACTCAAAGTTATGTTTTTTTTCTTAATGGAACAACCTATATTTCGTCACAATTTTGAATTCCTCGCAAAATTTTACAACAATGAAAAATAACATTACCTACCCTAAACTTTATACTTTTTGATTAATTGGCATTTTTATGGAAAAACGGCAATCTAAGAAAAATTGTATATCTCAATACCGGTTTTTAATTTTATTGCTATTTCTGCACAAAAAAGTACTAACACACACCACTGCTAAAATAAACAATTGCAGAGATAACTAGTCTTCTTCATAAAAAAATCGATTTCTCTATCAATAAGTGCTTCTACACCTACATTAACCATTAAACCAGCTAAGCATTTGCCTAAATTACTGTTTTCTCGCATGATTTCATCGCTTTTTTTTAAAATAAATCAAACATTTGATCACATCTGCAATTTAATATAATAATTTGAAATAAAATTTTACTTGTAGGCCATGAAAAACTGTGCTAAACAAGTTATCAAGGTATCTGTGAGTGGTGGTGATATTGTTAGGTTAGATTTGCATAATTTTTGGAAATATGGAACTTTTCTCAGGAGGAACTAATGACATGGTGTGGGTTCTTGGCAAATGCAACAAAAATGCGATCTGCACAAAAAGGAACTAGCACACACTAGAGCTAAAGTAAACGTTACAGAAATAACTTGTCTTCTTCGTAGAAATTTACATAAAATTACCGTTATAAATTTCTTGCAAAACAATATTAAGTATTAATCTTTATCGAAAAATAAATATATAAAGATATTAAGTTGCGTTACGAATTGCTTTTATTTTAAGATAACTAGAACAACACCTGCTCTTTAACTACAACGTTATATCAGCTTTATACCTTAATAACCTGTTTAGGACAGTTTTTTATAGCCTACAGAGTATAAGTAAAATTTAATTTCAAATTATAAAATTAAATTGCAGATGTGATCAAATGTTATGATTTATTTAAAAAAAAAATGAAATCATGCGAGAAAATAGTAATTTAGGTAAATACTTAGCTGGTTTAATGGTTAATGTAGGTGTAGAAGCACTTATTGATAGAAAAATCGATTATTTTATGAAGAAGACTAGTTATCTCTGCAATTGTTTATGTTAGCACTGGTATGTGCTAGTACTTTTTTGTGCAGAACGATGCGTAGAATTCAAAAAAATTATCAGATACATGGTGCTCCATTTAAAAAAATTAACTTTCTTAGGAAAAACACTTTGATATATTCTGTTGCAGATTATGACCTCGCTGTACATGATTTAGATATGGTAGGTAATCACGCTAATAGAACGCTTCTTACTTAATTATAATCTAAGCGTGCGCTATAAAAATAAAAACAGGTATTGAGATATACAATTTTTCTTAGACTGCTGTTTTTCCATAAAAATGACAATAAATCAAAAAGTATAAAGTTAGGGTAGGTAATGTTATTTTTCATTGTCGTAAAATTTTGCGAGGAATTCTATATTATGCCGAAATATAGATTGTTCCATTAAAAAATCTAAATAAGTTTGGGTTGTTACTTCCTTATGGAACAGCCTGTAAACACGCTAATAATTTTAAAATGTGCGCCTCGGCATACTGTACAGGGTGACCCAGCGAAGCGGCAAAGTACGTTAATGGCCTTAAGGAATTGAAGTACACATTTCTTTCATATAGGAAAGTTGTAAATAATCACTCGGTCTATAACCAGAAAATATTGGCATATATACAGGGTCTCCAATAACGGAGTGCCAACACAAACTTATGTTTTCTTTTTTAATGAAACGCTAGGTATATTGTTGCAGATTTTGATTCACAGGTTTGAGCTGACTATTTTGATATGAACTTGTATTAGGCTATTATCAACTGTTTCCGAGATATTGTCAAATTAATGTCAAAAAGATGCATTTTTCAAAAAGTTATTCTGAGGTAACTAATTAAGATGGAGAAACGAGACAAGTCTTTCCAGACAGTAAAAATAATGCTCTTTTCGATAGCTATGATCGATTTGAGTTTTTCTTATGATTTATTGGAGATAAATTGAGGTTTGCTGAATGTCAAATAACTTAAGCATTTTAAATAGAATGGCCTGTATATTTTAACAGTAGCGTACAGTTCGATAAACCAGCTTTCTAAAAATGCCATATCTAATAGGTCTTTTATTACCAGATTTAAAAGTTATTTAGCATCAAAGTCGAAATTTTTATCTAGTCTTACATTATGTGATATAAAATATCTAGTTGCCATGATAAAAATCAACATGTTAGGTTTATAATAGTTCTATGGTAGTTCCATTTAGTGTGAAAAGCAAGAGGATTTCTGTGTTGTTAATCATTAGAATATTTTTTTTTTATATTTGACTTTTTGCATGCTTTTTTGTTTCACGTTTTATTTGGTAAATAACAATTTATGATAAACAATTTGCTTTTGTTATGAGTTGTTGAAGTTCATCGTGACTAAATATTCACAATACATCCATTATTTTGAAATTGAATTAACAATTTTATTTATCGAAGTCTCCTCTTAGTCGGAATTCTGGCATTTGGATATCTTTCGCCGTATACTCTTTGCGCGAGAAAGGCATTCCTAATATAAATACAAGCTCATCTTTAGTGTAGTTCATAATTGCAGATATTTCGTATACAGGGTGTGTATAAATTGGCGGAAAAGCTATACGTGGCGATGTTCTTCGTAAAATTCTGAGTCAACAATCTTTATACTAAAATGTTGTAGCGTCATTATTGTGCCCTCAGGAGCCATTTGCAAGAAACCTAGATTTGGCAACGCTGAATCCAACAGGTGTTTGTGTTACTATGCACTGTAAACAATGGGTCCGTATACCATATACATATCGGCATACTCATTAAACGTATATTCCATGTTGAACGAACGAAAAGATAACGTAAAATACAATAACTAATAAACTAATTAACTAATGAACTGTAGGAATAATCACGGTAGAACGGTAGAACTGACGAAATTAGCACAAACAAGTCAAATTACTTAATTTGATTATACAACTGTCAAAAGTGACAAATGCCAAAATTAAGTTACCCATGTTCTACAGTGTTGCCGAATGTATTTTTATGACAAAATTAACGAAATGCCGAAATTAAAAACAAACTTTTTAGGCAGAAAGATAACATTTAGGAAAAGAAAAATTTTCAATATTGTTCTTTATTCTAAACTGCAGCTTCTCCATCAATAGATTTCAAATAATAACACCATTCAAGAGATCGGATATCATGACTTTGGAGACCTCGTGAAGACTCAAGAAGCACGGTACAACATTTTAGATTATAGATTGTCTACTCAGAATTTTGCGAAGAACACCGCCACGTGTAGCTTTTCCGCCAATTTATACACACCCTGTATATGTATATATGAATTTAATTAGTTTTAAAAAATCTTCATTAACCTCTGCACAATCTTCCGAGATCGCACTATTGGGACAACCTGTAGATGTTGGTGTAAGAAAGAAACAAAATATTATTATTTGGTCATAGTACGATAAATTAACTGTGTCATGTACAGTTATTAACTTAATAAAAGGAAATAATCAATTATGTGAGACTAGACACAGCATTTTACAGTTTTCCAAGTCTGTTTAGAATTCAAATTATAGATTTTTTACCGTGCACGTCTCAACGGTAAAAGCTCACGGGGCCAACTGCGTTATTTGTTCAATATTTGAACAGTCGTTAGTCTGACATGACACCATAGTCCGTACCAAACAGCCGTAACCATGGTTCCATTGGTGCGGACTTCCAACATTTCGGTGTGTCAGTTTCGTAATTGTCAAATGTAACGTTTGTACTTAAAAATTATTTTTCCCTCGCGATCCTTCACCCCACCGTCAGCCAATTTTCGCTGCGCGGCCCGCATTATAGGCCATGTCAAAATTGTCACTGTAATATGAATCAGCAGGTCATAGCGCTAACCGTAGCGATCGGCAGCGTGCTCATGCTGTCCATCACTACAATCGTCTTCTACAGGAGATCCAGGAAACTGAAGGAGACGCAGTTGAAACTCAAGAAGCACCGAATGCTCACCAGATACGAGAACGACCATCGCATATTCTCCGATCTCTCGATGAAGCAGAGTATACCGGATAGTATACACGCAAGGAAGAAGGAGGATATCATCATCATGCACGAGTTACAGCTTGGGGAATCACTGATGAGCAGTGGAAATTACGAGGAGGGTACGAAACATTTGGCGAACGCCGTCTCCATGTATTCGAACCCTGAGAAGTTCCTCAGGACCCTCAAAGGGTGCTTAGAACCATTCGTGTACAAGATGCTTCTTGACACTTTGGTCTTAGGCACTGGCCTCAGAGGAAACTACGATCCTTTCGACAAGTATGCGTTCCAAAACTCCAACTTTTGCTACTATAAGTAGCGATGACGTCAAGAGTCCTTCCTCAATAGTGTGCGTCACCCACTGTATATGAGTAATAGTGTTTTTTTTTTTACCGCTTTACTATAGTTGTCAACATGGAGTAAATTAAAAAGATAATACTGGTTATAAGTGTAGTTTCATTTTTATCGGTTATGGTGCTTTGAAAACATGATAGAGCATCTCATTTCCAATAAGAAATCTCCCAAATTATCTTATGTAACGCGTCTTATGAAGATGCTGCTTCTCTAATACCATTACATTCGCATATGTCCAGAATTTACAAAGAAAATTTGGATTTATGTCTTGAGATTGACAACAAAATATTAAATAACCAAAATTTTCATAAATTCAGTATATTTTCGGAACGACAAAATTAAAAAAGTAAATCCACGAAGCCAATTTTGGTCAATCGCTCACGATGTCTTGACTTAATGTGTGATGGTGGGTTTAGTCACCTTTACGTAGTAACAAATAAGCCTGTCTATAACTCTATTAAAAAAAAACGGTTATTACCTAATATACTACTTGAACAGTGAAGAACCTTTGATTTTCTCCCTAAGTATATAACCCTATTGTTAGCGAATGTGGAAGATGAAAGATAGTTTCGAATCAAGAATCAAGTTTCGATCTCACAGAACTGTCCGTTTACCGATAGCAGTTTTTTGCTTATCGCATTGTAACAAAAACCGTTAACAGTAAAAAGTGAGTCTAGTTACTCATGTATTTACAAATAAGCGTGTTTATAATCTTCTATCACTGGCCCAATATCTGAATTAATCCAACAAATAAAATAGTTCCTAACACGGCCAATCCTGACTATAGCTTTGCTCTCAAAGCCAGTCTCCAGAACTATTGTCGTCAATGATAAACTTGGTCTCAGTAACTCATTTAAACTTCCTTTCGACAATTGATAATAATTTGCTGAAATACATAGGTGTTACTCATTCAACAATAATCAAGTTGCCAACATGTATTACTTTTCCTTTTGCGTTCAAAACGCTAAAATTTCAAAACATAGTCAAATAATTGCAAAAAGCAAACCACCTTTCAGCTCAGCTAAATATATTAGCATGTTAAGCTATAACCTTTAAGCCCAACAAAATAAACAAATATTCGCAAAGGGTCATCCTTTCAGATCATGAACATAAACAAATAAGCAAAGGACTAATCATCAAGTTTAACAAGATAAACAAATATTAGCAAAGGGCCGACCTTTCATCTCCAACAATATAAACAAATATTATCAAATTGGTAACTATTCATCTCAACACGATAAACAAATATTAGCAAAAGGTTAACCTTTCAGCTCAAAACCATTTAGATATTAGCAAAGGGCTAACCTTTCAGCTCAACAAAATAAATTACCTACCACGCCAGTAAAGGGCTGACACAAATATATATTTGCAAAAAGCTAACCCTTCAATTCAACAAAAGAAATAAATTTTAGAAAAGGGCTAACCTTTCAGCCAAACAAAATAAATTAACATTTGAGTAAAGAGCTGACCTTCAGCTCGACAAGATAAACAACGTTACAACTAACCTTTCAACTCAACAAGATAAAAATATTAGCAAAGGGGTATCCTTTCAGCTCAAACCCAATCAAATATGTTAATATTAATCGTAGATAACTAACGTAGGTAGATAAACAAGTTGTTTCAGTACGAGATGAACTCCCACGATTTATTGATAGATTAACAAAAGGCTAAAATTTTTAGAAAATAAGTCTAAAAGTTTTCCATGTTAATTTTCCTGGCAAAAAAAGTGTCGCAAAATCTTAAAATCAAATTTTCAGCCATACTGTGCATTTTTATAATGAACTCCGCAATAATGAAAAGTTGATTCAGGATATATATTTTCTTTATGCCTTTATATCCACAGCTTATATCGAAAACTTAATAGGTGATATAAAAAATAAAAAAAAATAGTTTTTAACATATATTTTGCGTATCTACTACCCATAGCTCGCGGGAGTGCTACGCCTATGACAACATGTCGATCGCGGCATAATTTAAAGATAAAAGATAGATCTGAGGTAGATCTTAAGTAGACAAAAGTTGGTCACCCCTGGTCTATACTGTAGAATATCTGACACAACTTACTATAATAATCCAGAAAATCCGCATTTTCCAGCATCTCAGCTAATTATCCATCCACATTCAACTAAATCATCATCAATACAAACAAACAATACATTATGTCAATAATAATCCATAATACCTTTGCGACCGGTTTTTCTGCGATCTGTTTTACCGATACACAAGTTATTACGAACAAACCTATACAAACCCCAACACACAAAATCACGTAAATCCGACTTACCGTGTGCCGGTGTGCCGCAAAATCACATCGTAGTCGTTCACGGTCCTTTCGTCCACATGATAATAGCACTCGCGCAAAAAACAAAGTCCGAAATTCGCGAAGATATGTGATAAACGGGAACCGGAGGTCCCGCGCCAGCCATATTGAATACTACTGACAGCTCGCATACGGGCAATGTGCAAAGCTGGTTGCATAGACTACATTGTAAATGATTCGACTGCTATGTTGAATTGGGATGTATTCTATTGAAAATGAGATTTTTATTGAATTATATTTATTATTGTTGCGAGAAAATGTGTACCTACTATGCGTTTGATGTTGTGATTTTACCTCGAATGGTATTGTTTGTTGTGTTATAGGATATTGAAATTGTGATGTTTAATACAAAATCGAATGTTTCTAGAAAATAAGAAATTGTAGGCACAAATAAGAAGCTAACAAATTTCAATAGGTAGCGCCATCTACTGAACATTCTCCTAAAATAACCCTCAACCCACGTTAACCTCCAACAAAAAACCTACTATACCGACCGCGAAACGTCACTGTCACACCAACAACATCCCGAATGTTGATTCCCTTGTCCTGTGTGCGAATGTCATTGAATTAAACAGGAAATTCACGATACAATCATCCGATATGTATTCATAATTAACTACTTAGTGACTCCAACACATATTCCAAGCCCGACAATGTGCTAATAGCGAAAAATTAGCCGCGTTTCTCAGCGATGTTGCAAGTAACAATTTGTGATATATTACCTTTTTGTTATTGAGAAGTGGGCACCCACTTTCTTTCGTGTTTACTTTCAAATGGTATGGCTGTAAATTTACCAAATATGCCTGTGAGGAAGTACAGACGTGATATTAGCGAAGTTAGCGGCTGCCTGAAGTACATGATCTTCGGGTTCAATGTTTTATTTTGGGTAAGTCGAACGTTTGATCATTTTTAGGTATCGTAAATTAAATTTTTTGGTTGTAGCTCTTAGGATTGGGTATCCTGACTGTCGGGGTATGGGCTTGGAGTGAAAAAGATACGTTTAATAATCTCTCGAAGGTGGCAAACGTGGCTCTAGACCCAGCGTTTATATTGATTTGTATAGGTTCGTAAAATGATGATTCATATGATTATTTCTTGGAATTTTTCCTGAATATTATTTGTTTCCAGGTACTGTCACCTTTATTATTGGATTTACTGGTTGTGTTGGAGCATTACGGGAAAATACATGCTTATTAGCATCGGTGAGAGTTGCAGATTCTTTGTTTGTTTTGGTGGCCTAATTTACTAACCCGGTTTTGTTTTAGTATGCAATTTTCCTTTCGGTTTTACTTTTATTCGAGATGACCGCCGGAATCCTAGGTTTCATTTTTAAAGATTGGGTGAGTTGGTGTTTTTTAATATTATTTTTTGTTGGTTTTGAATACGATGATTTATTTTAGTTGACGCAATTTTTAGGTTTATGTGTAATGGGCAAGGATGTAAAAGCATAATTTACCGCTTAAATTACCGTAATTAATGGTAGTTTACCGATTTTCAATTACCATAATTTATGACTTAAGACCCAGTTCTACCTCTCCTAAAACGCGTTTGCAAATAAAAGCGTTATTTATTGTTCAAAGTTTATGAAATTTTTTATGTAACTTCCTAGATAAATAACGAGTTGGGCTGGATGAAAAAAAAAATTTTTTAAAGATAAAAATCAATTTTACTTCTACGTCTTTGGTTTTTTTCAAATATAAAACATTTAGCCCAACTCATGATACAAAAATAGATTTTTTATTTAAGTACAATTTTAATCTAAACATTATAATTGCGATAACAAAGCGTAATTGCCAGAAATGTATGTAATTTGCCTATATTACGGGCCCGGTGTAGACAGCAGACGTTAGCAGTTTTAAACACCGCCTATAACTACGCCACGCCTACTGCTATTTTTAGATTAGACTGTTCACAAGTTACGACCGTATATTGAATCGGGAGAACCGAGTTCTCGCATTTCACATTTATACGCACGGTTTACAAATTTAACACACGATAAAAGTCATATACTGTATGATATTATACTTAGTGTAGTTATACCCGCTAGGTGTTAGGTACATTTGTTTAATAATCGGTAGAAGTCGTGGCAAAATACCTAAACATCCGCATCTGCCCTCTAGACGAATTAGTAAAAGACGACTACGTACCACCTAAGTTAAAATATATGTATAGATAATCTAAAAGAACAATATTGTAATTATTTAATTACAAATGAGACAAAGAGACCAGAACAGGACTCAAATAAACATTTTATTTAAAATGTCGGTTTTGTGGACAGGAAGAGACAATTAGCAGTGACGAACTTGGGTCGGCTCTAATGGATATTAGTTCAGCGACTGTATTGGGCAGTGTTACAGCGAGAATTGGATATAGCTAATGCCTGAATTTGTTTTCATTCATGAATCTTGCATTCATGACGCCCAAAACGTTATAAAATATAGCGAACTTGTAGGTGACAAAATATTTGGGATTTATATAAATGGTTTGGGGAACTTTGCACTATGTATATTATGATTTTACTTTATCATACGTAGTATGTAAAGTATTGTAATCGTGCCAAACAAAATTTTTGAGGTTTTAGCGGAAATGTCTTTTTGGATCCCTTGAACATTTTTGACCCAGGTAAAAAAAAAAAATTCTGTGTATGTGTGTGTGTGTTTTTTTGGGCGACGATTCTGGAGAAACTACTAAGGTATCGGGACGAAACTTCATATTTAGAAGTTTCATAACCAAACTTAGAGCTGAAAAGCTTTCTGTTGAAAAGGATCCAAAGGAACTGGAGGTTTAGTCTTATAGCATTTTTGAAAGATTTTGCAAATAAGCCGCCATTTCTGGAAATTTGTCGAAATAGTTAAATAATAAATTAAAGTACAAGAAATTCTGAACAATTTATGACTATGGCATTTTTTGGTAAAATAACTAGTTTAGCTGCATGATGAAACTCTATTTTATCGAGATCGCTGCATTAAAACTAGTTAGCCAGGATTTGTCAGATATTGTGATTCTAATGACAGTAGGTAGTGTCAAACGCTGATGTTTTGACAATACCTACTGTCAATATAATCAAAATATCCGTCTAGTTCCAGTAGCTTTATTATAAGATGCAGACATGGCCGATCTCGATCAAATAGAATCTCATGCAGCTAAACTATTAATTTTATATATGGTATGATAAAGTAATGTGCCTGAACGCATCAGATTATTTTTTTTTTATTTTTGTCTTCGTGTGTCACTGCCGTGCGTTCGTTCGATATCCAGCATGTTTATAAGTAGATGTATTAGGTCCTCATTGCTCGATTTTAATTAATTCCTTTCTAAATTGAAGTCCATAAATCTGCGATGAGTTATCATGAGAATACATTTTTGTCAATTTACTATACTGTATGTATGTCACCCTGTTAAAAAGATTAAATATTATAATAGCAAGCGCGCTCTCTCTAAATTAAATCAATATATTTTCTTTTACCGCCTGGTGGCCGCCAGCCAGCTGTATGCAGTCCGGGATGCATATGCGTCCGTGATGAGTGAGAACACTAATACATTGTAACATGAGCGAAAGCGAAAGCGCCGACGCGCGGCGACAAACTGGCTGAGTACTTCCCCTTCGAATGTATTCGCGTCGGCTATGCTCCGCCTTTGCCTGCTTCCTCCAAACCCCCCAACTTCCCCTTATCATAAAACTGTGGCCTGGTTGACGTTGGTGGGGGCCAGGCAGACCACTCCCAGCAAAAAAAAACATCGCAACGAAATATTTCGTTTGGAAGTTGCGATGTTTTTAAAACGGAGCCTTAAATTATCATGGTAATTTACTGTAAATTTAAATTATCGGTAATTTACAAAAAAATTTAATTACCGTTAATAATTTACCGGAATTTATAAATTAATTTCAAAAACGTTCCATTAGTAGTTGCGTGAATGCACCCCACCACTCATAAGCAGTCGACAAGTGCACTGTTGTTTGTGATATGCCTGGGAGCTACTTAGGGATGTAAGAGCGTAATTTATTGGGTAAATTACTAAATAAATTACCGTAATTAATGATAATTTCCGGATTTTTAATTACTGTCGAGACCGGATATAACGAACTCCGGATATAACGAACGCCCGCTTGTAACGACCAAAAAAGAAAGTCCTGTCAGATCGCCGTATAGTTACATGTATGTTTAGCTCGCTTATAGCGAACGCGTATATAACGACCGCCCGGATATTACGACCAACTTTTTATCCATTTTTAGTTCTACAAGTTCGGTTATAACGACCAGTTAACGAACACTCGGCACAAAGTCTAGCCGGATGTCTCCTGCCCGCAAAACTTAACCTATTTTCGCCAACAGGACTAATAGGAGAACCCCTACCGTTTGTTTCACTATTCCGCGGTTACGTCTCCTCTATTTCCCACCTCTATTTTTCTTATCTCGTAAGACTTTTAGCTTGGATATATGCATTAATACAACAAAGTTTATTTAAAAAAATATGTAGCTATGTACAGGGGATTTCTTTAAGAGCGACGCATTTCGCTTTTTCAATTAAAAGACTTGTGGGTTGGTTATGGAAATGATTTTTATTTCAAATGAAAGTATAATCGATGCTATTATTTATGGAATACGACATCATTCAAATGTCCGCCGCGGAAGCGCTGGCACGAGTGAATACGCTGGACCCAATTTTCCATGACTCGAGTACACAAATCGGTCGAAATACCAGGAATTTCGCATTCGATGTTGGCCTGAAGATGTTCTAACGTTTCTGGCTTGTTGGCATAGACCAGCGATTTAATGTAACCCCAAAGAAAATCTAAAGGGATTAAAGACAGAAACGTTAAAACACTGCAGGCCAAAATCGAACGCGAAATTCCTGGTATTTCGACCGATTTGTGTACTCGAGTCATGTAAAATTGGGTCCAGCGTATTCACTCGTCCAGCGCTAAAGCGGCGGACATTTGAATGATGTCGTATTGCCGTAAATAAAATATGCCATAAGTAATGGCATCGATTATACTTTCATTTGAAATAAAAAAAATTTCCATAACTAACCCACAAGTCTTTTAATTGAATATTCTGTGTTCTTTATTATGTATTCTGTTGATTTTATTTCATTTTTATTCAATTTTAGTAAAGTTTTTATTTATTAACTTAGAAAAAACATCAAATTATCGCATGTCTGCTTATAACGAACGACCGGTTGTAACGAACTAGCGCCATGGCCCCTTGAGTGTTCGTTATATCCGGTCACGACTGTACTTAATTCAGCGGAGCCAATAATGCACATTTTAAGTCACAAGCCATCTACCTACTATCAAATTCATGATTTAAAGAAATGTTCTGGTGATTCGGATAAAATGTGATCGTTGTTTGTGAAACTAGGCGTTGTTGTTTTGTGAGTGGGTAATAAATTACAGTATTTTATACTATAATTATGCTGTTAGACTGGTATAAAAAGTATTTTTATTGTAGTCCCTGCTTTCATTTTAATAATGAATTCTGCTATTAAATCAGGAAAAGCATCAGCGATTGGTGGTTATCTACAATATAATGACTTATAAAGCTGTACCGAATTTTTTTTTACATAACTTACTGTCATCAATAAATTATCATTTTGAATTTCCCGGTAATTTAAGAATATATAATTTACCAATTGCACTTTTTAATTACGTGGTAATTTAAATTTGAAAGTAATAAAGGAGAAATAAAGTAATAGTTTTAATTTCAGCGGTTATTTACTGAAAAAATTAATTACGGAAATTTAAGATCCTTAAGTCAGATTGCTAGTTATTTACAAAATAATGACTTTTATTTACCAAACATTTTTTTTATTAACATAAGCAACATTCATAATCTACAGTGATCGGTATTAACGCTGGTTTAATTTAACATTTCGAATTTTTAATTACCCGGTATTTTGAACCAGCGTAATTCACCATTTAGAATTTTTAATTATTTGGCAATTTAAGCCACCGTAATTTACCATTTTTAATTTTTATTTATTTGGTAATTTAATATTTGAAATTAATAATTTGAATTTACTTACGTTTACTTTTTTTAAATGTTAGCTTTGTCTAGATAGTGTAAAATGTGGATTTACATCACTCCTATAACAACAATATTGTGAAGAAACAATGTCATTTGTTGAAATTGTGCTTTCATCCAAAAATACAATGAATTTATGAAAATTTCGGGATGATATTGATATTATTATTTTATTTTTTCAGATAAAATCTCAAGCTACAATAGGCTTCCAGACGTTCATAATTCACTATCGTGAAGATCCAGATCAGCAAAACTTAATCGATTGGATACAAGAAGATTGGGTAAATATTATTTGATGTTTTAATTTACAATTTTACTCATATTTTTTACATTTTAATATTTTTTTTAATAGTTGCAATGCTGCGGCATTGAAGGTCCAAAAGATTGGGACCGCAACAACTACTTCAACTGTTCGTCGAAAGAAGTTGGTAGCAGAGAGGCATGCGGAGTACCTTTCTCATGCTGTAAACGTCAACCAAACGTAAGTTTTTGTTTATCGTAACTTTCAGTAGTTTTAAAGTGGGTATTTATTTTTTACATTTTTTATTTTTAATTGTGTCGTTACAGGAGATAATAAAAAATAAACAGTGTGGTTACGATGTTAGAAAACCAGGATTTGTAAGTATCAATTCTTTATGTATTTCTTAATTATAAAAAGATCTATCACAACTTTTTATTATCTACTTTTTTCTGATGTGACCCTGAATATAGCTGTTGAATAACTCGAAAAACTTTCACTTTGCGTTAACTTAAGCTATCTGCTTTTATAGTATTAGTTATTTTCTCTAAGTACCTATTACTTTTTGTATTGCTTTTGTTGTTTAAATAATTAGCTTGTTCAAGATGCCACAAACAACAAAATCAATATTTACTAACAAGAGTTGTGGAAATACAAGGCGTTTTCTCAAATAACTGAAAAAAGTAACTAAGGGCCGATATATTCACCTATCGTGAAACTGTTCGTTATCTAAACGACAAGATAAATGGTAAAAATGTGTCTATTCACCTGTCGTTAACGTTACCGACCGGATAAATACGCTTAACGATCAAATTTATTTAGCGATCGAATGAACCTGCCGTAAACTAATGACGAACACTTTGATTGGTCACAGAGCATGTGCTGAATGTCAAACAAAATGTCAAACTGACAAATATTTACCTACGTACGTGGTGCTGTATTAATTGAAGTCATTATTTAGTTAATATGGCCGAATTTGCTGAATTCGTCTTTCATACCATTTTTTTTTACTTTTGGTCGTCTTTTTTAGTTGATGCGGTTAGAAATGGGTGCGAATGAATTTTGGTTACGTTTTCTCAATGTCTATCAATGTCATTTACGGCGCTACATCTAGCGGCAATTAGTCCAAGTTATGATCCAAGTGTTGATTTAGTACACCTTTTTTACCGACATTTGATACTGTACTGCCGAAAAACATTCGTTAGCGATGTTTACGTCCTCGTTGCCTGACGATAACTTACAGATCGGTGAAAAGACAGATTCATTTTTAACGCGAACGTTAGCGTAATCTGTTCGTTGGCTAACGACAACTTTGACGATAGGTGAATATATCGGCCCTAAGAGTTGTAACATTGTTTTTGTAATTTTCTTTAGTTAAATATATGCCGTTGATGTATACCAAATTTGATTTGCCTAGAACTATTATTTAAAAAGTTACAGGACTCTTATAAAGTTAAGAAAATGTATTAAAATTTATTTAACACATAGATACTTAGATAAGTAGATAAAGTATTCACAAAAATGACATTTTATGACAAATTAATAATGAACTTCTTTCATATATAATACCATCTTTTTTCAAGGTCACTACACTGAAAAAAAAACTAGTTTGAATCAAAGAAGCAACATATTAGAAATATATTGGCTCTGAATAAAAAATTTATGGGACGAAATAAATAATTAGTGTTTTTCTTTTTTTAACAGTGTACATGGTGTCCCACGCTAGACTTAAGAATCAAAATACACGTTTCTTCCATATTTCAAATTTGTAGATAAATCATTTGCTATACAGCCAGAAAATATTTTCATGCTTACAGGCTGTCCCAGAACAACGTACCAACACCAACTTCTGTTTTTTTTTTAAATGGCACGCTAGGTATATTGTTGCCGTTTTTTTATTAGGATTTGTATCCTAATTGTTTTGACATTTTACTAGGCTATTATCAATTGTTTCTGAGATAGGAATAAATAAACAAGTGAACTCTTTTTGGATAAAAAAAATATCACACTTTTTGGTAGTTATTGTTGATTTGAAATTGTAGTATATTTTTTCCGGAATAAATAGAGGTTTACTATATGTGAAATAACTATATGTGAATTTTAAATGCATATCTTGAAATACGTGGAAAGATATACTTTTAAGCGATACTTTTACTATCCAAAATAAGTTCTTTTGTTTGAGTTCTTTTGTTTCTTTATCCTTTGTTAGTTACCTCAGAATGATTTTTTTGAAAAATGCTCTTTTTTTACATCAATTTTACAATATCTCATTATCTACAACTTTTATATATCGAAGTAACGTGTGTTTCGATTTCTCAAGGCCATCAACGTACTTTGTTTCTACCGTGGGACACCCTGTACATTACATAACCATTGCTCTTGAGAAAACGTCTAGAACTTTTTCCACCCTAACCTAAGCTTTCCGTAAGAGATTTCATTTTTCCGTATTTACAACTATAGCTATCTGTCTAGTAAATGCCTTAGCTTGTGCACGCAACATTTGGGACGCAGCCAGGCGAACGCCACATTTACGAGAGGGGTTGCCTTAGAGCTGGTGAAGAATGGATGGAAACTAACCTAGTTCCCGTAGCGGCTGTCACAGTCGGCATTATGGTTCTCAAGGTATAACAAACGCTGTTAAATACGCCTCTAAAATCCTACCCTAAAATTGCATTCGAACCGCATGATTTTTATTTTCTTTTTCCTATTCTTATTATTTATTATTATTAGTTGTATTATTTTGGTTTATGGTTATAAAACATGATAGAAACTTGATAACCGCAGTAAAAATATAGGTTAGGAGTTTGACAGTTCGCCATTTGTGACAGGTGTCAATTTTGTTTGTTGGTATTGTTGGTTATGTAGGTTTCTGTTGTGTTTTATCGCTAGTTTATTGTTTGATTTTTTGTTTTTTTATTTGGTTATGTTTTGTTTTTCGATACCCTTTCAGAATTACGATGTGGCTAAGATTGTCAACGAGCAAGGGTGTATTGCCGCTGTAGAAGAATGGACGGAACGCAATATGATAAGCCTGGCTAGTTATGTTATCTTTATTTTGTTTTTCCAAGTAAGTTTTCTAACATAACCCCAAAAAGCTATCGATTCCTTGTTCTGATAACATGTTTTGTTTGTACACAAGAGAAGATAGACAGGTGTCAGTTGTCATAACCTCACTTTTTCTATTATTTTACACCATAACCCTACTTTTTGTATAAAATCCTGCTACAACATGATATTATTATCGTTCTTTTTGTAGATTCTGGGAATATGCTTCGCGCAAAACTTGCGCGCCGATATTTTTGCGCAGAAAGCTAAATGGTATTGACATTCGCGGGGTCCCACCGCGGTCTAGTACAGTCTGTACTGTCGCGCTGCTTGGGAACCCATTGAGCAAACCGACGTCTAACAAAATAACCGATAACGACTATGAATAAAAAAAGCTAACCTTAAAACGAGAGAAGACACCCGGACAAGACATTCGCTGTACATAACCTGAAAATGAACGGACAATTTGATATTAGTATTATTAATAATGAATGCTTTTATGAATCTAATGACTATGTGATACCAATTGTTTGTTTTTCTGTCCCTTTATATTTGTTTTTTTTGACTTTTTCTTTGTGTCACTGCCACTATGACGTTTCTTGTTACGCAGTTTAGGCGTTGAATTTTAGCAATGCCGTTGTTCTAGTGTACATATTCCGATGTACGTGATGTGTACAAACTGTTTTATTTTTTTTTGTAAAAGTGCGACTCAAATTTGTTTTGTCTTGTAAATTGTAAAATTGTACTAATATTGGTAGTAGAGTATTGTTAAATTTTGTAACATAACGTTAGGAATACTTTGAATTTCTTGTCTTATATAAAAAGAGACAAAGTTGAAGTTGTTTCTGGAGATATTACTGTTGTAAATATATACATATATACATATTGGATATTATTAATAAAATTGACACGTAATCTTAACATGACTTGTGTTTTATTTGAGGTAAACCTGATCATGAATATGATCTACACTTATTTTCCTGATGTTTTCTATCAGTTATGACACTGGGGGAAATTTTTAAGTAGCGAGTGTATCAGTCAGATATATTTTGAATAGTAGTATGGAAACATAAAAAAATTCTCTGAGACGATTTGTTATTTTAAAAAATCCTTGAACACGTCGATTTTTAATTATCAAAATACAATATTTCTGTGAAAAGTTCAATTTCCGACCTTCAATAGGGGTCTTGCATTAAGTCAAAATTAAAAATTAATATGCTCTATTAGTGCCAAACATATACCAGAACCTTCCACAAGTTATTTTTTTAAGATAAAAATCGGTCTCGTCTCTTTAAATATTGATGATATTACAGAAAATAGCTTTGTGAATTGAATATGAAATTGCATTTTGGGTAGAATTAATGGCCCTGAAGACGAATCTGGGCTCCAACATTTTCTCTCGCTCGAGGTTTTCGACAAAAAGTGCGGTAAAAGTGTAAAAAAACTATGATGGTAATCTTTAAAAATACCAGCTGAACACATTCTAGAAACCTGAAAATGGTCTCATAGTAAACCTTAATCTTTGCACTTTTACCTGCAATCCGAAAAGTTTGTTCTAAAATGTTTTTGGAGCATTTACAACGATTCTTTAAGTGGTGTGTTGACGGCTTCATAAAAGAAACGTCAAAAAATGCAATAACCTGACGTGATATGCAACTTTTGATCTCGGTTTTCGCAATCAGCGCAAATAAATCAATCGAAAACGCCTATTTGCTTTCCGTAAACAAACAAAACGAGTATCAAATCAATATTACCCCTATTTTCTGATAATATTCTTGTCTTTTTCTCGATAATATTCTTATGTAAGGCAACAATTTTTCTGAATTACCTTTATGACAAGTAACAGATCTATCAATATCAGTATAACAAATATAGGGTTGCCATTTAAAAAAAGTGTTGATGACGTCATAAATCATAAACAATTGAAGGTCGGGAGTTAAATTTTATGTAAATATGTATATTTTGATAATTAAAAATCGACGTGTCCGAGGATTTTTTCAAATAAGAAACCGATTCAGGAATTTTGTCATGTTTCCATGCGTTTTGTTTACGTGATCACTAATGTGGCCCAAAAAAACAGACTTTTTACTAGAGGGCAACGATCCTCCACAATCTATTGCTTTCCCAGAAGAGAAAATTCCCCCCAAATTTGAGAAAAATCGGTTAACGTTAACACATGCCACCGAGCACCTCAAATTTCCCATTTAAAATATATTGCAATAATGCATCTTTTTTTCCACGATTCAGATTTAAAAAAAAGTTGCGGGAGATTATCTGAAATTGTTCAGAACTTTCCAAGGATCAAATCCACAACCACTGCCAATAATCTAATAATAATTTATGCAAAAATATAGAAAATTATTTCCATTACAATGTATATATCTGTTTAAACAAATGGTATTTGTTTAAACAATGTCAAATTAGTTAATAAATGACAAAAAATACCAATAATCTAATAATTTGTGCAAAATTAGTCAAATATGTGCGTAACAACATATATTTTTGTTTAAACAAATGCTAATTGTTTAAGCAATTTTAAATTAGTAATAAATAATAAAGAACATGTCAATAATGCAATAATAGTAGTTTCTGTCAAAAAAATAATAAATCACGTAACTTTGCAAAATAGTACCCGGTAAAATATTGCTGCCACATTTCTACAATATACTTCTGTGATTTGGTAATATTGGTTTTATGTATTATTTAATATAACTGTTATATCTAGGCAACCTCTTATGTCCTACCGCGGATACATAACAATCAATGTTAATGAAACATCAAAGCTACATATTACATACATTATTTGAACCATTTAAACAACGTTATAACGTTGTTTCATATTTCAAAGAAGGTTGTAAACTTGTATTTATATCGTTGTTGAAATATTATAAAGAACATTATTTCAACAACACAGTGACATCGGTAACATTTTTTGTAATATTAAACATCATTTTAATTACAAGCCATAAATATTATTTGTAATATTTTGACCAGTTATATTGAAATGCAGCATCATTTTGTGCAATATTTGAACAACACTATAGGTATAGCAAGAATGCAACATTTTTATAATATTTTAGCATACTCTTGGATTACGCAGGGCATATAACGGTATCAGACATTAAGCCGAGAACAAACACCAGTAAATTAACATCAGCCGGTGGTCAGGACGAACTTCGAATCGTATGCAATACGTAAATGTCCTCCTCGTTCATCGGAGGGTTCAGTATTTATACTGAAAGATGACGTGAATTGAGATTAGCACTTACCAGCGCCATCTAACAGACGCTAGGCGTACTACCTAACTGATGTACTTATGTAGATAAAATATTGTCAATAAAATGTTGTCATGTAGATAAAATGTTTCAATGTAATATTATCTCCATATTGTAAACATATGATTCATTTATGTAGATCAAATGTGGTCAATGAAATGTTGTCTCGAGTTTGTAAAAATATGATGCACTTATGTAAATAAAATGTTCTCAATACAATGTTGTCTCGAGATTGTATAAATGTGATGTATTTATGTAGATAAAATGTTTCAATGTAATGTTATCTCCATATTGTAAACATATGCTGTATTTATGTAGATAAAATGTTGTCAATGAAATGTTGTCTCAAGATTGTAGAAATATGTTGCATTTATATAGCTAAAATGTTGTCATTGAAATATTGTGTTGATAATGTTAGACAAACATCATAATAACATAACATAATTACATTTACACAAGTTACCTTCTTACAATATTACAGAAAGTTGTTGCAATATTGCTTGTTTAGCGGGTAAATTTGGGGAAAGTATTACCCCATTTTTAGGCTACTTCAGGAGAGGGTGGGGGTGGTGAAAAAAAAATAGTTGTCGTGGATTTGATCCTTGGGAAGTTCTGAACAATTTCTGATAATTTCCCGCATTTTTTTTTTCTAAATACGAAACGTGAAAAAAAAAGGGAAAAATAGATGTATTTTCCAATGTATTTTAAATGGAAAATTTGAGGTGCTCCGTGGAACGTGTTAACGTTAACCGATTTTTCTCAAATTTTGGGGGGAATTTTTTTACGGAAATGTAACAGATTGGGGGGATCGTTGCCCTCCAGCAATAAAAAATATATTGCAAGGTATAAATTTGGACCACCCTAGTGCTCACTGTAGACAGCTTATCATGGAAGCCAAGAAAAAAAAACAGTTATAGATGGCATCAAATAAGCAAATCATTCCTGTAAATGTTACTTAATTAAGAGTATTAATTTATCTGTTGTTGATATAACAGCTTTCAAATTTGATCCTAAAGGATATGGAATAAAATTTGGCCTACAGGTCAAACCACAGAAGGTTTACTTGAATCTATGTTTCTTCCACAAAAATTTTGATATTGCGATGATTAAAAAACATGAATGATGAGAATAGATGAATGTGGAAAGAAGTTGGTAAAAACAAACTTATTTTATTCATATAAATATCATTTGACATCAGATTCACATAAGTCTCACTTATATAATATATACAAAAACTTAATTTACGAATTATATAAGATATACACACAACAGTTATGTGCTACTAGACTAGAATTTCGTAAATATAAACTTATACATTAACAACAGGACGAATTATGTAATAGTGGATAAAAAGGACACTTTTTCCTTATATCTATAGATATATAAATAGAAAAATACAGTTCAGATATATGGCAAATATAATATAGTCGATTTTTCGCTGTATTGATATCAATTTGTAGATACTTCATTTGGTCTAGGAAAACTATTTCCTAACGAGAAGTAAAATAAAGTAAAAAACTATAGAGAATTTGTATGTATAAAATACTGGCGTAAAAATAAACTTTTCTAGAGTAGAAAATAAATAAAAGTTTAAGAGTAAAAAGTTAAGACCGATTGTTGATTTCCTCGTACCAGTAGATACGGTGGAAGGTCTCTCGTTAATGTCTCCAACCATGCCATATATAAAGGTGCAGATACCGTACCTTTTCTTGGCATAGGTAGTGACCTAAATAACACAGATAATTAGAGCAAAATTCATCACAAGCTAAATAAAGCGCTAAAATAAAGCGCAAAAATCCCCCAAAAAATAAAAGAAGATACTCACATTACCACTAGATTGGCCTCACTGGAGTTTTCTAATAATAACTCTCGTAACCTTAATTGTCTGAAAGTCTTTTCCTGCAGTGAAGATATTTCAGCCTCAGTAACTTTACAATCTATAAAAAAAATAATTAATTGATATAGGATCGAATTTTATAGGTTATAAAGAGTATTGTACCGGTTTCTTTATGATCCGAACTCGTCTTGAAATTCACCATGAGATCGTCGAAAAATTTGATTGTTGCATCACTGGGCCTGTCAGATAAATTCACCATTTTCAAACTGGAGTACTCCAATCTGAACTTTGCTAATAAATTAGCCATACTAGAAAAGAAACAATATAATTATAGTTTTTTTTTAATAAGAACCTTAGAGTGTTAAGGGTAATTCCAAAGATAAGAGAATTATAAGATACGTCACTAGACAAGAACCCGCGGTTCGAGAGTGAGATAGATTTGGTCAACGAAAAGATGGCTACCAACAGCTGATTGAGTTTGTATACTAGCGGGTGACATCGGGTGACATAACCTTAGTTTGGTGTTTACAATCCTTGGATTGTGCAAGATTGTGTATGTAGTGTTTTAATAAGCATTTTAATGAGTGGTCAGTTTTTAATTAAAATGTTAATTGTTAATGTGGTTTCGTACTGTTTAGTTTAGAGGTGACTATCGGATACGTTTTATTTTATTTATATATGTGAATATTGATTTGTTTTCATTTGCATTACATAACCTCTAATGTCGGTAACGTTGCCGCCCGTCGTGCATTGTATTCGTTAGTTTAAAGTTCCCGCCAATTCCCGTCTTGTTTGGTCAACGGTTTAAAGCTCACATGCGTTCAAGGTCATCAAATGTGGACCCCACGAAATCAACGGTGGCGACCCGAAGCGTCGCATCTTTATATTCTTTTATCTTTGGTAATTCCATGTCAAACCAACTCAGTTTTATTCCCCACCACCTTGGAGTTTGATAAAATTTTTTACAATTGTTGTCTTCATGTAGTTATCAAAAAACACCAACTTTTATGATATTGTTGTCCCATTTTGCAAGTATGGGTATGCAAATTTTTTAAAATTGTTTCGCACATGATATATTTAAAGGCCGATTGTCGATCACCTAATTAATTTAGAAAGGTGGTATACGTGCCATTTTATAGCCATTACCATGAGCTTTCTTGATATACAACACAATAGGGGTCGTGGGGAAATTTTGTTTTCTTAATTAAAAATTAAAAGTTTTATTTTGATTATTTCAAGACGCTCATTTTTTAAAATAGAAAAAAATCAGATATAGAATAGCTTCCACTGTTTTCAGTTAATTCCCAAAGTTAGATAGTGAGACAGAAATTGATTCATGTATTTAAAAAAAATCTGATATGGCCAGGCACATGACTTTATCATACTATATAAGAAATTCATCGAGATAGTATAGAAAGTTTCTGCTGCGACAGCTTTTTACATCATATACTGTCATGCTAATCAGTTATAAAAAAATACTTACAGCGCACTAGAAACCACTTAAACCTATATAATGTATCGGCTTGTCAATTTGACGTTATGGGACTAACGGACGGTATGATTTGACATAAAGCGCTCCCAATTTTAAGCTCGTATGACTCCTCCTCTTTTATACTATCTCGATGACCTTGTTAAATTTAAAATTCAAATCTTGCACTCCGTATTTTTTTTGTGTCTATTACAGTACGTCTAGCATTATTGATTACTTACTTTTTTTCTTCAACCTCCATCTCTAGTTGGCTACTGGAAAGAGCAAAAACTCTTAATTTGCAGTTTGACCAATGAGCTCTGGTTGAAATTATGTAAGGCAGCAACATGGTTAGACCACCATCGTCATATAACCACCATACATCGATGGTTCCTTTGCTTTGCTTTTGTTTGAAGACAGATATCTTCTCCAAGACGGCTCTTTCCAACTTTTGGCCAGAGGCACTCCTAAACAATATTTTATCTGGTGTTGCTGTCTTCTTGTTCTTCATGTTCTTGTTGACAGCATAACTCTTGGTGTTGGAATCTATAACAAAAATTACCATATTGGAAGTATGTATGAAAAATGAGGTCGCTGGACAGGGGTTTAGAAAAAAAAACAAGTCATATACCAAAAACTCCAGGACAAACATAGATAAATGCAAAATTAGGTCAAATATGGTCAACAAGCAAGCTGATTTCTTGTGCTAGCTTTAGGATGTGGGATGTTTTAAACAATATCTCAGAACGACAAAAGCTAAAAGTATGGAAAAATTGTTAGAATTAAAAATTGAGTTTAAAAAAATGCAGCGTTGTTGTTCAGGAAATATAATTCAATTAATCGAAGCAATCATAACAATTGTTATGAATTGTTCAATTGAACAGGTGGTTCAAAAGATACTAAACTTCAAAGTATTCTGTTAAAACCCAATGGATGAAATGTAAACATAACCTAACACGCATTTTGATTAATATTTCAAAGCATAAACAACTAGGTTATTTATACATTTCTTCTTCTTTAAAAACAGTGAACTTGGTGTAGATTTTGACTTCTTCCCTTGTTTTTCTATCCTACACTGCCGCTCATGGAAGTTCGGAGTTCGGACACATAGTTAACATCAGTTAACATATAGGAAATAATGATAAAACCAATGATAACGTAGCAATAGGCACGTCTATTTCTACCAAATAGCGAACACATTCTTAACGTTGATTTCCAGTAACATACGACATCATTAAATGCGCTAATTAAATGCGTTTCCATTAAAAAGGATTACATACGAAATAACAAATAGTCATAAATACTGCATCTCAGACACATGTTGCGACCCCATTTTTACCAGATTTTTGCATCAAATGCTCGAATTCGTATTCAAACGAGTCTGTGCCTGCAATCTGTAGTTTGCACAAGATAACTCTGTCACGCGGGACATCATGCGACGCGGAAAGCCAACAAGCAAGGAACAGCGTTCTGTAATTATCGCTTTTCATCAGGAACAATTGTCAGTTCGTAAAAATGCAAGAAATAAGTCAACGATAAGTGACACTCTTCACCAATACGAAGAAACATGGAATTTGGATGACGTGTTCGTTTGGGACTATTACGAATAATTTCCCAAGCGGATGAAGAACGATTAGAATACATTTTTAAGCAAAACAGAAAATTTACCGCACCTAAAATCACCGTTTAAGTCAATCGCGATCGTGAAAGATCAGTTTTCGTAAGCACAGGGAAACGACGTCTCCAAGCGGAAAATCTGCATGGACGCGTTGCCGTACGAAAACCATTGCCTCGTCGGGGAAATCGTCAGAAACGACTTCAGTGGGCACGAACACATCGAAGTTGGATGTTTCCAACAGTAGCGTCTAACGATTTTTGCCGACCAAGCATAGGTTAGCGTACGGCAAAGCGTCCATGCAGATTTTCCGCTTGGAAACCGTCGTTTCCCTGTGCTTACGAAAATTGGTCTCTCACGATCGCGATTGACTTCAGAGGTGATTTTAGGTGCGGTCAATTTTCTGTTTTGCTTAATAGTATATTACATTACAAGAGCTGTAACTAGCATATTACGTACGAGTGGAAATTTAACATACGAGCCGCGAAGCGGCGAGTTTTGTTATTTTCCACGAGTATGAAATATGCGTTACAGCTCGAGTATTGTACATAATTTTACCTACGACCGACAATTTCAATAAATTGTATCAAAAATGACAAACAAATACAGGTAAGAATATTTGACGGTTAACCAATCAATGTATTCGCGCGACATCTATTGCAACTACGGCGAACTTTGTCGAAGTGTCGATCGAAAATTCCAGTATAAATTCAATATAAATTATCACGTGCAAGTAATATATGTTATAGCTCGAGTATTGCACTTACTTACGACCGAAAATTTTAATAAATATAAATTGTACCAAAAATGACAAATAAATAATCAAAATATTCGCGCGACATCTGTCATTATGACATTATGTCGTGCGTTAAAAACACAAACGCACACGTATGTTATAAGCAATATACGAGCTAAGCAGTCCGTGACGTAAGGGACATTTACACATACGGTCGTAGGTAAAAATTAATTTTAATCGTTCTTCATCCGCTTGGGAAATTATTCGTGATAGTCACGGCGGAACACCTCATCCAAATTCCATGTTTCTTCATATTGGTGAAGAGTGTAACTTATCGTTGACTCACTTATCGTTGACTTATTCTAGCATTTTCACGAACTGACAATCGTTCCTGATGAAAAGCGATAATTACAGAACGCTGTTCCTTGCTTGTTGGCTTTCCGCGTCGCATGATGTCTTCCGCGTGACAGAGTTATCTTGTGCAAACTACAGATTGCAGGCATAACCTCGTTTGAATACGAATTCGAGCATTTGATGCAAAAATCTGGTAAAAATGGGGTCGCAACATGTGTCTGAGATGCAGTATTTATGACTCTATTTGTTATTTCGTATTTAATCCTCTTTAATGTAAACTAGAAAATTCCCAACAACCAGTTACAAAACAGCATAAATGTTGCATAATAATTAAATATAAAAATTATTTTAAATTGGCACATTTAATGATGTCGTATGTTACTGGAAATCAACGTTAAGAATGTGTTCGCTATTTGGTAGAAATAGAAGGGCGTATAAAAAGCAGATCGGAATCGAAACTATTGCACTGTTGCGTAAAATAAGGTACTGTTGGTATGTGTAAGCATCGGGCATTGTTCCGGGATAAATATAAAATTCAACCGCACTTGCTTTAATCAAGAACTCAATTAGAGAAAAGAAGATAATTTTAAGCTAATAGCATTAATCCCGGAACAGGAGCTAATTTATGGGTGACATTTTAAGACATAGCTCTTTAAAATTGACCGAGCCGTTGTCAAGTTGATCTGCTTTTTATGCAATTGTGTCGAATTACTACGAACTGTCAGCTCGGAACTCTGTAAAGAAGGTTTCTGTAATAAAGTCCACAGACCGAAACACAGGAGAAGAGTACTAACAGCTCAGATCAATAATAACTAACAGTTGACAACAACTACAGTAGCTGCCTATTGGCAAAGGGCAGAAATCGGCTGATCAAATTCAGTAAATATGTTTGTTTATACACAAAGACTACAGACTCAAGACCGACGTCGATCTTGAAGCAAAAAACGAGAAGATTTTTTGTGAATGTTGTGTCTTTAGTAATGAATCGATCAAAGTGAAATTTTGAGGGATCACTTTGAACAAAAAAGTCGATTTTTCGAGGAACAAAGTGGCCTTCATTTGTCTATAAAAATCGTAATTGTTTATCAAACTCAAAAACCGTGTGTACTTCTATAGGATAATTCTATAGGAAAATTCGTCTTTTACAAGTACTTAAATTTTTTTTTAACAGTGGATGATGTCATACATTATTCTTCACATGTTTTTACTCCATTTAAGCGAGTGAAAATATGGAAAGACAAATCAGACTAGATATTACTTACACCCCTTAAAATTTTGCAAAATTGAGTTCAAGAACTTTGGAAGTAAAACATAAGTTATTACAAGACAATAAACAACAAACTTACTTGAGTTTGGTAAGGTCAATTGTCCGTTTGAATCCGTTGTATCCAGAGCAGAAATATTGAGGTTAGAATCAGCATGCATCAAAGATCTAGCAATGTGATCACTCCTAGCCACTGGCAGACTCAAAGTTACGTCAATACTAGAGGTACCGCCAGTTTCATCTTCCTCTATGATTTGGCTGTAGTCCAATCCATCAGTCAGTCTTAGGATTACAACGGATAATCTGTTATCAAAAGCAGCACTGGAAGAACAAGATAAATTAGTGAATTTTGTGAAAACCTGGGGATGTACTAGGTAAAACTTACTGTAAAACATTGAAGTATGAAGTTAATTCTTTTGTATTGCAAGATCTCCAGTCGTTCTTATAACCCATCATCAAAACATTCGGGCTGAGTCTTCCAATTCCACTACCCTGGAGTAAGACTTTAGCACCAGTTTCAAAATCAACACCGTCAACAACTGTGTAGAACGCCTTGATTTTGTGATCTCCTAACCATGAGTAAGCCATACGCCTTCTTGTTGTCCTAACTTTATGTGTTAACTTTTTCTGTAAGAAACAATCAAATCATCACCAGTTATCATTAGATTATCATTATAACAATTTACCTGGACTACATCACCAACAATAAGCAAAGAATTGTTCTTGGTGATAAAATTGGCAAAGTCCAACAGAGCAGGCCTGGCAACAGTGGAACCACACAACACCAAAATCTGTGGTTCGTAATTTTTGACATGTTCACCAGTGTTGATGAGTCTCAGAGCTGTTGACAATGCCGTTTTGTACGTTTGGGCTTGTGTTGATGAACCCCAGTTCACATCAGGTTTTCTGTACACCACTATCAAGTATAAGGCAAGAATAACGATAAACGTGATCAAACTTGATTCCCATTTGATGAGGAACATGATCACGACGCACATGATGAACCCAGCCAGGCTAAGCCATGTGTTATAGTACTAAAAAAACACCAAACAATTAATAATTGATAAAACAACAAAAAATAATCATTTTACCCTAAATGTTGGTCTCCAACCTAATGGTTTGATCAACGCAGCATGGAAGGTGCAAAAATTGATCAACGCGTATGATGCCAAGTAAAAATTCGAGATCAAAGGTGCTATGGCGTTCAAATCAGCTGGAAAACAAAGTTTTTTGGTTTATTTTTGCTTGACTTTATTGATTTCTTTAGGGTTTTACCTATCAAAACAAATGCTGCCGATATGAAGAAGGTAAGGACGTAGCCTCTGTATGGTTCGCCGTTTTTTCCGTAACCTTTTGAGAAGAAAATAAGTCCTGGGTATATCCTGTCTATACCTAAGGCTTGGATCAACCTTGGGACTGATAGCAGATTGGTCAAAGCTGTGCTTAAAGTTGCGGCGAAACAACCGGCGTATATGAAGGGTCCCCATGACGACATCAGTTGCATGATCTGCAAATTTTGTAAAATGAGGGTTGTAATTTAAAAAACGTTTTTTTTTTTATTTTAAACAAAACAAACATGTAATTTACCGCGTAAACTACCAAATTAGTTACCGTAATTGATGGTAATTTACCGATTTTTAATTACCATAATTTACGGCTTAGATTACCGATGGTAATTTACCGTCAATTTAAATTACCGTTGGTAATTTACCGGCAATTTACCAAAAATTTCAATTACAGTTGGTAATTTACCGGAATTTATAAATTAATTTCAAAATCTTTCCATCAGTCCTTGCGTGAATGCGCCCGACCACTCCTAAGCAGTCGACAAGTCCACTGTTGTTTGTGCTTTGCCTGGGACGTACTTAGGGATGTAAGAGCGTAATTTATCGGGGCAATTACTGAATAAATTACCGTAATTAATGGTAATTTCCGGATTTATAATTACTTAATTCAGCGGAACCAATACAGCACATTTTAAATCGAAAGCGATCTACCTACTATCAAAATCATGATTTAAAGAAATGTTCTGGTGATCCGGATAAAAAGTGACCATTGTTTTTGGAACCGGGCGTTATTTTGTGAGTTGGTAATAAATTGCAGTATTTTATACTATAATCATGCTGTTAAGACTGTCCATTTTATAAATTGCTGGTATAAAAAGTATTTTTATTGTAGTCCCTGCCTTTATTTTAATAATGAATTACTACTATTAAATAAGAAGAACATCAGCGATTGGTGGTTATCTACAATATATAAGGCTGCAGGAAGAACACTTCACACCGGAATTTTACTCCGAGGTGCGGTGATGCAAGTCTTTTTGACTGGGTCAATAAATTTATTATTATTATTATTATTATTATTATTATATAATGACTTATAAGGCTGTACCCAAACTTTTTTACATAACTTACTGTCATCGGTAAATTATCATTTTGAATTACCCGGTAATTTAAGAAAATATAATTTACCAATTGCAATTTTTAATTACGTGGTAATTTAAATTTGAAAGTAATAATTTTAATTTCAGCGGTAATTTACTGAAAAAATTAATTACGGAAATTTAACATCCTTAGTAAGATTGCTAGTTATCTACAAAACAATGACTTTTATTTACCAAACATTTTTATTAACATAAGTAGCATTCATAACCTACAGTGATCGGTATTAACGCCGGTTTAATTTAACATTTTGAATTTTTAATTACCCGGTAATTTAAACCAGCGTAATTTACCGTTTAGAATTTTTAATTACTCGGTAATTTAAGCCAACGTAATTTACCATTTTTAATTTTTATTTTTAATTTAAAACAAAACACATTTTAACATTTTAACAAAACATTTTTTATAAAATTATGTTTTTTAACGAAACAATTGTTTTTAAACACATCGCAAAAAAACATGTTTTAAACATAAAAAAAAACAAAAAAACCAGTTCGAAAACGGCAGTTATCGTGTACACAGACGGACATTTGTGGCAAACTCAATATACCCCTCCCCACAGTAAATGTGGGGGGTATAAAAAAAATGTTTTCAATGAGGAATCAAACTTAAAACAAACTCTTAAACAAAGTAGTTTAAAACAAAATAATTGTTTTAAATGTTTTAAAACAAAATGTTTTAAACATGTTTAAAACAAAATATTTGTTTTAAAACATGTGTAAAACCATGTTTTAAAACAAAGTGTGTTAAACATTTACAACAAAATCTTTTAAACATGTTTAAAACAAAATATTTGTTTTAAAACATGTTTAAAACAATGTTTTAAAACAAAGTGTTTTAAACAATGTTTTAAAACAAAGTGTTTTAAACAATGTTTTAAAACAAAGTGTTTTAAACATAACAACCCTGTATAGTGTATACGATGCATATTCGATTATGCAACTGTCAAAAGCGAACAAATTATACATATTCTACAGGGAATTACAAACTAATCAAAAGTTATAGGACTTATCTTTTACAGAAAACGTTTTAATTAGATCTTTAATTAATCCAGTTAGTTGCAAGGTGTATTTTTCGTATAATGATACCTAGTGTCACAGAAAACAGTTTTCCATTAAGTCTACCCACTTTCATACGATTAGCAACCGATTTGAAACCGAAAACAGCGAAATGAAAACAATTCGCCGCGTTATTTTTTCCTCAATCGCCATCACATCCTGGAAATTCTTGTGGGTTGCGACAAACACGTACTACGGGTATAGAGTAGAATTTTATTTTTGTTTCATCGAGGCTACACACTACCGTATCAATCGATACACACTTGACGCAGGAATTCTTGAGGGATAAAAAATACACTGGCGCATCGCCTGTCCCAGTTAACGCGAGATGACAATAACTAAAAGAAACGTAGGCAGGACGCACACGAATAATTATCGTCCCATTCCGGATCATAAATTTACATCACAACGTCTGAAATCGACTTTCTTTTATGTCTTGTTTACTAATACCTACTTTACGTCCAGACAGAAGGAAAGAAAACAGAAAAATACTTGCAAAACGACGTTGTGAGAACGTATCATTCGTGTAACATTAGTAAATTCAGTTGATACTAGCGAAAAAATAGCAATGTAACAAATGTTATATCAATTCAACATTGTAAAAACTTAAAATTATGTACATTGCTAAACTTCGTCGTAATTAGCAAAGAAAATTAGTAAAGTAACAAATGTTACATCCTTGCAACATTGTTACAACGTTGTGAGAACGTAGCATTCACGTAACATTGAGTAACCACTTACCGAATAGCTATTAAAAAGTCCATATTTACAGCCGCCCTCCAACTCGAGACAAGAAGTCAAAGTCCCATTCACTAGATCGGTAATATTTCCACTAGCATCACGCATGGCGGCGCCACCGGCGAAAATCACAAACGTCAAATATGACACCATGGAGATCAACAACGACAGCAACGTCCCCTTCGGTATTGAACTAGCAGGGTCCTAAAACACGTTCTAAACTTAAAATTCCCCCAGTTCTAACCAAAAAATCAAACGTTGTACTTTTAGATCACCAGAAATGTTAGCACCAGCCTGGATACCAGTCACTGACGGAAAGAAAATGGCGAAAACTTGGAAAAAATCATACGCAATACCTTCCTGTGGTCGGTAAGCGCTGAAGAAATTCTTTTCGAATTGTTCCACTGAAAAAATAGACGATTTAACGTAAAATAACAGATGTTACATCCATGCAACATCGCTACAACGTTGTAAGAATGTAACATTGCTGTTACAGTAGTAAATTTTGTTGTAACTCGCAAAATAATTACCAATGTAACAAACGTTACATCAATGCAACATTCTTGCAACATGTACTCACCGCTAAATCCTGAGAAACCTTTGGCTTTCTGGTCATCGTCTCTAGGCCCGATGGCGGTACCGATCAAAAAATCGAAAATTGCGCCTACTATGATGGCGATCAGAAAATTTTGAGCCTTACTCTCCCACTCCATACCGACAGCGCAAATCAAAATCATAACAAAGATTGCGATCACCCCGACTATCCTAACATCGTTCACGTCGCCATCTATGATTCGAATGTCGTAACTTCCTAGTAATTCGTTTAGGGAGTTGCAAAACCCTATGGTGTTCATCGAGGCCGCAACGGCGTTAGCAAACGCGAAGACTATACCGACTGAGGCTCCAAATTCTGGCCCAAGGGATCTTGAGATTATATAATAAATACCACCTGAAAGAAAAAATGCAGTTGTAAGGTTTAAAAGTCCAGAATGTAACAAATGTTATATTTTGACAACATTACTGAAATATGGTCTTTGTAACGATAGGTTTTTGCAGTATGTTTAGTAGTATAATTATGACATATAACAAACGTTACATACTTGCAATATTAATGTTTCAGGAACGTAACAATGTTATAAGTATGCAACAAATTGTAATATTCATCGAAATAAGCTGGATATTTCGTTTAAATGCGTTTGAATTGGCATAGTTCCATTGCTATTGAATATAAATCATACAACTAGTATTATTTCAATCATAGACAGCCATAAGTTTCCAAAAATACTGCAAGAAAAGTACTTAGAGGCGGTATTTTGGTTGTAAATTTTGTAAGAGGGCCCGCTGAAGTTGTGTTATTTCTCGTACTGTCACATTTGTTTATAAATTTTCGAGCTAGGTGTTTATTTTGTGCTGCTATAAATACACTGAAAAAAAAAACACTTTATACACAGAGCATTACTTTTATTTGTTCAGAGTTTGCTTAGTTAAGATTTACTTATGCTAATCTTACCTCCTTTAACCTCGCCATTGGTGCTGATTGCAGATAAACTTAGGGTGGTTATGATGCATACGGCTGCTGATATAACAATGATTAATACAGTTTCACCTAAAAAAAAGAAGAAACAAGTTTCAATTTTAATTAATTGTTATATTTTAAATAACATAAATCAGTACTAGAAAATACGTAAGCGACCTTTAACAAAAAGAAGAAACGTACACGTTATCACACAAAAGAATTCCAGTGTCAAGTGTTTTACCTATTTCAGTGCAAAATGCACTTGAACGACATATTATTAATATTACATCATCCTTGACATAATTGTCATCATAATCCTCGCTTTTTACATTGTGAATATCTCTTGTAAACACAAACAATTGTGTTTTATATCAGCAATGTCTGAAAGACTACAATACACATGGTCAAATAGGGTTTATAATTTCATTTGAGATCAACTTTTAGTTTTGATGGTGTCAACAAAACGAAACGTCGCTTTAGAGTGTAATTTTGTTAGTTTCATTAATAATATGGTTCAGTAACTTTTTAAGTAATTATCAATAAATAATTTCGTTTCCAAGGTTACGTTAGAAATAAAGAAACCTGATTCATCATCACCTTTAAAAACCACAGACAAATTGCATTTCTACAATACTAATCTCCGCTATTTTCTCGCTTTAGTTTGGTTATGGTTAGTCCAATTCGGTTAGAATCAGTCAAGACCGGTATATATCTAACGAACCGGCATACCTTATACACCTATTGACATTTT
Source organism: Aphodius sticticus (assembly GCA_963966075.1). Taxonomy (NCBI): domain Eukaryota; kingdom Metazoa; phylum Arthropoda; class Insecta; order Coleoptera; family Scarabaeidae; genus Aphodius; species Aphodius sticticus. Next base: position 6,316,808 of record OZ014511.1, on the reverse strand, counting down.
GATTATCGCCGAGATACTAGTACAGTTTTAAAAGCAAAATTTCGCTCCACTCTACGTCATCAAACTAACGATTACAAACAGTATTATCGATAAGTTCACAGGTGGAAAATATTGACCGCGTACAAAACAACTAAATCAACAATTATCACTTGTTACACGTGTTTAACTCGAAGAACAATTGTACCTAATTTTCAACGCTCATTTGTACCGTTTATTCATTCCCCCGTGTATGATATATCGACCTTTTGTTTCTCAAATTAAATGAAAAAAAACATTACACTTGGACATTTTTATGGTTACTATTACTTATTTTGATTGTTGCTAATCTAAATCGCTATATTCTAATTAAATATGCAAACCAATAAATCATAATAACTTCAAAACAAACAATGCTACTATTAAAATTATTTTTCCCGCCTTTGTATTTTTATTTGTTTTCGCGTGAGTCAATAAATTAATTAAAAAGCGGTGCTTACCTATACCAGATTGTGCTACGACCCATGACAGACGTAAGAATAACATGACACCCCATATATTGAGTAAGCATGGGATGAGAACACCCTGTATCCAACCCAATTTGATGCCATGGTGTCCGGGGGCGTTAGATTCTGGTACCTCAGCGCCGCCATTAGCTTCCTAAAAAAGAAGAAAAAATAATTAAAATTTGAGTAATTTTTAGTAAAAATTCGATAATGTAACAAATGTTACATCTTTGCAATATTGGTCCAACGTTGCCTCTGTAATGCTGCCTTAGTTATATTTTTACAACAATTACTTTACACATAAAATCTGGTGAAATTTAACAATATAACAAACGTTATATGCGAACAACATTGATGCAACGTTGCCTTTTTTTATAATATACCCTTTGTTATCTTTTTACAACATGTAGAGAACTCTAATGTCAACAAAAGCCTGGTGAAATTTAACACTATAACAAAAGTTATATGCGCACAACATTCATGCAACGTTGTTTTTTTATATCAAATTTCCTTTGGTACATTTTAGAACATATTCTGTAAATATAATCTTAAGTAGTATAGCCTAAACTTTCTATTATAATATGGGAAATTTGACAATATAACAACTGTTATTTGCTTACAACGTTGTCTTTGTGTATAATATAACCTTTTATTTATCATTTAACATAAGGACAAATAAACATGAGTGTTTACAAGCAATTAATTAAGATATTAAGATTATTAATAACAACCTTCAAGTAAACCTTAGTTTTGATATTAAATTTTGATCACTGCGTTTTAGATGATAATATTCTGCAAAAAAAAATTGATAAGTAATCTATAAAATCTGTGTCCACATTCCAAACACGTTCGTGAAGGTAACTTTTATCATGCTGTGTAGTTTGAATTCAAATTTATTGTTAATGTTAGCTTCTGGGCAGTGTTATGTTTCTTTTCTACAGAAATTTTATTGAAAAATCTATAATTTAATACACTCTGTGGTGTTTGTCAATTAGTCTAAGTAGGTTCAGAGCAAACACACCAAGGTATCACTTTACTACGCTACTAGAGTGTATTGAAACAATCGCTTTTATATTATATATATATATATATATATTCGTCGATTCATTCTGTTTTAATCTACACAAAGAAAAATCTTTCGTGCTATTTTATTCGTTTAAATTGTACTAACAATCCTAAATATGCTAAGTATTATTTAAACTACTTCCACCAATCGATGACATATACTTACTTTCATATTAAACAAAAAAACAACGCTAATTGTTGGTAATGGATTACATAAAATTCGAAAAAAAATTTCTACACGTTCTATTGGCGAATAATGTGCAGAAGTTATTGAAACTAATGCATAACATCTTTGCAAATCAAGAGTACTTCTGCGTGCAATTGAACTTGCTGAAAATAGCCCTTGATATTTTCATGCTTATGAACTGAAATCTATGTCAATGCTGGATGAGTTTATATATTTTGCGATATACGGTAGTACCATTATTTTTGTGAGAGACATTGATGTTTTATAGGAGTTTTACTGCCAATATAAGTTACTGTTATATATCAATTAATTGCAAATGTATTAGGCTATATATCTTGTGAATTTCCATAATTTTCTAGGCTCCGTTTGGTCTTGAGAATTTTTCCAAACACGCCTTGTTAAGTCACTTTTTAACATATCTTCGGACATATCTGCAAACTCAAGTTAATAACAATCAAAATAGTGTCGATAGGAATTATTTTTTGACATGGTTTTATTCGTAAGACTTCAGGCTATCATTTTGATTCATACCAATATTTTTCTTGACTTTGTTTGACCTTGAGAATCTTTCAAACTATGCAGATATCGTGTTATATACTAGTAGACATGTAAGGGTTTCTACAAAGCACTATTGCTTGAGAACTATTAATCATAAAATGTACTATTCTATATCAATTTAACGCTAAAAGATTGAAATTTAAGAAAATTATCTTTTAATTATCTTCATCCCCGTGGAATTTTTCAAATGACACTTTTGTCATTTTAATACAATAAGTTATGTAGCATGTCTACAAAGCACTTGTAATACAAGAGATATAACAATTATAAAAAATAATACTAGACATGAATTGTTTGCCTAAGTATTAGGCTATATATCTGGTAAATTTCGGTAATTTTCTAGGTTTGGTTTGGTCTTGAGAATTTTTCGAAACATGCCTTGTTCAGTCAGTTTTTGAAGCATCTACGGAATTTGCACAAACAAGTAAATAACTATAAAAATAGCGACGATAAAAATTATTTTTTGACATGGTTCCATTAGGCTGCCATTGTCATTCATTTCAAAATTTGTAATGACTTTGTTTACTCTTGAGAATCGTTCAAAGTATGCAGATGTCGTGTTAATACCAATAGTCATGTAGACATTTCTACAAAGCACTATTACTAGAGAACTAGTAATCATAAAAATTACTATTATAAGTAAATTTATAGGTAAAAGACCAAGTTTTAAGACAACTGTCTTTTGATTATATTCACCTCTGTGTACCTCGTCGAAAATGGTATTTTCAAAGCATTATCTTTGAATTATCTTCGCCCCTTGGAATTTTTCAAATGGCGCTTTTGTCATTTTAAAACAACAAGTTATATAGCATGTCTACAAAGCACTATTACAAGAGATATAACAATCATAAAAAATAATACTATACATGAATTGTTTGCTTAAGTATTAGGCTATATATCTAGTGAACTTCCATAATATTCTAGACTTCGTTTGGTCTTGAGAATTTTTCGAAACATGCCGTATTCAGTCAGTTTTTGAAGCATCTACGGACATGTCTATAAACTAGAGTTAATAACTTTAAAAATAATGACGATAGAATTTATTTTTTAACACGGTTTGATTCGTAAGACTTTAGCCTACGATTTTGATTCATATCAATATTTTCCTTAATCTTTCAAAGTATGCAGATGTGTTAATACTAGTTGCCATGTAGGCATTTCTACAAAGCACTATTACTACAGAACTAGTAATCATAAAAAATAGTATTATATACCAATTTATAGCTAAATGTTTAAGGTTTAAAAAAATTACCTTTTGATTATCTTCACCCCCATGTAACTCCCCTAAAGAGGGCCTTTTCAAAGCCCTCCTCGAGTTCCTATAATTCTCCAATCGTGGCAAAGCTTCCCTAAACTGTGCTAAGGACCTCTTCCTTTTCTGAGGGTGTCCTTCGTACAAACACGTCGTAGAAGTAGTCGAGATCAAGTTACCAATATCGTCACCCCCCGCAGAAGGGTGCACCCCGTTTTCTTGTAACTGTAAACCACCGTTTTCAACCCCATTCGGTTGACTTATGTGATGCACAGAAAACCGATGATCCATGTCGAAAAAATCACGTCAAAGAACAACCAAAATTATAGAAAAACTCGAAAGCAAGTTAATTTTTCACGAAAGCACGCATATTTTGTCGGTCGGTATGTTTCAGCGACTTCAGTGTGCGCGTTTGGACTGAAAGATGGCCTGATGCGTTGAGCTTTATGTACTCCATCGAGTGTGCCATGAAGGACGTCAGATATCTTGGTTATCGCGTCGTATTAGTGACGAAAATTGCCGGAGAAGAAATATTTTGATTTTCGGTCGATCTTTGGTGACGTAGTTGATCAAAACAAATGAGTATCGGGAATTTTATTGGAGAATAGTTGGAATACTTAAGAATACCTGTCATGTACGATAAAATAGATATTTATTTTGATTTTTAGGAGTTTTAAACGTTTGCAGTCAGTGACAAGTGTTTGTTTGAAAGGTCGCTATTGAGTGGTTATTGTATTTTAACTGTTCTGCTTGGAATGCGTAAGTAAATCGGTTGAATAAAAAAAGTTTGCTTTGGTTTTTTACAATGAAATTTTTGTTATTTCATTGTTGAGTGGTTTGTTAATAATTTCCAGAATTTCAACATAATCCCGTTGTTATGTTGACAATTTTACGCGGTTGCTACTTACGTAGTTAGATAATTGTTGTGAAAAAAGTGACATACATTTGTTATGATATGGCGTGGTCTTAAAAATTAAGATACAGTACAGGTGAAGTATCGTACATATTTGTTTATATTTTTAGATTAAATATGTACTTCCAAAATAACCATATTCACAAAGTTTTAGACAAAGTGATCATTTGAGAACAAACTTTCAGCATTTCAGGTAAAAGTATAAAGTTGAACGTTTGCTATGAAAGGTCATTTTGAAGTTTGTAAGATATTGGGTTCAGATGCCATAAAAATGTTCACTATCATTTAAGACAATGATAGACACTAGATCAAGTCCATAGAATAACAGATATCATGGAGAAGGCATTAGAAGGATTGATACACAAAGTAAAGCCTATGCTACCTTTACAATACGTCGAGCTGCTTACATCCTATATATCTGATAGACTATTCAGAATAAAACAGATTGATGAATACTCGGAACTAAAAGAAGTAAAAGCTGGGGTACCCCAGGTTAGTGTCTTGGGACCAATTCTCTATCTCCTATATACAAGTGACCTACCATAGTTGGAAAATGTAACACTCTCCACATTCGCAGATGACACGGCTCTAATGGAAGTGGGATCAACTATTGGAGAATCTACTAGGAATCTTCAACAAGCTAGTAATAAAATATATGAATGGACCAAAAAATGGAAGACCAAGCTCAACGAACTGAAACTCATGTCAAGATTAACGACGCCATAGTTCCATATGCGAACACTGCAAAGTATTTGGGCATGGGTTTACAACCAAGTACTAAAACCGATTTGGTTATACGGTATCCAGCTTTGGGGTTGCGCGAAAAACTCCAATATACAAGGAATCCAGACTTTCCAAAATAAAGTACTAAGGAAAATGGTTAACGCTCCTTGGTACATACGGAACAGTGACCTGCACCGTGATCTTGGTGTCCCACAAGTCATCCAAGAGATAAAAAGATTCGCCACTAAGCATGAATCTCGCCTAAGCCATCACGTCAACGTAGAGGCCCTGCAGCTACTGGACAACCAGAATCTAGTGAGAAGACTAAAAAGAACTAAACCCTTCGAACTAGTGAATCAGTGAAATGTGTAAAAAGCAGAGCACAGTGAGTGAAGTGTTAGTGCTTCTTATTTAGGACAAAGTAAATATAGGGACATCAGTGGATAGCCTATTAGAGACAAGTACCTAGTTTTAAGAATTCAGATTTAAATTGATGGTTAATCTTTTAAATTAGTTTCAATGTTAAGCATCTTATGCTTATAAAAAAAAAACTAGATAATTAAAAAAATTACTCAAACCAGTAAACAAAATATGGCATTGCCATTCAAAAAAAACTAATCGCTGACGTAATAATTTTACATAGAAATGTGTATTTTGGTTATAAAGAAAATCAACGTATTCGAGGACTTTTTAAAAATACAATCCGTTCTAGAAATGTTTCCATACTTTACGCGCGCACTGTATGTAGCTATTTTTGACGTATTTACTTGACAAGTAAAAGTATTGATAAAACAAGTAGAACCATTGGCTCGATTTTGACTAAATGCTGAAATCTCTTTTCAAATTGTTCTTGAAGGATTTACAACTCGGTTGATGGCAAATAAGGAAAAATTTCTAGGCAAATGAAGTAAAATTTCTATCGCATTCATTGTTCATGAAAATAATTTTGTTACATATCCAAATATTTCTGTTGATTAACACATCCATCGAAGAAATATAGCCCAATTAGCCAGTGATATGTTATAACACAGCACACGTTTACTATTTTGAAATGTTGATGACTTTTTCTAGAGAGTGTAAAATGTACATATGACGTTTTTTTCTTTATCGCGGTTACAACGCCTGATTCTTTGATGTGATCATTTCGCAAAAAATATTTGTAATTATAAGTAAACAATGTCACTGTGGTTATTACCTGATTCATTTAAATAGAGAAGACGTAAAACGAAATAATAAAAATTTAAATCCGGTTTGTTTTAACAATATTAAACCACAAAATTTTATAATTAAAAATGAGGGAATTTCGTGATTATCCACCTCAAAATTTCAAACTGCTACGAGTCACAGAAGACGCAACTGATATGTATCACAATTATAATAGCAGTTATTATATAAGAGTTGTAATTTTAAGAAAAAATGTATAAAACTGTATTTTGCGATTGTTGTGAGAATGTCTATTCTTTTACAGCGGGAATCCCATTAATTTTACAAAAAAAAAGATCTGGTAAGGTTTTAAAGAAGTTAGTACAATCCAGTTTTGTCTAGCCTGCGTTGATGATTCGGAACATTAAAAACCAAACGTCACAAAATCGTTTAAACGAGAAAGGTGTAACACTTTAAGTCAATATGTTCATGTTTTCCACAAATGATTCTACTAATGTCTATTCTCATTGGCAACTTAACACTATTTGAGAATGTAATAATAGTTATTATTGTTTTTTTTTACAATTCAATCGTGGTGCGTTTGTTTTGAAAAAAAATAGTACCGTTGACATTTGCTCGCAAAAATATAATTAAAAATGCACCTACTTATTAGGGTGCTTCTCATTTTATCAAAAATTATTTTTTCAATTTATAATTGTATTTTTTGAAGGTCACCCCTGCATAGTTTTATATGACCAGAATACTTTAATTTTTGTAATATAGATAAAAATAGATCGGCATTTCTACAAGGAACTATTACTAGAGAACTAGTAAACAGTTTTAGTCAGTTTTTGAAGCATCTACGGACATTTGTATAAACTTAAGTCATTCGTAAGACTTTAGGCTACCATTGTGATTCATATCAAAATTTTTAATGCCTTTGTTTACTCTTGAGAATCTTTCAAAGTATGCAAATGTCGTATTAATACCAATAGTCATGTAGACATTTCTACAAAGCACTATTACTACAGAACTAGTAATCATAAAAATTACTATTATATATCAATTTATAGGTAAAAGATCAAGTTTTAATAAAACTGCCTTTTGATTATATTCACCTCCGTGTACCTTATCGAAAATGATATTTTCAAAGTAATTTTCAAATACAATAAGTAATGTAGCTTGCCTACAAAGCACTATTACAAGAGAGATACTTATCACAAAAAATAATACTATATATGAATTGTTTGCTAAAGTACTAGGCTTTATATCTGGCGAATTTCAATAATTTGCTAGGCTTTGTTTGGTCCTGAGATTTGTTCGATACATACCTTGTTAAGTCAGCTTTTGAACCATCTACGGATATGTCTATAAACTTCAGTTAATAACTATGAAAATAGCGACGATAAAAATTATTTTTTGACATTGTTTGATTCGTAAGACTTTAGGCTACCATTTTGATTCGTATCAATATTTTGCCTGTCTTTGTCTAGTCTTGAGAAACTTTCAAACTATGCAGATGTATTAAAACTAAGAATCATGTACGCACATCTACAAAGCACTATTACGAACTAGTACTTATAAAATAACTATTATATATCAATTTATAGCTAAAAGATTGAGTTTTATGAATATTATCTTTTGATTATCTTCACCCCCGTGGAATTTTTTAAATGACGCTGTTATCATTTTAATACAATACGTTATGTAGCATGTCTACAAAGCACTATTTTACAAGAGATATAACAATAATAAAAAAATAATGCTATACATGAATTGTTTGCTAAAGTATAAGGCTATATATCTGGTGAATTTCGATAATTTTTAGCCTTGGGTTGGTCTTGAGAATTTTTCGAAACATGCCAGTTCAGTCAGTTGTGAAGCATCTACGGACATTTGTATAAACCTAAGTCACTATAAAAACAGCGACGATAGAAATTATTTTTTGACATGGTTTGATTCGTAAGACTTTAGGCTAGCATTGTGATTCATATAAAAATTTTTAATGACTACTCTTGAGAATCTTTCAAAGTATGCAGATGTCGTATTACCAATAGTCATGTCGACATTTCTACAAAGCACTATTACTAGAGAACTAGTAATTATAAAAATTACTATTGTATATCAACTTATAGGTAAAAGATCAAGTTTAAAAGAAAAACAGCCTTTTGATAATATTTACCTCCGTGTACCTCGTCGAAAATGGTATTTTGAAAGCAATTTTCAAATGCAATAAGTAATGTAGCATGTCTACAAAGCACTACTACAAGAGAGATACTATATAATAATACTATATATGAACTGTTTGCTAAAGTATTAGGCTTTATATCTGGTGCATTTCAATAATTTGCTAGACTTTGTTTGGTCTTGAGAATTTTTCGAAACATGCCCTGTTCAGTCAGCTTTTGAAGCATCTACGGACATGTCTATAAACTTAAATTAATAACTATGAAAATAGCGACGGTAGAAATTATCTTTTGACATGGTTTGATTGGTAAGACTTTAGGCTACCATTTTGATTCGTATGAATATTTTCCTTGACTTTGTCTAGTCTTGAGAAACTTTCAAACTATGCAGATGTCGTATTAATACTAAGAGTCATCTACGCATTTCTACAAAGCACTATTACTAGAGAACTAGTAATTATAAAAATAACTATTATATATCAATTTATAGCTAAAAGATTGAGTTTTATGAATATTATCTTTTGATTATCTCCACCCCCGTGGAATTTTTCAAATGACGCTGTTATCATTTTAATACAATACGTTATGTAGCATGTCTACAAAGCACTATTTTACAAGAGATATAGCAATCATAAAAAATAATACTATACATGAATTGTTTGCTATATATCTGGTAAATTTCGATAATTTTTAACCTTGGTTTGGTCTTGAGAATTTTTCGAAACATGCCTTGTTCAGTCAGTTTTTGAAGCATCTACGGAGATTTGTATAAACTTAAGTCACTATAAAAATGGCGACGACAGAAATTATGTTTTGACATGGTTTCATTCGTAAGACTTTAGGCTAGCAAATGATATTTTCAAACCAATTTACAATAAGTAATGTAGCATGTCTACAAAGCACTATTACAAGAGAGGTACTAATCACAAGAAAAATAATACTATATATGAATTATTAGCTAAAGTATTCGGCTTTATATCGGGTGAATTTCAATAATTTGCTAGTCTTTGAAGCATCTACAGAAATGTCTATAAACTTAAGTTAATAACTATGAAAATAACGACGATACGAATTATTTTTTGACATGGTGGAGTTTGGACAGATATCGTGTTAATATTAGTAGTTATGTAGTTTGTTCTACAAAGCACTTATACTGGAGTACTAGTAACCATAAAAATTACTAGTGCATATCAATTTCTAGCTACAAAAATTAAGTTTAAATCCTTTTTGATTATCTTCACACCCGTGTATCTTACCTAAATAAAGTCTTTACAAAGCCCTTCTGGAACTTTTTAAACTACAGTATTTGTCATGTTAATACAATAAGTGATTTAGCATATCTACAAAGCACTATAACAATATAATTTTCCTTGACTTTGTATAGTATTGAGAATGTTTAAAGTATGCATACATTTTAGCGCTCCATTGCAACATTTAGTACAATTGAAAATCACTTAAGGTGAACAGATAAAGGACAAAAATAGCAACATCGAAGTAGTCTGGAAAGATGTAAAGGACATTGGGTTGAAGTGGTTTATAAAATAAATGTTTTGATTTATAAATACTTGGTATATAAATACACTGGCGTTTCTGTATTGTCTGTCTTTCTTTTTGTGTTTAATTTTACGTAGTGTATAACATTCATAATTATATAGGTTTTATTAATATTAAACGTGCAAATGATTGCAATGTAGTAAAAATAAAATATTTTTCCTTGGCCTTTCTTTCTGTCAATTATAGAATAGCAAATGCGTAATTATATATACCTGGATTCATGCTCAGGTTAGTGAGTTTCGCAAACGACGATAATTTTTTATTCATACAAAATCTGATAATCGACACATACGTATGAAATATAGTCAGCTAAATCTAGTATAATACCAGATTGGTTCGGATGAGCTCAGTATACAATAATCTTTACCTTACAGTGTGTCTCAGCACATAATATAATGAGAGATTAGTATTGTTAGGTTCTACTAATTATTATTATTATATTGTTACTATACGTTATTATTTCTATTATAATGGTTCACAGTTAATCTTTTTTATTCTTAATCTTCTAATAAATATGAGTAGATGTTTTAAAGGACTCCATTAAATTTATTATTAACACAATATAATTATTATTTATTTGGTGGCTTATCTGAATAAATAATTTTTACCATTTATTGAATTATTTATTCTTATTTCTACAGAACTTCACATTTCTACCAAAGCACTCTTCTTTTAAACTGTTTTCCCAAACTAAACTCAAGCAAAAAAAAATCAAGAACAACACGTTATATCTGTATATGGAATCACACTCAAAATACCACAAAATCAAACGATTTTATGGCACCCAACGTATATTTGAAGACTGCCATACACATAAATAAACGCATCTGAACACTGTCACTTCGATAGAACACACCAAAGAGATTTTTAAAACCGCCAGACCATGCTTCCGTTTGGATTTGCTCCTATATACAAATCCTGTATACAAAACAAGGACATTTTGACGTATATTATGGTTTTGGGTCCGTCCCACCAAAGGCATATTTATTTGGCCAATAGTCGACCTATGTAAGTGGAATTCCTGTAACTGAAATCGCTGAACAGCGCCTCCAAACTCTGAGCCTGCTCTATTTTCGGAATCGCATATCCGCGCAGTCATTTTAATCGAAAATTACAAATATATACTTCGCGTATTGAAATGATTCCCATTAATCTTTGAAGGTACACTACGGAATTCTCGCCTATGACTAAATGCGCCACGTGCCACTTTAGTGATTCCGCGATGCGTACCGCAATTTTTTCAAATTCTTGGAAAGTACGAAGTTCCCTACTACGTTACGCCGTTTCAATTCTGTTTACCGTTATTAATATTTACGATTTCCTGTCACCGGCATACCAATACAAATGGTCATTGCGAATTCTCATACTTAAAACTAAAACTATTTTATTTTGCTATGATTATTTGTAAAGGTATTCAAATTAGCTTTAAAATGAGCCCAAACACGACATATCTATGGATACTTTCTGAGATTTCCCGAATAATAATCAACCATGGCCTACTAAGAACCCGGAATACAAATCTAAATATCTCGAGAACCGCTGAAGTTATCCACGCGATTCAAACGAATTTATTGAATAGTTTTTAATCCCAACACGATGAAAATGATAAAAAAATGTTATTTATTATTTTTTTAAAATTATTTCTACAATCGAATATTTTTTTAGATTTTCGAAATCTACTCAAAATTCCCTATTTTACGAGCCCAAACACGACATATCTATCTTGGATACTTTCCGAGATTTTCCAAAAAGTAACCAACCATGGCCTACTAAGAACCCGGTATACAAATTTAAATATCTCGAAAACCGCTTAAGTTATCGACGCGATTTAAACGAATTTATTGAATAGTTTTTAATCCCAACACGATGAGAATGATAAAAAATTGTTAATTATTGTTTTCTTTTTAATTATTTCTACAATCGAATATTCCTTTTAGTTTTTCGAAATCTACTCAATATTCCCTGTTCTACGAGCCCAAACACGACATATCTATCTTGAATACTTTCCGAGATTTCCCGAAAAGTAACCAACCATGGCCTACTAAGAACCGGTAAACAAATTTAAATATCTCGAGAACCTGTTAAGTTATCGACGCGATTTAAACGAACTTATTGAATAGCTTTTAATCCCAACACGATGGCAATGATAAAAAATTGGTATTTAGTTTTTTTAAAATTATTTCTACAATAGAATACTTTTTTCGATTTTCGAAATCTACTCAAAATTCCCTATTTTACGAGCCCAAACACGACATATCTATCTTGGATACTTTCCGAGATTTCCTGAAAAGTAACAAACCATGGCCTACTAAGAACCCGGTATACAAATTTAAATATCTCGAAAACCGCTTAAGTTATCGACGCGGTTTAAACGAATTTATTGAATAGTTTTTAATCCCAACACGATGACAATGATAAAAAATTTTTACTTATTGTTCTTTTTTAAATTATTTCTACAATGGGATATTTCTTTTAGTTTTTCGAAATCTACTCAGTATTCCCTATTCTACGAGCCCAAACACGAGATATCTATCTTGCATACTTTCCGAGAATTTCCGAAAAGTAACCAACCGTGGCCTACTAAGAACCCGGTATGCAAATCTAAATATCTCGAGAACCGCTGAAGTTATCCACGCGATTTAAACGAATTTATTGGATAGTTTTTAATCCCAACACGATGAAAATGAAAAAAAAATGTTATTTATTATTATTTTTTTTAAACTGTTTCTACAATCGAATATTTTTTTAGATTTTCGAAATCTACTCAAAATTCCCTATTCTACGAGCCCAAACACGACATATCTATCTTGGATACCTACCGAGATTTCCCGAAAAGTAACCAACCATGGCCTACTAAGAACCCGGTATACAAATTTAAATATCTCGAAAACCGCTTAAGTTATCGACGCGATTTAAACGAATTTATTGAGTATGTAGTTTTTAATCCCCACACGATGACAATGATAAAAAATTGTTATTTATTGCTTTTTTTAAATTATTTCTACAATCGAATACTTTTTTAGATTTTCGAAATCTACTCAATATACCCTATTCTACGAGTCCAAACACGACATATTTATTTTGTATTCTTTCCGAGATTTCCCGAAAAGTAACCAACCATGGCCTACTAAGAACCCGGTATACAAATCTAAATATCTCGAGAACCGCTGAAGTTATCGACACGATTCAAACGAATTTATTGAATAGTTTTTAATCTCAACTCTGAGATGATGCTAATTATCAAAATGTTTTATGATCGATTATTTTTTCTACACTGTTTTAAAACTTAATTTTTCGAAATCTACGCAAAATTCCCTTTTCTACGAGCCCAAACACCCTATATCAAACTTTGTTATTTTCAGAGATATCGTAAATCAAAACTAGTCATGGCCTCCAGCGTCGAAAAATAAAAATCGGAATAACTCGAGGACAAACAGAGATATTTAAGTGAAACAAAATGGAGTGTGAATGGTTTTCATTATTGTTCGATTTCCACTGGAAAAATACTCATGATTTACTAACAACGTAAAAGAATTTTAATATAAACAACTCCCAGAAACCTCGTTCACAGTTCAAAATATGAGCGGATTTTAGTTTGTACTAAGCAAGACCGAATTAGAATTGTCTTCAAATGAATATTGTAAGAATATACAATAATATTTTAACGTGTTCTGAATTTATTCGTCAACTGTTTAAAATTCCCTATGGAATGAGTCCAAACACGGCCTACTTATTGCTGGTAATTCCCGAGCTACGCAATACGATTTCCTTCCACGGCCAACTGCGAAAAAGAATTAAACATTGAATAACTCGAGAACCGATGGAGATATTTCAATAAAATAAAAACCATTTAAATCAGTTTTTAATTCCAAACGAATCCCCATATCTCCGATAATTTAATAATAAACCTCCGATTTAAATTTTAGGCTTACTCAAATAGAAATAAAAGATTCTTAAACAATTTAAAATTTCCTGTAGTACGACTCCAAACACGGCCTATTTATCTCTTGTGGTTCTCGAGAAACGCAAAACGATTTCCTTCCAAGGCCAACTGCGACAAAGAATTAAAAATTGAATAACTCGAAAACCGATAAAGATATTTAAATAAAATAAGAACCATTTAAATCAGTTTTTAAGTCCCAATGGTTTCCCATATGTCCGATAATTAAATATTAAAATTCCGATATTTTGAAAGGCTTACTAAAATAGAAATAAAAGATTCTTAAACAATTTAAAATTTCCTGAAGTACGACTCCAAACACGGCCTATTTATCTCTTGTGGTTCTCGAGAAACGCAAAACGATTTCCTTCCACGGCCAACTGCGACAAAGATTTAAAAATTGAATAACTCGAAAACCGATAAAGATATTTAAATAAAATAAGAACCATTTAAATCAGTTTTTAAGTCCCAATGGTTTCCCATATGTCCGATAATTAAATATTAAAATTCCGATATTTTGAAAGGCTTACTAAATTAAAAATACAAGATTCTTAAACAATTTAAAATTTCCTGAAGTACGACTCCAAACACGGCCTATTTATCTCTTGTGGTTCTCGAGAAACGCAAAACGATTTCCTTCCACGGCCAACTGCGACAAAGATTTAAAAATTGAATAACTCGAAAACCGATAAAGATATTTAAATAAAATAAGAACCATTTAAATCAGTTTTTAAGTCCCAATGGTTTCCCATATGTCCGATAATTAAATATTAAAATTCAGATATTTTTAAAGGCTTACTAAAATAGAAATAAAAGATTCTTAAACAATTTAAAATTTCCTGAAGTACGACTCCAAACACGGTCTATTTATCTCTTGTGGTTCTCGAGAAACGCAAAACGATTTCCTTCCACGGCAAACTGCGACCAAGAATTAAAAATTGAATAGCTCTAGAACCGATAGATATTTAAGTAAAACAAATACCATTTAAATCAGTTTTTAATTCTCAACAAATCCCCATATACCCGATAATTAAATATTAAAAATCCGATATTTTTCAAGGCTTACTAAAATAAAAATAAAAGATTCTTAAACAACTTAAAATTTCCTGAAGTACGACTCCAAACACGCCCTATTTATCTCTTGCAGTTCCCGAGAAGCGCAAAACGATTTCCTTCCACGGCCAACTGCGACAAAGAATTAAAAATTGAATAACTCGAGAACCAACAGAGATATCAAAACAAAACAAAAACTACTCGATTCAGTTTTTAATTCTCTACAATTCCCAACACCTCAACCAATTAAATATCGAATTTCTTCCGTTGTAAGCCGACTTCTGGCGCCATCTCTTGCGCCTACGTTGAAGTAATCGTTCGACCGTCGCCGGATAGGTGGAGATACCGTCTTGTCTCACCTCCTCCGCGACTTCATGCGAGCCTGATCAAAATGGGGAAGATGTTGCGCGAATTCCGCGCTGTTTTCAGCTTCCTCCTCCACTCAGCCTTCTTCACGGGTTGTATCTTCGTCAGGTGGGTCCACCAGTGCACCTGACAGCCGCCCAGAGGGCCTTAGCGAAGAGGTGGGGTGTCCTGATGAAGCGATCGGTCGCGGTTGGCCGTGCCTTCAGGGGCGTACCGTCCGGTGGGAGGGGGGGGGGGGGCGACGGTGCAGCTGTCAGCCGTCTATCATCTGTGGCACTGAACGTCACATCGCCACATTTTCTATCAGGCTCGCAGCATGTTCGAGGAGATCGCGGACAGTGGATAAACGGTCGACCTCGCTGCGTTTGGAGTTCACATCATGAGAAGGCGAGTTCACATCGCAGAGTTTTGTCGTTGTTGGAAGAGTAGATGGTGAGGTACGATTTTGAGGTTTGGTTTTTTGGAGAGTGGTTTAAATTTGCTTTTATTTGATACCAAACACGGTATTTCTCTTTCGTTTAGTTTAGGAGATTGGCTGAAATGAAACTTGTCATGGCTTCCTACGACTGGGAATACAAATTCGAATATCTAGAGAACCGGTAGAGATATCGTAATAATTTTAACGGTATATTCTTAAGAATTTGTTCTACTTTTCTATTATGAATCTTGCAAACGCAAATATGCAGCAGGGTCCTTTATAAAACGAGTGTAATGTAGCATTTTGTGATCCAAATTGGGCTTTAGGATTTGTTCTTTTAATAAAACTCAAGATGTAATAATATTAATCCGAATTTTATTGTTACTAGTGTAAAGTATAGACTTGGCAAATTAATGTGTGAAATATGATGTCGACCAAGTGCCCTCCATGACTGCTGACATGATACTATTCTTTTAGCAAAGTTTTCCGTAACTAATTCCAATAAATGCGGTTCGATTTCAGCAATTGCACGTCGGATGTTCTCCTTTAGTTCTTGAATCGTAGCAGGTTTGTTGATATAGAATATAGACCCTTTCCTTCAGATAACCCCAGAGGAAAAAGTCTAGTGGGCTTAGATCGCCAGACCTCGTGATCCAAATGATGAATGTTGGAAGTTTGCATTTTAACAGTTAGGGCCTAAAGACTTATAATGTTCCAAGTGAGCGGGCAATTCGTAATCTACTGCAAAAATTTGAAAGAAGTGGTATGGTTATTGATAAACCAAGAGTTCGCTATCAACGCAGAAGGCGTTCAGATGAAAATATTGCTCGTATGCGTGATAGTGTCCAAGAAGCAACAACCACGTCAATCCGTCACCGTTCACAGCAATTGAATCTTTCATATGGCACTACTCAACGACTTTTAAAAAAAGACCTGCAACTAAAGGCTTATAATATTGAACTTATCATCACACGTATGCTAAAACTACTAACGCTATCTAGCGGTTCAACTTTAAACTAAAATTATTGTTCTCAACAGTCACTATACTTGAAACAAAATTTCCTGGTCGTGTTATCTCGCAGAGGGGCGACATCAATTGGCGAGGTCTTGCGATCTAACCCCACTAGACTTTTTCCTCTGGGGCTATTTGAAGGAAAGGGTTTATGTCAACAATACCTGCTACGATTCCAGAACTAAAGCAGAACATCCGAAGTGCAATTGCTGAAATCGAACCGCATTTATTGGAATTAGTTACGGAAAACTTTGTTAAAAGAATGTTGTCATGTCAGTAGAGGCGTGGAGGGCATTTGGTCGACATTATATTTCGCACATAAATTTGCCAAGTCGATACTTTACACTAGTAACAATAACATTCAGATTTTTCAATTATCTTGACTTTTATTAAAAGAACAAATCCTAATGCCCAATTTGGATCACCCTATATATAAATTTAGAAATTCTGGCTACTATATTGAGAATATGTTTGCGGGCAATATGTAGTAGCACTGTAGTTACCGTCAACTCCAGTAATAATAACTGATAATAACCCCTTTTTGGAGATACTGACGTTAGAAAAAAGCGTGACATCTGGCAAAACGACAGTACAGTAAACAATACTACAGTAAAATGTACAAACTTGTCCCTCAGGTCTTCAAATATCATAGAAATTTTTCGGCAGCATCTGCTTTACCCACACCATTGCCAAAGCCACCCTTACCAGAAGCTGGGGTAAGTACTTTTACCAACAAATGACCACATAAGACATCATATTTTATTATTTTAGATTTTCATTAATAACGAATACCATCAAGCATGTCGTGGGGAAGTGTTTGACACTGTGAACCCAGCTACTGGAAAAGTCACCACGCAAGTCCGAAGGGGTAGGAAAGAAGATGTAGACTTGGCTGTTGAAGCGGCAGTTAACGCCTTCAAGTTAGGCTCACCATGGAGAACCATGGACGCCTCCAAACGTGGAAGATTGCTCGACAAGCTAGCTGATCTCATGGAGAGGGATGTAGCAATTTTAGCAGTAAGATATTTTTGACTACCAGTGATGAAAATATTGTACATAAACTTCTAGAGTCTGGAAACTATAGATGTGGGTAGTCCATACGCTTTAGAAACAGAATTTACCAATGTATGTATCAAAACGTTGAGATATTTTGCTGGATGGGCTGACAAGTATCAAGGCAGGACCATACCAATGGATGGCAACTATTTCGCCTATACACGCTACGAACCGGTTGGAGTTTGTGGCCAAATCATCCCTTGGAATGTACCATTGGTTAACTTCGTTGGGACGATTACACCAGCATTGGTCACGGGAAATACAATTGTGATCAAACCAGCTCAGCAGACGCCACTGTCAGCTCTGCACATGGGGAAGCTGATCAGAGAAGCAGGATTCCCACCAGGGGTTGTCAACATCGTCCCAGGTTTCGGAGATGCCGGCGAGGCCATTTGCTGTAATACCAACGTAAATAAACCCTTTTATTGATTCATAGCCCACTCTCATAACACTGTGGTTTGCTTTTGTCACATCACTTCACCAAGTCAAAAGGATAGGTCTTTTGAGTTTTCGCACCATGTCACTATTGTAAAGGAGCTGGATTGTCTCCACATTCTGAAGAAGTCTATTCTTATGATTCTCTGGAAACTTTCCACTTTCGTTGGTTAATAATTCCATCTCAAAATTCCTGTGGAGATTGCTATTTCTGATATACCACAGTGCACCCACATATGTTTCTTAGCACCTTATTTTGGAAGCGTAGGATGTTGCTGATATTGCTTAGCTTAGTTAGGTTTCTGTTACTCATTCAACATTTGTATCTACCGCCATGATGTGTCATCAGCAAACGTGGCAACGGTAACACCATCTGGTTGCGGAGGATCATGTGTATAAAGAAGGTACATAATTGGGCTAAGTACACTACATTGTGGTACTCCAGCATCTGTCAGAAAGATAAGATATTAATAGTTGGCTATACTCTGGTAGTAGCTGTTCGAGCTTATAGATTTAGGAACTCGTGCCAAACTTTGTCGAAGGCTTTTGCCACATCCAGGAATATAGAGGAGCATAACATTTTGCTTCTAAATTTCCTTGGTCTATTCCAGAATTGGTAATTTCCTCCAAGGTTTTGGTCTTCATTTGTAGTGAAGGATTGTTTCAAGTACTCTGCAAATCCTATGGAAATATATTTGTCTATTGGTATGGTATGGTAGAGTTGGGTCGTATGGCATCTGTGCCTTTCGATATACAGTAGAGCGTCGATAATCCAAACCTCGGTAATCCGAACGTTGGCTAATCCCAACGTCCAAAAATAAATAATAATAAAATAAATCACTGACCTAGGGAAAAGCCATGTTTGTAGGCACCCTCGATATCTCTTCTATATCCCTTCGATATCTCTTCGATTTCCCTTCGATATCCTTAAATTTTCATTCCTATAGTTTAAGAGCGGAATCGAATGGTGTTGGAATCAGAATAGACGTTTTGTTACTGTTCACGTCTAGTATCCAAATCCGAACACCTCAAACGCAAAAATATTGCCAAAAAAATCAAATGAGGATTGTGCGAAAACTATTGATCCGATCGAATCCAGTTTTGCACACCTAAAGTACATGTGAATAGTTACCACTGTGCAAAGTTTCAGCTGTTAATATTGAAAAATGGCGGAGTTATGATTCTTTTCTAAAAAGCAAAATTTTCTGGGTTTTCCAGCTTTTCTCCGGTTGTAATTATCCGATCGGATCGTTTGACCTGTCATTCCCTTCGTAATTTAATTCTCTAGAGTTCATCCCGTTGCACCATTAAGATTGCTTCAATAGTTTCTCTTCGATATTATCTGGCTGCAATATTTGATAATCCGAACAATTTGATAATCCGAATCACATTCGGTCCCAATTAGTTCGGATTATCGACGCTCTACTGTACTTTGACCTAAAAGATCTTTTGTATTTCCCTCATACATTAGAGTCCTTCGGTATTGAGTCTTTTCGCGAAGTCAGTAACTTGTCGAGGAGTTTTGTCAGCTATGCTGGTTCCATGATGGCGGTTCCCAATTGGTTTTGTTTTGTGCGCATTAGAGTTACATTCGCACAATAGGTGTACCGTTGTCTCGGGGAACCCCCCGCAGAATCTACAGTCTGCGTTGTTTGTCCGTTTGTGACGTGATATCTCAGTGGACAATGTCCTGTAAGGAGACCTGCAATCAGTCGAAGGTCTGCTTTTTGTAACTGGAGATACTGTCTGGCCTTGGAGGCGGAGAAGGTTATGGTAGCCTTAGCTTATCCCATGCCAGGTGATGTTTTCCAGTGTGGTCGTTTAGCTTTATCTTCCCAGTTTTGTACCATCTTTCTGATGTGGCTCTTTGTGATACCGCAACAGGGTTCAGGGACCCTATTCTCGTCATCTTTTTGAAGCGAAAGTGAGTCTTTTCGAATGGTTAGGTGGAAGGAGTGGGGATATCAGCGGTTTCCCTCTGGAACGTATCTATGAGCAAATTTGCTTGTCGCTAAGAACAATAACTCACGCGCCACGCCCATACGAACGTATCTATGGCAAGTTTGCTTGTTGCAAAGAACAATACGCACGGCCACGCCCATACGTTCCAAACACATGGCAACCGCCGATATCCCCACTCTCACCTAAACATTCGAAAAGACTCTCGCTTCAAAAAGATGACGAGAATAGGGTCCCAGGTCCGTAGAATGGAGTCTTAAAGCCTTCTCTTACTAGGATGTCGGCTTGTTCGTTGCCTTCGATCCCTGAATGTCCTGGAATGTCCTGAATGTTCACACATCAGTGAAACCTTGTTCTCGTTTGCAAGTTTTTCCAGGGAAATTATGCAGCCCCAGACAGTTTTGGATTTGTGGACTTTTGATTGCAGCGCTTTCAATGTCGCCTGACTGTCTGAGCGTATGTAGATGTTTGCCCTTTGTAAGTTCCTACGGGAACATTCCTGGGCACATAAGCCAACTTCCGCCTGGAAGATGGTTGGAGATTGGTCCATGGCTTTGGATAGGGAGAAATCAGGTCCACTAATGCCGACCCCAACACCCTCCTTGGTCTTTGATCCGTCTGTGAACCACAGTGATGCGGAGTCGCTGATCTGTCTGAGCCTCTGTCGTTAATTACTACTTCTACTGCCGCATCAAAGGCGTAGACAGGTGACGTCATGTCCTTTGGCATTTACACGGCATTGCCACGTATCGTGTTGGCAATGGTTAAGTGACCGTAGGCCTGGTTTGCCTTAAGGTCCTCTGCCTGGATTATTCTTATGGCGTCGAGAACAGCCTCTCATTTAACATGCATGTGCAGAGGTGTAAGGTTTAGCATTGCCTCCATTGCGCCAGTAGGGCAAGTTCGCATTGCCCCTGTAATGCCCAAACATATAAACCGTTTTCTGGTCTAATCACCGTGGTGTAGAGCCAGTAAATCATCTAACTTCTACCGGAACAGTTTGTTACATGACCATGTCGCTCTGGTGGCTCTAGTTATGGTCCTGCCAATGTGGGCTCTCCAGCTAAGTTTGTGATCCAGGTTCACCCTCAGGTATTTGACCTCTATTGAAAAGTTAATGATCGTCCCTTTCATAGTGGGTGCTTTTAAGTCAAGCTTTCTCCTTCTTGTGAATGGGATTATTGTGGTTTTCTCTCTGTCTATTCTGTCTATCTATTAAGGGTATTTCAACTAAAGTTTGTGTTTTAGGTTGACAAGATTACTTTTTCCGGATCCACAGCGGTTGGCATGAAGATCCAACAAGCGTCTGGCATCGGAAACCTCAAGAGGACGACTTTGGGCCTCAGCGCGAAGAATCCCATCATCGTCCTGGAGGATGCCGATCTTCCACTTGCTGTTGAGTTGGCGCACAACGCTGTCTTCAGGAATCAAGGTCAACTTACAGCTTCGGGGAGTAGGACATACGTCCACGCATCCATTTACGACGATTTCGTCCAGAAATCAGCTGACAGAGCGAAGAGTAGGGTGCTCGGGGATCCTTTTGACCCAAAAACTGAACAAGGCCCTCAAATTGACGCAGCCCATGTAGAGAGGATCGAAGGTTTGGTGCAGTGCGCTGGCAAAGAAGGTGCATGTTTGGTTGCTGGTGGGTCAAAATGTGGAGGCATAGGATTCTTCTTCCAACCGACTGTCTTCGCCGAAGTGCAAGACCATCATACCATAGCTAGAGAAGAAGTGCTACCAAAACAAATATTCTTAGGAAGTTGGTTATGTAACTTCTCCCTTTTTTAGGTTTTTGGTCCAGTGCAACTGTTGTTCAGGTTCGATACTTTGGATGAGGTGATTTGTAGGGCTAATAATTCCAAGTATGGGTTTGCCGCTGGAATATTTAGTAGAGATATGGACAAGATCAATTATTTGGCACATCGCATCAGAGTTGGAACTGTATGGGTCAATTGCTATTTTGTGCTGGGGCCACAAGCACCTTTTGGTGGGTTTAAGAACTCTGGATTAGGTGACCAGAACGGCGAGTACGGTTTGCGTGAATATACTGAAGTTAAAACGATTGTAACCGCCATTCATGAGAAGAATTCATAAACTGTAGTGATCAATTTTTAAGGATCGTTTATTATTTATTTATTTATTTATTTTATTTATGTGCAATTTTAGATATTATACATGTATTGAGTATTTATAATAAAATTATTGAATATTTTCGGTGATTTAAGACCTGTTCCCATTCTAATAGATTGCAGTTTAAGAAAACTATTTATTAATACTTTAAAAAAATATGGTTTATTTCTATTAAAAACAAAAATTAAAATTAAATTTTATTCACGTCCTATCACGTGATCGAAAACGCTCTGTAATTGGCTCAGTCTCCAGTGACGTCATTCGTTAGTACGCTTAGAGCGCGTTCGGTTTGTCAGGGTAGGGTATGGGGAGAGCAATGCTCAGATAACCTGGGTCGGCTGTCTCTCTCTTATATGCAGATAAACGCAGTATGACGTTAGTCCGCCTATTATGCAGCGCGCCACTCTCACCGTACCCTACCCGATTATCCGAACGCGCTCTTATGCTTCTCCCGTTTGAATTTAATAGCACTAGTGCCATGTAAGCATAACTTTGTAGGTTAGGATAGCCCTAACCTTAAGCTGTCAGATCAGGTAATACCTGGTTCGAAAATACGATAGATAACTTATTCTAGTCAGTTTTACTTATGTCGAAGTAATCTTCACAACAAAAAACACTTGTATTGGCCGCTATTTATTTCATTTGGATTTCTACGAGCTAACCACTTTCTTCGCAGTTTCAAATCTTGCGGAACAGCTACAAATAGTGTATCCGGAGTTTCTATTGACGTATTTCTGCAGTGTGGATTTATACACCATTTATAACCAATCTTTATGTAGACATTGTGAAAACAACACATCCTACAACACAATTACCAAACGGCGACGATGCTGATGCTGACAGACCATATGGGCCGATTTGACATCTACTATCGGGTGACGTCACACAACAGAATGTATCGTTTTGGCGGGACTTTTTGTGATTCAATTTTTAACGCTGTTTTTATGAAATATTGAGGAAATAATTACGAAAAATAATGCATTTAAAATGTAGAGTGAAGGAATAACTACACTAAGATGGTTTTCCAATAATAGTCAAATACCCTGCAACATGGTTCGCGAAACGTCAGCATTAACAAATCTTGACACACGGCATAACCCGGAAGCAGTTTATTTTCTAAATAATATTAATTACCATGCATTATTTTGTGTGCGCTAGTGGGGTATTATATAGAATTCCTATTGGTGCTTCAAAAAACAGTTCGTTGATCTTTGACCGCGAATAACTCGCAGACACGATATCCTGGGAACTTTTTGCACGATATTTGTAATGTCAAACTATTTACGCGTATCTAACTGTTTGCATATGTTGCATGCTTCATAATATGATAATCACAACAAATGACTACATATTGTGACTATTTTTAAACTAATAGAAACGATATGTCATCCCACTAAGCAGTGCAATACTGCTTTAATACTTGATAAGCAATCTCACATCATTCTCGACCTTCCATGCCTATAAATAAACCACAACACAGAGCGAATTTGGCTAGTCGTGTTTATTCCGCACCAGTACGTAGTCGAACTACGTTCCATCACATTTAAAATGTTCAAAGTCACACGCCAAGTCTTCAAATACCATAGAAACTTCTCAGCTGCGGCCGCTTTACCTACACCTTTACCCAACCCACCCTTACCAAACACAGGGGTAAGTACCTCGTCCAACCTAAGACAACACAAGAACACCCATTTTAAATTGTAGATCTTCATTAATAATGAATACCGTAAAGCTAAAGCTGGAGAAGTATTCGACACTGTGAACCCAGCTACTGAACAAGTCACCGCGCAAGTCCAAAGGGGTAGAAAAGAAGATGTGGACTTGGCTGTGGAAGCCGCAGTTAACGCCTTCAAGTTAGGCTCACCATGGAGAACCATGGACGCCTCCGAACGTGGAAAATTGCTCTTCAAGCTAGCTGATCTCATGGAACGGGATATAGCAATTTTAGCCGTAAGATCTCCATGATTTCTAGTGATGAAAAATATTGTATTTAAACTTATAGAGTTTGGAAACTGTAGATGTGGGTAGTCCATACACAATAGAAACAGCATTTACCAGCATGGCTATAAAAACATTGAGGTACTACGCTGGATGGGCTGACAAGAATCACGGGAAGACCTTACCAATGGATGGTAATTATTTCGCCTATACCAGGCACGAACCAGTTGGAGTTTGTGGCCAAATCATCCCTTGGAACGGGCCCTTGGCCATGTTCTCTTGGAAGATAGGTCCAGCGTTGGCCATGGGTAATACCGTTGTGATCAAACCAGCTGAGCAGACACCACTAACAGCTCTTTACATGGGGAAGCTGATCAGCGAAGCTGGGATCCCACCAGGGGTTGTCAACATCGTCCCTGGTTTCGGAGATGCCGGCGAGGCCATCTGCAGAAATACCAAAGTAAACCCTCTGACGGATTTAAAAATTTTTAGCTAAAGTTCGAGTTTTAGGTTGATAAAGTTGCCTTCACTGGATCAACCGAGGTTGGTATGAAGATCCAACAAGCTGCTGGTGTTGGAAATCTGAAAAGGACCACTTTGGAACTGGGAGGGAAGAGTCCGAATATCATACTTGATGATGTTGACCTACCAACCGCTGTTGAGTGGGCCCATCAAGGGTTATTCATGAACCAAGGTCAAGTTTGTTGCGCGGGAAGTAGGACGTTCGTCCAGGCTTCGATTTACGACGATTTCGTACAGAGATCAGCGGAAAGGGCTAAGAATAGAGTTGTTGGTGATCCGTTTGATCTAAAGACGGAGCAAGGTCCGCAGATCGACGGGACCCAGCTAGAGAAAATCCAGAGTTTGGTGCAGTGCGGTGTCAAAGAAGGCGCAGCATTGGTCACGGGCGGATCTAGGTTCGGAGATAAGGGATTCTTCTTCCAACCGACTGTCTTCGCTGAAGTGCAAGATCATCACACCATTGCCAGAGAAGAAGTGCGACAACATAAATATTTTTAAGGCGTTAGTTGTAAAACTTGTTTTTGTTTTTAGATTTTTGGTCCTGTGCAACAGCTGATCAGGTTCAACACTTTGGAGGAGTTGATCGACAGGGCTAATAATACAAACTATGGTTTGGCGGCTGGAATCTTTAGTAAAGATGTGGATAAGATCAATTATTTGTCGCAAGGTATCAGAGCGGGGACTGTCTGGGTTAATTGCTACAATGCGCTGTCGCCTCAAGCGCCATTTGGTGGATTTAAGGATTCTGGAATTGGTAGGGAGATGGGAGAGTACGGGTTACATCAGTATTCGGAGGTTAAAACTGTTATAACCGCCATTCCGCAAAAGAATTCGTAATTTAATTTATGTTAAGTGAATACCGTTTTGATATTATTAATACTTTACTTTACATTAAGATCTGTTTGTGAAAAAAATCGTGCTGATAATAAATATTACAATATTTAAAGTGTTATATTTTTATTTCTTCAAATCTCGACTTTGAAGTTGTGAATTAGTTGATGTGATGTGTTAAGGTTAATATATACAAATATACATATACATAATAGTTGTTCTGCGTCTTGAAACTGATAAACAAACCTTTCGTTCTAGTTTGTTTCTTAATATGATGTTTTTTAAGCGAATAAAT
This sequence comes from Aphodius sticticus, assembly GCA_963966075.1. Classification (NCBI taxonomy): domain Eukaryota; kingdom Metazoa; phylum Arthropoda; class Insecta; order Coleoptera; family Scarabaeidae; genus Aphodius; species Aphodius sticticus. Next base: position 6,290,787 of record OZ014511.1, on the reverse strand, counting down.
AAGGCAAAGAACTCAAAAACTGTAAGGAATAAGGTAGGACTATACAGGGTGTTTCATAAATAACGGCTAACCTTGAAGGAGCATATCCATCAAGGACAGAGAAGCAATTTTGGTCAAAGAACCTATAGTCTATTTCAAACTTTTAAATACTAACAAAATTGAATTAAAGAAATCGTGTAAGGGCGGTCCTGGTAAATAATCGATCGCGCATGGCCCGAATACGGTTGCAAACGTCCGTACAAACATTTATCAATTGAAAATTACAGAGCTTAGTACGTAACTAATCCAGAAATGTGATGCGGATTTACAAACAAGGTGATTGCTAGGCGATATCCGTCGAACAAAACAAACCGATTTAACACTGCAACTGCTCGCCCCGGCCTATCAAAGTTATGTCACATTCTAGCCATTCGTCGCATACAATAGGGCATTTGCCTATTTTTGGAAAACCATCTTAGTGTGTTTATTCCTTCACTCTCCTTCATAAAAATTAACGTTAAAAATTGAATCACAAAAAGTCCCGCCAAAACGATACTTTCTGTTGTGTGACGTCACACGATAGTAGGTGTCAAATCGGCCCATATGGTCTGTCAGCATCGGCATCGTCGCCGTTTGGTAATTGTATTGTATGAGGTGTTGTTTTCACAATTTCTACATAAAAATGGGTTATAAATGGTGTATAAATCTACAATACAGAAATACGTCAATAAAAACTCCGGATAAAATATTTGTAGCTGTTCCGCAAGATTTGAAACTGCGAAGAAAGTGGTTGGTTCGTAGAAATCCAAATGAAATAAATAGCGGCCAATACAAGTGTTTTTTGTTATGAAGATTACTTCGACATAAGTAAAACTGACTAGAATAAGTTATCTATCGTATTTTCGAACCAGGTATTATCTGATCTGACAGCTTAAGGTTAGAGCTATCCTAACCTACAAAGTTATGCCTACATGGCACTTTAGTGCTATTAAATTTAAACGGGAGAAGCATAAGAGCGCGTTCATATTATCGGATAGGGTACGGTGAGAGTGACGCGCTGCATAATAGGCGGACTAACGTCATACGGCGTTTAACTGCATATAAGAGAGAGACAGTCGACCCAGGTTATCTGAGCATTCCTCTCCCCTTACCCTACCCCGACAAACCGAACGCGCTCACAGCGTACTAACGAATGACGTCACTGGAGACTGAGCCAATTACAGAGCGTTATCAATCAAGTGATAGGACGTGAATAAAATTCAATTTTAATTTTGATTTTTAATAGAAATAAAGCATTTTTTTTTTAAGAGTAATAACAAATAGTTTTCTTAAACTGTAATCTATTAAGATGACTATAATACAAGCCATATTTGAATACAGTCAAATACCCTGTTGGCATCAGTCTCTGGTACTACATCAATCACTAAATCAGGAAACACAACCACAATAAGTTTCCACAATCAAAAAGATTCTTATTGTAGATAAACTAACAAACAGCTGAACACATATGAGCCTGGCGAATGAAGGTCAATGTCGCCGTAGCGGTTGATCTAAGCTGGAGGGAGACCGATATGTTGTCGGCGGCGTTGATGTGTCACCAGTTGCACCACAACTGTGGTGGAGTGTTGACGATTTTCTTGCGCTGAGCAGGGACGGACTCTGTCTTTCTTTATTAATTTTTTCGAGCATGCGTTAAGTTAGATGATACGTTATTACACAAAACGTGCTTATTACATCATTGGCATATGCACCTTCAAGGTTAGCCGTTATTTCTGAAACGCCCTGTATAGTGAGCGCGTAAAGTGAGGAAACACAAGAAAATCTCTGAGACTATTATTTTAAAAAATTCTCGAACACGTAAATTTTTGAATATTAAAATACACATTTCTGTAAAAAGTTCAATTTCCAACCATTAATATTGTTACTGAGTTATGATGTCATCGACACTTTTTTAAATGGCAAGCACATTTTTTTCTTACAAAAGAAAATTATTGAAATTATTGAAAATTCTGAAATATTGATAATTTTGGGGAAAATAGCTTTTGTGAAATGAATATGAAGTCGAGATTTGGGTTGAATAAATTGCCATGAAAACGACTATGCCTCCAAAATTTTCTATCGCTGAAGGTTTTCGATAAAAAAGTTGGATGAAAGTGTCAAAAAACGTTATTTTGATAATTTCTAGAAATTCATACCAGCTGAACTAATTGTCTTAGGAACCTCAAAATGGTCTCATAGTAAACTTTAGTTTAACTTTTAGTGGGTCATGAAGAAAAAGCGTAGAAATGACCGACACATGGTTAAAAGTTTGGGAAACGCTGGTCTATGGACTAGACTGTTGATCGTTTGACGTTATTGGTGTTCAAAAAAACTTCATAATTAATTAAAGAAACATTATGGAGTATATGACGCTTCCTCAAATTTTTAGAGAATTTTTGCTGCTCTACAAGCCGGTATTTTTTTGTTTTTATTGGATGTCAAACTGAAACTGGGCGTAATCATGGCAATGACACTGCAGCTATTGATAGCCTTTTTATTAATTTAAACTATTTCCTGTAACGTTAGAAAAATCAACATTGCATTTTTTGATTCTGCAAAATATCCTGAACCTATATCCGGTCTGAAATTATTTCGACCCCAAAGGTTTCGTTGACTGGTTTAAAAGGAACAAAAGCTAGTCATAATGTAGGTATTGTTATACATATTTATTATCTTTACAATTTTTTTCATATCCAGATCTTAATTTAAATTAAAGAATTAATAATAACAAAACGGTATTCACGTAACATAAAATAAATTACGAATTCTTTTGCGTAATAGCGGTGATAACAGTTTTAACCTCCGAATACTGATGTAACCCATACTCTCCCATCTCCCTACCAATTCCAGAATCCTTAAATCCACCAAATGGCGTTTGAGCCGACATCGAATTGTAGCAATTCACCCAAACAGTACCAGCTCTGATACCTTGCGACAAATAATTGATCTTATCCACGTCTTTACTAAAAATTCCAGCCGCCAAACCATAGTTTGTATTATTAGCCCTATCAATCAACTCCTCCAAAGTGTTGAACCTGATCAGCTGTTGCACAGGACCAAAAATCTAAAAACAAAACCAAGTTTTACAACTAACGCCTTAAAAATATTTATGTTGTCGCACTTCTTCTCTGGCAATCGTGTGATGATCTTGCACTTCAGCGAAGACAGTCGGCTGGAAGAAGAATCCCTTATCTCCGAACCTTGATCCGCCCGTGACCAATGCTGCGCCTTCTTTGACTCCGCACTGCACCAAACTCTGAATCTTCTCTAGCTGGGTCCCGTCAATCTGCGGACCTTGCTCCGTGTTTAGATCAAACGGATCACCGACAACTCTATTCTTAGCCCTTTCCGCTGATCTCTGGACGAAGTCGTCGTAAATCGAAGCCTGGACGTACGTCCTACTTCCCGCGCAACAAACCTGACCTTGGTTCATGAATAACCCTTGATGAGCCCACTCAACAGCGGTGGGTAGGTCAACATCATCAAGTATGATATTCGGACTCTTCCCTCCCAGTTCCAAAGTGGTCCTTTTCAGATTTCCAACACCAGCGGCTTGTTGGATCTTCATACCAACCTCGGTTGATCCAGTGAAGGCTACTTTATCAACCTAAAACTCGAACTTTAGCTAAAAATCTTTAAATCCGTAAAAGGGTTTACTTTGGTATTTCTGCAGATAGCCTCGCCGGCATCTCCGAAACCAGGGACGATGTTGACAACCCCTGGTGGGATCCCAGCTTCGCTAATCAGCTTCCCCATGTGCAGCGCTGTTAGTGGTGTCTGCTCAGCTGGTTTGATCACAACGGTATTCCCCATGGCCAACGCTGGACCTATCTTCCAACAGAACATGAGCAATGGTGCGTTCCAAGGGATGATTTGGCCGCAAACTCCAACCGGTTCGTGCCTGGTATAGGCGAAATAATTGCCATCCATTGGTAAGGTCTTCCCGTGGTTCTTGTCAGCCCATCCAGCGTAGTACCTCAATGCCTTCACAGCCATGGCAGTAAATGCTGCTTCTAACGTGTATGGACTACCCACATCTGCAGTTTCCAAACTCTATAAATTTAAATACAATATTTTTCATCACTAGAAGTCATGGAGATCTTACGGCTAAAATTGCTATATCCCGTTCCAAGAGGTCAGCTAGCTTGAAGAGCAATCTTCCACGTTCGGAGGCGTCCATGGTTCTCCATGGTGAGCCTAACTTAAAGGCGTTAGCTGCGGCTTCAACAGCCAAGTCCACATCTTCCTTTCTACCCCTTTGGACTTGCGCGGTGACTTGTCCAGTAGCTGGGTTCACAGTGTCGAATACTTCTCCAGCTTTAGCTTTACGGTATTCATTATTAATGAAGATCTACAATTCAAAATGGGCGTTCTTGTGTTGTCTTAGGTTGGCCAAGGTACTTACCCCTGTGTTTGGTAAGGGTGGGTTGGGTAAAGGCGTGGGTAAAGAGGCCGCAGCTGAAAAGTTTCTGTGGTATTTGAAGACTTGGCGTGTGACTTTCAACATTTCTAATGTTATACGACTACGTTCTGGTGGAGAATAAACGCGACTAGCCTAATTCGTTGCGTGTTATGGTTTATTTATAGGCAATGAAGGTCAGCGATAATATGAGATTCCTTATCAAATTCGCAATAAAGTTAGCACATGTCGGTATGACTTGTAAGGTCTGTACTTTATCAGGAATAAAAATACAATCTAAAGTATGTTGATTTAGTTTAAAATTCTCTATTAGGTCTGGAGTTATGGCTATTTTTATTTTTGGTCGTAGTAGGCCGTGATATAATTCGATTTAGACTAACTAGATTAAAATAAAACTTAGATATGTCGTGTTTGGGTTCGTATGAAAGGGAATTTTAAACATATGCTGGAAATAAACCTAATTCTTACGAATTATCATCGAGTTGCAAAACAAATTTAATCGAGTGACAAGGCATATCTGATAATTACTATGTATGTGTTTATATAGCACAGGTCATGCAAGCTGTATAAAATGCTATTTGAGTTATGCCGAATGAAGATATCAAAAGAATTTGTTGTGTTGTAAGCATGATTAGCAGAACAAAGCATGAAATACAGTCATTCTCAAAAGTTATCGTTTTTTTCTTGTTTTTTAGTTTAGTCATAGTTTAGTTTGGCATTGATGGTGTACCGTTATATTGAGGAAGAAATATAATATAAATAATAGATGATATCAATATATATATATATATACAAAGTTCATAAGGGTCATTTTTTCTTGACTTCAAAATTTCTGAGAAAAATGCGAATTCCAATGTCAAAACGATTTTTCTGTTTTTTTTATTTTTCATTATCGCAACAATAATTCAATTTTGATGAAATTTTGTGAAAGCGTGCCTTCTTATGTCTTATACAATACATTCTTTTTATATGCAAGAAACAAGAAGTTCTTTAGATATTGAGTTTTTTCAATTAAAACAACTTATTTTTCAAAAAAAAATTCTGTGGTCAAAAATCATCGTACAGAGTTCTACTGGTGCTCGTTTTTATTGCTGTTACATGTACTTATTGATACAATAATAAAAATAATAGTCCCTATTTAACAACATGCTAAAAAATTTAAACAACTCAAAAACGAGTTTTGCAGCAATGAATCTTTCAGTAATTGTTCATTATTTGTTTAAATTTTTAAGAATATTGCAAAACTGGTTACACCATTCAATTGTACGGAAAAAAATACAAAAGAAACTGTCTCTCATTTCTACACTAATGTTATAAGCATAGAATAATAAAGCTGCAGATAAGTAAGCAAAATAATCAGTTTTTGTTTTAGAAGTATCCAATACAAAAGTTCTATGTCATTAAAAAATCTACAACTTTTGTAGATGTTACTATATAACATAACTTCAAAACTTCCGAGAAAAATGCGAAAAATCCACATTCTTAGTATTTTTAATTTTAATTATTTCATAAATAATTTATTTTTGACGAAACTGAAAGTAAATTATTATGCCTTAAATATTATTCCCAAATTGTTTATGAAAAAATGTACTAAAGTAATAGTTACAAATGTGATAACATCAATACAGTAAAAATGACACGTTAATAATAAATAATGATAAATTACAAAAATTTATATTGTACCTATGCGCTCAGTAATACCGCTTTCGAGGTCGCCACCATCGCACCCTGGCCAGCGAGGCAATTTTTGAGTTTGTTCAATTTTTGAGCATGTAGTTAAATAGGGATTACTATTTTCATTATTGCATCAATAAGTACTATCGTGGCCATATATTATGTCCCCTCTTTTGATGTCGATTTTCTCGCCAATCTAGGGGCGAAAAAATTTGAAAAAATTCTGGTGCTGTCCTTGATTAATATACTACAACGCATAAAAATTAGAAAGCTGTATATGTTGGCGTTTGCCCGATTTGTCCAAATTAAGAAGAATCGGCGCTGTTTTTGTCTCATAAATTTCATTCGTTTAACTTTAGCAATTAATTACTCCGGAAATAATTTCAACGAATTAAAAAGTAGAATCACCCGCGGAATGTTAGCTTTCAATATGCATTTTTGTAAAATGATTGGGTGAGTGGTTAACCCACAAAAAGCTATATTATGCAATGCCAGCAATTCCGTTATTAGAAGAGCTAGAATAATGAAATAAAGACTATAGGCTACCCAATAATTCATAGGTTTAAAGTTTATTACATAATCATTGTTTATCTTGCATTTTCCATACAAAAGATCGTGCTGAAACGCCGCGTGAATTCCGACGGTCTACGGTCTTGGTGTGACGCGGGGAAGGGAGTTGTTAGCGGTGCTGTCAACAGTGAGAGAACTTGTCAAGGTAGTAATTTTAACTAACAGAATTAAATTCTTAATTTTTAAATTCAGAATTTTGATTATAATATGTGACCCCGCTACGAGAGAAATGCCCTAACTGCATCTCTCGTTTCGATAGTATTGACTCCTGTGTTTGACGTCTCATAACTCTAAAACTACTGAACAGAAAAAATTGAAATAAAGTGTGTCATACTCCTCAATCATTTCTACATATGTTGTATGACTATCAAAACTTTTTGCCTCTTGGTGTAAACATGAGCACGAGAGAAGTGAAAAAATGTACCCGATTTTTCATTTGTAAATTAACTGTCGTCTTTCCGATTTTTTTTCTCCTAAACCACTTACCACAAAAAATTTCAATGTTTGTTCAGGTTGCATTCAGAGTCTCTTCTATCGATTGGAGTTTTTGTTTTCTTAAGTTTTTATACAATAAGGTTGTAAACAAGATTTTGATGGAAGCGGATAGATCACTAAGGAAGGTTAACAGCACAGTTGCAGCACAGTATGCAGTTAGCATGCATATAATCCTTATTTACTGCGTCACATGTCCCTTAAATTTAATAGCATTCCGACCATTTGTTAATTTTTAAGACCGAAATAAACATGAACAATGTTTTGCGCGTCCGTTTTTGTGTTTATTTATTAGCAATATTTAAATACAGGCAAAAACAATATAACATAAATACAACTCTTGATATATTACATATATTACAAATGGCAGCTCTGAGCGTATAAAACTGATAGGTCGTTATAATGTGTCCGTAAACACTGTTCTCCTAGTAACTATTGCACCGTGCGATCCCCCACTACCGGCAGCGTCGCTGTCGATCCCATCCCCCGCATCACCCCGAAGACCGAAGAGCGCCGCGTCAATTGCGGCGATCATGAGATGCTTCAACACGATCTTTTGTAGGGAAAATGCAAGATAAACAATGATTCTGTAATAAACTTTAAATATATGATTTATTAGGTAGCCTATGATCGACACTTCATCATTGTAGCTCTTCTAATAACAGAATTGCTGGCATTGCATAATATAGCTTTTTGTGGGTTAACCACTACTCCGATCATTTTACAAAAATGCACATTGAAAGCTACCATTTCGCAGGTGATTTTACTTTTTAGTTCGTTGAAATTTATGGATTATTTCCGGAGTAATTGATTGCTAAAGTTAAACGAATGAAATTTATGGGACAAAAACAGCGCCAATTCTTCTTAATTTGGACAAATCGGGCAAACGCCAACATATACAGTTTTCTAATTTTTATGCGTTGTAGTATATTAATCAAGGACAGCACCAGAATTTTTTCAAATTTTTTCGCCCCTAGATTGGCGAGAAAATCGACATCAAAAGAGGGGACATAATATATGGCCACGATAGTACATGTAAAAACCACATAAATGAACACCAGAAGAACTCTGTACGATAATTTTTCACAACAGAATTTCTTAAAAAAAAACTGATTTTGATTGGAAGAACTAAATATCTCAAAACATTCTTGTTTTTTGCATATAAAAAAATGAAAGTTTATTTAAGACATAAAAAGGCACGCTTTCACAAAATTTCATCAAAATTGAATTGTTGTTGTGACAATGAAAAATAAAAAACAGAAAAATCGTTTTGGCATTGGAATTTGCATTTTTCGCGGAAATTTTGAGGTCTAGTAAAAAGTGACTCTTATGAATTGTTGTAGGTTTTTTTATGTTTTACAATTTCGTATAAGAAATTTTTGGATATAACGTCAAGTTTTGCAGGAAAACGCAATAATATACTTTACACCCGCTTTCAACCCCCCCCCCCCCCCAAATAAACACAATAACACCCCATTACCTGCATTTATTTTTTTTACGTTTACTATGAGCCCCTTTACCATTTCCAATGATAAAAGTCCTGTCTACAATTAATACCGGTTTTGGCTTCTAATCAGTTAATTTGCCTGCACTATTTAGGCAGTAAATAGATTAGATAAAAATTAGTCGAGTTCTACTGCTGGTCGCTTTTGAAAACATTGCTTCGAGAAAACTGTCCACCCAATGCTCGCAACACGCCTTCTATGCCAAGAGCTAAAATAGCTACACAGGCATCTTATGTTCATATTTCTTCAAATTACCAACGAATGCTAAAGCTAAAGTTCTCTAGTTCTTACCCAATCATCATTCAAACTTCAATTCTTTGTTGTTATGTCAGCGATGCCATTTTTTTAACACTATAAACCAAAAAGAAATGGTCTCAAATTAGTATATTATTATACAAGTTTTATAAGACGTCAAATTGGCGCACGAGTTGTTTTGGAACGAGTGGAACGAGTGGAACCCAAATGGAACGAGTGCACCAATACGTCTTATAAAACGAGTGTAATATACTATTTTTTCTACTTTGCGTCATTAATTTTATATAAGTTTAGAAATTGTGGTTACTATATCGCGCTAAATTAGAATCTAGGGTATTTTGCGGGTACCACGTGGTAGCACCGTAGTAACTGTCAACTTCGTTAAGGATGATATCGATGAGATAAAATCATGACAAAATCTAATTGTGAATAATTTTACTCTAGTTTAGCCTACAAGTTTGAATAAATATTCAGCGAGGTCGCAACGATGATCATAATGGAGCTTGGGGCAACACTTTTAACCTTACTGTGATAAATACATGAAACTTAACCTAAAAAGTTAACAATTTTAAAATAGTGGTTGCATAAGTATAATAATCAGAATAGAAGTGTTTGGCGGTGACTGATTAGTTACTTCGAAGAACAAGAACTTACTAAAGAATTGTTATAACGCTTAACGTTTAATAGCGGTGTCTACCTAATTCCGCTACGTAGCCGTTGCGGCTTATATATTTACAAGCACTTATAATTGAAACCCAATTCTAATTTCGGCAAAGTAGTTTATTAGAATAAATTATACTTAGTAAAATTACATGTGATGGAGGTAATACAAATACGTTGCACACAACCAGAACTAAGACGAAGTCGAAAGCGACGGACAAAAACGAATATGAATTGAACCGAGCATCCAAGCGTCCAAAATATTACCGAAAACTTATATGTTACATAAACTAAGAAATCCTCTACACTTTAAATGTACTATAGCTTCGTACGTGCATGCTGATAAACCATTTATTGCGCATATACAATCTCGCAGCAGTAATTAAAATCGTTCGTATCTACAATGTAGGTTTGATCTTCGCATAATACCTTATTAAAGTAAATGTGGTCCTTGAATTATATCTGAAAAGGTGATTTGATGTTTAATTCAAAAGAATGATAACGATCACTTACTAGAGTCGTAAAACATCACCGTAAACGTCATGCTGGCGTATTTTGATGAACACAGCAAAACTAAGAAAGCCCCAATCCTTTGGCCATACTATAGCAGGCTACACCCATGTTTAAATATGTATAGAATATTGATATTTCGCAGTTTATGTGATTGCAAGCGATTAAGAAGATGCAGTGTGTGGTTAATGTTGGGTTATGTATTGTACGTTTGACATATGGTATTTGATATCACTGTGTACCAATCAGACAAAAATGTTACTGTTTTCGGTATTACAATGTGTTAATTGTAACACCGAAAACAGTGTTACAATGTGTGCATTGTGAATGCAAAGTAGAAAAAAAATTATAAACAACCTTAGAAAACTCGGTACGAAAACAGAACGAAACACTTTCAGTATGAACGCACCTTGACGCCATACTTTCGCCGCGGGATCGAATTTTTTTCCTGTAAAAACAATCATCATTTTTCGTAACAGGACAACAACAAAGTATAGAGGATTTCAAATCGTTCGTCAATAGAAATATAAACGTTAGAATGTACAGTCTCTAATTCTTTTGAACGAAAGCACGTGCGTAGTTTGTTTATGTTATGTTTGCTTCTACATCCCCACATATGATGTAAGGTTACACATGGTTGCTGAATTCCGAGCAAACGTAACAGGGCAACAGAATATTACAGGAGAAATCTTGTAACATATTACGTACGTATGTATTGATCCATTTTATAAAATCAAATTATATTTTATAAGTATATAATTATGCCTAAACATATTTGGGTATTTGTGTAGGGACATAACCTATAAGTTTGAGACAAATCGCGAATTAAAAACGTCACATTAACCTAAGAAACAAATTTTCAAGGCATCTGTATACCCATCTGTGTCGTACATACAGCATATTCGTATATCCTATCTCTGTTTTAAAGCATTTGTTCACTATAAATATGTACTAGTAATTCTTTTTTTGTGCGAATTCCGTTTAGTTCTGGCTGTATTAGTTATATTATTAATAAAATCGCACCGTTTCCCTGAATCCCGGCTTGTATTTTCTGGCTTTTTCCAGAAAATTTTTATATAAGATACCAGGGACACAGAAGTAAATTGGCGGAATATATCGGATACCCGGCCAGCTTGATTTTATAGTGAAAACGGCGGAATCTGACATTTAGAATAGGTGAGAGTTTAAACTAAAATACCAAATTTGGTTGTTCGGTTTATGACAAAATTTAAAATTAGGAATTGTGTATTCAAGACGTTTGTTTGATTTATCGAAGATATAACAATATTTCAAAACGCTCGAGATAATTTTTGTTTGTTTTTTTTTTCAGTAGATAATACTGTAATAATAATCATTATTACTACTTAAAAAAAGACGCAAACGATAACAAATAATTCGTTAATGTTATATAACAAACATTAAACAAAAAATATTAAAATCTCTTTATAGGAAAATATGCAAAACATCTCCGTTAAATATGACTAAAAATCGATATTTCTAGGACATTTCTAGGAACACTAACACACAGATCAAACAGATATCCTGAAGTTATTTCTGTAAAAATTATAATCCGATCTGCTTTCATTGTTTATTCAAGTTAATTTCTAAAACAACGCTACAACTTTGGTGGAATTACCACAACCTCTTGTACCAGGCTAACATAAGCCTAGTGGTGTATAGAAATAGCAACCTATCGAGGCTATTTGTGCACGATTTCGAAGAGCTGCTAGATCTATTTTTGGTGTATCAAGACAGCAGAAATATCAAGAAATACATTACCTATCTAATGGGTATTGTTCAACAAAATTATACTTCTTAAATAGTATTCATTGTTCTTAGTTTTAATAGTTTTGCATGGTGTTGTGATGGTTCACTGTAAACTTAATTCAAAATTAAAATTCTTAGCAACATTGTTAAAATATAAAATATTCTGTAACTGGTATTCTGTAACATATATTAAAACGTTTAACCACAACTACTAGGATTTAACCAGTTGTCGTATTAATGAACCCCTTCAATTGAAACTTGTGGTTATACATATCCGAATAACCTAACCTCACAATTCAGAAACGCACTCAGACGCGAAGTTTCCGAAGAATAAGAATAACAACAAGACTAATTCATTTTACGCGACTTTACTGAGCAGCTATCTTCTGTGGACATTTGCACAAATTTAATTTTTGCCTAAATTGTCGCCACAATTCTTCGACGTTACGGGCTTCCGTACAGGGCTGTGGAGTCGGACTCGGAGTCGTCGAGTCGGAGTTCAGACAAATTCCAGAGGAGTCGGAGTCGGAAAAAATGTACCTACTCCGACTCCGGGTCCATGTTTAAACAATGCAGAAAAACACATGCGAGATGGCCGTTGCCTCAATAGATAGTAAACGATTAACTAAACATATTATTAGGTTATTTACAAAGTAAATATAATTTAACTACGAAACACACAGGTCGGTGGTGAGTGATGATTAGCAAAATGATTATTGTGAGTCGCTTGCCGCGTCGCATATATAGTTTATGTATTTCCAATTTCCAACAACCAACTTCAATATGCTAATTATGATTGCTCGACCATCTACAAATAAAAAAATCGGACTTCGATGCATACTTATAGACGAATTAGAACTTTATTACTGAAGCGCCAAGGTGTGGTTTTCCTTATTCATCAAAATTACGAGAATTTGCTCCTATTCGTTCGGCCACAAAGAACACAATTCATTAAATATTGCAAAAAGTATTTTAATGATATTCCCTTGCAATTTCAAAAAGAAAAAATAGTTTCCTACAGCTTTTGTACCAGAAGAAACACAGTGATGGTATCACAGTCGTATTATCAACTCTCAACATTTTTTTTTATTTTTATTTGTCCCAATATCTGAATGTTTGTACAAGATAATGATTTATTAGTAAAACTTTGCAAATTTAGTTTGATAGTTTTAAACGTTTAACCGAAATTGATTCTTTTTTTCGGGACATGAACAAATTTATCAAAAGTATCACCCTTGATTATACAATATTATGGTATAATCAAGGGTATCACATCTCTTTGTATTTAGCAAAATATGTAGAGATTTTAAATTGTTACTGCTTCTGTCGAGTGTAGGTTACGGATTTTAAGATTATTGGTGGCTATGTCGTAGTCTTCTTGCGATCAACAAAAAAACACCGATATTCGCAGATTTCGTCACCTACTCTTGACAGAATTGAGCCAGATATATTTTTTATTATTAGCAAAGGTACAAACTTCGCGCTAACGTAATTTTTAATGCATAAACTTAAACATGCGTAATATATGTATAATAGCCGATTAAAAATTATAACTGCATTTCCGATTTAAACTTCACCTTAAGTTGAATGTAGGAATATCCATGACTTTAAAAACATATTTTTAACGAGTTCCCAGGTGTAATAACACATTTGCAAAGTTTCAGAATTTTTAATTATACTTTATTTTTCAACCCCCTCAAACACTACCCTATTGACACTTAAAATGTTATCTGCTATTTATGTCTTTGTGGGTATAATACTATCACATGTAGATGAATTCAAATTATTTAACGAACATTCTGCGTTTCAACCCCCTAAAAACCACCCCTTAAGGTTTAGATTTTTTTCATTATTTTTCTAGTTATCAAATTATTATTTTAAGTTAATCTAAAACAAAAAAATAATTTTGCCCACCTAAAAGTTGCAAATGAATCACTGTGCGACGGCGTAAATATGGATTTTGTGTAGTTCTTTCTACTCTCGCAGATACTACATTCATTATTAATTAGCATATTTTTAACTTCTGTGTACCAAGCACATCGAAGGTTACTGATCAGCTGATTGAATGTTTTGTACTGAATGCGCATGACCATCAACAGTGTTGTCAATACCACTGTTGTTAATCGCATGATTCTTAACAAGTCGTTAATTTTTACAATATAGAATGCGAAATCTAAAAAAGATGTTTTATGTTAAAATATCTACCCAATGATGCCACACACGACCTGTAGATGCGGCAAAATGAAATTTGTTAGGTACAAATAAAGTCTTCAGGAAATTATCAGTTAAAAAATAAATCCATTTTCTTTAGCTTTACCTTGTCACAGTTTCGCAAAACCTATAAACTAGATACAATCAACTATTTAGCAACAAATCATTGTATATCAGAAATAATAAGCCTAAAATTACCGATATTACATTTCAATTTCCTCTTTTTTACTCCAAATACCATAAAAAGAAATTAATAATTACAAACGACACAATTTCAAACAATAATTTCTTCAACTTATTAACCGCAAAACACTTTAGAAAGCTGCCAATTTCAACAGAATTGAGGGACATCTGTGGTCAGGTATTACTACCACCTCAACCACGCCATCTACGAGCACAATCCTCCACTAACCAACAAAAACCAAGCCTCCTATGCAAAAGTTACGCCACGACTTCTCACGACGTAAAATAACCAACCCAACACCACAGAACAGTAAAGATTTCATTTCTCATAGCGATAGTCGCTATTCTGAACGATCTGAAGTGTCGTTAAGGCACAAATGTAGCGCCAGATAGCGTTTTTTGTGACAGGAGCGCATGAAACTATGAAGATATCCGGCGTACCGCGTATTGATCGCAGCTAACTGCGTCCGAAGGCTTGGAATGCGGTTTTCCCGCTAGATTTATGCGATCCTGATCTCCGAGAGTCCAGAAAGGCGGTGCTGGGGGATGGCACGTTGATCTGGGGCGTAGCCCTATGCTCTTAGCACTCCCTACACGTGATTTGACCCTCACCGCCTCGAGTAACTTGGACTTAGGCGGCTGGAAGTGATTGGTATAAGTTTTTGAGGTGCTGCAGGTGTTTTTTTATGTGGTATGGGTGGTGTTTGGGTTGCCTAAGTTGGTACTGTTGCGTAGAATAACTGGAGGAAATTACAAGGTTCTAGTAGTGTTAGTTTGGCGATTTTTTGTAGTCGTGACTATGCTTTTGCGATTTTTAGAGAAACTAGGGGTAATAAAATTAAATATCTCCTATACTTAGCTTAGCATTATTTTAAATAAAAACTCTGAGTAGTTTCAATCATCTACCTGGTTTACTTTATACAGAAAAGATCAAACTTTTGTGTTATGATTTTATGATATCGCGATTTTGTTTGATGTGAATTTCCAGAAGTAATAGATGTAATAATACTGTTTTCCATACAGGCCTTACTCATTACTACCTCAAAGAATAACTCCAGAAAATTTCAAGTTTCTACCAGTTTTAGTTTAGTCTGTAGAAATGTTTAAACTACATGCGATTTTTTGTAGTCGTGACTATGCTTCGTTTGTGATTTCTCGAAAAACCAGACGTAATAAAATTAAATATCCCCTCTAAATAGCTTAGCATTATCTTAAATAAACACTCTGGGTAGTTCCAATCATCTACAAGGTCTACTTTAGTCAGAAAATATCAAAATTTTAAGTTGTGATTTTTCGACATGTCGATTTTGTCTGTTGTGAATTTCCAGGAAAAATAGATGTAATTATAATGATTTCTATACAGGCCTAACTCACTACTATTCCATAAAATAACTTCAGAAAATTACAAGTTTCTACCAGCTTTAGTTTAGTCTGTAGAAATTTTTAAACTACATGCGATTATTTTGTAGTCGTGACTATTCTTTTGCGATTTCTCGAAAAACCAGACGTATTAAAATTAAATATCTCCTATATCTAGCTCAGCATAATTTTAACTAAAAACTCTGAGTAGTTCCAATCATCTACCTGGTTTACTTTGGTCAGAAAATATCAAAATTTTAAGTTGCGATTTTTCGACATCACGATTTTGTCTGTTCTGAATTTCCACGAAAAATAGATGTAATTATAATGATTTCTATACAGGCCTAACGCACTACTATTCCATAGAATAACTCCAGAAAATTACAAGTTTCTACCAGTTTTAGTTTAGTCTGTAGAAATGTTTAAACTACATGCGACGTTTAATAGTCGTGACTATGCTTTTGCGATTTCTCGAAAAACCAGACGTAATAAAATTAAATATCTCCTGTATCTAGCTTAGCATTATTTTAAATAAAAACTCTGAGTAGTGCCAATCATCTACCTGGTTTACTTTGGTCAGAAAGTACCAAAATTTTAATTTGTGATTTTTCGACATCACGATCTTGTCGTTTGTGAATTTCCAGGAAAAATAGCTGTAATTATAATGATTTCTATACAGGCCTAACTCACTACTATCCCATAAAATAACTCCAGAAAATTACAAGTTTCTACCAGTTTTAGTTTAGTCTGTACAAATGTTTAAACTACAGGCGATTGTTTGTAGTCGTGACTATGCCTTTGCGATTTCTCGAAAAACCAGACGTAATAAAATTAAATATCTCCTATATCTAGCTTAGCATTATTTTAAATAAAAACTCTGAGTAGTTCCAATCATCTACCTGGTTTACTTTGGTCAGAAAGTATCAAAATTTTAAGTTACGATTTTTCGACATCACGATTTTGTCTGTTGTGAATTTCCAGGAAAAATAGATGTAATTTTAATGATTTCTATACAGGCCTAACTCACTACTATTCCATAAAATAACTTCAGAAAATTACAAGTTTCTACCAGTTTTAGTTTAGTCTGCAGAAATTTTTAAACTACATGCGATTTTTTGTAGTCGTGACTTTGCTCCGTTTGTGATTTCTCGAAAAACCAGACGTAATAAAATGAAATATTCCCTCTATCTAACGATGTCACAATAAATTGCGTCATCATGAGCCTAAGGGTTTGAAAGCTCCACCCATGGCCAACCCTCCGCTGGAGGGGTTGATCCGTACAACCCCTCTTCATATAGGGGATGAAACTATAGTAACCTAAATAGAAAGCGGAATCAACAGGCTTATCAAACAGATAGGGCGTGTGGCAACTAAGTATGAATTCCGATACGAAAGTCTGTTCTAAATAGAAATGATAACAAATATTATGGGCGTTTTTCATACAGTATTAAATTCGCATATCAATTTTCATGATTTTTTATGGCATTAATTATTGATTATGTTACTGGCTAGTGGCTGCCTACTAGCGTTTCTATATTAAGTTCGTTATTTAGGGAAATAGAAGTACAATTTGGTTGAGTTTATATATTTCTACAAACTACACTAAAACTGGTAGAATCTTGTAATTTTCTGGAGTCATTCTATAGAATAGTAGAGTTAGGACTGTATAGAAATCAATATAATTACATTTATTTTTCCCGGGAATTCACAACAGACAAAATCGTGATGTCGAAAAATCACAAATTAAAATTTTCATATTTTCTGACTAAAGTAGACTTTGTAGATGATTGGAGCTACTCATACTGTTTATTTAAAATAATGCTAAGCCATTTAGAGGGAATATTTAATTTTATTACGTCTGGTTGTTCGAGAAATCACAAACGAAACATAGTCACGACTACAAAAAATAGGATGTAGTTTAAAAATTTCTACAAACTAAACTAAAACAGAAAGAAACTTGTAATTTTATGGAGCTATTTCATGGAATAGTAGTGAGTTAGGCCTGTATAGAAATCATTATATTACATCTATTTTTCCTGGACATTCACAACAGACAAAATCGTGATGTTGAAAAATCACAAATTAAAATTTTGATATTTTCTGATTAAAGTAGACCTTGTAGATGATTGGAACTACTCAGAGTGTTTATTTAAAATAAAGCTAAGCTATTTAGAGGGAATGTTAAATTTTATTACATCTGGTTTTTCAAGAAATCACAAACGAAACATAGGCACGACTACAAAAAATCGCATGTAGTTTTAAAATTTCTACAGACTAAACTAAAACAGAAAGAAACTTGTAATTTTATGGAGCTATTTCATGGAATAGTAGTGAGTTAGGCCTGTATAGAAATCATTATATTACATAACAGACAAAATCGTGATGTTGAAAAATCACAAATTAAAATTTTGATATTTTCTGACTAAAGTAGACCTTGTAGATGATTGGAACAACTCAGAGTGTTTATTTAAAATAATGCTGTGTTTAGAGGGAATATTTAATTCTATTACGTCTGTTTTCTTTTCGAGAAACCACAAACGAAGCATAGTCACGACTACAAAAAATCGCATGTAGTTTAAAAATTTCTACAGACTCAACTAAAACAGATAGAAACTTGTAATTTTATGGAGCTATTTTACGGAATTATAGTGAGTTAGGCCTGTATAGAAATCATTATGATTACATCTAGTTTTCCTGGAAATTCACACCAGATAAAATCGTGATGTCGAAAAATCACAAATTAAAATTTTGATATTTTCTGACTAAAGTAGACCTTGTAGATGATTGGAACAACTCAGAGTGTTTATTTAAAATAATGCTAAGCTATTTAGAGGGAGCAATTAATTTTATTACGTCTGATTTTTTGAGAAATCACAAACAAAACAGTCACGACTACAAAAAATCGCATGTAGTTTAAAAATTTCTACAAACTAAACTAAAACAGATAGAAACTTGTAATTTTATGGAGCTAGTTTATGGCATAGTAGTGAGTTAGGCCTTTATAGAAATCATTATAATTACATCTATTTTTCCTGGAAATTCACAACAGACAAAATCGTGATGTCGGAAAAATCACAAATTAAAATATTGATATTTTCTGAGTAAACTAGACCTTGTAGATGATTGGAACTACTCAGAGTTTTATTTAAAATATTGCTCAGCTATTTAGAGGGAATATTTAATTTTATTACGTCTGCTTTTTCGAAAAAACACAAACGAAGCATAGGCACCACAAAAAATCGCATGTAGTTTAAAAATTTCTACAGACTAAACTAAAACAGATAGAAACTTGTAATTTTATGGCGCTACTTTATGGAATAGTAGTGAGTTAGGCCTGTATAGAAATCATTATAATTACATCTAGTTTTCCTGGAAATTCACAACAGATAAAATCGTGATGTCAAAAAATCACAAATTAAAATGTTGATATTTTCTGACTAAAGTAGACCTTGTAGATGATTGGAACAACTCAGAGTGTTTATTTAAAATAATGCTAAGCTATTTAGAGGGAGGATTTAATTTTATTACGTCTGATTTTTTGAGAAATCACTAACGAAACAGTCACTACTACAAAAAATCGCATGTAGTTTAAAAATTTCTACTAACTAAACTAAAACAGATAGAAACTTGTTATTTTATGGAGCTATTTTAATGGAATGGTAGGCCTGTATAGAAATCATAATAATTACATTTATTTTTCCTGGAAATTCACAACAGACAAAATCGTGATGTCACAAAATCACGAATTAAAATTTTGATATTTTTTGACTAAAGTAGACCTTGTAGATGATTGGAACTACTCAGAGTGTTTATTTAAAATAATGTTAAGCTATTTTGAGGGAAAATTTTATTTTATTACGTCTGTTTTTTTCGAGAACCCACAAACGAAACAGTCACGACTACAAAAAATCGCATGGGTTTAAAAATGTCTACAGACTAAACTAAAAGTGATACAAACTTGTAATTTTCTGGTGTTATTCTATCGTATAGTGGTGAGAGAACACAATTTATAAAAAAAAATATTGGCCAACAAACATTCATTGAATTATTATTTAATTATCAAATCGATACCATAACAATAACAGGAATGACAACAAACACTCACTTTCGAAATCTTACATAATCACCAATAACAATAAAAAAAGATCACAATCAAAGTGACTCAGCTCGAGTAATCTTTGTAATCTCAAAACGACTAAAACGATAAGATAGACTTCGATATTGTCGAAACCATTATTATCGATCGCATTTCGCAAAATCGAACTAAATTTGCTGACAATTGTCGCAACGCGACCAGCGGTGATTATGGATGCTTTCTATACCAATCAAGTACGTTACCAGTGACGTAGCCGCTCAATACTGTTCGTATATACAAAGCCTACTATCTGTTTGTAGCAACATTCGAGTCCGGTACGTCGTTGCGCGCGTTTGTGTCGAGAATAACCGGAATATCTAGTGCGCTTCGCATTCTTAACGTGCCGTTCCACCAGTGAAATGTGATAAGTTTAGATAAACACTTGGAAAACTCGAAGAAAATCGACGAAACAACATTTTCAAACGTTCCAGTCTTCATGACTTCACGGTGAGTGTAAAACAGAAGAAAATCGAAGTGAAATCTAGTTAGCCGTGACGTCAAGTTCCGAGAAAACCGACCTACCTGTTCGCACATACCTTCGAGCCCTTAGACATTCCTTTGGAGTGAATAACAGTGGCCCAAAGTTAGCACCTGCTACCCTGCGGAACACCTATTGTAGGTTTTAAACGATACTATGTTTCGATGTAGTTTTTCGAGAGGAACGCGTTAGTGAAAACAAAAATTATTTATTGGTTTTTGTTTTTGAATTATAAACGATTTTATTCGTTGTTTGCTCTTTTTTTGGGCCAAATACGTCTCTGTAGAAAAATAACCGAGTAATTGCGATCTTAGAAAGTTACTAACACCACATACGTACATAGCGGATTTCCTTGTTCCCTATATTGAGATCAAAATATAATTTCCTCAATTATCTGTTCCTGTATAAAACGTTTTTTTCTCGATTTCTGTTCATTGGAGCGTTGTTAAGTAATTGTGTGATTATGTGTGGGAAAAATGCATGAGTGAGTGCAGTTTAATGCAATTTTGTGCTGCTTTATTTTGTAAAATTGAAAGTGATTCCCACAGTAGCACAGATACATAATAAGGTCTGTAATACTAGTATCCCAGAAAAGCGTATTGTCTGCATAACTTTTGTCTGTCTGCTCTGTAATAGTCTTAGTCAGTATGCCGGCTTTTGTTTTGACGATGTTGTGGTTCTCACAAAGGCAGACACGAGGGATCCCAAGAATAATTTGTGTCGTTAAATGACGTTAAAGTCGCTACTATTTCATGGAATAACTCAAGAAAATTACCTAGTTTCAGTTTAGTCTGTAAACATTTTTAACTACATGCGATTTTTTGCAGTCGTGACTATGCTTCGTTTGTGCTTTCTCTAAAAAAACAGACGAAATAAAATTAAATATTTCCTCTAAATAGCTTAGCATTATTTTAAATAAACATTCTGAGTAGTTCCAATCATCTACAAGGTCTACTTTCGTCAGAAAATATAAAAATTTTAATTTGTAATTTTTCGATATCACGATTTTGTCTTTTGTGAATTTCCAGAAAAAATAGATGTAATTATAATGATTTCTATACAGACCGAACCCACTACTATTCCATAAAATAGCTCCAGAAAATTACAAGTTTCTACCTGTTTTAGTTTAGTCTGTAGAAATTTTTAAACTACATTTGATTTTTTGTAGTCGAGACTATGCTTCGTTTGTGAAAAACAGATGAAATAAAATTAAACATTCCCTCTAAATAGCTTAGCATTAATTTAAATAAACACTGTGGGTAGTTCCAAGCATCTACAAGGTCATCTTTAGTCAGAAAATATCAAAATTTTAATTTGTGATTTTTCGATTACACGATTTTGTCTGTTGTGAATTTCCAGGAAAAGTAGATTAGTAGAAAAGTAATTATAATGATTTCTATACAGGCCTAACTCACTACTATTCCATAACATAGCTCCACAAAAGTTTCTATCTGTTCTAGTTTAGTTTCCAGAAATTTTTAAACTACACGCGATTTTTTGTAGTCGTAGCTATGCTTCGTTTGTGATTTCTCGAAAAACCAGACGTAATAAAATTAAATATTCCCTCCCAGTAGCTTAGCATTATTTTAAATAAACACTATGAGTAGTCCCAATCATCTACAAGGTCTACTTTAGTCAGAATATATCATAATCTTAATTTGTGATTTTTCGACATTACGATTTTGTCTGTTGTGAATTTCCAAGAAAAATATATGTAGTTATAATGATTTCTATATAGGCCTAACTCACTACTATTTCATAAAATAGCTCCATAAAGTTACAAGTTTCTAACTGTTTTAGTTTAGTCTGTAGAAATTTTTAAGCTACATGCGATTTTTTGTAGTCGTGACTATGTTTCGTTTATAATTTCTCGAAAAAAAAAACAGACGAAATAAAATTAAATATTCCCTCTCAATAGCTTAGCATTATTTTAAATAAATACTCTGAGTAGTCCCAATCATCTACAAGGTGAATTGTAGTCAGAAAATATCAAAAGTTTAATTTGTGATTTTTCGACATCACGATTTTGTCTGTTGTCGATTTCCAGGAAAAATAGATGTTATTATAATGAATTCTATATAGGCCTAACTCACTACTATTCCATAAAATAGCTCCATAAAGTTACAAGTTTCTACCAGTTTTAGTTTAGCCCGTAGAAACGTTTAAACTACATGCGATTTTTTGTAGTCGCGACTATGCTTCGTTTGTGATTTCTCAAAAAAAAACAGACCTAATAAAACTAAATATTCCCTCTAAATAGCTTAGCATTTTTTAAAATAAACACTGTGAGTAGTTCCAATCATCTACAAGTTCTACTTTAGTCAGAAAATATCAACATTTTAGTTTGTAATTTTTTGATATCACGATTTCGTCTGTTGTGAATTTCCAGGAAAAGTAGATGAAATTATAGTGATTTCTATAAAGGCTTAACTCACTACTATTCCATCGAATGACTCCAGAAAATTACTAGATTCTACCAGTTTTAGTTACTTATGTAGAAATGTTTAAACTATATGCGATTTTGTGTAGTCGTGACTATGGTTCGTTTGTGGTTTCTCGAAAAAACAGACGAAATAAAATTAAATATTCACTCGAAATAGCTTAGCATTATTTTAAATAAACACTCTGAGTAGTTCCAATCATCTACAAGGTCTACTTTCGTCAGAAAATATCAAAATTTTAATTTGTGATTTTTTGATATCACGATTTTGACTGTTGTGAATTTCCAGGAAAAATAGATGTAATTATATTGATTTCTATAAAGGCTTAACGCACTACTATTTCATCGAATGACTCCAGAAAATTACAAGATTCTACAAGTTTTAGTTATGTCTGTAGAAATGTTTAAACTTTCTGCGATTTTTGTAGTCGTGACTATGCTTCGTTTGTGATTTCTAAAAAACCAGACCTAATAAAATTAAATATTCCCTATAAATAGCTTAGCATTATTTTAAATAAACGCTCTGAGTAGTTCCAATCATCTACAAGCTCTACTTTAGTCAGAAAATATCAGAATTTTAATTTGTGATTATTCGATATCACGATTTTGTTTGTTGTGAATTTCCAGGAAAAATAGATGTAATTATATTGATTTCTATAAAGGCTTAACGCACTACTATTCCATCGAATGACTCCAGAAAATTACAAGATTCTACAAGCTTTAGTTATGTCTGTAGAAATGTTTAAACTTTCTGCGATTTTTGTGGTCGTGACTATGCTTCGTTTGTGATTTCTAAAAAACCAGACCTAATAAAATTAAATATTCCCTATAAATAGCTTAGCATTCTTTTAAATAAACGCTCTGAGTAGTTCCAATCATCTACAATGTCTACTTTAGTCAGAAAATATCAACATTTTAGTTTGTGATTTTTTGATATCACGATTTCGTCTGTTGTGAATTTCCAGGAAAAGTAGATGAAATTATAGTGATTTCTATAAAGGCTTAACTCACTACTATTCCATCGAATGACTCCAGAAAATTACTAGATTCTACCAGTTTTAGTTACTTATGTAGAAATGTTTAAACTACATGCGTCTTTTTGTAGTCGTGACTATGCTTCGTTTGTGATTTCTCGAAAAACTAGACGTAATAAAATTAAATATTCCGTCTAAACAGCTTAGCATTATTTTAAATAAACACTCGGAGTAGTTCCAATCATCTACAAGGTCTACTTTAGTCAGAAAATATCAAAATTTTAATTTGTAATTTTTCGATATCACGATTTTGTCTTTTGTGAATTTCCAGGAAAAGTAGATGTAATTATAGTGATTTCTGTACAGGCCTAACTCACTACTATTCCATAAAATACCTCCAGAAAATTACAAGTTTCTACCTGTTTTAGTTTAGTCTGTAGAAATTTTAAAACTACATGCGATTTTTTGTAGTCATGACTATGCTTCGTTTGTGGTTTCTCGAAAAAACAAACGTAATAAAATTAAGTATTCCCTCTAAATAGCTTAGCATTATTTTAAATAAACACTCTGAGTAGTCCCAATCTTCTACAAGGTCTACTTTAGTCAGAAAATATCAAAATTTTAATTTGCGATTTTTCCATATCACCATTTTGTCTGTTGTGAATTTCCAGGAAATATAGATGTAATTATGATTTCTATAGAGGCCTATTGACTACTATTCCATAAAATAGCTCCATAAAATTGCAAGTTTCTACCAGTTTTAGTCTAGTCTGTAGAAATGTTTAAACTACATGCGATTTTTTGTAGTCAAGACTATGCTTCGTTTGTGATTTCTCAAAAAAAAAACAGACCTAATAAATTAAACATTCCCTCTAAATAGCTTAGCATTATTTTAAATAAACACTCTGAGTAGTTCCAATCATCTACAAGGTCTACTTTAGTCAGAAAATATCAAAAGTTTAATTTGTGATTTTTCGACATCACGATTTTGTCTGTTGTAAATTTCCAGGAAAAATTGATGTAATTATAATGATTTTTATATATGCCTAACTGACTACTATTCCATAAAATAGCTCCATAAAATTACAAGTTTCTACCTGTTTTAGTTTAGTCTGTAGAAATTTTTAAACTACATGCGATTTTTTGTAGTCGTGACTATGTTTCGTTAGTGATCTCGCGAAAAACCAGACGTAATAAAATTAAATATTGGCTCGAAATAGCTTAGAATTATTTTAAATAAACACTCTGAGTAGTTTCAATCATCTACAAGGACTACTTTAGTCAGAAAATGTCAATCTTAATTTGCGATTTTTCGATATCACGATTTTGTCTGTTGTGAATTTCCAGGAAATATAGATGTAATTATGATTTCTATAGAGGCCTAATTGACTACTATTCCATAAAATAGCTCCATAAAATTGCAAGTTTCTACCAGTTTTAGTCTAGTCTGTAGAAATGTTTAAACAACATGCGATTTTTTGTAGTCGTGACTATGCTTCGTTTGTGGTTTCTCGAAAAAACAAACATAATAAATTAAATATTCCCTCTAAATAGCTTAGCATTATTTTAAAGAAACACTCTGAGTAGTTCCAATCATCTACAAGATCTACTTTAGTCAGAAAATATCAAAATTTTAATTTGTGATTTTTCCACATTACAATTTTGTCTGTTCTGAATTTCCACGAAAAATAGATGTAATTATACTGATTTCCATACAGGCCTTACTCACTACTATCTCTTACAATAACTCCAGAAAGTTTCAAGTTTCTACCAGTTTTAGTTTAGTCTGTAGAAATGTTTAAACTACATGCGATGTTTAATAGTCGTGACTATGCTTCGTTTTTGATATCTAGAAAAACAAGACGAAATATTATTAAATATTCCTATGAAATATAATTAAATATTCCTTTTATATTGCTTAGCAATAGTTTAAATAAAAACTTTGAAGAGTTCCAATCATTTACCAGTTTTAGTTTAGTCAGAAAATATCAATTTCTATACAGGTCTAACTCACTACTATTCTATAGAATACCTCCAGAAAATTACAAGTTTCTACCAGTTTCAGTTCAGTATGTAGAAATGTTTGAACTTCAAGCTATTTTTTGTATCGCTCGTATTTGTATTTCGTAATAAAAGTTCCTAACAAAAGTAATACGTAAATTAAACAAAGCTATCACATGTAACACACGTAACCACAAAAACAAATAATATCAGAACCGCAAAGAAAAAATGAAGAAAAAACTATAGAAACCGTATTTGTCTGCTAATACTAATAATGCAACAATTAGTAAAGCCTGACGTTTTCGCAATTTTTTCTGTCGCAAAAATTTCCAACACGCGAAAATAATTGAATTAGTGTGTTAGCGAGATCGCCAGTAAAAAAAGTAGCATGGATAATGTTATTAACAAAATCGGTAACCTGCTTATTATTAATTCCTAGAAAATGTCGCAAACATTCAATTTTTCGGTTTATTAATTCATAACAAGCGTAATATTTGTTAATAATTAGAAATATTCGGGTGTTTTGCAACATCGTAACTATCACTAGAATATAGTTCTATTGAAATAAACAAATATTTAAAATTTCGTTGGGTTGTTTTGATTTTAATTGAATTTAAATGCATCGCTTGATAAATTGCTATAATTAGCAGGAGTTATTGCATAACTTGTATGTGAGAAAGTAGTTATAAACAATGGTAGGAAGATTATATCCGTATAATTAAACAATAAAGCAGTAGTTACGAGTAAATAATAGACTGACATATTAAGTTGAATAATGTTAAATAATTCATATTTTATAACAAAATGACATTTCTATGACGTGAAGTAAACAAAATATTTACTTTTAGACCTTCAACAACAAATATATTACCATAACTGCAAACTTAGCACGTTTAATTAATAAATAAATTCTATAATTTCGTATACGTGACCTCGTACGAGAGAATCGCCCTAACTGCCATCTCTCGTTTCGATAGTATTGACTTCTCTGTTTGAATTTATTTGTTAATTTTTAAGACCGAAATAAACAAGAACAATATTTTGCGCAGTTCGGCTTCCCTCGCTTGTGGGTTTTGGTGCGAGGCAGTCGAACGAGATGCGAAGTTTTGACGCGATCAGTGAATCCGTTTGAATCCGTGTTTGTACGATATTGTTGGGTATAATTAATTGTACATCTAAATTCATTGTTTATATTTAACTCGCACTACTTTTCAAAATTCCGGAATTAAATTGTTCTGATCGTATCGTACTAATAGTGAATACTCTTCCACTGTCCCAGCTACGTTTCCATTTACCGTTACGATTGACGTAGTGCGCGCTGCACGAAATTTATATAATTCATATCAAATTGCTTTAAAAATTACTTAATAGTATATTATTATACAAGTTTTATAAGACGTCAAATTGGCGCACCAGTTGTTTTGGGCACGACGAGCGTAGCGAGGAGTGCCCAAATGGAACGAGTGCACCAATACGTCTTATAAAACGAGTGTAATATACTATTTTTTCTACTTTGCGTCATTAATTTTATATAAGTTTAGAAATTGTGGTAACTATATCGCGCTAAATTAGAATCTAGGGTATTTTGCGGGTACCACGTGGTAGCACTGTAGTAACTGTCAACTTCGTTAAGGATGATATCGATGAGATAAAATCATGACCAAATCTAATTGTGAATAATTTTACTCTACTTTAGCCTACAAGTTTGAATAAATATTCAGCGAGGTCGCAACGATGATCATAATGGAGCTTGGGGCAATACTTTTAACCCTACTGTGATAAATACATGAAACTTAACCTAAAAAGTTAACAATTTTAAAATAGTGGTTTCATAAGTATAATAATCAGAATAGAAGTGTTTGGCGGTGACTGATTAGTTACATCGAAGAACAAGAACTTACTAAAGAATTGTTATAACGCTTAACGTTTAATAGCGGTGTCTACCTAATTCCGCTACGTAGCCGTTGCGGCTTATATATTTACAAGCACTTATAATTGAAACCCAATTCTAATTTCGGCAAAGTAGTTTATTAGTATAAATTATATTTAGTAAAATTACATGTGATGGAGGTAATACAAATACGTTGCACACAACCAGAACTAAGACGAAGTCGAAAGCGACGGACAAAAACGAATATGAATTGAACCGAGCATCCAAGCGTCCAAAATATTACCGAAAACTTATATGTTACATAAACTAAGAAATCCTCTACACTTTAAATGTACTATAGCTTCGTACGTGTATGCTGATAAACCATTTATTGCGCATATACAATCTCGCAGCAGTAATTAAAATCGTTCGTATCTACGATGTAGGTTTGATCTTCGCATAATATCTTATTAAAGTAAATGTGGTCCTTGAATTATATCTGAAAAGGGGATTTGATGTTTAGTTGAAAAGAATGATAACGATCACTTACTAGAGTCGTAAAACATCACCGTAAACGTCATGCTGGCGTATTTTGATGAACACAGCAAAACTAAGAAAGCCTCAATCCTTTGGCCATACTATAGCAGGCTACACCCATGTTTAAATATGTATAGAATATTGATATTTCGCAGTTTATGTGATTGCAAGCGATTAAGAAGATGCAGTGTGTGGTTATGTTGGGTTATGTATGGTACGTTTGACATATGGCATTTGATATCACTGTGTACCAATCAGACAAAAATGTTACTGTTTTCGGTATTACAATGTGTTAATTGTAACACCGAAAACAGTGTTACAATGCGTGCACTGTGGATGCAAAGTAGAAAAAAATTATTATGCAATTCTTTTTCTACAGTCGCATTAAATAAAATATGACGATTAATTACGTGCATATCCCGATATCGTGCTAATATTCGTTACTGAGATATCCGCTTCCATGAAAATCTTGTACGCAACCTTTATTACACAAAAACGGAAGAAAACAAAAACGCCAATCTATAGAAGAGGCTCTAAATGCAACCTGAACAAAAATTGAAAATTTTCTGGCAAGCGGTTTACGACGAAAAAGAATGAGAAGAAGAACATTAATTTAAAAGTGTAAAAATCGGGGACCTTTTCTCATTTCTCTCGCGCTCATGTTTACACCGAGAGGCAAAAAATGTTGACTGTCATACAACTTATGTAGAAATGATTCAGGAGTATGATACTCTTTATTTTAATTTTTTCTGTTCAGTAGTTTTAGAGTTATCCGCCTTCAAACACAGGAGTCAATATTGTCGAAACTAGAGATGGCAGTTAGAGCGATTTTCTTGTACGGGGTCGCATATTTTATTTTAACATACACGCATGCTGAACATGACACATCATAGGAAAACGTACAATCATCAAAATTAATCTTTCCGCTCAGTTTGGCTGTAAAGATTTTTTTGTTGTTGTGCACGTTGTTATCAGTATTGGTATATATATCTACGTATACGTACGTGTGGTTTAGAGATAATAGCACTGTTTGCTATCATTGTTATATTAGTCAACCTTGAACGGTAGATCCATCATATGTAATTTATTTTGAGCTGAATACATCCAACAAACCTCTATCATTAACGTTGTAATGTATGGAAATATCTATGGAATCACATCATCAATTATTGGATTAGGCTTTTTTATCAAAACATTATTAGTTTGTTGAATGAATTAATGTGGACCTATTATTATTGACTAGAACTTTTCGGAGGGTACAGTAGAGCAAAATGTCCACGTGTCACCGCCTTTTGGGATGTCGCACATCCTCGACCAGTGGTTGGTTTTCGCAGACCTACATATAGTCAAGATTAGGGTAGCAAAGTGTACGCTGATTCGGAATCGGAACTTGAACCTGCATGCACTGTGCTCTATACTGCCGATCACACGGCCTTTTTAACAATTTAGCCAGACGCATGACATCAACTGAGCGGTACGCTTTCACCAGTCCACTATTTATACTCAAGATAAGGCCGAACTGCGAGGAGAGTGTTTACAGCGCCATCTGACAATACCGTTGGATGAGGTATACACACTAAAAATATATTTATTTGAATCAAAACATGATTTCTTTGGCGGAAGTAAACCTATTTTTAAGCCAAAGCAAAAATATTTCTTCGAAGGAAATAGATCTCTGCTTGTATACAAATATATTCTTTGAATCAAACTTAGATTTCTTTGGTGTAAAGAAACGTTCGTATTTTCTATTCTTTGTTGTTAGAAGAGAATTGGTCCCAACACACCACCGTGGGGTGCCGTAAAGTGGGGTGAGATTGATCGTTTTAAACTTAAAATTATGGATGACTTGTTTACCTTTAGAGTGAAATAATCTATATTTGGCAGGTCTTTGATACAGATGTAGTTGTATCGGAATAACAATATTAAACCAAACAATTAAGAAATAACAACAAAAGTAAATAAAAAGTGAGTACTTTGTGAATATAATTTCCGTGTTTTAAGTGTTAATAGATATGTTACTGACTCAGTGACCTCTCAACGAGGTAGTACGAAATAGTTTTGCCATTGTTTGGTTGGGTTGGTCATAAAAACAAATCTAAAGGTTATCTCTGAACTCAGTATGCAGGTTGGGTAGAACAGTTTTGAAAGTTGGAAACTCTGTATCGGTCTGAGTGAGTTCTATGTGCAAAGCATAAGTAAAGGTCAGGCAACAACCGACACTGTGGAACAGTTAGTCTTACCTCAGATAAACGTGTTCGAATGGTTGAGCGATTACAGATCAGTGGCGTGCACGCTTCTAAGTTCACTAGAACGCGTTTTTGATCAACGGTATACGAAATTAATGATAAAGTTATCGAGGAAAATATAGTTAAAAATTAGGGATAATTGATAACTTTTGTTTGTGAATGAAAAGCGAAAAAGGTAGATTTCGTTGCACTGAAAATATTTACAAATAAACTTTCAGGATTTCAGGCAAAAGTACAAAGTTTAAGGTTTACTATGAGACCATTTTGAGGTTGCTAGGACAATTGGGTTTAGCTAGAGTCCATATTAGTGTTCACACACAGAAAAGTGATTATTTGGAACGAGAAAACATAATTACTTGAATTTATTTACTAGATTCAAATGCATATTTACTTGGATGTAGAAAGTTAGGTATATACAAGAAATGCCACATACTCAATATAAGTAAAATAATTTCTGAGATAAATGCTGTCAACAAATAAAGTCTTTCTTTATAAGAACCAATATTGTATTGAAAGAAGTAATTGAATTTTTCGAGAAATGTTAATTTCTCCAACGAAGTAATAGTAAATCCATCCAAGTGCGTAGTTACTTGATCCAAGAAAATATAAGACATTTAATATAAGTAAGTATTGTTTACTGAATAAAAACCCACCAATTATTTGACTGAAGTGATTCTCACTTCTTTCAAGTAATCCCTTTCTCTGGAATACCACGCGCCCGCGCGTGGTACTGGCGCCGTAGAGGCCGGTAAAGGAGCCTAACCTAGTACGAAAACAACAACGAAGTAAATACCCGTAGGGGATGTGCCTTGTGATTTATTGGGGATGTGTATTGTGATTTATAGTGTACAATAAATGTTTCAACACGGAAAAGTTTGATGTAACTCACGCAACAGTTTAGAACGAGTAAGTAAATATAACATACCTATCTTGTTAATTAGCAATAGAAAACGTATTTATGCCAAATTTTTAAAATTCTTACATTAAGTAGCTAAAAATATTTAGCGGTAATAAAAATATACACTTCATTGAAGACTGTTTACTTACTTCACCACTTTCTTAAATCTAGTTATTATTCCAAGAAATAAAATTTCTTGGTTGAAGTTAATAATCTCTCGCGTATATACGAACCTACCAACTACTTCAGCCAGTAATTCTCTCTTCGTTCGAGAGATCACTTTTCTGTGTGCAGGGCAACTAATTCTATCCAAACGGTATTTTAATATTCCATTCAGAATATCCATAATCCCCAGAGTTATCAATATTCACAAAGAAAAATATGGAATTGCCATTTAAAATAAATGTCGATTATGTCATAAGCCAGAAACAACAGAAAGTCGAAAATGTAATTTTACATAAAAATGGGTATTTTGATAGTTAAAAAAACAACGTGCTTGATAATTTTGCAAAATAAGAAACCCTCTCAGAGTATTTCTCATGTTTTGATACTTGGGGATGCAAATATTTATACTATAAATTGTTGTAATAATAATTATTATAATTTTGTGACTTTTAATCGATAAGAAATTTGCTTGTCGAATAGGGTATTAAAAATATGGCTTGTATTATAGTCATCCTAATTGATTACAGTTTAAGAAAACTATTTGTTATTACCTTACAAAAAAAAATGCTTTATTTCTATTAAAAACCATAATTAAAATTGAATTTTATTCACGTCCTTTCACGTGATTGAAAACGCTCTGTAATTGGCTCAGTCTCCAGTGACGTCATTCGTTAGTACGCTTAGAGCGCGTTCGGTTTGTCAGGGTAGGGTATGGGGAGAGCAATGCTCAGATAACCTGGGTCGGCTGTCTCTCTCTTATATGCAAATAAACGCCGTACGACGTTAGTCCGCCTATTATGCAGCACGTCACTCTCACCGTACCCTACCCGATTATCCGAACGCGCTCTTATGCTTCTCCCGTTTGGATTTAATAGCACTAAAGTGCCATGTAAGCATAACTTTGTAGGTTAGGTTAGCCCTAACTTTAAGCTGTCAGATCGGATAATACCTGGTTCGAAAATACGATAGATAACTTATTCTAGTCAGTTTTACTTATGTCGAAGTAATCTTCACAACAGAAAACACTTGTATTGGCGGCGATTTATTTCATTTGGATTTCTACGAGCCAACCACTTTCTTCGCAGTTTCAAATCTTGCGGAACAGCTACAAATAGTTTATCCGGAGTTTTTATTGATGTATTTCGGCATTGTGGTATACACTATTTATAACCCATTTTTATGTAGAAATTGTGAAAACAACACATCATACAACACAATTACCAAACGGCGACGATGCCGATGCTGACAGACCATATAGGCCGATTTGACATCCACTATCGTGTGACGCCATACAACAGAAAGTATCGTTTTGGCGGGACTTTTGTGACTCATTTTTAAACGCTGATTTTTATGAAATATTGAGGAAATAATTACGAAAAATAATGCATTTACAATGTAGAGTGAAGGAATAAACACACTAAGATGGTTTTCCAATAATAGTCAAATACCCTATTATGTAGGTAAGACAAACTCAAGTTTGGCGAATTGGAGATACTATTTTCGACCTAAAGCTATCCAGTGAGCGCTTAAATTATGGAAACTTGACAAAATCTCTGAAAAGATTTGTTATTTGAAAAAAATCTGATGTGGCCAGGCACATGACTTTATCATACTATATATAAAATTAATAGCGTTTGACACTACCTATTGTCATTAGAATGAAAATATCAGTCAAATTCTGGCTAACTAGTTTTATAACTAGTTTAACTAGTTACAGATTTCGAAAAAAGTCTTCCACTATTTTTTTGAGCAGCGTATTGTTTGTTTGTAGGAACATGATAGAAATCAGCTGTTAGCATGTCCAAAGCATGTGAAATAATGCATCCACTAATGGTGTTGCCAAGTTCTAGCTGCAAAATAACTTGTATTTCCAAGCCGACAAAATATTTCTAGAACTGCCTAAGTTGCATACGTTTATGAAAATGGTTGCAATTTCAATGTTTTTATACGTCGGGTATAAATTTTTCAAAATACCAAAAGTAAATGTCGGAAATCGGCAATGCACTATGATAAAAAAATCAAATACGGAACTTACCAAGTTTTTGAGTACGTTGTTTCTTTCAAAATCCCATCAGGCGTTTCTCCAGTCATATCTATTTTCTCTAGACATCCCTGGTTTCTCCAGACTCCATGCAGTTCTAATCTGGAATGAAGAAAGTCTGTTTTGACAAGTGAAGAGTTGAAGTAAATAACGAACTAAGTGCCAAAAACACATGTTGGTCACATGTTGGTGTTGTTTTTTTGCCGAGGTCTTGTATCGCAAAAACAAATCTAAAATAAATTCAAAAATTCACTAGAAGGTGCTAAGTGCCACATAATATTTGTTTATACATATTTTAAGCTAAGTTGATATTTTTTTATACTAGAAAGTAAAACAATAAAAATAAGTTGCTTGACCAAGTATACTTCATACTTGTTCGAAAAAATACATGAGGACTTCGTTTACTGAAAGCCATGCAAAATTTGATAGTTCCGCTCAATTTTATACTTTAATTTTCTTTAAAAATGTGTTTATTTGTTATTTTGAAAATGTACTGAAAAACTGTTGTTTTTTGTGCAATCTTTCTAATCTAAAGATGTTTATATAAAATTTACATTGAAAATGACTTTACTTATTAACTTCCATCAGAAAAAGTAAGGACCAGAAATCAAAATCTACTCAACGTTTTTCTCTTATTTTGAATTATTATTTAAAAAAAAAAAACAAAAACAAGCTCTAATATTTTTTTTTGCACAAACTACTCGAGGTATCACACAGTATTGATACCAACAATATCGTACATTTTCGTTTTATTAAAAATCAAAATAAAATGTAATTCTAAAATAAAAAACAGAAATAGCATGAACTTTTTACTTTATCATACGCAGTATGTAAAGTATTGTAATCATGCCAAAAAAATTTTTTGAGATTTTAGCGGAAATATGTCTTTTTGGGTCCCCTGAACATTTTTGACCAAGGTACAAAAAAATGTCTGTGTGTGTGTGTGTGTATGTGTGTGTGTGTGTACCCGTTTTTGTGGAGACGATTCCGGAGAAACTACTAAAGGTATCGGGACAAAGAAGTTTCATAACCAAACTTAGAGCTGAAAAGCTTTCTGTTGAAAAGGGTCCAAAGGAACTGGTGGTTTACTCTTAGCATTTTTCGAAGATTTTGTAAATGAGCCGCTATTTGTCTAATGTCGTCAAAATAGTTAAATAATAAATTAAAGGAGAGGAAATTTTCTTTAATTTATGTATATGACATTTTTTGGTAGAATTTATAGTTTAGCTGCATGAGCAAATTCTATTTCATCGAGATCGGTCGTACTGCTTTAAAACTAGTAGCCAGGATATGTCAGATTTTTTGATTCTAATGACAGTAGCTAGTGTCAAACGCTAATGTTTTGAAAATACCACTGTCAATATAGGCTGCGTTCGGATATTGAACACCGTTACAGTTTTTACACCCACTAACACGTAAGTGTCATTTGGACGGTATACCCGGTGTCAACTGAGTACAATATCCGAACGCAGCTTTAATCGAGATATCTGTCTAGTTCTACTAGTTTTATTTTAATGCAGACATAGCCGATCTCGATCAAATAGAACCTCTTGCAGCTAAACTATTAATTTTATATATAGTATGATGAAGTCATGTGCCTGGCCACATCAGATTTTTTGTAATAATAAAATTACCAGAGCATGCAAATAAATCGCCAGCCGTAAAAAATTTCAAACAAAGCTTTTTTTTGGCTTTAAACAAGCTATGGTTTAAATATATTGCATTATGGAAATTTGGTAACTTTTCCTTTTTTTTTTAAATAGCCCCTATATTCTTTAATTCTAAGAATTGTTTATAGGAACTTTTCTTTTCTAAATTTTTCTAAAATGCATAATTTTTGAGTTAAAATATTACAAACATTTATATATAAAAATTTGTCAAAATTACCGGAACACCTAAATAATTCCCCAACCGTAAATAGTTAAAAAAAATGCTTCAAATAAAAGTTTTTTGTGTTTAAACAAGCTCTTGTTTAATATTATATTCATTTTATTATGGAAATTTGCAAACTTTTCTTTTTCTAATTGAACATCCTGTATATTTATTTTTTCTAATTCTAAGAGTTTTTTGTAGGAATCATTTTTACTTTATCATACGCAGTATGTAAAGTATTGTAATCATGCCAAAAAAAATTTTTGAGATTTTAGCGGAAATATGTCTTTTTGGGTCCCCTGAACATTTTTGACCAAGGTACAAAAAAATGTCTGTGTGTGTGTGTGTATGTGTGTGTGTGTGTGTGTACCCGTTTTTGTGGAGACGATTCCGGAGAAACTACTAACGGTATCGGGACGAAACTTCATATTTAGAAGTTTTATAACCAAACTTAGAGCTGAAAAGCTTTCTGTTGAAAAGGGTCCAAAGGAACTGGTGGTTTACTCATAGCATTTTTCGAAGATTTTGCAAATGAGCCGCTATTTGTGTAATGTCGTCAAAATAGTTAAATAATAAATTAAAGGAGAGGAAATTTTCCATAATTTATGTAGATGACATTTTTTGGTAGAATTTATAGTTTAGCCGCATGAGCAAATTCTATTTCATCGAGATCGGGCGTACTGCTTTAAAACTAGTAGCCAGGATATGTCAGATTATTTTGATTCTAATGACAGTAGCTAGTGTCAAACGCTAATGTCTTGAAAATGCCTACTGTCAATATAGTTATTATATATGTTAGGTATTGAACACCGTTACACTTTTTACACCCAATAACACGTAAGTGTCATTTGGACGGTGTACCCGGTGTCAACGGAGTACAATATCCGAACGCAGCTTTAATCGAGATATCTGTCTAGTTCTACTAGTTTTATTTTAATGCAGACATAGCCGATCTCGATCAAATAGAATCTCATGCAGCTAAACTTTAATTTTATATATAGTATGATAAAGTCACGTGCCTGGCCACATCAGATTTTTTTTTATAAAATGCATATCTTTTAATTATAAGCAACTACTGGCTCTGACAAAGGCACTTCAATTTTTGAATTTTTGGCACTTTCTTCATTATTTACTTCATCTCAAGTGTTGACAAAATAAATGTTGTAAGGTATACAGATAGAAAAGATTTCTTGTTTTTAAGGAATATATTGTTTTGAATTATTTGTTTGCATCAACACATATTAGGTTGACAAAAAAATATTTGCTTCAATGAATACTCTAGTTTACTTGCTGGTAGAGATTAATTTATTTGGAATATCTGTAATTTCAAAATATATAATAATTTATTTGACTTTATTATACTATATATAAAATTAATAGTTTGGCTGCATGAGATTCTATTCGATGGAGATCGGTCGTGTCTGTTTTAAAATAGAACTAGGTAGCCAGGATTTGACAGATATTTTGATACTATTGACAGTAGGTATTATCAAAACATTTGACACTACCTACTTAGAATGAATATATCTGTCAAATCCTGGCTAACTAGTTTTATATTAATGCAGACACGACCGATCTCGATCAAATAGAATTTGTTCATGCAGCTAAACAATTAATTTTACCAAAGAATGTCAAAGAATGATGTGGCCAGGCACATGACTTTATTATATAATATATAAAGTTAATAGTTTAGCTGCATGAGATTCTATTTGATCGAGATCGATCGTGTCTGCATTAAAATAAAACTAGTTAGCCAGGATTTGACAGATATTTTGATACTATTGACAGTAGGTATTGTCAAAACATCAATGTTTGACACTACTTGCTGTCGTTAGAATGAAAATATCTGTCAAATCCTGGCTAACAAGTTTTATATTAATGCAGACACGACCAAATAGAATTTGCTCATGCAGTTAAACTATTAATTTTACCAAAAAATGTCATAGACATAAATTATACAAAATTTGCTCTACTTTAATTTATTATTTAACTATTTTGACGAAATTACAGGAATGGCGGCTCACTTGCAAAATCCTTGAAAAATGCTTAGAGGAAACATCCAGTTCCTTTGGACACTTTTGAACAAAAACCTTTTCACCTCTAAGTTTGGTCATGAAACTTCTAAATATGAAGTTTCGTCCCGATACCTATTTTTCCTAAAATTATCAATATTTTACAATTTCCAATTGTGTTTTTTCGTAAATTTTCCATTTTTTTAAAATAGCATTCATGCTTATTAAGTATTCTTTTTTTGCTAGGTATCGGTCGAACAAGTTTGTATCATATTACATTGAATTAAAACGTTGTAGTCCCAAAAGCACCTTTTGTAGTCAGTAAGCCTTTTGTAGAAAAGGCTTAAAAAGGTGCCCATAAAATATATGAGCAATTATGGTAATTTTGATTACATCATCTTCGCAAAAAACAGCATTTCTCAAAAGAATAGATCTCTAAAATAATTCCACCTTTACTTTATTTGACATTGACTATAGAGCTCGAATCCACAGACGCAGTTTGACAAATCATTACAGTTGTTTAATTTCCCATCAATATCTAACAGTTTTTGCAATTAAAACTAAGAGAAAGCATCATGACTAATATTATTATACGATATTTATTATATTTCTTCTAAAATCTTCAATTAATAACTTTCACGCATCACAGTTTACTGTAATTGTATAATTTTCCTTGCATCTACACAAAAGTTAGCTCAGGGAAACCGTGACATACATAGGTGCGATTATAAATTTAATCTAAGACATACGTACCCACTTGTATCGTAAGTACATAATTGCATTTACAGGTTTCATATTAATTCTGTAAAAATAAAAACGCAAGTGAGCCTTGAATCGGCGGTCACGTGTCGTTCATCCCATCGATCGTACATTGTTTTCTACGAGCATGAGGCACTCCTTTAAGAAATACTTTCACGTGACTACAGGATAATGCTCGTCACGTTTTTCAATTGTTATTTACATAATTCAGTCAAGAGTTTATCATTATAGAAGTAATATTACGTTGGTATAAAGGTCCATAATGCAAAAAAATATATTGATAAAGGAACGGAGTTAATTAAAACCTCTTAATTTTGCACGAATAACTTAATATACTTTGGTACTAGTTTCGATCCTTAGATCATCAAGAGTCAAGATCAAGATCAAACTATTACCAAAGTATGTATATTAAGTATATCGTGCAAAATTAAGAGGTTTTAATTAACTCCTTTCCTTTATCAATAGACGTAATACTTTAGAAGATTATTTACTCGTGGAGAAATTGAGATAAACTTAAAAAACCAAATTGATTTCTAACCCAGTGTTGGAGTGAATATTTTTCGTAAATAGTATGATTTATTCATGAATTGTGTACATGGCTGGAAGTAATACATATGGCTCTATTGCTGTTTTTACATGAAAATAACATATTTTACATCGTTTGCTATGTAACAATTAATTGTACGCATTTTGTACAAATTTCGATACGAGTGTCGGAATTACGGACATCAATAGTACCTAATTCCGTCATAAATATCGACAGGTATCCTAGAAGGTGATGAAATAAGACATAATGATGCAACACTAGCAGCGGAGACTAGCGATTTTGGCTAGTCTCAAAAAAATCTAGGACATACCAACAAATTTGTACAATATTCGTTTGTGATTTCGGACCGTCAGAGTTGCACTGCAAACAGTAAATGCATCGGACATTGATGCATCGCCACATAGCATTTTCTAATACGTGAAAATCTTCTTTGAGGACTTGCTACATGTGCCTACCGAATGGGCACTAGCTATTTTTCTGATTAGTTCGCCTTATTTGCACATTAGCTTTTTCAAATCAAACTGATAATTTGATTACGAACAAGCAAGGTTTTATTTTATAATGCCGATATATTTTTAATTACATAAGTGTTCAAGAATTCACTGCGTACTAACAAGGGCATTCTTGTGGAAATTTACAAAACAAATCTTGACGAAACTGTTTGTTTCATTTTAATGATTTTTTGTTTAATTCATCAGATTTCTGTATTATTAATTCGCAGCATCTAATTTTAACAGACTGTAAAACAATACAATTGGTCATTTGATGTGAACTAGTTTAAATAAATTATTATTTTAATGAGAAAAAATATATATTTTTTTATTTAAATTAGGAAGATATTGCCCATAAAGGAAATGTTAGATACGGTTTCTTCGTCATCTTTAAAGTTCTACTAAATCCAATTGTACTACTAGGTTCGTTGTAAAAATATGTCCTAATATTGTCTGAAATACAGATCAATTAGCTTCTGAAACAAAAATTTAAACAAATGAGCTTTCAAAATAAAACGTTTTTGTTGAATAAAAAAGCTACACAAAATTGTCTCTACTATTAAAATATTTTTAACCGCTTTTGTTTCTCTTCGAATAATAAACATAAAAATCGACAAATATATAAAGACAAGCAAATAAAGTATAATTTTCCAAATAAATTATTTTATAGACATGCTGTCTATATTATTTTTATGATGTTTATTACTTGAAGAGAAACAAAAACGATTAAACATATTTTAATAGTAGAGTCAATTTTGTGTAGTTTTATTTAACAAAAAGGTTATATTTTGAAAGCTCATAAATGAGTATCATCTATATTGTTCATAGAAAAGCATCAACTTAGGATACACTCTGTATATGGTGTACGTTTTTCTTGGAAAGAAATAACATT
The DNA here is from genome assembly GCA_963966075.1 of Aphodius sticticus. Classification (NCBI taxonomy): domain Eukaryota; kingdom Metazoa; phylum Arthropoda; class Insecta; order Coleoptera; family Scarabaeidae; genus Aphodius; species Aphodius sticticus. The sequence continues at coordinate 6,250,805 of OZ014511.1, read as the reverse complement.
GCGTTTATGTTGACAGGTAAAAGCAACAATATTTTTTTTTATATCTGTCTGACGAATTCCGGAAAACTGTCTGTCTGACGGTTTCACAAAATTACAATTTTATGCGGTTTTCGCCCTTTAGAAAAATCAAAATTCTTACTAATAATTACAAATCTATTGTCAATCTTCGTATACGACCTACTACACACAAAACAAAATTAAAAAATTGACAAATTAAACAGCGTACTAAATTGTTCATCGAGTACAAATAAATGGACCAATAGTTGTCGCCTTTGCATTTGCTAGACCCACTTCAACTGGGTATTGCAAATACCAAGTATATGGTGTAAAAAAATCGTCCGCACAGCTGAACGTCGAATATATAAATTTATTTTAGAGGTGGACTCGCTACGAATTGAATAGAGCAAGTTCTTTTTCTTGACAAAACTTCATATACTTGGCAAATATTTGATATTTGGCAAGTATACGAATGTGTAGCCCCGGCTTAATGCTTGGAGAGAATATTTGTTACCTAATAAAGAGAAGAAGCACAAAAAAAATCATTCTAGAGAAATAAGAAAGGAAGCTAAAAAGGAACAAAATCAAAACATGTGCCAAGAAAAACAAAAACAAAAAAAGAACACTAAAAATTACAGATATAAGAAACATTAAATTACAGATGAGGTAGAGAGGGCAGACTGAATTAGACTTATTTTATACTGTTTCATTAAAAATGGTAAAACATAAATGTTTAACATTTATAAATAATAAATCTTATTTAACAATATTTAAAACACTAAGGGCCGATATATTCACCTATCGTGAAACTGTTCGTCATCTAAACGACAAGTTAAATGGTAAAAATGTGTCTATTCACCTGTCGTTAACGTTACCGACCGGATAAATACGCTGAACGATCAAATTTATTTAGCGATCGAATGAACCTGCCGTAAACTAATGACGAACACTTTGATTGGTCACAGAGCATGTGCTGAATGTCAAACAAAAAGTCAAACTGACAAATATTTACGTACGTACGTGGTACTGTATTAATTGAAGTCATTATTTAGTTAATATGGCCGAATTTGCTGAATTCGTCTTTCATACCATTTTTTTTACTTTTGGTCGTCTTTTTTAATTGATGCGGTTAGAAATGGGTGCGAATGAATTTTGGTTACGTTTTGTCAATGTCTATCTATGTCATTTACGGCGCTACATCTAGCGGCAATTAGTCCAAGTTATGATCCAAGTGTTGATTTAGTACACCTTTTTTACCGACATTTGATACTATACTGCCGAAAAACATTCGTTAGCGATGTTTACGTCCTCGTTGCCTGACGATAACTTACCGATCGGTGAAAAGACATAATCACTTTTAACGCGAACGTTATCGTAATCTGTTCGTTGGCTAACGACAACTTTGACGATAGGTGAATATATCGGCCCTTAGGGCCGTTATATTCACCTATCGTGAAACTGTTCGTCATCTAAACGATAAGATAAATGGTAAAAATGTGTCTATTCACCTGTCGTTAACGTTACCGACCGGATAAATACGCTTAACGATCAAATTTATTTAGCGATCGAATGAACCTGCCGTAAACTAATGACGAACACTTTGATTGGTCACAGAGCATGTGCTGAATTTCAAACAAAAAGTCAAACTGACAAATATTTACGTACGTACGTGGTACTGTATTAATTGAAGTCATTATTTAGTTAATATGGCCGAATTTGCTGAATTCGTCTTTCATACCATTTTTTTTTTACTTTTGATCGTCTATTTTAATTGATGCGGTTAGAAATGGGTGCGAATGAATTTTGGTTACGTTTTGTCAATGTCTATCAATGTCATTTACGGCGCTACACCTAGCGGCAATTAGTCCAAGTTATGATCCAAGTGTTGATTTAGTACACCTTTTTTACCGACATTTGATACTATACTGCCGAAAAACATTCGTTAGCGATGTTTACGTCCTCGTTGCCTGGCGATAACTTACAGATCGGTGAAAAGACAGAATCATTTTTAACGCGAACGTTAGCGTAATCTGTTCGTTGGCTAACGACAACTTTGACGATAGGTGAATATATCGGCCCTAAGGGCCGTTATATTCACCTATCGTGAAACTGTTCGTCATCTAAACGACAAGATAAATGGTAAAAATGTGTCTATTCACCTGTCGTTAACGTTACCGACCGGATAAATACGCTTAACGATCAAATTTATTTAGCGATCGAATGAACCTGCCGTAAACTAATGACGAACACTTTGATTGGTCACAGAGCATGTGCTGAATTTCAAACAAAAAGTCAAACTGACAAATATTTACGTACGTACGTGGTACTGTATTAATTGAAGTCATTATTTAGTTAATATGGCCGAATTTGCTGAATTCGTCTTTCATACCATTTTTTTTTCTTTTGGTCGTCTTTTTTAATTGATGCGGTTAGAAATGGGTGCGAATGAATTTTGGTTACGTTTTGTCAATGTCTATCAATGTCATTTACGGCGCTACATCTAGCGGCAATTAGTCCAAGTTATGATCCAAGTGTTGATTTAGTACACCTTTTTTACCGACATTTGATACTATACTGCCGAAAAACATTCGTTAGCGATGTTTACGTCCTCGTTGCCTGACGATAACTTACAGATCGGTGAAAAGACAGAATCATTTTTAACGCGAACGTTAGCGTAATCTGTTCGTTGGCTAACGACAACTTTGACGATAGGTGAATATATCGACCCTTAGTATTTACTTGAATGTTTATATTTGTCGAAATAAGAACAAGTGTCTGATTTAGGATCTACAATATACGCTTAGTGTCGGAATTAGGGGCAATTGTTAAAGTTATAAAATATAATATAAATTACATAACTATTATCAATTTTCTTTAAAAATGAATAGCGAGATATCTTTAGAAGGAAGTATTTGTTTAAACAAAATTGACATAGTCATTAGCACCACAAAAATTTGCTTCGAAAATTTGCTACAAAAAAAAAGCTACAAAAAGAATTAATGTATGCAGCAAAACTTCAACTTTTATGTGTGTACGACGTAAATTTTAATTGAAAGGTACAAAGTTTATAATTTTTAGTTACTTAACGTCTCAATCATAATTGCAAGATTAGTACACATCCGGACCTCAAGATATTGCATAAGATATTCAATTAAAAGTTACACTAGGTAGCTATGTGTGAAGTTTCTAACAACATCGGAATTTTTTTTATAAACCCAAGACAAATCAGCAAAAACCGCAATTTTGTCGACCGTTCCACGGCAAAAATAAAAATCGTCATCCGGTGTTCCGCAGGGTAGACTAAACAACTTGACGCCACTACTATTCACGCTGTTATTTTCCATTACATATCTTACTGGTTTTGTTACTAGTTTTCTTAGTATTAAGACAAAACATCATGATCGCTGGTGTTGAAAACAACTATGAATAGACATTTGGACGCACCAATAAAATTGTGTAACCGATTTTTATGGTGAACAGAAACCAGTTGAGCAAGTTTCTTGGAGATGAGACCTATTAGTGGTCGTGTATTGTGAATAAGTTATAGTAAGTTCCGTGTTCATTCTGAATACATTTCGACTGTGTTATAGGTTGCAAGTCGACCTACTTTCAACCCACATATCACAAAAATCGCACAATTCTATATTATAAGATCTTCAAAACCGTACAGTTACGCTTAGATATTAATTAGATTAATAATATTACAATGGATATTTTACGCAATATAACTTGGATCTTATTAAGAAAACCTTTCACTAATGTTGCTGGCTTACTATATTGGTTACAGGCTGTTACCAAAGTTACGTGCGACCTATAATAATATAAGTTCGTACTCCTTTTTTATAAAAAAGGAGCGAAAGTTGTTGCAATAAGTCTAGTGGAAAAGCCATTGGCCTGAGTGTAGTTGTCATATCGAACATAGTTCACGTACCATTATCAAAACAAAACCGTATTGTACTGCAGGAATGTTTTAGACAAAGTTTAGAACAATAAACATTGGACTTATACACATATTTTTATACACATATTTCAAAAACTGTGTATTAAAGTATTGTATTTAGTACCAGCAACGATTTAATTTAAAGATAATATCCAGAACAAAAATGTTATAGGTAAAATTTGTTTTATATTTAAATTTATGTCCAGATATCAAATTTCAATGTTGAATTCTAAGTTTTATATATTTTATTTATTTTTAACAAAGTAATTTAACAAAACATTACTCCACATGTTCCGCTCCTACAGCTACACATTTTTCCAATCTTCTTCTAAACTCCCGATATACCAAATCAATTGTTTCTTCATTTATTTCGTCTACTGCTTCACTAATTTTTAATTTTAGAATGTCTACATTATCATGAAAATTATTCGCATACACCTTCTGTTTTAAATAACCCCACAGAAAAAAAATCAAGCCGCCTTTAATCAGGTGAACGTGGTGGCCATGTAGGGCCGAATCGTCCCATCGTCCCACACCAAACATTAACTTTTTTATATTTTTGAGAATTGGTTGTAATACGGAAATTTGGATTTTCTTGAGACCAATATCTTCAATTCTGTGAACTAACAACTCCATTTGTGGTAAACGTCGCACTGTGCGGTATTTGGCCTCAAAAGCTGGCCATAAATGAAAATTGCTAAATGATATAGATGTGAGTAAGCTTTGGTTTCCGAACTGACAGATAGACTGGACGTCACATAGCTTCAATAACACCTGCGATTCTCCCACCACCGAGATGTACCACCGAGTCGAAACTTGACATTCGTTGAAACGATCACGTTTTGTTTTTGTCACGCAGTTGTGTGTAAACTTTTCGTTTCTTTTTCTATGTTTCAAGTGTTCTTTGTGGAAAAATCAATATGGATATTGAAGTTCAAGGTATGTAGATTACATAACATAGATTTGCATGTGTCATTTAATCCAATTATTACCTATTTTCATGGTAAAACAAACGCTTAACACAGTGTTTGATGTTTTGTACTTCTTTGCCAATATTAGTGTTTCCTTTAACAGTCATCTTTGCTCCCACAATTTTCCCATTTTTTTGTAACAATTTTTTTACTATATTGTTACAGATTTTGATGAATCAGTCAACAGAATTTACTGCCACTTGGGAAATTATCTGAAGAAGCTGCAGAAGCAAGGAACAAACATTTCAGAGAATACAGGGAACATAAATATCGGAAAAGTTCCTGAGAAAACTGTGATCAAGATGTTCTGAATAGACTTTTATTGACCTCAGCTCTATTCTTGACAAGTATGAGGTCTAAAGTAACAAAAATAGCTTCCGTTCTCAGAGGATGCAGTTGAACTGTTGAAGCAAGCGCAATTATAAATATTCATTATTATTGTTACATTAAATGTTTTTTATTATTGATATGATTTAATGTGTAAGTGTGTACTGTTGTATATTATTACTTGAAATTTTACAATTACAGTTACGAAATTATTTTTATTTAATGTGAAAATAAGCATTATAGCATATATACAGTGTGTCCCACTTAAGAGTGTAACACCTTCATACCTTTTTTATTTTTAGTCCCATTTGAGAAATATTTTCTTTCAAATATAGAACACCTACTGCTCTATTTACTGCCAAAACCCCAATTGTCTTCTTTGAATGCAAAGCACCTTGTGATGGCAAAATAAATGGCAAAAATAAAGAAATCACTTAAGGGATTTTCTTATCGAAAAATTTTACTAGTAATAATTGTTCAGACTTGCCCAAAACCCCTAAATACAAAATTTCATGAAAATTAAAAAATATTGAAATTTTCTTAAAAAATAAATATTATTTGCATAGGCATCTGCGCTTAAAACAGTGTGCTGTGGAAATTTTGTTTGAAATAAAACCAAAACTGTCAAAGTGCTTCAGCTGCTTCCCTTGCTGATCGCGCATTATCACCGACTAATCTTATTATTTCAACCTTTTCGGCGAGTGTAAACATTGTTATTCAGAGAGTAATTAAATACGACAAAGCACTTTGACAGTTCAGACATTTTTAAGACAATTTTAATATTTTTTAATTTTCATGAAATTTTGGATTTAGGGTCTTTGGGCAATTCTGAACAATTATTACTAGTAAAATTTTTCGATAAAAAAATCCAAGTGATTTCTTGATTTTTGCCATTTATTTTGCCAGCACAAGGTGCTTTGCATTTAAAGAAGAGAATGGGTTTATTGGCAGTAAATAGAGCAATATGTGTTCTATAATTGAAAAAAATAATTGTTAAAATTGGATTAAAAATAAAGAAGATATGAAGGTGTTACACTCTTAAGTGGGACACACTGTATAAAATATATATTAAAAAATAGGTGACAACCTCCCTCTGTTTCCTTTAAAAACAAATTATCTGAATTATATTTGAGTTTAAATCACGTTAATATACATTTTCTTTTGAGGCCAAATACCGCATAGTGCGTCGCTTCGTCAGACAAAATAATTTTTCTGTAGAAAAATCTATCGACCATAATTCGTTTTCAATAGGCAAAATTCTAATCGACGAGCATCATCTCCTTCTACTAAAGTGTGTATCAGTACTGGTTAATAAGGATGAAATTTTTGATTTGAAAAGATCCTTTTCAGCTGACTTTTACTGATGTTCAAGTCTCGAGATTTTTGCCTCAACGATTTTTTGGGCAAGTCTTCACGGAATCAATAGCTAACATAGCTCCTGCATCATCTTCGCCATTTCGCTTTTTTCCTTGATATTTTTCACGTCTCCTGTTGAATGAAATTTTTTAACCATTTCACGAACACAATTGACAGAAACGTATACCTCAGGGTATTTTCTGTTAAAAACTTCAATAGCACGACCGACGGTACGATGCCTCACCTATGCCGTAACAAAGAACTAAATAAACCCTTTGCTCTAAAGTCAACATACTTTCAATCAGCTTCTATCAACAAATTGCTTCGATACGCTGTTACTACTGTCAACTGATCAATCATAATTGTGGTCTCTAAATTTTTTGTTCACCTTTATGTATTGTCTTTTCAGTGTCCGAGATGTAAAATTTGAAATAGAACATTCAACTTTGACATTTGAGCATAAAATTAATTCAAACTAACTTTTACCTATAACATTTTTGATCTAATTCCGAAAAACCGATAGTTTACTCTTCGGCCAATTTAACATTTTCGTGTTTTCTAACCATCCTGTATGTTAAATCAAAATATTAACAATGGTTTTCGACTTTTTAGGACATGCAAAACTATTTATAAAGAATGCCTTTTTTTCGAGAAATTAGAAATTACGTCCATTATAGGTCCACCGGGGGGGCACACTGTATATTCTTTTGAATTAAAACATATTTCTTTGACGTTAACAATATTGAAATAAAAAATAATGAATATTAAGTTAATATCGAATGTGGTATGTAAGTTAGCTTAAATGAGTAGGTTAATTCATATAAATTTCTTTGTAAAAAAATACTAATTTAATTTTTTTATTTTTAAAAACCTGTACGTCTGGTCACCTTAGGTAAACCAAGATTTTTCTGTGCCCCACAAATCTACAAAAATAATTAGAAAACAAGGATAAATTACTCAAGTAAAAGTGAGGTGTCCACTGTAGAATAACACTAGAAGAAGACGATGGAAAGAAAAATATCAATTGTTCTTGCTTAAGTCACTTTCTAACTACACATAATTGAAGAAAATTGCTTTGTCACATCCATCTACATGAGACGTATAAGTGACATCTTATGCCAGTGACATTTATTGTCATGACCCTATTATATTAGCTTTTGGTTTGTGAAGTGTTTTCATGCGATGTTAACCGCAAAGGAAGAGATAATTTAGTTAGTACAGTGTTATGGTACTGGCGAATCATCATATTTTCGTGTCAGTATAGAAAAAATTTCAGTAAAAATATCCCTATATAAGAACATTAAATTAATAATTTCCTCAAAAATGGATTGGACGAAATGGCGCTATTTTAGGACCAGCCCGTAGTTCTGATCTGAAAATTATGGATTTTTATTTTTGGAGACAATTAAAACAAATTGTTTACAGTGAATCATTACAAGAAAATTATTTTTGATTATACAGCGTGTCCAAAAATGTGCAACGCCATGGTAATATATTTTTTAAATTGCATGCTAGATATTTCTTTACACATTTGGAAGCCTGTTATGGTTGCCTACATACCACCAAAATTTTATTGAAATCGGTTGAGTGACTGCAGCGCAAGAAAATAAAAACAAAAAAAAATTGATTTTGCATCGTTGGCTTTAAGAATCAATAAAAATCACAAATTGCACCTCGTTAATAAAATTTTACGACGTGCTTATTAAGTTAGATCTTGTAGTCTCGTTAACCAAGTGTCATTGATCCAAATTATACAGGATGACCAAAATCTAGTGTCAAACTTGGCAAACTTCAAAGCATGTTATTGTTCTTATTTTAAATTGGAACCCATACATCTTTTTAGGTGAAGCGATGCAGAATTAAAAAATAAACATTGTTTCTAAATACAACCCCATCTCAATTCCCAATATTTTAAAAGTTATTCGCCAAAAACTCATTTTTTAACGTTTCCAACGGCAATTTTAGGTAATAAATATCGTACGTGGCGTTGAAAAACAATTTATTTCATAAAATATAATACAGAGAAGTATTTTAGATTTGATTGTACTTAGTTAAGTAGTTGTTCGAAATGTCTTCCGTGCTCTTCGAGGCACAAACGAAGACGAGTATCAAATGACCTCGCCACTGCTCTTAATAGGTCGGGCGTAATAGTTTGAATTGCATCTTTCTTGCATGTTTTCTGGTGTTGTTGGAGGTTCAGCATAAACGATGTCCTTAACGTAGCCCCACAGGAAGAAATCTAGTTTCGTCAAGTCCGGTGATCGAGGAGGCCAAGCAACTGGTCCTCCTCTTTCAATCCACCGATTTGGGAAGATTTCGTTGAGCCTGTCCCTGACATGTAACGAGTAATGTGCTGGAGCTCCATCATGTTGCAGCCACATTTCCGCCCTTACCGCTATAGGTAAATTTTGCAGTAAATTTGTCAATTGAACAACTACTTAATTAAGTACACTCAAATGTAAAATACCTCTCTGCGTTATATTTTATGAAATAAATAGTTTTTCAACGCCACGTACGATATTTATTACGTAAAATTGCCGTTGGAAACGTTGAAAAATGAGTTCCAATTTAAAATAAGAACAATAACACGCTTTGAAGTTTGCCAAGTTTGACACTAGATTTTGGTCATCCTGTATAATTTGGATCAATGACACTTGGTTAACGAGACTACTAGATCTAACTTAATAAGCACGTCGCAAAATTTTATTAACGAGGTGCAATTTGTGGTTTTTATTGATTTTTAAAGCCAACGATGCAAAATCATTTTTTTTTTGTTTTTATTTTTTTGCGCTGCAGTCACTCAACCGATTTCAATAAAATTTTGGTGGTATGTAGGCAACTATAACAGGCTACTAAATGATTAAAAAAATATATAGCATGCAATTTAAAAAATATATTACCATGGCGTTGCACATTTTTGGGACACGCTGTATAATCAAAAATAATTTCTTGAAATGTACCTTGAAGTACAGGGTAAGCCTGCAAAATGTCAAACTCTTCGCTTAATTAGTAACTGAGCTACAGAAGGCGGGAGCTGAGTTGCAGGACCCTGTATATACGTAAGAATATACAGGGTTAGCCAAAATTACCGAAATACATACCTAAATAATTCTCTTATATTTCTATAAATAAATAAGAAATAAACGTAAGAAATTTCAAAAAAGAATTCATAGAAAAGTTTTTTGGCTATCTTCTAATATATTTTTAATACACAGGCTGATTATTTTGTAATGGAAATTTGGTAACATTTGCCTCTTTTAACTAGAAAACCCTATATATTTTGACATTTTCTAATTCTCAGATCAATTCTAAGAATGTTTTATAGAAACAATGTTTTTATACAATTCATCATTTCTTAATTATAAACTGTTAACCAAAAATAGTCAAAATTACCGGAACATCTAAATAATTCTCCAACCGCAAAAGATTTCAAATAAAAGTTGTTTGAGTTTAACAACTTCTCGTTCAAATATATTTTTACTATACAGGGGTAATATTTTATTAAGGGAATTTGCAAACATTTTTTTCTTCTAACAGAACACTGTATTTTTTACATTTGTTAATTCTAATATTAATTCTAAGAATTTTATGTAGGAATTATTCTTTGTTTTATCTAAACCATCATTTTGGATTATAGGCAATTAATCAAAACTCATGACATGTTACTTCAACCAAACGCATAAAAAAATTAAAAATCCAAGAAAAAATAACAATACAATTATAGAATTAAAATAAATGTTCAAACTGCCACATTGTAATAAATGTGTATGTATGATGGAAATTGTTTCTTAAATTGAAGTTTTGATTAATTGCTAATAACTCAAACATAATGCATTTTATAAGAAAATAATTTCTACATAAAATTCTTAAAATGAATCGTGAAAAAATGACAGGGTGTTCTGTTCGAAAAAGGAAATTTCATAATAAAATAATCAACCTGTATATTAAAAATCTGATTTCGTCCCGATACCTTTAGTAGTTTCTCCGGAATCGTCGCCACAAAAAACGGGTACACATATTCACACACACACACAGACATTTTTTGTACCTTGGTCAAAAATGTTCAGGGGACCCAAAAAGACATATTTCCGCTAAAATCTCAAAAAATTTTTTTGGCATGATTACAATACTTTACATACTGCGTATGATAAAGTAATAATTTCTACATAAAATTCTTGTCAGGGTGTTCTGTTCGAAAAAGGAAATTTCATAATAAAATAATCAACCTGTATATTAAAAATATATTTTAACGAGAAGTTGTTTAAACCCAAAAGACTTGTATTTGAAAAGCTTTTTGATTTCTTTTTCTTTTGGAGAATTATTTACGTGTTAATTTTGACTATTTTTGATTAATAGCTTATAATTCAAAAATGATTAATGTTATAAAAAAATGAGTCCCATAAAATCATAGAAATAAAAAATGTAAAAGTTTGTACGGTGTTCTATTTAAAATAAGGAAAAAGGAAATTTCATAATAAAATAATCAACCTGTATATTAAAAATCTGATTTCGTCCCGATACCTTTAGTAGTTTCTCCGGAATCGTCGCCACAAAAAACGGGTACACATATTCACACACACACACAGACATTTTTTGTACCTTGGTCAAAAATGTTCAGGGGACCCAAAAAGACATATTTCCGCTAAAATCTCAAAAAATTTTTTTGGCATGATTACAATACTTTACATACTGCGTATGATAAAGTAATAATTTCTACATAAAATTCTTGTCAGGGTGTTCTGTTCGAAAAAGGAAATTTCATAATAAAATAATCAACCTGTATATTAAAAATATATTTTAACGAGAAGTTGTTTAAACCCAAAAGACTTGTATTTGAAAAGCTTTTTGATTTCTTTTTCTTTTGGAGAATTATTTACGTGTTAATTTTGACTATTTTTGATTAATAGCTTATAATTCAAAAATGATTAATGTTATAAAAAAATGAGTCCCATAAAATCATAGAAATAAAAAATGTAAAAGTTTGTACGGTGTTCTATTTAAAATAAGGAAAAAGGAAATTTCATAATAAAATAATCAACCTGTATATTAAAAATCTGATTTCGTCCCGATACCTTTAGTAGTTTCTCCGGAATCGTCGCCACAAAAAACGGGTACACATATTCACACACACACACAGACATTTTTTGTACCTTGGTCAAAAATGTTCAGGGGACCCAAAAAGACATATTTCCGCTAAAATCTCAAAAAATTTTTTTGGCATGATTACAATACTTTACATACTGCGTATGATAAAGTAATAATTTCTACATAAAATTCTTGTCAGGGTGTTCTGTTCGAAAAAGGAAATTTCATAATAAAATAATCAACCTGTATATTAAAAATATATTTTAACGAGAAGTTGTTTAAACCCAAAAGACTTGTATTTGAAAAGCTTTTTGATTTCTTTTTCTTTTGGAGAATTATTTAGGTGTTAATTTCGACTATTTTTGATTAATAGCTTATAATTCAAAAATGATTAATTTTATAAAAAAATGATTCCCATAAAATCTTAGAAATAAAAAATTTAAAAGTTTGTACGGTGTTCTATTTAAAATAAGGAAATGTTAGCAAACTTCCATAATAAAATGAAAGAAAATGAAATTAAAAATACATTTAGACGATAGCTGGTTTAAAAGCCAAAGAACTTTTGTTTAAATATTATTTTGAAACATCTTACAGTTGGACAATTATTTAGGTGTTCCGATAATTTTAGCTAACCCTGTCGTTCATTGAAGAAAACCGTTGTTTTGACCGGTTGTCTTACTTAAGATTGTAAGATTGTTACTTAAGATTGTACAATATTAAATGAATACTATACTTATTTGAGTTAAGAATTTGTTCTTTTATATCAAAACGTTGGGTAGTTAGTTTAATCAGCTCACATTCTTGGATTAAATATACACCTACTTCTTTTAAATATGAACATGTTATTATGAAAGCAATAATATTTTACATGGACTGCAATTAACGCATCCAAAGAAGAATATTGTTGTTTTCCAACTAGAGAATACACCCGGTGCCCCTTCTTAGTCTCTTTCCATCAATATTAGAGCTGTTGGACATTTCTACGTCAGGTACATTGACGAAATTTTAGCACAATCACTGATGCTGCATAGACATGTATGCGGTTATATACCCTCTAGGAGACGCCTCTTACGACGAGACACCAAAGTTCCATCTATCGGCATCGTTCACACTATTTTCAAAACAACGACTTACTTAAATCAAAACAATCGTTTTCTTAAAACAAATATTTAGGTTGTTTTATATTAAAGAAATATTGTTAGTACTAGTATGTGTCTTAAAACAGACAAATTATGTTAAGAATGTTATTTTCTTAACAGCAGATTAGTTAATGCATTAGTTAAATATGAGTGTTACATACTGTGTATATCATATTGTCGAAATCGTTCATCAAATTATAAACACGATCGTAAACAACACATAGAAGCTTCTAGAGATGGTACACCGACAAAAAGTACGCACTGTACTTAATGAAATCTGCGTCTTTGTCGACTTGAAGGTCACCGTACTAAAGAAGAACAACAATTTATTAATTAATTCACCAATTCAGGCTCATACAGATGCAAATCGTGCCTATTTTAAATTGATTATGGCTTCCTTAAACTACTATAGGGCGCTATTATGTAAGTGGCTTTGTCAGCTGTACGTATTTATTACATATTGTTTGCTTCGTTTAAACATTTGCCCTAGTAGGAGCTTCATTTATTTATTTTAATGTGTGTTACTGGTAATGTTTATATAGGTGACCTGTTTTCATTACTTTCTACAGTGTTTTTTTTTTTTGTTTTGGGAGTTGGTGCGTAGCGCTTGCCACGTTAGTAGACGGTTGGAAGTTGAAACTCAAGAACAAATATGAAGCATGAAATGAAAATAGGTACTACGTTTAAAACGCTGTTGAATACCTCTACTGGTCATAGTAATCTTTATTAGTTGATAAAAAATTGAGGAATTAGCTATAAAACAGCTATATACGGTACTAAAATTCCTTTGATGACGTATATTAATTAGAATTCTTTTTTTTCTGTTTCAGATAACGAGTCAGCGTAGATAGGCACAATGCTACTATGGTTCTGACAAAACGTATATTTATAGGTGAGTTTAAAATCCTTATATTTATAAAATAACAGGTTACTTTCTAAGTTCTAAGTAAAGATGATTTTATTGGAGAATTTTTAATTCAATGTTTGGTTAGTTTAAAAAAAAACACAAACGGGAAATGGTTTTTATTAATAACATTGGAGATTGTCTTAAACCTAAAATGCAAATATGAGAATGTTTAATCTGCTTGCATGTACCGGGTGTTGCCAAAACTATGGAAAACTCTTAAAAGTCCCTTTATTTTAAAAGCTATGCTATAATAGTATATTATTATACAAGTTTTATAAGACGTCAAATTGGCGCACGAGTTGTTTTGGAAAAAAAATTTTCCATTTGTCAAATGGAACGAGTGCACCAATACGTCTTATAAAACGAGTGTAATATACTATTTTTTCTACTTTGCGTCATTAATTTTATATAAATTTAGAAATTGTGGTTACTATATCGCGCTAAATTAGAATCTAGGGTATTTTGCGGGTACCACGTGGCAGCACTGTAGTAACTGTCAATTTCGTTAAAGATGAGATCGATGAGATAACATCATAACAAAATCTAATTGTGAATAATTTTACTCTACTTTAGCCTACAAGTTTGAATAAATATTCAGCGAGGTCGCAACGATGATCATAATGGAGCTTGGGGCAACACTTTTAACCCTACTGTGATAAATACATGGAACTTAACCTAAAAAGTTAATAACTTTAAAATAGTGGTTTCATAAGTATAATAATCAGAATAGAAGTGTTTGGCGGTGAGTGATTAGTTACTTCGAAGAACAAGAACTTACTAAAGAATTGTTATAACGCTTAACGTTTAATAGCGGTGTCTACCTAATTCCGCTACGTAGCCGTTGCGACTTATATATTTACAAACACTTATAATTGAAACCCAATTCTAATTTCGGCAAAGTAGTTTATTAGCCTAAATTATACTTAGTAAAATTACATGTGATGGAGGTAATACAAATATGTTGCACACAACCAGAACTAAGACGAAGTCGAAAGCGACGGACAAAAACGAATATGAATTGAACCGAGCATCCAAGCGTCCAAAATATTACCGAAAACTTATATGTTACATAAACTAAGAAATCCTCTACACTTTAAATGTACTATAGCTTCGTACGTGTATGCTGATAAACCATTTATTGCGCATATACAATCTCGCAGCAGTAATTAAAATCGTTCATATCTACGATGTAGGTTTGATCTTCGCATAATCCCTTATTAAAGTAAATGTGGTCCTTGAATTATATCTGAAAAGGGGATTTGATGTTTAGTTGAAAAGAATGATAACGATCACTTACTAGAGTCGTAAAACATCACCGTAAACGTCATGCTGGCGTATTTTGATGAACACAGCAAAACTAAGAAAGCCCCAATCCTTTGGCCATACTATAGCAGGCTACACGCATGATTAAATATGTACAGAATGTTGATATTTCGCAGTTTGGTTATGTGTTGAACGTTTGACATATGGCATTTGATATCAATCGATATCAATGTGTACCAATCTTATAAAAAAAGTTACTAAAAACGATGTTACAATTTGTTAATTGTAACACCGAAAACAGTGTTACAATGTGTGCATTGTGAATGCAAAGTAGAAAAACACATTTAATACATTTTGCAATTTTTCTTGAGGAATTGAAAAGAAATCTGTTCTTTTTGTCTTCAAGCTCACTAAAATCGGAGTTGGAATCCAGATTTATTTTATAATAATATAATTTGATTATATCACCTATCAGAGACACATAATATAGTGTTATCTATAGGTGCAGATAACAAAGAAAAATATTAATACTCGTATTTTATAATACTTGTTATGTTGTTTATATTTCTTTTTTTTTTCACATTCTAAGTAAACATTATGTTACTCGAGAATTTTTACTTCAAGGTTTAGTTAAATTAAAAAATAATAATAATTAAATTACTTTTTTTGTCGGCATATAAAAATAATTGTAAACTATAAAAGATATCTAATACATAACATTTTAACATAAACAGAAATCTGCTTTTGTCTGCAGGCTTTATTTATTATAATAATACGGTTTGATGATATCAGCTAACAGAGAAAAATATATTTTGTTACCTTTATACAGGCTGTTCCTAAATATCATGTAAATACGAAAAGGGGTAATTCTTTGGCTTATTTAATACTAAAAATTCATATAAACATAGATCCGCAAACGCTTCGTTGCCGATCTACAGGGTGTTAAAATTTCAAGATTTTCTTAGTTTTTTCTTTATAGCTCTTGTAGTTTTTGAGATATTTAGCTCTAATTTGTAATATGGGTTACGCTGTAGGACTTACATCATTGGGCATACCAATTGGTTTTAAGAATCTACAGGGAGATTTTTTCAAGGGTCATGCCCCCTTTTCTCCCCATGAACTTTTTTTCGGTGCGCCGCTGGTGGATTCTAAAATACAAAATGCATTTTTTGTTTTGTTCTAAAGCATTTTAATCTTTTGTAGCTTTTTCGTATTCACCACCGTTATCGAGAAAAAAAATAAAAGCTTTTCTGTTTCGCTAGATGAAATTAAATTTTTTTAAATAATTGGTCTAGTATGCCTTGGCGTGATTTAGATAACCTTTTGTTTGTATTTATTTTGACATTTTATTCGCCACGAACTGTTAAAAATTAAAACTAGGATACAAGAGCTATAAAGAAAAAACTAAAAAAATCTTGAAATTTCAACATCCTGTAGATCGGCAACGAAGCGTTTGCGGACCTATGTTTATATGAATTTTTAGTCATTAAATAAGCCAAAGAATTACCCCTTTTCGTATTTACATGATATTTAAGAACACCCTGTATATAACAAAGAAAAATACTAATAATCGTATAGTATAATACTTGTTATGTCGTTAATCTTTCCTCTTTTCTTCAAATTCTAAGTGAAAATGATTTTATTCGAGACTTTTTACTTTTTACTTTTTACTACGAATGTTTCGTTAAATTAAAAAGAAAATAATTATAATCCATATTTTGTCGTAATATAAAGATAAATGTAAACTATCTAAGAAATCAGTTTTTTGTTGTCTATATACAAGCTCTTTTAAGCCAGAGTTTTAATCCAGACTTATTTATTTATAAAAAATACAATTTGATCAGCTATCAGAGAAAAATATATTGTGTTATCTTTATATATAACAGAGAGAAATATTAATAATCCTGTTTCTTATTCTAAACTAAAAATTTTTAAATAAAAATGATTTGATTGGAGAATGTTCACTTCAATTTAAAAATAAAAAATTAAAATACTTGCTACGTTTAAACTTAAAAACCTAAAAACAGATACTTTCTAACAAAAGAACTAACAAATCCTTAAACGGAAAATATCTAACTAAGAAACCAACACACACACACCAAAAAAATGCACTAAAACAAAACATATTTCACGTATCTAACATCGATAAACCACGAAAAAACATGTATTGCATTAATCACTCATTATAAAGCCGCATTAATTTCACAAATGAAATAACATTGGCGTGAGTCATCGGACGCCTAGGCATACTGCGATTCGCTCGCTGTTTGTTGGATACCGCTGCTATATGGTGTAGTATTCGAAACTGGCCGTATTTTCTCTTTTGTCGTAGTATAGTCCGGCGTCGGTGATATTCAGAAATTTAAATCACGTCACAGTACTAACACAAACAGAACACTTAGCGCACAAAATCAGGACGAACAAAACGAAACGCTTACTTTCGCATAAATTAATACAATTGTAACACTTCTCTGCAGTCTGAATGAATTAATGAATCATTTAACGTGGGATTATAAGGATAATATAAAAATTAATGAATGAAAAGTGATGTATAGAGTGATTCTACAATTAATTACCTATGATTTGATGTATTAGAGTAAGATATGCAATAATTTTTGCAGAAGTTATAAACATTTTTCTGTAGCGTCCCAATGTAATGTGTATGTTTGGTGGTCGATGGACAATATCATTTTGGCATAGAAAAGAGCGATGTTTACCAAAAACGGAGTTGTCGTTTATTTTACAGTATTAATGACTTAATTTATTGTATCAAAAAAATCATCTTTTATAGATGTAATTATGGTGTAAAAATAATAAAGAAAGATAGATAGGGTATCTTTATTTTTTTTATCACAACGTAAGTGCCATTCTCAGAAAAATATTTCATATGCAGTTATTTATTTTTACTTTATCATACGCAGTATGTAAAGTATTGTAATCATGCCAAAAAAAATTTTTGAGATTTTAGCGGAAATATGTCTTTTTGGGTCCCCTGAACATTTTTGACCAAGGTACAAAAAAATGTCTGTGTTTGTGTGTGTATGTGTGTGTGTGTGTACCCGTTTTTGTGGAGACGATTCCGGAGAAACTACTAACGGTATCGGGACGAAACTTCATATTTAGAAGTTTTATAACCAAACTTAGAGCTGAAAAGCTTTCTGTTGAAAAGGGTCCAAAGGAACTGGTGGTTTACTCATAGCATTTTTCGAAGATTTTGCAAATGAGCCGCTATTTGTGTAATGTCGTCAAAATAGTTAAATAATAAATTAAAGGAGAGGAAATTTTCCATAATTTATGTAGATGACATTTTTTGGTAGAATTTATAGTTTAGCCGCATGAGCAAATTCTATTTCATCGAGATCGGGCGTACTGCTTTAAAACTAGTAGCCAGGATATGTCAGATTATTTTGATTCTAATGACAGTAGCTAGTGTCAAACGCTAATGTCTTGAAAATGCCTACTGTCAATATAGTTATTATATATGTTAGGTATTGAACACCGTTACACTTTTTACACCCAATAACACGTAAGTGTCATTTGGACGGTGTACCCGGTGTCAACGGAGTACAATATCCGAACGCAGCTTTAATCGAGATATCTGTCTAGTTCTACTAGTTTTATTTTAATGCAGACATAGCCGATCTCGATCAAATAGAATCTCATGCAGCTAAACTTTAATTTTATATATAGTATGATAAAGTCATGTGCCTGGCCACATCAGATTTTTATATATGGACTTTGAAATATTAACGAAACCGTGTTTTAAACGGCTCTAACTTCTTGAGAAATTGAACAGCCGATAAGACTATATGAAACTCTTTACTCAATATTAAGTTTCTTAATTGTTGTTTAAAAAAATCATCTGTTATAGATGAAATTATAATGTAAAAATAACAAAGAAAGATTAAAAAAAGAAAGATTTTTAATCATATACCAGGGTGTCATTTTCCGAGTTTTTTGAGCACACAAAAAAATTCGAAAAAAAGACATTTGAAAATTGTAAAATATTGAAAACATTAGATAATAGTTTTTGTGGATTGAATATCAAATTGCGTTTTGGTTAGAACTAATTGCCAGAAAACGAATTTGTGCTCCAAAACTTTCTATAGCGCAAGGTTTTCGAAAAAAATGGGGTGAAAGTATAAAAAACGCTATTTTGGTAATTTTTACAAATTTATACCAGCTGAACACATTGTCCTAGAAACCTCAAAATGGTCTCATTATAAACCTTAATCTTTGCACTTTTACCCGAGAGCCCAATATTACTCTAGTTTTCAATTGTCTTTTACTCAAACATTTCCATATGTAAAGCCGTCATAGTCGTATACTTGCCAAATATAAAAATATTTGCCAAGTATATGAATATTTGTCAAGAAAAAAACCTGTTCTATTCAATTCGTAGCGAGTCCACCTCTAAAATAAATTTATATATTCGACGTTCGGCTGTGCGGACGAGTTTTTTTTACGCCATATGCTCAGTTGAAGTGGGTATAGCAAATGCAAAGGCGACAAACATTGGTGCATTTATTTGTACTCGATAAACATTTTAGTACGCTGTTTAATTTTTCCATTTTTTAATTTCGTTTTGTGTGTAGCAGGTCGTATACGAAGATTGACAATAGATTTATAATTATTAATAAGATTTTTTATTTTTCTAAAGGGCGAAAACTGCATAAAATTGTAATTTTGTGAAACCGTCAGACAGACAGTTTTCCGGAAACCGTCAGACAGAAATTAAAAAAAAATATTGTTATTATATTGTTATTATAATGTTATTTCTTTCCAAGAAAAACGTACACCATATACAGAGTGTATCGTAAGTTGATGCTTTTCTATGAACAATATAGATGATACTCATTTATGAGCGTCCAAAATATAACCTTTTTGTTAAATAAAAAAGCTACACAAAATTGTCTCTACTAATAAAATATTTTTAATCGTTTTCGGAAAATTATACTCTATTTGCTTGTATTTATATATTTGTCGATTTTTATGATGTTTATTATTTGAAGAGAAACGAAAGCAGTGAAAAATATTTTAATAGTAGAGACAATTTTGTGTACCTTTTTTATTCAACAAAAAGGTTATATTTTGAAAGCTCATTTGTTTAAATTTTTGGTTCAGAAGCTAATTGATCTGTATTTCAGACAATATTAGGACATTTATATAACAAACGTAGTAGTACAATTAGTAGAACTTTAAAGATGACGAAGAAACCATATCTAACATTTCTTTTATGGGCAATATCTTCCTAATTTAAATAAAAAAATATATATTTTTTCTCATTAAAATAATAATCTATTTAAACTAGTTCACATCAAATGACAAATTGTATTGTTTTACAGTTGTTAAAATTAGATGCTGCGAATTAATAATACAGAAAGCTGATGAATTAAACAAAAAATCATTAAAATGAAACAAACAGTTTCGTCAAGATTTGTTTTGTAAATTTCCACAAGAATGCCCTTGTTAGTACGCAGTGAATTCTGCACTTATGTAATTAAAAATACGTCGGCATTATAAAATAAAACTTTGCTTGTTCGTAATCAAATTATCAGTTTGATTTGAAAAAGCTAATGTGCAAATAAGGCGAACTAATCAGAAAAATAGCTAGTGCCCATTCGGTACGCACATGTAGCAAGTCCTCAAAGAAGATTTTCACGTATTAGAAAATGCTATGTGGCGATGCATTAATGTCCGATGCATTTACTGTTGCAGTGCAACTCTGACGGTCCGAAATCACAAACGAACATTTTACAAATTTGTTGGTAAGTCATAGAGCCGGTAATCAAGGATGGATGAAAAATATTCGGTGAACGAACTTAAAAGGAAGAATAAATCACTCATAGCATCGTTTAGACCAATCAATGATCGTAATCGTAATAATCGTTTAGACCGTTTCAATGATTTTGTCATGTATCCATACTTTACGCGCTCACTGTATATGGACTTTGAAATGTTAACAAAACCGTATTTTAAACTGCTCTAACTTCTTACGAAATTGAAGAACCAATACGTCCATATGAAACTTTTTACTCACTATTAAAGTTCCTAAACTTTTTTGTATCAATATTGAAATTCCAAAACAAAAAAACAAGGAAAGCATTAACAGAATACATCAGGATACAACTGGTTTAGTAAGATTTAGAAAATTTAGAAGCAGATTAGAAAAAAAAACCTAATAAAGTACCAAAACATAAATTCAGCACAAAATCGCGTCGAGACCGTTATCATTTTCACTTGCTCATCAAATGCTCCGTTTGTCATAAGCGGTTACGCTTAAAAAGCCGTGACGGTAAAAATCTTCTTCGTTTCCGCAACTTGAAACTGCCTGAAGCCAAACCGTGACCATTCGCAATAACAGGTAGAGTAACGCTCATGGTTCAAGCATCTAACTGTACTATCGAATACCTCTACAATGTTTCTTATACCAGCAAACAAACTCAAAGGCTTTATTCGTATGCAGTAGGTGTAGAGACACTTGTTAAAACGTTGTTTTTAATTGCCCAGGTTAGGGTCAATCATTTAGTTGACACCTTGTTATTCTAGAGAAACCATTTACGCATATTGTATGATAATCAAGTATGTAGCAATTGCGGTCAAAAAGTAGACTGACTTACCAGTTCAGACGAATTTGTAGACAACATTTTATAGAATCATACACAAAAGGAAATATTTATATTTGTTTGATGCAAATTGTGAAAGAAACACAGTGATTTATTGTTGAAATATTAAAAAGATAACACATTCTAATATATTCGAAAATAAAATTCACGCTGTTCAGTCATGGGATGATATATTTCTCTCAATACATTTGTACAGAGCCGACGTTTCGCTGGTAAGTCTCCAGCTTCATCAGGGCCTAGAATTATACATATAATATAGAAAACAATACAAGAAGAGATAAGCTCCTCCAACAACTTACACGATACGAGCAACAGAGATCGTCAATAAATAAACTAACAAATTCATACAAGGCAAATAGGGGAGTCTTTCCATTCACAATGAACATATAATTCGCAACGAGCGGATTCAATCTAAAGCGCAGAGGATATATACACATATACGATTCACAACTATAAATCATCCGTGCAGACACCGTAATGGCGGAACGAAGGAGACGCACACGAGAAACGTACCTACCTACTTGGTAGGTTATGTCGTCTGTTTGTTTGGTTATATTACGCCCTCTGTATGACAGATGTAATGTTGCCGTACTTACCGACTGCGAAGTTATTTCGTGCTTTCGTCGTTCTGGTTGCCGGCGTGCGTGGCGTTTCTCGTGTGCGTCTCCTTCGTTCCGCCATTACGGTGTCTGCACGGATGATTTATAGTTGTGAATCGTATATGTGTATATATCCTCTGCGCTTTAGATTGAATCCGCTCGTTGCGAATTATATGTTCATTGTGAATGGAAAGACTCCCCTATTTGCCTTGTATGAATTTGTTAGTTTATTTATTGACGATCTCTGTTGCTCGTATCGTGTAAGTTGTTGGAGGAGCTTATCTCTTCTTGTATTGTTTTCTATATTATATGTATAATTCTAGGCCCTGATGAAGCTGGAGACTTACCAGCGAAACGTCGGCTCTGTACAAATGTATTGAGAGAAATATATCATCCCATGACTGAACAGCGTGAATTTTATTTTCGAATACCATCACAGTCGTTAAACATACACTTCAATTCTAATATATTGTTTTAATGAATGAACAACTGGAAAAAATACTAACAGATTTTTTTTAACAAAACATCCCAATACAATATTTTACTCAATGTGGTCTCCTCCATTTTCAATAAATAATATTGTACCTTTGTTTGTTCATCTCTTTATGCACATTTCTCAGCATTTGAAGAGTGATGTTTTAGATGCAATTTTCGATGACATTTGTGAGATGTTTATCGTCTCTCAAATCTATTGGGATAAGGTCGGGCGACCTCGCAGGCCATGTGTTATTCGAATATCTTCCTATCCATCGGTTTGGAAAACTTTTGTCTAAAGCCGGGGCTACACATTCGTATAGAAATCAAAAAATAATATTGTTGTTTTTACCAGTCCACATAAACGCAATGTTATTTCTTTCCAAGAAAAACGTACACCATATACAAGGTGTAACCAAAGTTGATGCTTTTCTATGAAAAATATACATGATACTCATTTATGAGCTTTCAAAATATAACCTTTTTGTTAAATAAAAAAGCTACACAAACTTGTCTACTATTAAAATATTTTTAAATCGTTTTCGTTTCTCTTCAAGTAATAAACATCATAAAAATTTTATAGACAGCATGTCTATAAAATAATTTATTTAGAAAATTATACTTTATTTGCTTATATTTATATATTTGTCGATATTTATGATGTTTATTATTTGAAGAGAAACGAAAGCGATTAAAAATGTTTTAATAGTAGATACAATTTCGTGTAGCTTTTTTATTCAAAAAAAGCTTATATTTTGACAGCTCATTTGTTTAAATTTTTGTTTCAAAAGCTAATTGATCTGTATTTCAGACAATATTAGGACATATTTATACAACGAACCTAGTAGTACAATAGGGTATTCCGGTGTTTTTGAAATTGTAATTTTTTACAAAGTATGGGTGCTACTGTTTGCTACTTCACAAGTAAAATATCAAACATTGTTTTAAATTAAGAGAAATCGTTGTTTGAATTAGGATTGGTCTTTGTGACGTCACAAAGACCGCTCAAAGTGAGCGACTTGACAACGTTGCTATATCTAGGGTGGACGTAGTAAATTTTTGTCTTCTGTTGTGTCAACGTTTAGAATCGCTCGTTTGTTGACACCTGCTTTCGTTATTGAGGTTATATCAAACACTTGTTCAAAATGTATAAACTCCAACGCCGACATTGTTCTGTGCCGGGCTGTAACAGCAGTAGAACAGTAACTCCTGATAAGATTCTTTACATTGCCGACTAGCGAGATGAGAGATGTTTGCCTTCAAGTTTCAATGATCAAATCATCTCTCAAAAAAGTTACCTTTATTCGTTGTCAAACAACAGGGTCGCCAACCGTCAACTTGGCCGATCAGCTGTTCGATAGCTGTCCGCTGTTGCCACCGCTACTAGGAATCGGTAATCATCGTGTATTTCCGAGGGTGGTCGGTGAATTCAAACGAAATGCACTTTTAATTGCAATTATCTCATAGAAAAACTAAATCAAAAAGCTCATAGCTTAACTTTATGAATCCTCGTAAATTGTACAATAGGTTAAACCGAATATCTGCTTAAATTTTGACATGACCGGAATACCCTATTAGATTTAGTAGAACTTTAAAGATGACGAAGAAACCATATCTAACATTTCTTTTATGGGCAATATCTTCCTAATTTAAATCAAAAATATATATTTTTTCTCATTAAAATAATAATTTATTTAAACTAGTTCACATCAAATGACCAATTGTATTGTTTTACAGTCTGTTAAAATTAGATGCTGCGAATGAATAATACAGAAAGCTGATGAATTAAACAAAAAATCATTAAAATGAAACAAACAGTTTCGTCAAGATTTGTTTTGTAAATTTCCACAAGAATGCCCTTGTCAGTACGCAGTGAATTCTGCACTTATGTAATTAAAAATATGTCAGCATTATAAAATAAAACCTTGCTTGTTCGTAATCAAATTATCAGGTTGATATGAAAAAGCTAATGTGCAAATAAGGGGAATTAATCAAAAAAAAATAGCTAGTGCCCATTCGGTACGCACATGTAGCAAGTCCTCAAAGAGGATTTTCACGTATTAAAAAATGCTAAGTGGCGATGCATCAATGTCCGATGCATTTACTGTTGCAGTGCAACTCTGACGGTCCGAAATCACAAACGAATATTGTACAAATTTGTTGATAAGTCATAGATTTTTTTGAGTTTTATAAAAATCAGACGGTAATCAAGGATGGATGAAAAATATTCGGTGAACGAACTTAAAAGGAAAAATAAATCACTCATGGCATCGTTTAGACCAATCAATAACAAAAATTTTCGATTTGCGTGGCAAATATATTTGCCAAATATTTAATATGTGGCAAATATTTGATATTTGGCAAGTATACGAATATGTAGCTCCGGCTTAACCACAATCTCACTGGCACTGTTGAGTGAACGGTTGCGCCATCTTGCAGAAAGAGCGCATTTCCCCAAACATCTAAAGGCAGATTGGGCAAATATTCGATTACGAGTGTTCGCCACATTTCCAAATATCCTTGGGAGTTTTAAGTTTTGCGAAAAAATACAGCGCCGCCGATATATTATGATCGTTCAATATTCCGCGATAGCCATTAACTGTGAACGAATACTGATTTCAACGTTCAATTTAAAAATTTGGGTGTTCTTACGACTACCGTCTTCAATTTTGCGAATTAACAAATGTTTTTTGAGAAATGAGCATCTTCTTCTACGTTGCCTTGAAACCAGAAAGAAAAATCCAAACGTGCATTTAAGTCTCTATTTCGGAGTGCATAAGCAAAACCGGGTTTGTATGTTTTAAATTTGTTTCTTTCTTTTTTTCAAGATTTTTTTAATCAAACGTTCTGACACTTCAGATATTGCTTGCCTATGATATAGAGGCACTCTTGAGCATACGGAGACACAAATATTTCGATATTATGCATTGAGAATGGAAGAACCCGCTGTGGTTACTGTTGGTATTGTTTTTTATTTTTTACTTTATAAAATTGATAAAAGTGTTAGCTTGTGATTTAAAACAAATGAGTGATACAGTGTAGCACGTAGGCCACGTGCGAATAGACACATAAATAGATCGTTTCTTTAAATAAAAAAAAAACAGTTAAATAATTCGATAATTTTTCAATTGTTTCAGGCTTAATTCTGCTGGTACTAGTAACAAGCACCACATCGATATCATCAAGAAGACGCCATAGGCAAGTAACAACACCACCAAATCAAAATGTAACCACTACGACCACAACAACATCAACAACAGAGAAAACAACACAGAAACCACTCATACCAAAGACTGAAAATGCAACTAGAAAAACAAGAGCACGTCAAGTTGTGTCAACAACACCAACAACAACAACTTCAACAACACCCACAACCAAATCACCAGAGATTAGGCAAAACAAAAGCGAAGAAACGTCGAAAAATATTAGACAAGACACCGGAAGGTCACTAGACATCACAAGAGAGAAATATCTATCACCTGAATACCACAACGAAAACAATGTGTATTCAGAAAGCAAATTATTCGAGACGGAAGTCAGTCATCCGATGGAATACGAAAAGCTCTTCGACGAAATTGAAATGACAACACCTAGAGACGACCGTTTTGATCATAGGCATCGGGAATTGCAAGAGGAAATGTCAAAAACAATGGACGAAAGGGATAGGACGTTCGGCCATGATGACTACAACACCAGGCATCGGTTTGACGACACCAGCCACGCTATTAAAACAACACCAATAGACGAAGATCAGATGAACATCAGGGGGTACAAACAGATCGATAGTATGGAGTCCAGAGTGAAAAATAAGGTGCACATGGACCATACCATGCAAGAAGGCAAGAAGATGGAGATGATGAAGACCTACAACGAAACCAAGATCTACCCAGAGAAGAAACCCGATGTCCAAAAACCAGAAGACAAGAAAGTTGTTTCCCAAGCTTCAGAAACTAAAGTAACAGTATCAAAACCAGAAACCACAGCAGCTAAAATCACCAAAACAACAGCCAAACCAACCCGGGCAATCAAAGCAAGCAGAAACCAGTCAAAACCGCTTGATTTAGACCAAGAGTCCAGTATACAAGTCTCGAACATCCAAATCCAGGAAATAGACCCGAATTTAATCAAAATTCTAAACAACACCGACAACGAACTAACCAAAGAGCAGTTAGACCCGATAATACCAAACGACAAAGAGATTCTGATCAGCAAGCGTGGTAAAAACAAACTAAAAACAACACCTGTTGATAATTTAGAAGACCTGAACGTCGTGGAAGTGACAACCACCATGAAGAAGAGCATCGAGCACCAAAGCAGTACCGAATCCATGCTGAAGAGCCAGAAATTAGCCTCCTTGGATATGAAGACTGTTGACGTCATCACTTCCAAAGAGTCTCCTAGTGGAACAACCATGAAAATTGAGGAAGTAACCACTGTGGCTCCTGTAGAAGATACCACGTTAGAAATCGAGTCTACCACCGAAATGGGGTTGTCCACGACCACCGAGGGTGTTGTTTTGAGTGAAACAACGACCGATGTTGTCACGGAAACAACCGTCATTGATACAACTGAAGGTATAACTGAAGAAACGACTGGAGTTGATGATATAACGACGACATTGAGTGAAACAACAACAATATTGAGTGAAACACCGACAACATTAGCTGAAACACCAACAGATTTACCTATAACATCAACAACATCTAATTTCGATGACGGTATGACTAACTTCAGAGGTTTGATGGAAGAAATCTTAACAAATTCAACAGAAGTGCCGCTCTATGAGACGACAACTCAGTTTTTTGAAGTCACCGATGGTCCAGAAGCGACTTTTTACGAAGTTTCAACAACCATGGCGGAAACAACCACGGAAAAAGTGAGGAACGATTCGAATTTAGCTAACGAGATCATCAAACTTGAACCTAAGGCAGTGGAGGAAACGACAAAGGTACCAGAGGTCTCGAATGACTTGGATAACTCCACGAAAATCAATGATAACGACATCATCAAACAAAATGAGATCAATGTGAATAACGATAAGATTATAAAGCCATCGACTACTGAAGAACCCATCGAGAAGGATTGTGAAACAGAACCATGCGACGAGACCAGAGAACCTGAACATGATGAAGACTATATCGAAGGTATGCCAAAAAAGATACCAGATATGGACGAGTTGGATGAAAATCAGGAGAAATTAGATAAGTTTGGTTTGAAAATTTCGGTAGAACCCACCAAACCAACAACTCAAATCCCTTCAGTAACCCATATGACTACAACAACCCAAAAAGTTGAAAGTCGAAAGGTACAAGTGGAAGACGTCGAAGTTGATGTCACCACGATGCCTAGTGGTTTGACAGATGAAGAAGAAGAGGGTGGTAATGGAGGAAAGATAGCCGCAATCGTCATTTCTGCAGTTGGAGGGGTCTGCCTATTCCTCCTGGTTGGTTTATTGGTATGTCTTCAACTTTTGTCATTGTCTTTTGGTTTATAGCCATCTCTTTTGCAGATTATCATGAGGAAAAGGCAGAAGAGGTTCAACTATGGCCAAAGATGTCGACCAGTCAGCCTGGATGCTTACAACATGGATAATGTCTCCATACATAACAGCACAAGAAGAAAAGGTGTCCTCATGGCTTCAAAGAGGTCTTATGGTAACCCAGCTTTTGAAGACCCAGTAAGTCCTTCCCTTCTTGTTCAAAACCCAATATTTAATACAATATTTTCCATTATAGAATTGCCCAAGCCATCCTCTCAACTACCCCGACTTGCTAAAATTCGCCAAGGACACGGAAGAAGTGTTTCTGGAGTTTGAGAAGATTCCTCAAGTTCAAGCAAAGACCAGCGAATTACCTGACGGCTGCGATTCTAAAAATAGGTATGCCAATGTGATACCTCTGCCAGAAACAAGGGTTTTCTTGACACCGATTGACGGTCATCCCAATTCTGACTATATAAACGCAAACTACGTCACTGTGAGTAGAAGAGACTTGGAAAAAGAGGTGATTTTGTTAATTTTGAATTGATTTTAGGGTGCCAAAAGTCAAAGGAGGTATTACATAGCTTCTCAAGCACCCATGCTGAATACTATCGAAGATTTTTGGAGGATGGTGTGGGAACAGGAGTCCAAAGTTATTCTGATGTTGACGCATTTATATGAGCAAGGAGTTGTGAGTATTTCTGACTTATTGTTTGGTAACTTGTCACAACTTATCACATTTTGTTGTATTTAATTGAATCAGGCACACAAATTTATGGTTTTAATATGGGTCTGGCGCCTAAATTCTATTCAACCATAAAACTACAACAATCTTGGCCACGTGTGGTTTTGTTATACCTGGATCTGATGCCTATATTACATTGAAACAGACAATACAACATATTTTGCCACATGTGGTTTTAATCTGGATCTGGCGCCTAAATTCTACTCAACCATACAATACAACATTCTTGGCCACGTGTGGCTTTATTATACCTGAATCTGATGCCTATTTCCATTGAAACAGACAATACAACATATTTTGCCCCATGTGGTTTTAATCTGGATCTGGCGCCTAAATTATATTCAACCATAAAATACAACAATCTTGGCCACCTGTGGTTTTATTATACCTGGGTCTGGTGCCTATATTCCATTGAAACTGACAATACAACATATTTTGCCCCATGTGGTTTTAATCTGGATCTGGCGCCTAAATTATATTCAACCATAAAATACAACAATCTTGGCCACCTGTGGTTTTATTATACCTGGGTCTGGTGCCTATATTCCATTGAAACTGACAATACAGCATATTTTGCCACATGTGGTTTTAATCTGGATCTGGCGCCTAAATTCTATTCAACCATAAAATACAACAATTTTAACCACCTGTGGTTTTATCATACCTGGATCGGATGCTTATATTCCATTGAAACTGACAATACAACATATTTTGCCACATGTGGTTTTAATCTGGATCTGGCGCCTAAATTCTATTCAATCATAAAATACAACATTCTTGGCCACGTTTGGTTTTATTATAACTGGATCTGATGCCTATATTCCATTGAATCAGACAATACAACATATTATTTTGCCACATGTGGTTTTAATCTGGATCTGGCGCCTAAATTCTATTCAACCATCAAATACATCATTCTTGGCCACTCGTGGCTTTATCATACCTGGATCTGATGCCTATATTCCATTGAAACAGACAATACAACATATTTTGCCACATGTGGTTTTAATCTGGATCTGGCGCCTAAATTCTATTCAACCATAAAATACAACATTCTTGGCCACCTGTGGTTTTAACATACCTGGATCTGATGCCTATATTCCTTTGAAACAGATAATACAACATATTTTGCCATATGTGGTTTTAATCTGGATCTGGCGCCTAAATTCTATTCAACCATAAAATACAACATTCTTGGCCACTCGTGGCTTTATCATACCTGGATCTGATGCCTATATTCCATTGAAACAGACAATACAACATATTTTGCCACATGTGGTTTTAATCTGGATCTGGCGCCTAAATTCTATTCAACCATAAAATACAACATTCATGGCCACCTGTGGTTTTATCATACCTGGATCTGATGCCTATATTCCTTTGAAACAGATAATACAACATATTTTGCCATATGTGGTTTTAATCTGGATCTGGCGCCTAAATTCTATTCAACCATAAAATACAACATTCTTGGCCACCTGTGGTTTTATTATACATGGATCTGATGCCTATATTCCTTTGAAACAGACAACACAACATATTTTGCCATATGTGGTTTTAATCTGGATCTGGCGCCTAAATTCTATTCAACCATAAAATACAACATTCTTGGCCACCTGTGGTTTTATTATACATGGATCTGATGCCTATATTCCTTTGAAACAGACAACACAACATATTTTGCCATATGTGGTTTTAATCTGGATCTGGCGCCTAAATTCTATTCAACCATCAAATACATCATTCTTGGCCACTCGTGGCTTTATCATACCTGGATCTGATGCCTATATTCCATTGAAACAGACAATACAACATATTTTGCCACGTGGTTTTAATCTGGATCTGGCGCCTAAATTCTATTTAACCATAAAATACAACATTCTTGGCCACCTGTGGTTTTATCATACCTGGATCTGATGCCTATATTCCTTTGAAACAGATAATACAACATATTTTGCCATATGTGGTTTTAATCTGGATCTGGCGCCTAAATTCTATTCAACTATCAAATACATCATCTTGGCCACCTGTGGTTTTATCATACCTGGATCTGATGCCTATATTCCATTGAAACAGACAATACAACATATTTTGCCACATGTGGTTTTAATCTGGATCTGGCGCCTAAATTCTATTCAACCATAAAATACAACATTCTTAGCCACCTATGGTTTCATTATACCTGGATCTGATGCCCATACTCCTTTGAACCAGATAATACAACATATGTTGCCACATGTGGTTTTAATCTGGATCTGTCGCCTAAATTCTATTCAACCCTAAAATACAACATTCTTGGCTAAGTGTGGTTTTATTATACCTGGATCTGATGCCTATATTGCACCGATACAGACAATACAACATATTTTGCCACATGTGGTTTCAATCTGGATCTGGCGCCTAAATTCTATTCAACCATAAAATACAACATTCTTGGTCACGTGTGGTTTTATTATACCTGGATCTGATGCCTATATTCCATTAAAACAGACAATACAACATATTTTGCCACATGTGGTTTTAATCTGGATCTGGCGCCTAAATTCTATTCAACCATAAAATACAAAATTCTTGGCCACCTGTGATTTTATTATACCTGGATCTGATGCCTATGTTCCATTGAAACAGGCAATACAACATATTTTGTCCCATGTGGTTTTAATCTGGATCTGGCGCCTAAATTCTATTCAACCATAAAATACAACAATCTTGGCCACCTGTGGTTTTATTATACCTGGATCTGATGCCTATATTCCATTGAAACAGACAATACAACATATTTTGCCACATGTGGTTTTAATCTGGATCTGGCGCCTAAATTCTATTCAACCATCAAATACAACATTCTTGGCCACCTGTGGTTTTATTATACCTGAATCTGATGCCTATATGCCATTGAAACAGACAATACAACATATTTTGCCACTTGTGGTTTTAATCTGGATCTGGCGCCTAAATTCTATTCAATCATAAAAGACTCCCGAAATACTCTTTAGAATAGATAGAAACCTGCAACTTCAGAATTAATTATGTTGTATCTTTCAGGAAAAATGTATAGATTATCTGCCACCATCTGAAGTTTTGGACTGCCACAGATTATTCGGCGACTTCCAGATCACATTGAAGAAGCGTGAAGTTAGGGATAAGTACATCATCTCCAGTTTGCAACTAAAGGTAAAATCCTTAACGTTGTTTCTATTTAATCGAATTTGAGGTTAATTTGTTCGTTTTTCTCTGCAGAATATGGTCTCAAATAGTTGGAGAGAAGTGACACACATGTGGTACATGGAATGGCCACACAAGGGTGTCCCAGATGAAGCAAATTCGATGATAAGGTTTCTAATCGAAGCCAGAAGTTATATAAAATCCACTGAAAATAAGGTAGAAATAGAAATTTCTTGTCACTTTTTCTTGACTCATTTCGATATATTTTCCTTCCAGAATAAAGAAGGTAACACCAGCTTCATAAATGGTTCCACAAAGAACAATGGTTCCAGCCCTGTGGTGGTGCACTGCAGCCCAGGAACAGGAAGGACAGGAACTGTCATAGCATGTGATATAGCCATCAGAGAATTTGAGATGACCAGAAATGTCGATATTCCGAAGATCGTGTACAAGATAAGACGAGATCGAGCTAGTGCAGTACAAACAAAGGACCAATACTCATATATCTATAACGTAAGTATCTCCTCAACCCAATAATTTACCTAAAACTGTGTGAAACAACACCAGGCATCGATTTGATGATACCAACCACGATTTGAAAACGACAGCAATCGATGAAGACCTGATGATCATCAGGGGGTACAAACAGATCGATAGTAGGGAGTCCAGAGTGAAAAATAAGGTGCGCATGGACCATACCATGCAAGAAGACAAGAAGATGGAGATGATGAAGACCTACAATGAAACCAAATTCTACCCAGAAAAGAAACCAGATGTCCAAAACCCTGAAGACAAGAATGTTGTGTCCCAAGCTTCAGAAACTAAAGCAACAGTATCAAAACCAGAAACCGCAACAGCTAAAATCACCAAAACAACAC
Source organism: Aphodius sticticus (assembly GCA_963966075.1). NCBI lineage: Eukaryota > Metazoa > Arthropoda > Insecta > Coleoptera > Scarabaeidae > Aphodius > Aphodius sticticus. The sequence continues at coordinate 6,217,854 of OZ014511.1, read as the reverse complement.
CCAAACCAACCCGGGCAATCAAACCAAGCAGCAACCAGTCAAAACCGCTTGATTTAGACCAAGAGTCCAGTATACAAGTCTCGAACATTCAAATCCAGGAAATAGACCCGAATCTAATCAAGATTCTAAACAACACCGACAACGAACTAACCAAAGAGCAGTTAAATAATACCAAAGGACAAAGAGACTCTGATCAGCGAACGTGGTAAAACCAAACTAAAAACAACACCTGGTGATAATTTAGAAGACCTGAACATCGTGGAAGTGACAACCACCATGAAGATGAGCATCGAGCACCAAAGCAGTACCGAATCCATGCTGAAGAGCCAGAAATTAGTCTTGGATATGAAGACTGTTGACGTCATCAGTTCCAAAGAGACCCCTAGTGCAACAGCCATGAACATCGACAAAGTAACCACTGTGGCTCCTGTAGAAGATACCACGTTAGAAATCGAGTGTACCACCGAAATGGGGTTGTCCACAACCACCGAGGGTGTTGTTTTGAGGGAAACAACGACCGATGTTGTCACGGAAACAACCGTCATTGATACAACTGAAGGTATAACTGAAGAAACGACTGGAGTTGATGATACGACGACGACATTGAGTGAAACAACGACAATATAGAGTGAAACACCGACAAGATTAGCTGAAACAACAACTGATTTAGCTATAACATCAACAACATCTAGTTTCGATGAAGGTATGACGAACTTCAGAGGTTTGGTGGAAGAAATCTTAACGAATTTAACAGAAGTGCCGCTCTATGAGACGACAACTCAGTTTTTTGAAGTCACCGATAGTCAAGAAGCGATTTTTTACGAAGTTTCAACAACCATGGCGGAAACAACCACAGAAAAAGTGAGGAACGATTCGAATTTAGCTAATGAGGTCATCAAACTGGAACCCAAGGCAGTGGAGGAAACGACAAAGGTACCAGAGGTCTCTAATGATTTGGATAACTCCACGAAAATCAATGATAACGACATCATCAAACAAAATGAGATCAATGTGAATAACGATAAGGTTATAAAGCCATCGACTACTGAAGAACCCATTGAGAAGGATTGTGAAACAGAACCATGCGATGAGACCAGAGAACCTGAACATGATGAAGGCTATATTGAGGGTATGCCAAAAAAGACACCAGATATGGATGAATTGGACGAAAATCAGGAGAAATTAGAGAAGTTAGGTTTGAGAATTTTGGTAGAACCCACCAAACCAACAACTCAAATCCCTTCAGTAACCCATATGACTACAACAACCCAAAAAGTTGAAAGTCGAAAGGTTCAAGTGGAAGACGTTGAAGTTGGTGTCACCACGATGCCAAGTGGTTTAACAGATGAAGAAGATGATGGTCAACAGAAGTGCCTATCTATGAAACTACAACTCTGTTTTTGAAGTCACCGATAGTCTAGACACGACTTTTTATAACTTATACTTTATTTAACTATACCCTACTATCCCAACAGAAATTTCACTTCGAAAAAACTAACCTCTATTTTCTGTTTTCAGGTTATAAATTTATACGCCACTAAGCTAACAGGAGGGGCGTTCGACTCCTTTTAAGTTATAAGCATAGCTTATGTAGATTTGTGTAATTTAGTAAATAAGTAAAACAATGAATTGTGATATCTCATTCCCGTCTGTAAGTAATAATTAATAAGCACAGTTAGTAGTTTTCTTTTTTTTTGTTTTTCTCGGTTTGTAAATTTAGATAAATCGTTATTTGTAAATAATATATCCTGTATATATGTAACTGTGAATCACAAAGATTATTATTATGTATATTGATTATATTATATATGAATTGTATTCATTTGTTTGTTTGTTATAAGCTCTCTAAACAATATATTACGTTATAAGAATACCTCTAGTTCATTTATGTGTCGTTTTAACCTACAAAAAACCGATTAAAAAAATATCGCCTGATGTATATGCAACCAATACAGCGAGTTTTTTTGTATACAGATTTCTACATTTACTTAAACTACCCACCGATAGATGGCACCACACGTATCGATTGAAACATTCCACTTTAAACTTATTTCTCTTTGAATTCATTACAATTATTGATTCTATCGTAAGAAGAAATATCTTAAATTTAGTTTTACAAAGGACATTTTAATTTTTTCTTTCTGTTTTTGCGTATTGTTTAATTTTAAGTTAGAACCAAGGCCAACATGATGCTTCGGCTCATCTCGTTTGTGTAATGGTTCATAGATTCTGGTCCAGATGTCGCATATGCATCATCTAACCGTAGGTGTATTAGGAGAGCATAATGTCTATGGGATCTCCAATTATTCCATGTACCGTGCAATACAAAAAAAATATTGAGCTCTAAAATACCTGGAATGAAAGAAATTTGAGTGAAAACTATTTCTGAAATTACAACAAGCGACCCTTAAAAGTTGCATTCGCAAGTTTGTCGTTCAGTTGTAAATTTAAAGCTTTAGAACTCCGAATTTTGTATAGGTCCTCGTGGATAGTGGTTCCTTTTCTGTCCTTTTCGCACCGCCGGAAGTACCTTCAGTTAGACGGGATAAGCCATTATTGGAAATTTCAATTGCAAACTACCTCTTTGAAGGCGCAGCGGATGAAAGGATACGAGTTCGTTCCAGGATTATTGCCAGTTATTGCCGTTCACTGCTTGGAAACTTACCAGGACCAAAACTCCTTCCATTCTATCTGTTCTTATTTTAATCTAAGGATATTATTTTGACCGTCGTTCTAAGAGAAAATGCAGGTTGTTGAAAACACGTTTAAATATCGCACAGTGGTTGATATACTCAATCTAGACGCTCAAAACTATGCATTTTGATATCACATGATTATTTATTGTTCTGACTGGAATAAATTCACGTTCTGTCAGAAGTGGTTGATCATGGTACCAGAAAAACGTTGATGGTAATTGAATTCTGGTAAGTTTCAGATCAATATTCATGTATTTAGACACTAATTCTAATACCGCGACTTCAATTTTATCAAGCATAACTTGATGAGGAAACAAGTCTTCTAAGATTGCGTCACGTTTTCTAATAATAACAAATTGGTGGTGACTTCAAAATAGTAATAAGACGCTTGAATTGTTGAAAAATGTGGAGATTTTGACTTGTTGCTCCAATGGTGTCGACTTCCGGTGATGATACCTGGACGCTTTCGATGGTAACTTGTTCTTAAGAAACCTAAATTGCAGAAAAACCAATTTGGACTAGAGTTATAACTTCGCGACTTCAACTTTATCCAGCATATGTAGCCAGATCGACTTCGAATTTTGCCTGGTTAATCCTGAGTTGAGGGTTTTAAATATATGTTAGTCTTCTTCGGTAGAGAAGCTTAGTTTGCTAGAAAATTTTAGTTCCTGCTATTAGCGATAACTTGTTGCGCTAATGGTGTACACTTGTGATCATGGTACCAGAAAAATGTTGATGGTAATTGAATTCTAATAAGTTTCAGATCAATATTCATGTATTTAGACACTAATTCTAATACCGCGACTTCAATTTTATCAAGCATAACTTGATGAGGAATCAAGTCTTGTAACATTGCGTTACGTTTTCTAATAATAACAAATTGGTGGTGACTTCAAAATAGTAATAAGACGCTTGAATTGTTGAAAAATGTGGAGATTTTGACTTGTTGCTCCAATGGTGTCGACTTCCAGTGATGATACCTGGACGCTTTCAATGGTAACTTGTTCTTAAGAAACCTAAATTGCAGAAAAACCAATTTGGACTCGAGTTATAATTTCGCGACTTCAACTTTATCCAGCATGTGTAGCCGGATCGACTTCGAACTTTGCCTGGTTAATTATTTGTTGAGGGTTTTGAATATATGTTAGTCCTCGTCGGTAGAGAAGCTTAGTTCGCTAGAAAATTTTAGTTCCTGCCATTAGCGATAACTTGTTGCGCTAATGGTGTACACTTCTGACCATGGTACCAGAAAAACGTTGGTGGTAATTGAATTCTGGTAAGTTTCAGATCAATATTCATGCATTTAGACACTAATTCTAATACCGCGACTTTAATTTTATCAAGCATAACTTCATGAGGCAACAAGTCTTGTAACATTGCGTCGCGGTTTCTAATAATAACAAATTGGTGGTGACTTCAAAATAGTAATAAGACGCTTGAAATGTTGAAAAATGTGGAGATTTTGACTTGTTGCTCCAATGGTGTCGACTTCCGGTGACGATACCTGGACGCTTTCGATGGTAACTTGTTCTTAAGAAACCTAAATTGCAGAAAAATCCAATTTGGACACGAGTTATAACTTCGCGACTTCAACTTTATCCAGCATGCCTAGCCAGATCGACTTCGAACTTTGCCTGGTTCATCCTGAGTTGAGGGTTTTAAATATATGTTAGTCTTCTTCAGTAGAGAAGCTTAGTTTGCTAGAAAATTTTAGTTTCTACCATTAGCGATAACTTGTTGCGCTAATGGTGTACACTTGTGATCATGGTACCAGCAAAACGTTGATGGTAATTGAATTCTGGTAAGATTCAGATCAATATTCATGTATTTAGACACTAATTCTAATACCGCGACTTCAATTTTATCAAGCGTAACTTGATGAGGAAACAAGTCTTGTAAGATTGCGTCACGTTTTCTAATAATAACAAATCGGTGGTGACTTCAAAATAGTAATAAGACGCTTGAATTGTTGAAAAATGTAGAGACTTTGACTTGTTGCTCCAATGCTGTCGACTGCCGGTGATGATACCTGGACGCTTTCGATGGTAACTTGTTCTTAAGAAACCTAAATTGCAGAAAATCCAATTTTGACTCGAGTTATAACTTCGCGACTTCAACTTTATCCAGCATGTGTAGCCAGATCGATTTCGAACTTTGCCTGGTTAATTATTTGTTGAGGGTTTTGAATATATGTTAGTTCTCGTCGGTAAAGAAGCTTAGTTTGCTAGGAAATGTTGGTTCCTTCCATTATCAAGCAGAACTTCATGAGGAGACAAGTCTTGTAACATTGCGTCACGGTTTCTAATAATAATAAATTGGTGGTGACTTCAAAATAGTAATAAGACGCTTGAAATTGTTGAAAAATGTGGAGATTTTGACTTGTTGTTCCAATGGTGTCGACTTCCGGTGATGATACCTGGACGCTTTCGATGGTAACTTGTTCTTAAGAAACCTAAATTGCATAAAATCCAATTTGGACTCAAGTTATAACTTCGCGACTTCAACTTTATCCAGCATGTATGTGTAGCCAGATCTATGTAATTTTCTTTAGTTAAATATATGCCCTTAAAGCATACCAAATTTGATTTGCCTAGAACTATTATTTAAAAAGTTAAAGGTTTCGAAAAAAGTGTTCCCCTGTTTTTATGTTTATTTTAGTTTTTTTGGCATTCATCCAGTCAAGTTTCTTTTCTGCTTCTGTATGGTTAATACAGAACAAGACTACGTTCACATACATACATATCTGCTAAAATATAAGTTTATAATTGAGGTAATTCATCTTCAAACTTCATCTAACTGACACCACTTGTTCCTCGTATTACACCCAACAATCCCAGAGCAACATTGATAATTCATAGAAACGGCTACTAAGCTCCAGTTTAAGAGCGTAACTGCTCCATACTGTTGTATCTTTATGGGAACATTCTGGACGAAATATAGCGACCCTTAGGTCGTACATCATTGCTGTTGTATGTGTAATCGTAAGCGTGGATGTGTTCCGATAAATCTTACACTTTATCCGGTAAGGCATTAGCGCGAGCATTTCGATCCCCGGTAATTTCAAGGTTGGATGGGATCTCCACTGAACTACGAGCCTCTCACACCTTTACTTCCGGCCTTATCCTTCTTTTTAACTCTTAAGACAGGCGGATATATCCACATTTCATCCCCTGAATTTTGCACGTTAAGACCTTTCGTCGGAGCGGAAATCTCCATCCTTTAGTATGGCCTTTCAATAGAAATAAAACGAAAAAGGGGAGAGATAATCTGCTGCTCGTTGTTCTTGGTACTTGCTGGTAATGTTTTGTGATAGTGTATTATGTGGAAATAGCACAGAACGGTTAATATTATAGTATATTAGTGAATAAACGATATACAAATAGTTCCACACAACTAGAACAAAGACGAAGTTGGAAGCGACGTACAAAAAAAAATACGGTATTGACACGACAAGAATTCTGTCCAAAATGCTACCGAAAACATATACGTTACATAAACTAGGAAATCCTCAACACTTTAGATGTACTATAGCTTGCTACGTGCATGCTGATATTCAATAAACTATTTATTGCGCATATACAATCCCGCGGCAGTATTTTAACCTGATCATATCTACGATGTAGGTTTGATCTTCGCATAACTTCTTATTCAGGTAAATGAGGTCCTTGTATTGTATCTGAATGAGGGATTTGATGTTTACTGGACGAGAATGATGCACGATCACTTACCAGAGTCGCAAAACATCACCGAAAACGTCATGCTGGCTATTTTGATGAACAGATCAAAACTAAGAAAGCCCCAACCCTTTGGCAATACTATAGCATGCTACACGCATGTTTAAATATGTATAGTATATAGATATTTCGCAGTTTATGCGATTGCAAGCGATTCTATTGTGTTTATGTGCATTTACATTTGACATATGGCATTTGATATCAGTGTGACCGATCTTAGAAAAAGGTTAGTAAAAACGGTGTTACAAGTTGTTAATTGTAACACCGAAAACAGTGTTACAATGTGTACATTGTGAATGCAAAGTAGAAAAAGATATATGTCTTCTTTTTTTTATTATTTTGGTATAGCAGGCACTCTTTATTTGAAGAAGAAGAATGTTTTGCAACAATTAGACCGTTAGGTGTTGCCAATTAAAAGAAATGAACTTGAAAATAAGATATTATGATATTACACTCTTAAATGAGACAATGTAGATTAGGCTGTTTCTTATTTGGACAAAACATTTATTTGATAATATAATGTGAAAATAATATTTAGAGTTGAAATCAATTAGGTACTACTTGACTAACAACAAAAAATATCGAGCAAATTACAACCGATCCTAGTTGTCTAAACCTTTTTTTTTCAGCAGATTCTGAATCAGAATCTGAAGATTGAATTGATTTAAACTGATTCTATACTTTTCGAGAAAGACTAATGTCTAAAAGACGTGTTTTGTGCATTTTTTGGTACCGATGTTCACAAAAATTAGACCTTATTCAAAAGTTCTGTGACTTCAACTTAGAACATATTAAAAAAAAAAAGAAAATGTCATTATACAGAAAATATTTGCTTAAATATGTAAAATCACATTATATATTACTGTATATCAGAAGAAAAATACTTTTTGGAAAAATCAAAATTTCAAATTGATAAAAACTTGTCTCTACGAACTCACATGTAAACCAGACAAATAGCCAAATTTAAAAAGAAATAGGTCACCCGCAAGAGGACTAAAGTTTAAAAGTTTCCCCAAAAGAAAAAGTAAATGTTTGGAATAAATGGTGAATATTTCTTTCAAATTGAACAATTGAGTTATTTTACAAATTTGATTAAGGTGTTGAGACTGACAAATCAAACAATCGTTTTGTTTTGTTTTTTAAGGGTACATTCTTGTGTAACATTATACAAAATTAATAATTTTTTTATTGCATATTTCGATTGCATCACATTTAAAGAGAACACCGTAAAAATCTCAAAATAAATTCTAAAAATTAACGATTCACAAGCCAAAATTCGAGCGGCCAGCCGAAGCCGATTATATCTCGATTATCGGAACCTTTTTAGCCACCTCCAATACGGACATCTTTCCATATTTTTCAGAAATTCTTTTTTGTAGTATACCTACATTTATCCTCTTTAAAATGACGTATCCTTTATTGTGATAAGTGTAATAGTTTTGGATATATCGATAAAAATGTGAGTGGACAATTTTTTAGAAGTCTTATGACTAAACTTAGAGCTGAAAGAAGTTTTGTTAAAAATGGCCCTAAGGCCCGTTTTTTTTTTGTGGCTACGATTCCGGAGAAACTACTAAATACCGGGACGAAACTTAACTTAATATTTAGAAGTTTCATGACCAAACTTAGAGCTGAAAAGGCTTTTGTTCAAAAGGGTCCAATGGACCTAGATGTTTACTCTTAGCATTGTTTAACGATTTTGCAAATGAGCGGCCATTTCTGTAATTTCGTCAAAATAGTTAAATAATATATTAAAGTAGAGAAAATTCTGAATAATTTATATACAGTGTGTCCACGAAAGTCCGCACCATATGGGAAAAAAATTTATTGTGTATTTCTCAGAAAATTTTATTCTTTATAAAAGTTGGCGGTTCATGTGAAACCAAAACTGCAACCGTCAAATATGTAAATTTCGGTGCCATATACCGAGCGATTCAGAATATATGAATTTGCGATAAGAGTAAAGTACCTTTATTTTCAATAATTATTATCGATAAACATCAGAGCCACCTACCTTGGAAAAAAATATTTTCAGTTTTTTCATAATTATTACTCTTGTGACAGATATTAGTAAATGTCAGTGATACTAAAAGGTTCTTTTTAATCCATTTTTTTGAAATTTGAATAAATTTTTTATGTTTTTTGTTATTTTGGTATGATAACTAATGTTTATTTAGAACTAGCACAAAATTACTTATTTTCTTGGTGCGAAGTTGATATTTCACCCTGTAGATATTAATATATCATACAATAACTAATTCAGGAGCGTGCCTTACCTTTTATTCTGTTAATTATTAATGACTGGATAGGTTTATACTTGTAGTTATCCATCTACAGCGAGCGATTCTCAAGTGGTGGTACGCCCGGTACTACTACTTATTAAATTTTATTTTTACTGATAATATCTTAATAAACATAACTGAATCCTCAAAAAATTGTGTCTTGAATTAATTATTTTATGCAAAAATGCATCTTCTTATGTTCAGCAGCACAAAACGCACCAATAACCACCTAAGTATAGGTTCTTGTATAGACAACCCAATGATACAAAAAAACAAAGAATATGAAACAAAATGTTTATTTTCTTTATGCAACATTGTTTAAATTTTAAAATAAGCATACACCAGTTATCACAGATGGATATGAAAAACAAAAGCATTTGGTATTATCCATTTAATCGTACCCACTGCTGTTTACGTTATTTATGTGCTGTAACTTTTAAAACCATGCTTACAGTCCAACAAAAAGTTGAAATATTTTAATACATGGAGAAAATAGACTGCACCGAAATGTTCCTGCTATTTTCATGACATCCACACAACCAAATTGCCCATTCAACCATTTCCAGTATAATGAGAAAATTCAAAGAGACTGGGTCTGTTGAAAATAGCTTCAAGAAACCCCACAAAAATAGGTTGCCGAAAATGAGGAAACAAGTTTGCCAGTGTTGCAAGAAGTAGGTAATCGAGCATAAATCGACTTCTGTTCGACAAATTGCTTCACACAGCCAATGCAGTAAATCAATAGTACATAAAATCCTAAACTAAATTTATAAGAAAAATTTATAAGTACACTAAAAGAAAGAGACTTCGACATCAGGTATGACTTTACCATCTGGTTTGAGGGGAAAATGGAAGAGAGATTTTTTAAAGTATTCTTTGGATAGTCTAGGCAAAATTTACGTCAAATGGGACTGTTTCTTCAGAAAATTTCCGGTGGTGGGCATATGAAAACCCGAACTTTACAATAAAATGCCGAGATCAGTACTATTTTAAGATTAATGTGCTGTGCGGTATTTTGAATAAGCAAATATTTGGGCCCTTTTTTCGTCATAATTTAAATGGGGAGTTATATCTTCAGTTCCTGAACAGTGAGTTGTCACATTTTTTGGGCAATTTGCCGTACCGGCGCAACCGGCGTCAATTTGATTCTAGCTTGACGGTGCGCCCATACACAATATAAACTCTATCAAGAACTTTTTAAATCATAAATTTGGCCATCGATGGATAGGCAGAAATTCGGAATCAAGGTCCTGGCCACCTAGATCCCCCGACCTTACCCCGTTAGATTTCCTTTTGTGGGGTTACGTAAAAAATAAAGTATACAAACATCGACCATTTAGAGGAAACTATACAACATTGTAAGTAGTAGAAATAAAATAAGTTCATAGATAATAAATTAGCATTATTAACATATTCATAATAGGTATTAACTTAAGCAACTGGTAAGTCAGTCATAATTAATTCAAGAAACAACAGATGTTTGTGTCACTGTAGATGGATAACTACTATTATAAACCTATCCACAATCATTAATATTAACTGAATAAAAGGTAAGTCACGCTGCTGAATTAGTTATTGTATGATATATTAATATCTACAGGGTGAAATATCAACTTCTCACCAAGAAAATGAGTAATTTTGCGCTAGTTCTAAATAAACATTAGTTATCATACCAAAATAACAAAAAATATAAAAAATGTATTCAAATTTCCAAAAAATAGATTAAAAATAACCTTTTAGTATCACTGGCATTTACTAATATTTGTCACAAAAGTAATAATTAAGACATATTTGAATATAATTTTTACTTCTAAACAACGTTTCCAAATAAAGTTTATCGATAATATTGAAAATACAGGTACTTTACTCTTATCGCAAATTCATATATTCTGAATAGCTCGGTATATGGCACCGAAATTTACATATTTGACGGTTGCAGTTTTGGTTTCATACGAGCCGCCAACTTTTATAAAGAATAAAATTTTCTGAGAAATACACAATAAAAATTTTTTCCATATGGTGCGGACTTTCGTGGACAACTGTATATGAAATTTTCTGGTAAAATTAATAGTTTAGCTGTATGAGCAAATTCTATTTGAACGAGATCGTGTCTGCATTAATATAAAACTAGTTAGCCAGGATTTCACAGATATTTTCATTCTAATGACAGTAGGTAGTGTCAAACGCTGATCTTTTGACAATACCTACTGTCAATAGAATCAAAATATCTGACAAATCCTGGATAACTAGTTTTAATAGGTTAATAATCACTTCTAAAATTTAAGAAGTATGTAATGAAATCTACAGTTCTGCTCTTCTCTTAAAGTCAAGTTTCCATGATGAGCAGCATATTCAAATTATAGAGCAATTGTCATACATTTGTGTTGACAGATAGTCATATTGAAGAAAGTAATGTTGGATTTTGACCAATAATTCCGTATTATAATTTCCACCTTCAATTCACTCGACAACCATTCCCATCAAAAAAATCTAACACACCGACGACCCAGACAAGACAAACGCATCAGCAGACGCAGCAATACTCCAACTCGGCCTCTAAAAATAACACACCGCATCGCAACGGCGCTGCCAAAGAACACCGGCCTCGGCGCACCAACGTGGGGGACACCATTCGACCCGAAGAGGCCTACAAACGCTCCATGCAACCCCATCATATCTCCACCAGCGTCTCTCCAGCAGTCAGCTGACCATCCACAACCTGGTTGGCCAGGGCGCGGTGCGCAGAACTTCTTCACGCCGCCACTGCCGCATAGCCGCACGTCGCCTACAGTCAATCGCGATTTTGCCGGCCTCCAGTCAACAACTGGGGTGACCGCAGTCGACAAATTCACCAAAAAACTTTTAAAAAAATCGACATTTTATCACAATTTTTTTTTGGAAAAGCGTAGGTTTCGAAGGGGGATTTTTTTGGGGAGAAGAAGGCTGTGATTGGTAACCAGGGTACGGGAGAAGATGGAGAATGGGGTACAGGACACCGGGCATCCACCCCCCAGTCCACTAACGGGGTGCTATCTGCTCATTGTCGTAGGGGAGCCCCACACGAAAGAACATAAGGACATCATATTGCAAAGGATTGCAAAAGGTTAGTTTTATTTTTATTCAAACATTTCCCAAACAAATTTACCCCTAATTCACCCTAAAACCCCCTTAAATCTAACGCATAACCCTTCTGTAACCCCCCATTAAAAAACCTCTCCAAAACATAATTAAACAATCTCAAAAAACAGAGACACAAAACATCAAAAAGCTTCCTTATGAACCAACAAAAAACCGAACCAATTAAACACCTATTCCAAGAATTATCCAAAAAAGATTAGATTATAGCATATCGACTGTTCCAACAGCGCACGCGCTGTCGAATTTAGTGTGCCATGAGTCGATTATTTTTTGTTTCCTTCCTCCTATGAAAAGTCACTGTTGATTATCAAATTAATTACTAAGCCAAACATATAACGTCCAAAGCAGTGTATCTACTTCTAATAATTATTTCTTAAACACGCTCTTGTTTTTGTTGAAAATTGTGTTGAAAATCGCGTGGAGAATTAAAAACTGGGTTAATAATACCACCCTAAAGCGGTGGTGCTTATTTTAGGGTTACCTACTTCTAATAACAGTAATTTTGTTTGCGGCATACTGAACTTTTAGTAGTTGTTTTTTTTTAATGACACGGCTCCTATTTTTAGGTTATTTTATGGACAATCGATTCTGCATAATCTTACGATATGTCGTTCAAGTTATTATGTCGATTCGATTTGAGTTTATTCACGTTTCGACCCTGATGATTTAGGGACCTTATTTCCAAAACCTGTTAAATAAAAATTTAAATTTTATAATTTTTAACTACTAAAAGATTGAATCAAATATGTCGTCTTAAATACATAATGAAATATGTGGTGTAATCTCAATTAGAATATTCGTTTAACCCTAAACGTTGTCACAATGACAGCTGTCAAATTAAAGTCTAACATTCGTACGTTTCAAATCTTATTATTTCAGGTCTTATTCTATCAAAAATTTACCACGGTCTTCTAAAAAAACGGTGAAATATCTCGTTTAACACCAAAAGTATTACCTTGACATCTGTCAAATAAAAGTCGTCAAATAGCTCTTCAATGGTGTCAAAAATTGTTTGTTTACAGTTTGTTAGTTATATACAAATTATACTAAAATGTCAAAACAACGAAATATTTGTTGTGTGACAATAGCCAAAACAATAGCGATCGTTTTTGTCAAATAGAAATGTACCGATTTTGATATTCCACATTTTTTTAAAAAATAGTATCTCTATAATTGAATTGTAACACCCATCCGTTTGAAATGTAGAAAAATGTCAAAATGATTGGTTTATCAATTAATAACTGTTTTATCTTATTATTTAACGACTAATTTTTAAAAACTGTCAAATTTGGTTGTATTTGGCATCGATTTTTGTCATTATTTTGTTCACTTCGATCAAAAATTTACCACGGTTATCTAAAAACTGCGACCTGAAACGAACTGAAAACATTTGACAACTGTCAAATAAAAGTCGTCAAATAATATTGTCAAAACAAAGATATATTTAATGAAAATGCAAAAGTAGTCCTTATTTCGAATTTATTTCTGTTCGCTACATGTTTCGCATCTCGCTAGCTGCTTCTTCAGGCGCTAAAGGTTAGAGAAGCAACGTTACAATTAGTTTAACAATTCAAAATTCATCACAATTTTTTTTTCTTTTCCTTTTCTTTTTGCATCGACTTACATTTCGTCAGTTTCTTAAGATCACATACATATAAACACACATTTACGCGCACAATACATTATACATATACAATAATATACATATATATTTATTGTGTGACAACAGCACAAACAGAGTTTTTGTCAAAAAACTGTGTCGATTTCGTTGTTTCTTTAACCAAATTTGTTCAAAAAAGTAACGCTATAAGTAATTAATTGCATTCTAACAATTATGTGTTTTAAACATAGATAAATGTCAAAATATTTGATCTATCAATAACAAGAACTGTTATTATTTAAGGTCTTATTTCGAAAAACTGTCACATCGAAAATGTAAAATTTGATGTTTTCTTATCGCATTTTGTAATTTCTTAGTTCACTTCCATAAAATATTTACAACGGTCCTCTAAAAAGTGCTACATGTCTTTAAAGAGTCACCTGTCAAATAAAAGTCGTCAAATAGATCTCAAATAGTGTCAAAAATTGTTTGTTTCTAATTTTTTTCTAGTTTTAATTTCATAAAATAGACTAAAATGTCAAAACAAACAAATATTTATTGTATGACAACAGCTAAAACTATAACAATAGTTTCTGTCAAATGAAAATGAAAGTATCGATAATCTTGTTCCACCAAATTTGTTCAGAAATAGTAACACTATAATTCAATTCTAACAATCATGCGTTTTAAATATTAAAAACTGTAGCATAGAATTTAAGGACTTATTTCTAAAAACTGTCAAATGTAAACTGTCAAATTTGGTTGTTGTATCATCGAATTTGTCATTCTTTGGTTCACTTCGATCAAAAATTTACCGCGTTCCTCTAAAAACTGCGACATATCTCGTTTAAGCCCAAAAGTATGACAGCTGTCAAATTAAAATCGTCAAATAGAAATTGTCTTCAATTGTCCAAAATTGTTCGGTTCTAGTCTTAGTTCCATAAATTAGACTGAAATTACAAAACAACGAAATTTTTGTTCTGCCACAATTGTCAAAACTAACTTAATGGTTCCTTTCAAACAAAAATTTGTCGATTTTGTTGTTTCTTTAAACAAATTTGTTCAAAATAGTACAGCTATAGCTTTATATTTTAAGTAAGAAGGCTACCAAATATTAAAAATGGCGAAATGTTTGGTCTATCAATAATAAGAACTGTCACATCGGTTCTGTCAATAAAATATGTCAAATTATGTAGTTCCTTAACCGATTTTGATTCGAAAATCGTTGATTGTAAAGTTTTTTTTTGTCTGATTAGTTGAAGTTCATCATGTACTGACATGAAAAAAAAATATTGAAAACTGTAATATGAGACCTGTCAAATATATAAAAATATACTACGTATATAAAAAAATGTCGAATACTAGTTGTTTCAATTACCACTTTTGTTAAAGCATCCTCTTAGCATAATTCTAACATAAACCGACTCAAAAATAAAAAAAAAACAAAATCACCGGGAAAACCTAAATCAAATCTGTCACAATCGTATCTGACTATCTGACATATGTCAAATTATAAATGTCGTATTCAGTCATCGAATTGCATGCTTGACTTCTCAACTATTATTCAAAAAAACAACAAAATATTTGGTTTTGATGATAATGAAACCTGTCACAAGATCTGTCAAACTAAGAATCTCGATATTAATGTTAAATCCCTTATTTTGTCTCAATTTTGTCACCAGCATCGAGAAAACAAACTAGAATCTGTCGTAAATATCTTACAGTTAAACCATAGTTAAACTGTCAAACCTAATAATCTTTACTAGAGTCGTTCACGACCCAGGCCACAATCTAAAACGTATATGTGACCACGCACGACAGAATCGCCCTAACTGCCACCTCTCGTTTCGATAATATTGACTCCTGTGTTTGAAGGCCCATAACTCTAAAACTACTGAACAGAAACAACTGAAATAAAGCATGCCATACTCCTGAATCATTCTACATAAGTTGTATGACTGTCAACACTTTTTGCCTGTCGGGTACTTTTTCAATTCTCTCGCGCTCATATTTACACCGAGAGGCCAACAATTGTGACAGTCATACAACTTATGTAGAAATGATTCAGAAGGACGGCATACTTTATTTCAATATTTTCTGTTTAGTAGTTTTAGAGTTATGGGCCTTCAAACACAGGAGTCAATACTATCGAACCGAGAGATGGCAGTTAGGGCGATTCTCTCTTGCGGGGACACAAACAACACCATTAAGCACTCGATCCTAAAGCAGAACAATTAAAATTACGTCACAAAACAGGAACATAACCTATACCGCCGGTATGAATTATTCAAACGCTTCAGTGAGACAAAATGCAGACCAGCACGCAGTGTCATAAGAATAGCAAACTGCCTTCCATGTAAAGACAGATGGCATCTATCTACACGCAGTGCTTTTTTGCTTCTTTTTTTTTTAATTAAAAAAGTAATTGTCCCCTTTGTGAGGTACGAAATCGTGTGCTGTGTGCGCGTCGGCAATATAGGTTACTGTTAATAGCGGTAATTTTGTTTATGCGTCGGCATTTTCAATTAGTTAAGTAATTTTTTTCTTTGGGATATCGGATTATTACTCGCAAATGAGTAATTACGTCTTGAGCTTATTTAGGCATATGTGAAAAATGTCATGAGTTGTTTGGGGCACGAGGAGCGCAGCGACGAGTCAACTTTCATTTGACGACTGTCAACACAAATGTCATACTTTTTCTGTATTCTAACCTAGTTTTCACATCTTAACACAACATTTAATCAAATTATAAGTATTATAATTGATACTACATAACTATATTGAATATAACAAAGTTACAACCGCTGATAACTGATTATTTTGTTGCAATAGCTATTTTCTGGCAAGAGCTCTAAATCTGCGGAGTGATATGTGTCTGTAAATTAGTATTCGAATTGTTGCTAACGTTTTTTTTGTCATTAAATTAATTCTCCTAACACTGGTTTAGAAATAAATCAAATTTATCCATTTAAATATGATTACTTTGTTGCAATTGCTATTTTCTGGCAACAGCTTTAAATCTGCGGAGTGATATGTGTCTATAAATTAGTATTCGAATTGTTTCTAACGTTTCATGTCCTTAAATTAATTTTCCAAAGGCTGGTTTAGAAATAAATCAAATTTATTCATTTAAATATGATTGCTTTGTTGCAATCGCTATTTTCTGGCAACAGCTTTAAATCTGCGGAGTGATATGTGTCTGTAAATTAATATTTTTTTTGTCCGTAAATTAGTATTCTAATTGCATCTTAATGTTTATGCCATTAAATTAATTTTCTAAAGGCCGATTTAGAAATAAATCACATTTATTCATTTAAATTTGGAGTTATTTGTTGAAATCGCAATTTTCTTACAATAGCTTTAAATCTGCGGAGTGATATGTATCTGTAAATTAGTATTCGAATGTTTCTAATTATGTCTTGAGCTTATTTAGGTATATGTCAAAAAATGTCATGAGTTGTTTGGGGCACGAGGAGCGCAGCGACGAGTCAACTTTCCTTTGACAACGGTCAACACAAATTTCATTCTTTTTCTGTTTTCTAACCTAGTTTTCACGTTATTTTTAACACAACATTTAATCATATTATAAGTGTTATAATCGATACTACATAACTATATTGAATATAACAAACTCCTAACCGCAACACGTTTCGTACTTTGAGGTTATATTACACGTTTTAGGACAAATCAATAAACAAGTATCCCATTTCAATTGCTTACGCAATTATTTCGTTACGTGCTATCGATTCTTGTACTACAGACGCATGTAACGCCACCTATTGTATATTATTGACATTTTTAACTGATCCTCTTTACGTAATATTACGTTATTCAACTCTCGTATAGTACACGCATTATTTTACGTAAATTCGATATTTACAACTGAATATTGGATCGCGCAGTTTGTGGTCTTAGGCGTCTTGATGTCTACGTGGCTCTTCGATGCGGACGTGACTCGAAAACTGAAAGACATTTTCAGGCGATGCCATGCTTTCATGTCTGCAGAATGGGGCATATTTTATGGACAACTGGCTCTTAAGTTATTTGCTCGTGACTGTTTCAAACTTTAAAACTAACTTGGCGTTTTTATGAGCTTAGTTGGAAGCAATGAACGGACGTGATTTATTTGGCTGTATACACGGTGGGTTTATTGCAAAATACTTTTTTGTGAAGAAGCTATTTTCTGAAAACGATATTTTCTCGCAACAGCTTTAAATCTGCGGAGTGATGTGTGTCTGTTGATTAGTATTCGGATTATTTCTAACGTTTTATGTCATTAAATTAATTTTCCAAAAGCTGGTTTAGAAATAAACCAATTTTTTATTTATATTTGATTATGAAATCCCTATTTTCTCGCAACAGTTTTAAATCTGCGGTGTGATATGTGTCTGTGAATTAGTATTCAAATTTCTTTCTAACGTTTTATGTCACTAAATTAATTTTTCAAAAACTGGAAATAAATCGAATTTATTTAAATTTGATTATCAAATCGCTATTTTCTCGCAACAGTATTAAATCTACGGAGTGATATGTCTCTGTGAATTAGTATTGGAATTCCTTTCTAACGTTTTATGTCACTAAATTAATTTTTCAAAGGCTGGTTTAGAAATAAATCGAACTTATTTATATAATTTGATTTTGAAATAGCTATTTTCTCGCAACAGTTTTAAATCTGTGGAGTGATATGTCTCGGCGAATTAGTATTGGAATTCTTCTCTAACGTTTTATGTCACTAAATTAATTTTCCAAAGGCTGGTTTAGAAATAAATCGAATTTATTTAAATTTTATTATCAAATCGCTATTTTCTCCCAACAGTATTAAATCTACGGAGTGATATGTCTCTGTGAATTAGTATTGGAATTCCTTTTTAACGTTTTATGTCACTAAATTAATTTTTTAAAGGCTGGTTTAGAAATAAATCGAACTTATTTATATAATTTGATTTTGAAATCGCTATTTCTCGCAACAGTTTTAAAAACTGCGGAGTGATGTCTCTGATGTGAATTAGTATTGGAATTCTTTTCTAACGTTTTATGTCACTAAATTAATTTTTCAAAGGCTGGTTTAGAAATAAATCGAATTTATTTATTTAAATTTGATTATCAAATCGCTATTTTCTCGCAACAGTTTTAAATCTGCAGAGTGATATGTGTCTGTGAATTAGTATTGGAATTCTTTTCTAACATTTTATGTCACTAAATTAATTTTTCAAACGCTGGTTTAGAAATAAATCGATTTTATTTATTTAATATTGATTATCAAATCGCTATTTTCTCGCAACAGTTTGAAATCTGCGGAGTGATATGTCTCTGTGAATTAGTATTGGAATTCCTTTTTAACGTTTTATGTCACTAAATTAATTTTCTAAAGGCTGGTTTAGAAATAAATCGAATTTATTTATTTAAATTTGATTATGAAATCGCTATTTTCTCGCAACAGTTTTAAATCTGCGGAGTGATGTGTCTCTGATGTGAATTATTATTGGAATTCTTTTCTAACGTTTTATCTCACTAAATTAATTTTCCAAAGGCTGGTTTAGAAATAAATCAAATTTATTTATTTAAATTAGTACTGGAGTTCTTTTCTAACGTTTTATGTCAGTAAATTAATTTTTCAAAGCCTGGTTTAGAAATAAATCGAATTTATTTCCATAAATTTGATTATAAAATCGCTATTTTCTCGCAAGTTTGAAATCTGCGGAGTGATATGTGTCCGTGAATTAGTATTGGAATTCTTTTCTAACGTTTTATGTCATTAAATTAATTTTCCAAAGGCTGGTTTAGAAATAAATCAAATTTATTGATTTAGATATGATTATTTTGTTTGCAATCGCTATTTTCTGGCAACAGCTTTAAATATGCGGAGTGATATTTGTCTGTAAATTTGTATTCGAATTGCTTCTAACGTTTTATGACATTAAATTAATTTTCTAAAGGCTGATTTAGAAATAAATCAAATTTATTATTTAGACATGATTATTTTGTAGAAATCGCTATTTTCTCACAACAGCTTTAAATCTGCATAGTGATATGTATCTCTAGATTAGTGTTTGAATTTTTATAACGTTTTATGCCATTAAATTAATTTTTCAAAGGCAGGTTTAATAAAAAATCAAATTTATTCATTTAGACATGATTATTTTGTCGAAATCGCTATTTTCTCACAACAGCTTCAAATCTGCGGAGTGATATGTGTCTCTAGATTAGTATTCGATTTTTTTTTATCGTTAAAACTTTATAAATAAAACGTCATAAATGCCATTAAATTAATTTTCTAAAGGCAGATTTAGAAATAAATCAAATTTATTCATTTAAATATGATTATTTTGTTGCAATCGCTATTTTCTCACAACACCTTTAAATCTGCGGAGTGATATGTGTTTGTAGATTAGTATTCGAATTGTTTCTAATATAAAACATTAGTTTAGTTATTGAATGAGTTTTTGAACGGTTGGTTGAGAAATAAAACAATTTTATGCATTTAAATTTGACTTTTTTTTATAAAATTGTTCAACTTTATCCAAATTTAACAGTTTTCGCATCAGTTTGAAACCCCATATGTACTTTTTATGAACACTTTCGACAGCATATCGAAGGCCTAGGAGCAACGGACTTCTTCCGGCTCGCTGATCGCTGCTTGATGCATTATTCATAGTTTAGCATGTCTACAGCACACTCTGACTCATTAGCGATATAAAAACATAATACATTCTTCTGTCCAAAAGTGTGCGTCGGTTATTAATACATACAGAGCATACCGTACAGCTAATTAATGCCTTTTTAAACTCTCAAAATAGCGCCTAAACCGCCTGGTCCACTTATATGCTAACGTCAATATTACCCACCGAAAAATAAAAGCATAGGTGATTTTATCCATGGAAATAAATACCTAAAAATGTGTTGACAACAGAAACCTAGTTTTTATGTGACAATACAGACACAAACTGTCATAATAGTGTTCTTCTGTGGGCTTAAGCTAGTGTTAATCTGTTAATCCCACCCTCATGGGTAAACAATGGGGTACTGGTGCGAATTTCCACCCTTTCGAACAATAAGGGTTGTCGTAAATGCCGAAAACAATGGCGGTGCTGAGCGTCAGTTTTAACCGCTTTTATCTCTCGTGTGATTTTGCGATATTACGCCGTATGACACCATGGGGGTGCGTCCACATTTTTCAAACGGGACAAGAGATTTCAGGGCTTTGTATTTTTGAGCGAAATGGTTAAATTGCATTTTTAACTGACCCAATTTTATTTTAAACGAGCTGAACAAATAACGAACCCAAAGCAAAAGTGTCGTTTTATTAAAATTTTGAATAGGGTAGTTTGTCTAGAATTTATACATACTGGGTGAGTTTCTAAAGCCACATTCATAATTATCTCAAAAATGATCGATGTTTTGTTTTAAAATGGGACCAAATATAACTTTTATAATTAACGATGGGTTTAGATGAATATTTCAACAAATTATAAGGAAATTCATCAAGATTATCAACAATCTTTGCAATCTTGAAAAAGAAAATAAAGGTCACAGCAACTCATGACAATCACTTATAAGGAAGGATAGATTTTAAAAAACATAAATTGGCTTAAACAACATAAGATTGTGACGGTATGCAGGGGCGCCGTTACATATGGGCAGGGGGGGCACTTGCCCCCCCCTGGATTTCGAACCCAACTACCGAAATACGAAAAAGATAGGGGTGGGCGAGAAATTTCTGATCTTTGATCACAATTGAAGACCGATAAATAGATCTGATCGATAAATCGGTTATCATCATACCAGATGGATCTTTTGATCATAGATCAGGTTGCTCTTTTTGATCAGATCGATATCGCAAATGTCAAACCGAATTGAAAGCTGTGTATTTATTGGACAGACAGGTCGGTCGCCGCCCGGCGTGTGCGTAAAATATTTTCGCGGCTAGGCTTGAAAGTTATTAACTAAACGCCTAGCGGGCAATCAGCATCTTTCGTGTCCCCACAAAGATGCAAAAATGACATTTTCGTATAGCGGAGGATGAAAAAAAAATTACTAGATAAATGATGACTATTCCGATTATTATCGGCTATTGTCACCAATGTCAGTTTTATTAGATATTGCGATATTGCCCTCTCGTAACAGTCGCGAAAGAGCCACAAGATGACACGATACGGTATCTAAATTTTGAGCTGTAGTTCAAAATAAGTATTGTTGTATGCACTTTTATCTGATCGTACCATTACTTCGCCATTTTTGGCACTGCTGAGCAGTTTATCTTAATTACAGTGGGTGTTAAACTAATAAGCGTAGAGTATATAGATAAGGTATAATAGTCAACTTTTGATAGTAGACCAACTTTTGATAACGAACTCATGTCGAGATAGACGCCGTTTAGGAACTGCAGAGAGCCGGAATATTGTACCAACTTTCAAAATTGCTTTAGTAAAGTAGGTTGTATGAAGTATCATAGAATAATTATTTTAAAATCAAATCATTTAAAAAGATTTAAAGATAACCCATTACTGGCCAAAATTGGTACTAAAATTACAAAACTTCGGTTAATGAAAAGGGAGTTTCAAAAACGTTAAATAATAAAAAATTTCAGACAAAAGTTATTTGGTATTAAAAGGGCCATCCTATGATACATGACAATAGATTCTTTATGCTGTTTGTAATATTGGTACCATTTTCTGACTCTCTCCAGCGTTGACACATACATACATGAGTTCGTTCAAAAGGTAGTAGTTGACCTAACATTGTCGCTTTATAAGTGTTCAAGTATAATAGTAAAATAAAAAAAAAAATATTATTTCGTCGTCGATTATCCTTAACACAGAATTTTCAAATTAATCCACTTTTCTCTACATTTAGTCATTATTTCTCGTTAACGGAGTAAATTTGAAAATAATATTGTTGCCTTTTTATTGCAAATCAATTTGTTATTAAGATATTGTATCGGATGCTCGATGACCACGAGCTAGAAATTATTATAGGAAATTAACAACAATTTCTCCTAGCGTATTAAAAAGTAATAAAAAGGCTACAATATTGGTTGAAAATCATACAAAATCTTAAATAAGAATAGAATAAGAGTTCAGTGATTCAGAAACAAAATATATTTACAAACAATTATTAATTAAAAATATTAATCCCACATTAATAAACGACAGAAAGCCGGCAAAATGACTTGAAATTCAATGAATATAAATATATAATAAGTAAGTGTTGTCGAGCATGCACACAAAAATGTGAACAAAAACATTTCACTACCTTAAAGCGATAGAGATTTTTCAGAGTGTATGCAAAATAACACAAGACGAAAATTCTGCAAAACAGTTAATGGCACAGTCCTTAATATTACGTCACCCACTTAATACTAAAAAATATTTTGCCCACCCCCATGTTCCCAAATAGTCATAACGAGCCCTGAAATTCATAAACATGCGGAAAACATGCACTAAATCCTACCTTTCCACCGATCTCTTCACATAACCTCAACCAAACACGGCGAACAAACAGCAAACTGATGTCCGTTTCCTCTTGATTTCCAAAGCCTAGAACAGACAGGATTGTGCTTAAAACTCCTCACAAACGGGCAATAACTAATCGGTAGGGTTATTAGGACGCAATACACGCACTTACACGAAATATTCGCCATTTTTTACCACCGAAGATTGAGCGAATTCGGGACAACATTTGAACGTAAACCGAACGTAAATACATGTAAAGTAAATGGTGATATCCAGGCGGGATGCAAATTTTAAATAAATCAAAAATTACAGCTACAACCTGGATTCGAACCAGGGACCTTTCCGTTTCTAGTAGTAACGTAAATACAGCGGCGATGATACTAAAGTTCTCGGCCAATCACAGCTCGCTACGTCGCTAGGTCGGTAACTCAGATTTCGCGCAGAGCACTCTGGATTTTTGGGTATTTGACAGAATCGGTCATAGACGTACTAAGAAGTGGATTTAACATAGACGTGTTCATGGGCGTATCCTGGGGGGGACGTTTTTGGTACGTATTATGCCTAAGTATTACATAGCACTCTTTCCCTTATGGACACTAGGGTGGTCACTTTTATTTAGAAAGCAACAATCCCCTCCAAATCATTTCCAAATCCAAAAAAAGGGAACAGGTACATTTTTTCGAAATTTCGGATAGTGCCTATCAAGGCCTCAAATTTACATGGGAAAAAGACATTTCTTGGTATTTTTCGAATAATTGTTCGGGGTTTAGGAAAACTTATATTAAGTTATAGGACTTGTAGAGGACTCAAGGAAGAATTTGAGCTAATATACATAGGGATTTGCGCCCCGAACCTACCCCCACAGTGCCCTGAAAACTACCCAAATAAAAAAAATACATTCTTCAGAAAATTGACCGTTCTAATCATGTAATTCTTTTCTTTTCTCATAGAAATCATCACTATAAGTCTAGTGGAATGTTTATAAACATTTGTAAGTTAATTTCCATTTGTTTAAACAATTCTATTTGTTTCAATAATTCGCTTTCCTCAGAAATCCGTCTGAATTCTGTTTTCTGAGTTCGAAATGGCAGTTTATGATCTTAGAGTGACATTATTCATTAAAAAATTTCTTCCTGTTGGTTAAAAAGTCAATTATAATTCATTTTCAGCTTTTTTCTAATTATGGTAGAAAAGTCATTTTTTTTGTGAAATTAACTTGTTTGAACAAATGCCATTTCTTTAAACAATTTTTTTTTGCAATTCGCCTAGAATTATTTTTTTAGATTGGTCTGGCCAACTGTTATTCTCAAGTGACATCATTTCTATTTTGGGATGATTTCCATTGTTTAAATAATAAAAGTTATTTATGTACCAAGGGCATTAGACGGATGTTTATGCCCCGAGGATGAGCTCTTGGGCCTATCGGCCCTCGCGCTTTTTAAATCGCCCGAGGGTATAAACATCAAGTAATGCCCGAGGTACATAAAAATTTTATGTCCTACAATAGTTTTGTTCCTCCGTTTGAATTATATTAATAAATATTTTGACGTTATCAAGTGACGGCGTATCTACGGAGTTGAATAACCATACAAACAATTCGGTGTTGAGTGACAATACAGACAATTAATTGTCAAACTTATAATCTTAATCGCCAATAATTGACATTGATGAGTGACAATACAGACAATTAATTTTCAAACATAACCTTAATCGCCAATAACTGACATTGACGATTTAAAATTTACAATTTGAATGACAAATATTTGATATATTTGACATATAACCATGGCAAACCTTTATGCCCTAGGGCGTATAAAGCATCTTTATCGCCCTAGGGCGCAAAAAGTTGCTGTTTTCGTCCCGGTAACTAAGATGTAAAATGTCACTTTATGATCATGTAGGACATAAAATTATATTCGTTTTCAATATTTCATACAAGGTACAGGGAACAGTTTCCAGACAGCAACATATCAACATTATCTTGCGACACACAGTGGTAGGAAATCAGAATAAGAAATGGAGAAGGAAATGTGGTTAATAAAATTTGATGACTTTAGGAAATTTAATATTTTAAAAAGAAATGTAACTCCCCAATTTCTCGAAAGAAAAGGATTTCAAATCATTTCAATATTTTCTAATAAATGATATTGAAAACGAATAATATTTTATTATTTAAACAATGGAAATCACCTCAAAATATAAATGATGTCACTTGAGAATATGAGTTGCCCAGACCGATCTAAAAAATGAATTTTAGGTGTGGGTTTATTAGATAATATAGATAATAGGTTTATTATACTCGTATATCTCGAACATGAAATTTATAAGTTAATTTCACAAGAAAAGCTGACTTTTTAACAAAAGTTGAAAATGATTAATAAATAATTGATTGTTTAAACAATAGGAATTATTTTGACAATTACAAATTGACGTGTCCGAGTATTTTCTAAAATAATAAATAGTTTTAATTTTAATGCATGTATTTTACATTTTGCCATTGTATCTGCGATAAGAAAGTTTTAGCAAAATTTCTCAACATTGTGACGTGATGTAAAACTTATAAAAGCGTTTTTATAACTACGATGAACACAAAAATAAGCACAAATCAGCATGCAGGAAATTTCTTGCTGTTGCACAGTGTAATTATAGGTATGTATATCATTCCAATTCAATCCTTACAACCCCTATTTTCAACCTCTATGTTTAACCCCAATTTCCCAAAATCCCCAATTGTGGTCGGACGTTCACTTCTTTGGAAATCGAGCAAAAGCCTCAAACTGTGCACGCCGGGGGTGAATTGGGGTACAGTTTCATTCCTGCTGAACTGGTGGTAGTCAGTGGGGGACCTAGTGCGAGCCAACCCTTCCCCCCACCCCGTCCTAAGCCGCCCCAGACCAGTCCAGATCAATAACGGCTACGAATGCCGTACTCTTGGCCGAGGCAAACTCTGAACTCCTAGGCTGTATTCTGTCTGAGAAACTCGGATCCGGAAAGCATCAAATATTTAAAAAGGGGGGAACTTTGCTGGACGACGAGCACCCCCGGGGGTTCTAGGGGGTTAATAAAGTCTCTAAAGTCGGGCCGTGCACTTGTCACGTCGTAAGTTAAGACCTAATTCTTATAGGGGTAAGTAGGGTTGGGTATTGAGACGTTCCTAGAGGAATTTAGGGGAGATGGGAAGATGTAAAGGTTAACGTTTCTCGTAAGTGTCGTTGGAGCACTGACAGAGTTTCTTTAAAGAGTTATATCTAGTCTGAAGCAAAAAAATAAGAAGGTTGTTTACTAATCAATCGATCTCTGTGAAATAATCTCTGGGGTAATGAATTTTTTTTCATGATATACGCGTTTATACCTATAAAAGTACGCATGGATACTCAGAAATATTGAGTTTTGCGAATTGGGGGACTTTAAACAAAAAAAAGGCGATTTTTCGACTAATAAATCGGCCTTCATTTGCCTCTAAATATCGTAATTGTTTATCAAACTTAAAAATCGTGTGTACTTCTATAGATAGTCTATCTAAGAAGGTACAGGACAAATTTAAAGTCAATCGGTTAAAAATTATTCGAGTTCTACTGCTAGCCGTTTTCGAAAACATGGTTTCGAGAAAACTGCCCACACAACGCTTGCCACTTCACTTCTATTTGAAGAGAAACGAAAGCGGTTAAAAATATTTTAAAATTAAAAAAAAATGAAACAAACAGTTTCGTCAAGATTTGTTTTGTAAATTTCCACAAGAATGCCCTTGTTAGGAAGGAGTGAATTCTGCACTTATGTAATTAAAAATATGTCGGCATTATAAAATTAAAACCATGCTTGTTCGTAATCAAATCATCAGTTTGATTTGATAAAGCTAATGTTCAAATAAGGCGAACTAATCACAAAAATAGCTAATGCCCATTCGGTACGCACATATAGCAAGTCTTCAAAGAAGATTCTCACGTATTAGAAAATGCTATGTGGCGATGCATCAATGTCCGATGCATTTACTGTTGCAGTGTCACAAAGTCACAAAAGAATATTGTACAAATTTGTTGGATGATGTCGTAGATTTTTTTGAGTTTTATGATAATCAGCCGGTAATCAAAGATGGATAAAAAATATTCGGTGAACGAACTTAAAAGGAAAAATAAATCACTCATGGCATCGTTTAGACCAATCAATAACAAACATTTTCGATTTGTGTGGCAAATATATTTGCCAAATATTTAACATGTGACAAATATTTGGCAA
This sequence comes from Aphodius sticticus, assembly GCA_963966075.1. Taxonomy (NCBI): domain Eukaryota; kingdom Metazoa; phylum Arthropoda; class Insecta; order Coleoptera; family Scarabaeidae; genus Aphodius; species Aphodius sticticus. The sequence continues at coordinate 6,190,719 of OZ014511.1, read as the reverse complement.
GTATACGAATATGTGGCCCCGGCTTTAATAAGCACACATTTTTTTATCTTCTTCGACACGACAACTTATAATTTACACTTTAAAAAAATAAGAAAACTGTATATATTTTTAGCGGTTGATTGGACATATAAATAAAGTAGGGAACAATTGCTATAATTTCTTTGTTTTTCTAACAAAAATGTTTCGCAAACTAGTCGAATTATTAGAAAATTATAAAGAAAAACAGTTTAAAATCGTAATTATTAGTGATTTTGAGGATAATATATTTTATATTATAATGCATAATGTGAAAGAATATGAATGAAACCACACTAAAATTAAGCTTTTTTAATTTTGTGTTTTTTTGTCTTTAAAAAGTTTTTATATTGTATTAAATATCTCCAATAATATAACTCACCCTGCATATAGAGGGCACCTAATTTATCAAAAAAATGTGACTATGCGGATTTCTAGTCGCCCAACACTTTCTAGAATCTTCAAAATGAAATCCCTTTTCAGAAGTGTCCTCGAAGCAGTGATAGCGTTTATATTAAAGTATATCGTATAATCGTAAACACTCAGGGAACTATGTTGTATTTAGGAATATCGCATTTCGATTATGTCACGTGACACTGATCTTGACATTTAAAAAAAAGTTTTGCTCCATTACGAAGCTTGGAAAAAGATCTGGTAAACTTATTTAGATATATACAAAGATAAGAGACCTCATTTTGTCGCTTTTTTGTTTTAATTAAATGAATTGAGGCCATGAAATGGGAGGTGAGAGATATCGTTTGTTTTTCCTCCCTCTCGAAGGTTTTGGGTGGATTGTGACCTCGAGGGGTTTTCTGTGGTTTAATCTAGGGAGTTCTCTTGATTTAGGTGTATTGGAAATGTGCCTACGTCGATTTTTCTGGGGCATTCTTAATTTGTGCGGTTGGCATGTGTTCGTAATCGAAATTTAAATTGAAAGTCGAATTTAAATTTGGTGTAATCTAGTGCTAATAAAAAAAGAAACTGAATAAGTAAGAAGAAGCTGCTTCTCTAATAGCATTACATTCTGTTCAAGAAATTCAAAAATTATCCCTTCGAAGAAGAGCGTTACAAATTGAAGTTAGCAAATCGCGTATGCCCAGAATTTACAAAGTAAATAAAATTAATTCTCTAGCATCTCAGCTAATTATCCATAATTATCCATCAAAACTCAACTAAATTATCATCAATACAAACAATACTTTATGACTTATGTCAATAATAATCCCTTTGCGATAGTTTCTCTGCGAACTGTTTTAGCGACACACAAGCTCTACAAGCAAATAAACTAGAGTATTCAATAAAGTAAATATTGTTGGCGCCAAAGAAATATTTTGATCCAAAAGAATAAATTTAAAAGAATATATTTTTTTAAAACAAGAAATAGTTTTATATACAGAGTAATTTTTGTTCAATCCAATAGGATTATATAGTCTTGAACGAATAATAATTATACTCATTTCAAGAAAATTTATTCTCAGATAATCAAGCATATGATATTTTCAGTAATAATATAACAAGAGAGTGAGAATAAATTGAAAATAATTTGACAGATTGTTTGAAAACTTGTTGCCAGTCATTAACTAAACGCCTAGCGGGCAATTAGCATCTTTCGTGTGCCCACAAAGATGCAAAAATGACATTTTCGTATAGTGAAGGATGAAAAAAAATTACTAGATAAATGACTATTCCGATTATTATCGGCTATTGTCACTAATGTCAGTTTTATTAGATATTGCGATATTGCCCTCTCGTAACAGTCGCGAAAGAGCCACAAGATGACAAGATACGGTATTTAAATTTTGCGCTGTAGTCCAAAATAAGTATTGTTGCATGCACATTTATTTGGTCGTACTTATTAGATTCCATTACTTCGCAATTTTTGGCACTGCTGAGCAGTTTATCTTAATTACACTGGGCGTTAAACTAATAAGCGTAGAATATATAGATAAGGTATAACAGTTAAATTTTGATAGTAGACCAACTTTTGATAACGAACTCATGTCCAGATAGACGCCGTTTAGGAACTGCAGAGAGCCGGAATATTGTACCAACTTTAGAAATTGCTTTAGTAAAGTAGGTTGTATGAAGTATCATAGAATAACTATTTTAAAATCAAATAATTTAAAAAGATTTAAAGATAACCCATTATTGGCCAAAATTGGTACTAAAATTACAAAACTTCGGTTAATGAAAAGGGAGTTTCAAAAACGTTAAATAATAATAAATTTCAGACAAAAGTTATTTGGTATTAAAAGGGCCATCCTATAATACATGACAATGGATTCTCTATACTGTTTGTAATATTGGTATCATTTTTTGACTCTCTCCAGCGTTGACACAATACATTTCCGTATATGAGTTCGTTCAAAAGTTAGTAGTTGACCTAACATTGTCGCCTTATAAGTGTTCAAGTACAATAGTAAAATAAAAAATTATTTCGTCGTCGATTATCCTTAACACAGAATTTTCAAATTAATCCACTTTTCTCTACATTTAGTCATTATTTCTCGTTAACGGGGTAAATTTGAAAACAATATTGTTGCCTTTTTTATTGTTTATCTATTTGTTATTAAGATATTGTATCAGATGCTCGATGACCACGAACTAGAAATTATTATAGGAAATTAACAACAATTTCTCCTAGCGTATTAAGAAGTCATAAAAAGGCTACGATATTGGTTGAAAATCCTACAAAATCTTAAATTTTAGAATAAGAGTTCAGTGGTTCAGCAACAAAATATACTTACAAACAATTATTAATTAAAAATATTAAGCCCACATTAATAAACGATAGAAAGACGGCAAATTGACTTGAAAGTCAATGAATATCAATATATAATAAGTAAGTGTTGTCGAGCATACAGGGATCACGACCATGGATGGGTATTAACACACAAAAATGTGACCAAAAACAACTGACCAAAACAGTTAATGGCATAGTCCTTAATATTACGTCACCATTTAATACTAAAAAACAATTTACCCCCTGGAACATTTTCAAACGGCGCCCATGGTTGCGTGTAGCCCACCCCTAAAGTTATGCTGACATTTACAATTCTCCCAACATTCGCAAGTATCGATTCGCAATGATATTTTTCTTTGTTTTGCTCTACTGATGTGTTCTCATAAATTACCCGTTCCAATTTCATCTCGTACAATAAATAGAATTGTTCAATCGCAACTATATGTATGTGTTTAGGTATCTTGTTGTCTATAGTCTACACATACTGTTGTAGAATATCTAACACTACTTACTATAATAATCCAGAAAATCCGCATTTTCCAGCATCTCAGCTAATTTATCCATCAACATTCAACTGAATCATCGTCAATACAAACAAACAATACATTATGTCAATAATAATCCATAATACCTTTGCGACCGGTTTTTCTGCGATCTGTTTTACCGATACACCAGTTATTACGAACAAACCTAACCAAACTCCAACATACAAAATCACGTAAATCGGACTTACCGTGTGCCGGCGTGCCTCAAAATTACATCGTAGTCGTTCACGGTCCTTTCGTTTACATGATAATGGCACTCGCGCAAAAAAAACAAAGTCCGAAATTCGCGAAGATCTGTGATAAACGGACCTGAAGCGTTGGTCCCGCGCCCGCCATATTAAATACTGTTGACAACTCGCATAGGAGCGATTTGCAAAGTTGGTTGCATAGAGTACCTACATTGTACATGATTCGACTGCTACGTTTGGTTGGGATGAACTCTATTGAATATGAGGTTGTTATTTAATTATATTTATTATTGATGTGTGAAAATGAGTGCTATGCGTTCGATATTATGATTTTACCTCGTATTGTGGTGTTTGTTGTTTTTTATACCCTCCACATTTAATGTGGTGAGGGTATATTGAGTTTGATTCAACATTTGTAACACCCTTAAGGAGGCGTGGCAGCTTATAGACTCATATATATACAGGATGTCCCACTTTTTTTCCCGCAAAAATTTTTTTTTATACAAAATGTCATTCTGAATAAAAAGTTTCATATGAACTTAGGGGTTTTTTCAACTCCTTAACAAGTTACATCTGTTCAAAATGAAAATCGAGCATTTTTTAAATAATGACAACTGACAAAAATTGTTTTCAAAATAATTCTGAGTTGGCTTTTAAATCTTATATTAACGCCATTCCATAGAAATCAGACGAATAAAATGGTCAATTATATTGTTTGGGTACTTGGTGAATTCGATATTGGTTGATGTTAATAACCCGTTTTATGCTGGCGGTTCGTACAGCAAAAAAAGCAAATAACTGGTAATAAGTTTAGTAGCAATTTATTTGTTATTTTTTCTCATAAATAATACCTATTTAACAAACACTAACAAAACAAAAACTGGATAAGTAATAAACAATACATTAACGAAGAAAATAAAATACATCAAAAAAATTGTTCAAAATGACCTCCACCAATATCTATGCACTTTTGGCAACGAATTATTATGAATTCTTGCACACTACGTAGTGATTCCACATTTGTTTTAAGCATATCAAAAGCGGCTTGAATTCTTTGTAGTAATGTATGTCTTGTATTTATCGGTGTTTTGTAAACTTCTGACTTAACGTAGCCCCAAATATGAAAGTCCAGAGGAGTAATATCAGGCGAACGCGGTGGCCATTGAACAGGCCCGGCGCGACCAATCCAACGCTGGTTGTAATGGATATTTAACCAGTACCTCACCAACTGAAACCATCCATTTTGTCGGTAATTAATTGGCACATCTTCCAAATAATCTATCAAATTATTCTCTAAGAATAACAGAAAACTATTTGCATCCACTCTGTCGGGAAGGATGTGAGGCCCAATCAGATGTGATCCCACCAGACCAGCCCAAACATTTACTTTAAATTCATGCTGATAAGATATTACTGTCGTTGTATGAGGGTTTTCGTGGGCCCATACGCAAAAATTACGGCGGTTTGTAATTCCACGACGAGTAAATGTTGCCTCATCTGTCCAGATAATTTTATTTCTTACTTCTTGTGGACTATCAACAAACCAACGACAAAAATCTAACCGGTTTCGAATATCTTGGGGCAGTAACTCTTGCACTTTTTTTCAACGGAATGCCTTTCGTCTATCGTTGCGTAATTTTCTCCATACAGTGGTTTTCGGCAATCTCAGATGGCGCGCTGCACGCCTTACACTTAAATTACGGTTTTCGTCAAAAGCATGCGAAACTCTTGCATTAACTCTTCTTACTCTTTGAGCTGCTTGGTTGTGATCTCCCACTGGTCTTCCCCTTATTCCATTTTCTCTAATCATTCTATGAATATTACTAAACACTGCAGCATCCGGAAGTCTTCTCGCTGGAAATCTGCTTTGGTATTCCCTCCGTGCCCTTTGACAATTTCCATTGCAGTATCCATAAATAAAATGAATATCGGCATATTCACTGTTAGTAAATTTTTTGGGCATATTGTTCGGATTTATAATTATTTGTGAAAATGCAATAACAATCTTGTTATTAGAATTACTAGAATGACAGCAATGTGACGTATAAAATCAACCTGAAGTATTATTTTTAAAGCATTCTTGATAAATGCGTATCAAAGCCGCCTATAAAACAACTGAAAAAAATGCTTGATTTTCATTTTGAACACCTCTAACTTGTTAAGGAATTGAAAAAACCCCTAAGTTCATAAAACACTTTTTATTCAGAATGACATTTTGTATCTAAAAAAAATTTTGCGGGAAAAAAAGTGGGACACACTGTATATATATATATCGGTTCGATTTTTTTCTTTTTTTTCTTTTTTAATATTTTACGTTGGAGGGTATTTTAACTTCAGCACGGCTGAAGATAATTTTCTTACTAGTTTTATATTGGAATTGTGATATAAAAATACAAAATTGAATGTTTTTAACCCCACTTTTCTTCGATGGAAATGTTAATTTCGTTTATTAACTTATCAAAGTTCCCTCGTTCACAATATAAACACATCCAATATCTCTACAAAAAAAAACAGAGTAGAAGCGAAAAATACGCCTAAGGCTTTACTAAAATGAAAGATTCTCAATCTAATCCGCGTGTTTTTCTACCCGATGTGGTCCCCAAGGGGTGACTGATGGAAAAGCAAACAAAGCGACATCTGCGAGATAAAAGTAATACCACGAATTTTCCCAGGGCGCCAGTCTCTGCAATTTTGAGGTTATGTCTCGCCGGTTAGTTGTTAATTCAATTGCGGTCCCCAGACGGGGTGAAGCTAGTCGTAATTGGAGCTCTTAATTGAGATTTATCACGTAGTTGCTAATATCGCAACGTGTTTTGGAATTCAGGGCATTATCAGTTGGCATTACCGTAATTGCTTTGCTTCAGGGTATTTTTAGAGCTGCGGAAACTAATGGAATTAAATGTTAATGTCGCTAGTGTTGATTCTGTGGTTTATAGAGACATAAAAATAGTAGGTTTCTGCCTTTTTTTGTAGCATTTAGGTTAGTTGTACCAACAACTCCTTCGTAGGGGTTGTTGGCACAAAGCAAACTTGTCAAACTTCTGTACCTACTATTTTGTGCTTATTTTCCGTCAAACCTGACAAGCTGCCGTTGTGTCAAACAACCCCCACGAAGGGGTTGTTGGAACAACTTACCCAAATCGTAAATAGCTCGGAAAATATGGGCTACATACAACGAAATCATAGATAAAAAGGGAATAAAAAGTTACAGGTTAGGTTTGTAACGCAACTTAGTAACATATATCTGGGAAAATTAACATATCTGGAAAAAATATATATCTGGAAAAAAACTACCCCGCCAACTACATCAACAGCATACAAGGAGCGATCAAATAATACCTTGAGTTCTAACACCAGCATGCAAGGGGCCAGTAGGGAGGACTCTGAGCTATTTTACCAGCATTCAAGGGGCCAGCGAGAATAGACTGATTTCCAGAGAGAAATGCTCGGGCTTATATACCGTCAAAATGATGCCCACTATTCACGAAACAAGTTTGTCTGGGTGGCCGGTCGACGTAGTTAAAAACATAATACGAGATTGACATATCAAATCAGTCTCGGAACTAGTTTACATATCGGACGTTCAGACGAGTTCAAAAATATACAAAAACAGGATTCTCCAAAATAAATGCACACAAATAAAAGTTATACAATCAATAAAAACTTATTACCAACAAAATACACTTGCATTTATTTATAACGAACGGAGTTTCGTTACAAGTTCAGTTCACACTGCATGAGTTTGACAAAGCATAGGTACAATGCTGATTCTGTTAATTAAAGTGATTATTTTTTGACGTTTCTTAAAACCAATGAAATGCTTCTTTATTTGTCACAAGGGTAAGTTTCAACCAATTATGTCATTATTATAGTGGGAATAATCTCTTGTGCTGTAGCTTTTACTGTAGCTTTTATTTGCCTAGCAACTGTCAGATACTTGTCAAAATAATTACTTAATTGTGTCAACGCGAAATGGGTGAAAGTCATCGGTTTAGTACCTTTTCTAATATATTCTGGATCAATCTACTACAACAGCTACTCTGGCATTGATTTTAAAAGATTGGGCTTATAACATGAAAAGAAAAGACGGAAATGATTATAAAGAAGCAGTAATAAAGACAATGTGGAATAAAACGGCAAAATTAGTTCAAGAACTTTACTTTAATAAGTATAACAGGTCCTTTGATCCTTTCCATGATATAGAATTCAGAAATGCTCGGAATGCAAGAGATGCAAAAAGAAAAATTTTACAAAAACATCCTGAAAAGCACAAACAAAGTTCTGTGGCACTTTCTAATACAGAATTGTTGCAAATTTTTAACTATTGGGACGAAGATACACCTTGTGGATTGCAAAGAAAGTTTTTTCACGTTGCATCGTATGAACTAGCTTGGAGGGGAGGAGAAGCTACGAAATGTTTAGTTCATTATTGTAAAAAAGAAACCGACATAAAAAGATTAAATACTGGCCGCATTGAATACAATCCCATCTTTACAAAAACTGCACAGGGTGGAGCACAAAGGTGCGCTAATAGTAAATGGTTGACTCCAAACATAAATAACCCAGATATTTGCCCTGTTCGTCTTTTTGAAAAACTAATGAGTAAACGTGAAAAAATATTAAAACCGAACGCTTGTTTCTTACTCCAAATCCGGCTTGGCAAACTCATGGTTTTTGGTATAAAAATGTTCCTGTGGGAATAAATTCCATTTCAAAATGGATGAAAGAATCCGCAGAAAAAGTAGGTCTAGACACAGTTACTAAAAAAATAACTAACCATTCTGCCAGATCAAGTGCAGTAAGTAACCTTTCAAAAGCTGGTGTAGGAGAACAAGAACTAATCAAGGTCACTGGTCATAATTCTGCAAGTTCGATTAAACCATACTTACAATTGAACCAAGAACATCATTCAAATATAATAAATAATCTTAGAGAAAATACGCAGGAGGAAACACTTAATATAACAAGCAATTTCAAATCCTCAATAAATAATGAGTCTCGAAATATTTTTAATAATTGCGTTTTTCATTGTACTAATTTAAATTGTTAATTCTTTTAATATATTCACAATGTGTCAACGATATTTTCATATATTGTAAGTAATAATTAATTAAATTAAAGTTTTCAATAATTTTATGATAGTTTTATTGATCTTTTTTATTGTAAAAATTTGTGAATCAAAAAATAATCTAGTCAAATATAACTCGAGAGTTCCATAAATTAGAAAATAATTTGACAGATTTTGTTCAAACTTGTTGCCATTTGGCAATAGCCACTCGGCACTCTCGTGACTATTGCCTGGCAACAAGTTTTCAAACAATCTGTCAAATTATTTTCAATTTATTCTCACTCTCTTGTTATATTACTATTATTGTTACTTTCTCAGGTGATGTTTTCGGTGCCGCGTATATCGTCCCGTTCTGAGAATGTTTTCTACTGTCCCCGCGCCAGAACCAATGTGTTGTTGAGGTCACCAGTATTTGCCATGTGTAGTAACTACAACAGATTGTCAAGTGTATGCGACATTAATTGTACATCTCTGAAACGACTCACGGCCATAGCTATTGATCATTTCGGCTGAGTTTAATTGTATGCTTTTTGTTTATATGTATACGTGCGTAATGTGCATGAATCTATTCTGTTTTTTCTCTATGATTTTTTTATGCAATTGTACTACCGTGTTGATTATCGAAGTTTATTACTTTTGCTATTACAAATATGTGTAATGTAATTTCTATGCTGGTTTATAAAGGATTGTCCTGTAATTGGAGCTGTATCTTCTGTTGGGCAATAAATAGATTATTATTATTATTATTATTATATTATTACTGAAAATATCATATGCTTAATTGTCTGAGAATAAATTTTCTTGAAATGAGTATAGATATTATTCGTTCAAGACGATAATCCTATTGGATTGAACAAAAATTACTCTCTGTATATAAAATTATTTCTTGTTTTTAAAAAATATATTCTTTTGAATTTATTCTTTTGGGTCAAAACATATTTCTTTGACGCCAACAATATTTACATTATTGAATACTCTAGTTTATTTGCTTGTAGAGATTGTAGAGATGTTTAAGTTTGTATAGGTTTGTTCGTAATAACCAGTGCACTGTATACAGGGTGCATATTAAATGAGGTTATAGATCTAGGGGTTATAGATCTTCATAATTGGAGTAAAAAATTCAAATACGTTTTCTCTCTAAGTGACACCAGTATTGAGTAATTAATTATTGAAAATGTAGAATTTGACGCCGCACGTTTTTAGAAAGGGTAGTAGCGACTTGACCTAGAGCGTGTGGCGATACAGCTGACAGCTGAGCGAGGGGAAGTCCCGTGCGTGCTTTAGTTTACGCTCTGCAGTTGTTTCTGTTTATCGGGTTTCTTGGTAGTTACTTTGTCGTTTTGTGTTTCAAAATGGACAATTTTAGTAGTGGTGAGTACGTGGAGTTGTTACTTGTTTATAGTGAATTCAGAAAAAATGCAGCGGCCGCTCAAAGACTTTATTCGCAACGATTTAGAAACCGGCGCGTCCCTAATAATAGAACTTTTGTTTCCGTTGTTCAACGATTAAGGGGTAGTTCTGCTCGGGTATTTTTGCCTAACCATGGAGGAAGAGGCCGTCCACGCGATCGTAAGATGGTAAATACCGAAGAACAAATCTTGCACATGGTCCACGAAGATGATCGACGAAGCACTAGAACAATTGCTCGACAAGTCGGAGTTTCCCACGGGATAGTGCACAGAACACTACGTGAAAACTTACTTCGGGTATATCGGGAAACGCGTGTACAAGATTTGCTCTCCTAGGATTATTTACAGAGGGTCGTCTTTTGTGAGTGGTTTCGTGGTCAATGTCAAACCAATGAAAACTTTCCTAATTTGGTACTTTCCACTGATGAAGCGACATTTACCCGACACGGATTTTTTAACAGCCGGAACATGTGCCACTGGACCTATGAAAATCCGCGAATTATACGACGTACCAACTTTCAGATTTGCCATTAATATCTGGGCCGGAATTATTAGCAATTGTCTAGTAGGGGCCAGTGGAACTGCCGCCCCGTCTTAATGGTGAAGAATACTTGAACTTTTTACATAACACACTACCAGGTTTGTTAGAAAATGTGCCGCTTGACGTTCGCCGTGAAATGTGGTTTATGCACGACGGTGCTCCTGCACATAAGAGCCGCATTGTAGTGCAACATTTAAGTGAAACATTTGGTGAAAAAAGGATAGGGATTAATGGACCAAGACGGTCGCCAAGTCGTTCTCCAGACTTGAATCCTCTGGATTTTTATTTCTGGGGTTATTTAAAAGGATTAGTGTATAAGACGGAAGTAAACAATGAAAATGAACTCCGTGAGCGAATTTTCAATTGTGCTGAAATTGTGCGCGATGACATTGAACGCTGCTCTTTATGTGCGAATTTGGAGGCGCCGAGCAGAAGCGGTTTGGATGCAAACGGTGCGCACTTTGAGCAGTTTCTTTAAAATTTTTGGTAAGTTTACTGTTAATCATTGAATACATCGTTATTTAAACGCATATCGTGAGCTCCGCGTGCTACAGATAGGTGCCGGCTAGTTTTTGACGGTGTACTACACATTATGAAAAGATGTGGGAGGCGGTAATTGAATTTTCAACTGCAAAATTTTGAAATATTTTATTAAGATTTTTTGTTCCTCATATTGAGTTACATCACCCCTCCAAATTATTGCACTGAATTAATATACACCCTGTATACAGTTCACTGGTAATAGCTTGTGTGTCGGTAAAACAGTTCGCAGAGAAACTGTCACAAAGGGATTATTATTGACATAAGTCATAATGTATTGTTTGTTTGTATTGATGATAATTTGGTTGAATGTTGATGGATAATTATGGATAATTAGCTGAGATTCTGGAGAATTAATTTTATTTTATTTGTAAATTATGGACATACGCGATTTACTAATTTCAATTTGTAACGCTCTTCTTCGAAGGGAGAATTTTGGAATTTCTTGAACGGAATGTAATGTTATTAGAGAAGCAGCTTCTTACTCATTCAGTTTTTTCTTTTGTTAGCCCTAGATTATACCAAATTTAAATTCGACTTTCAATTTAAATTTCGATTACCAACCCAAGCCAACCGCACAAATTAAGAATGCCCCAGAAAAATCGACGTAGGCACATTTCCAATACACCTAAATCAAGAGAGATCCCTAGATTAAACCACAGAAAACCCCTCGAGGTCACAATCCACCCCAAACCTTCGAGAGGGAGAAAAAAAAAACGATATCTGACCTATTTCATGGCCTCAATTCATTTAATTAAAACCAAAAAAGCGACAAAATGAGGTCTCTTATCTTTGTATATATCTAAATAATCTCACCAGATTTGTTTCCAATATGCTTTCCTGACTGTCGCATGTATTTACAAATACCTGTTGTATACAGTGTCCCAAAAGATGAAATCCGTGAATCCATGGAGTTCGTCCCTCGTTTTTTCCGGCAATTGGTATGTCATACCAACGTAAGTCTGAAAGAGAAGATAAATGAAGATAATATTAATACGGATTATTGGATCTAGGACGTGCTTTTTGACAAGTAAAATGAATTTATCATCTCTGAAAAGGACGGAGTGGTGCAAGAAAGGGACAAATAATATCGCCGGGGAAATATATGGGGGTTATTTCTGAAGTAGGACGTAAAAGTTCTGAGATGTTTTGCGTTCCTTTTTCCTTTTCGGAGTTTCTCCGTTCATTTGGAAAATATCCATGTTAAATATTAAAGTGCCATCTTGCGGGGTATAGCTGAAACTGTAGTACGAATAACTGTCACAAGGGGGAAGTTGTAAACAAATTTCAAGGGGGTCGTTACTCGAGTTTATAACTCGCAATTTTCTCCCTCCCAAGGTAGTTGGACCATCTCAGGATTACGTAGAATTATTTTGTATATTATACTATACAAAAAGAAAATTCAAATTAAATAATTACTTATATAATATATAATATATTATTAAGAGTAAAGAATCTTTGTTTTAAAAGCTATGCAAAAATGTTATTCGTGACTACAACTACATATTTAATGCCTTCTAATAACTGCGTGACAAATTGAGAGAAATTGTTTCTAACATTGATCAAAATAACTATGTTTGACTAAACTCGACCTGCTGATCACGAAAACAACTTTGAAATATTTCTTTCACGTCAGCTTTTCGAAAAAAAAAATGAGGTGAAATTGCGAAAAACACGTGATTTTGGCAATGTTTACGAATTTATAGCGACTGAACCCAATGTCCCAGAATCTTCAAAAAGATCTCAAACAAAACCGCAAACTGTGTACTTTTTACATGTAATCCTAAAAGTTATGTCACTAATGGCCTTGACCTGCTGACAAAGCTTGTTGATGAGCCGGCGGGCAACAAACAATTGAAACGATATCATTACGTTACAAATTTGTTGATAATATACATACGGCAGAAAGTTGGGAACTAATGGAATTTCGTTTTATTATTAACCTTTCAAAAAAATATTTTTAAAGCTTTTAAACTATCTACAACTTAATATACCGGGTGTTACAAAAACTATGAAAAACTCTTAAGAGTAAAGTACCTTACTGTTAAAATCTAAGCAAACATGTTATTAGAAAAAAGTATTTAGAAATATTAGAGGTCATCAAATACGAAAATATAATCACCTTCTTCATTGCATATACCGGATGCTTTTATTAGTAATTAACAGTTATTACCAACTTCTCATAAAATTATATTCTTCATAAAAGTGTCTGGATTGTCTTTTACCTAAATTGCAAATATTAGATTGTTTGTATTTGCGTGCATGAACCGGATGTTACCCAAACTATGAAAAACACTGAAGAGTAAAGCACCTTAGTGTTCAATGCTATGCAAAAATGAAAATATATACGGAAATATTAGAGATCTTTAAATACGTTTTATATTTTATTTTTATATTTTATAATCACCTTCTCCGTTGTATATATACCAAAAATGTGACGTGATGGAACCCTATTGCCCATCACAAATATACTCCTTATTATGTTACCCTTCGAAATATATGATAACGATTTATGTTAGAAAGTCTTGTCACAGAGTGTAATTTGAAATACTTATTCAAATAATATTTTGACATAGCTTTGAAGATGAAGGTATCTTACCATGGGCGTATCCAGGGGGGGCAAGGGGGGCAGCTGCCCCCCTTCCATATTTTAGTATTATGTTTATTACATAGCACTCTTTCGTTTATGGACACTACACACAGAAAAGTGATTATTTGGAAGGAGAAAACATAATTACTTGAATTTATTTACTAGATTCAAATGCATATTTACTTGGATGTAGAAAGTTAGGTATATACAAGAAATGCCACATACTCAATATAAGTAAAATAATTTCTCAGATAAATGCTGTCAACAAATAAATTCTTTCTTTATAAGAACCAATATTGTATTGAAAGAAGTAATTGAATTTTTCGTCCCAAACATGTTAATTTCTCCAACGAAGTAATAGTAAATCCATCCAAGTGCGTAGTTACTTGATCCAAGAAAATATAAGACATTTAATATAAGTAAGTATTGTTTACTGAATAAAAACCCACCAATTATTTAACTGAAGTGATTCTCACTTCTTTCAATTAATCCCTTTCTCTGGAATAAATATGCGCACCGTGATTTTGTCAAGGTTCGCGCGCCCGCGCGTGGTGCTGGCACGTGCTGGCGAGACGGTACCTAACCTAGTACGACAACAACGAACTACCCGTAGGGGATGTGCCTTGTGATTTATTGGGGATGTGTATTGTGATTTATAGTGTACAATAAACGTTTCAACATGGAGTAGTTTGATGTAACGCACGCAACAGTTTAGAACGAGTAAGTAAATATAACATACCTATCTTGTTAATTAGCAATAGAAAACGTATATGTGCCAAATCTTTAAAATTCTTACATAATTAGTTAAAAATATTTATCGGGAATAAAAATATACACTTCATTGACGACTGTTTACTTACTTCACCAGAGTAACCACTTTCTTAAATCTAGTAATTATTCCAAGAAATAAAATTTCTTGGTTGAAGTCAATAATCTCTCGCGTATATACGAACCTACCAACTACTTCAGCCAAGTAATTCTCTCTTCGTTCGAGAGATCACTATTCTGTGTGTAGGGTATTTATTTTTATGTAGAAAACAACGATCCTCCCCAAATCGTTTCCAAAAAAAGTCGATGCCTCAAATTTACATGGGAAAAAGACTGTTTTCTGTATATGTGAATGTTCGGTGTTTGGGAAAATTTATGTTAAAGTTATAGGCATTGCAGAGGGCTTTCCAAAGAAGAATTTAACCTATTATACATATGGATTTGACGCTCCAACCCTCCTCCACAGTACCCTGAAAACTACCCAACTGAAACATTCTTCAGAAAATGAACCGTTCTAATCATTTCATTGTCTTTTTTTCTCACATACATCATTACTATAAATCTAGTGGAATTAACATTTGTTTAAACAAATTATATTTGTTGAAATAATTCAATTTTCTCGAAAATCCATCTGAATTCTGTTTTTTTTTAGTTCAAAATGACAGTTTATTATCTTACAGTGACATTATTCATTAAAAAATTTCATTTTGAACTTTTTCTAATTATGATAGGAACGTCAGATTTTTTGTGTAATAAATATCATGTTCGAGATATCTTGCCTATATTGTCTAACAAACCCACATTTGTTTAATCAAATGCCATTTGAAAAACAATTTTTTTTTGCAAACAACATAAAATTATTTTTTTTAGATCGGTCGTGCCAACTGTCTCAAGTGACATCATTTATATTTTGGGATGATTTCCATTGTTTAATTAATAAAATATTTATAGTGTTCAATATTTCATCAAATTAGAGTACAGGGAACAGTTTCCAGACAGCAACAAATCAACATTATCTTGCGACACACAGTGGTAGGAAATCTAAATGAGAAATGGAGAAAGAAATGTGATTAATAAAATTGGTTGACCTTAGGAAATTTAATATTTTTAAAAGAAATATAACTCCCAATTTCCCGAAAGAAGGATTTTAATCAATTCAATTTTTTCGATTAAGTGATATTAAAACGATTAATATTTTATTATTTAAACAATGGAAATCATCCCAAAATATAAATGATATCACTTGCGATATCTAGTTCTTTATAACAAAAAGGTTGAGATTTTCTACCAGATTTAGAAAAAGGTTGAAAATGAATAATAATTGATTGTTTAAACCATAGGAAGAATTTTTTAATGTATAATGTCACTCTAAGATATTAATTTGCCATTTCGAACTCAGAAAACAGAATTCGGACGGGTTTTCAAGAAAAACAAATTATTTAAACAAATAGAATTTGTTTAAACAAATGGAAATTAACTGACAAATGTTAAAAAACATTCCACTAGACTTATAGTAATGCTTTCTATGAGAAAAAAGAGACTGAAATGATTAGAAAGTTCAATTTTCTGAAGAATGTACATTTTTCATTTGGGTAGTTTTCAGGGCACTGTGGGGGTGGGTTGGGGGCGTCACATCCATGTATATCCATGTATAATAGGTCAAATTCTTCCCTGGAAAGTCCTCTACAAGTCATTAAGTTTTCCGAAACCCCGAACAATTATTCGAAAAGTACCGATTTGAGCTGGATACGCCCATGTATCTTACTGTTAAGGTAAACGTCCCAAATTCAGACACTGCCCGAAATTCCGACATGTTTCTGTTTAGTTTGTTACCCTAAGATGAACTAATTTTGCTGTAAACTAAACTATATTTTTTAACGAAATTCGAAAAATTACTAACACGGGACATAATGTATATATGCGAAAACAATATTGCCAACGCTCCTCCGCCATATATAGAGTTATTGATCGTGCCAACAGAGGGAGTGTTTGTCATATGAGTGTCAATAAACAATACTATTTCATCCTATATAACCACGCTGTCGGTCTATTTTCGCCCATTTCTCATATATCGTACAAATAATGGGGAAAATCGTTCTTTCTAAGAGTTCCTCGCCATATTCGAGAGTCTCCTCTCATTTTACTTGTGTTTGTAAACATTCCTATGTGTCTAAACATGTCGTCAAGGCGTATGTATGCACCAGTGATATAAATAAGCTCGGATATTTTAGTCTTCGTACGGGTGTCAACCTAACATAACATTTCTTCTGTTGAGTTTGAGATATATATAAACTCAGCTCAAGGCTATTTGATACTCAAGGGATGATGATACGCCCGCGGTAAGGCCTGAAATTCGTTGGCGTATTCTGTTAATAATTTAGTGGGTTGCCTTGCGACTGAATTATTTATTTACTTTATTAGGTATGTGTTCAATTTTTAAAGGGATGTTGTCCCGTGTATTTGATGATAAGGTGGAGCACCGTTTCCCAACCGCAGAAAAATTGTAACAAATAACGGTGGCGGTCGCCGGTTCATGGGCACATTATTCAGTGTTATTTTTATGTATTATTTTAGCATGGGATTATTATTTTAAATATTGGATTAATAAACAAGGTCCATCTATGAATAATTTTGATTTGGAGCCCTTCTAGCCCAATAAACCACTGCTATTTCGATATTACATCCAACGGGTCTAGACTATTCATTAAGACCCAGTTCTACCTCTCCTAAAACGCGTTTGCAAATAAAAGCGTTATTTATTGTTCAAAGTTTATGAAATTTTTTATGTAACTTCTTAGATAAATAACGAGTTGGGCTGGATGAAAAAAAAAATTTTTTAAAGATAAAAATCAATTTTACTTCTACATCTTTGATTTTTTTCAAATATAAAACATTTAGCCCAACTCATGATACAAAAATAGATTTTTTATTTAAGTACAATTTTAATCTAAACATTATAATTGCGATAACAAAGCGTAATTGCCAGAAATGTATGTAATTTGCCTATATTACGGGCCCGGTGTAGACAGCAGACGTTAGGAGTTTTAAACACCGCCTATAACTACGCCACGCCTACTGCTATTTTTAGATTAGACTGTTCACAAGTTACCTATGAGTGTTATGACCGTAGCGTATATTGAATCGGGAGAACAGAGTTCTCGCATTTCACATTTATACGCACGGTTTACAAATTTAACACACGATAAAAGTCATATACTGTATGATATTATACTTAGTGTAGTTATACCTGCTAGGTGTTAGGTACATTTGTTTAATAATGGGTAGAAGTCGTGGCAAAATACCTAAACATCCGCGTCTGTCCTTTAGACGAATTAGTAAAAGACGACTACGTACCACCTAAGTTAAAATATTGCATAGATAATCTAAAAGAACAATATTGTAATTATTTAATTACAAATGAGACAAAGAGACCAGAACAGGACTCAGATGAACATTTTATTTAATGTCGGTTTTATGGACAGGAAGAGACAATTAGCAGTGACGAACTTGGGTCGGCTCTAATGAATATTAGTTCAGCGACTGTATTGGGCAGTATTACAGCGGGAATTGGATATAGCCAATGCCAGAATTTGTTTTCATTCATGAATCTTGCATTCATGGCGCCCAGAACGTTTATAAAATATAGCGAACTTGTAGGTGACAAAATATTTGGGATTTATATAAATGGTTTGGGGAACTTTGGACTATGTGCTATGATTTTACTTTATCATACGTAGTATGTAAAGTATTGTAATCGTGCCAAACAAAATTTTTGAGGTTTTAGCGGAAATGTCTTTTTGGATCCCTTGAACATTTTTGACCCAGGTAAAAAAAAAATTCTGTGTATGTGTGTGTGCCTTTTTTGTGGCGACGATTCCGGAGAAACTACTAAGGTATCGGGACGAAACTTCATATTTAGAAGTTTCATAACCAAACTTAGAGCCGAAAAGCTTTCTGTTGAAAAGGATTCAAAGAAACTGGAGGTTTAGTCTTATAGCATTTTTGAAAGATTTTGCAAATAAGCCGCCATTTCTGGAAATTTGTCGAAATAATATATAATATATAATATAATATATAATATATAATAAATAATAAATTAAAGTACAGGAAATTCTGAACAATTTATGACTATGGCATTTTTTGGTAAAATGAATAGTTTAGCTGCATGAGCAAATTCTATTTTATCGAGATCGCTGCATTAAAACTAGTTAGCCAGGATTTGTCAGATATTGTGATTCTAATGACAGTAGGTAGTGTCAAACGCTGATGTTTTGACAATACCTACTGTCAATATAATCAAAATATCCGTCTAGTTCCAGTAGTTTTATTTTAATACAGACATGGCCGATCTCGATCAAATAGAATCTCATGCAGCTAAACTATTAATTTTATATATGGTATGATAAAGTAATGTGCCTGAACGCATCAGATTATTTTTTTTATTTTTGTCTTCGTGTGTCACTGCCGTGCGTTCGTTCGATATCCAGCATGTTTATAGATGTATTGGGTCCTCATTGCTCGATTTTAATTCATTCCTTTCTAAATTGAAGTCCATAATTCACCGATGAGTTATCATGAGTTAGGTAATACATTTTTGTCAATTTACTATACAGTATGTATGTCACCCTGTTAAAAAGATTAAATATTATAATAGCAAGCGCGCTCTCTCTAACTTAAATCAATATATTTTCTTTTACCGCCTGGCGGCCGCCAGCCAGCTGTATGCAGTCCGGTATGCATATGCGACCGTGATGAGTGAGAACACTAATACATCGTAACTTGAGCGAAAGCGAAAGCACCGACGCGCGGCGACAAACTGGCTGAGTACTTCCCCTTCGAATGTACTCGCGTCGACTATGCTCCGCCTTTGCCTGCTTCCTCTAAACCCCCCAACTTCCCCTTATCGTAAAACTGTGGCCTGGTTGACGTTGGTGGGGGCCAGGCAGACCACTCCCAGCAAAAAAAAACATCGCAACGAAATATTTCGTTTGGAAGTTGCGATGTTTTTAAAACGGAGCCTTAACTTCAATTGACAATATTACTACAATTATCTGTTCTATTTTCAACATTGTGTATGTATGAGCAAGCTTTTTTTATTTAACAAACTTTAAGAGCAAATATAGAGATCATCTGTTATAGATACAATTAGTGGGTACAATATCTCTACTTGGGTGTTTATTCCCACACTTTTTTCTCAGAACGTAATTATTTTCTGACTAAAATGTTTCATAAGGACTTATTTATTTTTTCAATACCTTAAAACATAACAAAATGTTAATAAAACAAACATAAAAAAATTCAAAACAAATGGCTCTAACTTCTTAAGGGGTTATATACCTTTGAAATATTTTTTTTATGATTTTTTTTTGTTTGTATTTTTTATAGTATAATTGTTTAAGAATGTTTTCCTTAAAACTATTTAAAAAAAATCAAATCACTAAAGAAGCTACAATACTTTTTGTCAGGAGCTGCGCAGCTATTCGGCATGCCATGGACTAGGGGTGGGCGATTTTGGAAAGTTGTGATCGATCTTCGATCACAATTGGAGATTGATCTTCGAACACAATTGGAGATCGATCTGATCGATCAATTGATCATGATAGATCTTTTGATAAAAATCGATCAGATCTATCTTTTGATGATCAATCAAATCGATCTTTTGATCGATCAAATCGATCTTTTGATGATCGATGAAATCTATCTTTTGATGATCGATCAAATCAATTCTTTGATGATCAATGAGATCGATCTTTTGATGATCGATCTTTTAGTTCTTCCATATATGTACGATACGTATCCGGCGACGTGCGTATCATCAAAAGATCGATCAGATAATTAATATTATTTGTATTGTTTGATAGTTTAAACGTTTAAGAATGTTGGTCTTAAAACTATTTAAAAAAAATCAAAACACTAAGAAGCTGCAATCCTTTTTGTCAGGAGCTGCTCAGCCATTCGGCATCTATGGACTAGAGGTGGGCGATCTTGGAAGTTTGTGATCGATCTTTGTTCACAATTGGATCGATCACAATAGGAGATCGATCTGCTCGATCATGAGCAATCATTCAATCATTGATTGATCATTTGATCTTTTGATGATCGATCAAATCGATGTTTTGATGATCGATAAAATCGATCTTTTGATGATCGATCAAATCGATATTTTGATGATCAATCAAATCGATCTTTTGATGATCGATCAAATCGACCTTTTGATAATCGATCAAATCGACCTTTTCGATGATCGATCAAGTCGTTCTTTTGGTGATTGATCACACCAATCTTTTGATGATCGATAAGATCGCTCACCGATCTTTTGATGATCGATCAGATCGATCTTTTGATGATCGATCAGATCGATCTTTTGAGGATCGATCATCGATCTTTTGATGACCGATCTGTTAGCTATCCCACATTCAAGTATGATACGTTTCCGGCAACGTACCTGTCATCAAAAGATCGATCAAATCAATCTTTGCGATTTTTTCAATCTGATCGATCTTTCGGTCTTCAAATAAAAAGGTCGAAAGATGGATCAATCGTTTTTTTGCCCAGCTCTAGCATAGTCCGTCAAACCACTGGAGTCCTTTGCCTGACGATAAGAGCACCAAACCACATTTTTTTTCTAAAGCAGTATGGCCCAGTCCTAATAACTTGAAGACAAGCGTGATTCTATCAAATCGATCTTTTGGTGATCGATCAGATGGATCTTTTGATGATAGATCAGATCGATCTTTTGATGAACGATCAAATCGATCTTTTGATGATCGATCAGATCACTCAGATCGATAAGATTGATCTTTTGATGATCGATCTATTAGATCTTCCATTTATGTACGATACGTGTCCGGCGACTGCGAGGTACGTATCTTTAATAGATCGAGCTGATCGAAAAGATCGATCACATCGATCAGATCAATCGATCGCTTTTTTTTGCCAAGGCCTACCTGGATTAAATTATATAAGAAAGTTGAAAAATTTTAATTTTATAATACTGTAAACTTGTTTCAAAAGTTTAAACCGTGTTTTCTCAAAACCATGTTTTCAAAATCGGTACCAATGATTCCTTCTAGACGGATCAACCAACTTCCAATTTTTTTTCGTTAGTTAAAAGCTTGTAAAATTCGCTAGTCCTTGTCGTATCCGATTTTTAAAATTTCCATTCCTTATATTTTTTTCTTGCGCAAACAAATGAAATTTGTTGCAAAAAATGGGAATTTTAAGTTTGAAAGCCCACTATTTTTTAAAAAAATGGAAATTCTTAAATCGGATACGACAAGGACTAGATAATTTAACATATTTTAAAATAGCATTGGTATTTTTTGGTTTAGATGAACGAGATAGCAGAAATCATTGGTACCGCAAAACCATACTTCACCAGCAGGACCAATTTCAGAAGAGGTGACTTGAGATTTTGCAATCAAATTCTCGATAATTAAAATGGTTTTGATTAGTACAAAGCCTTTACATTATTGCACAAAAACCCCCACGTCTATAGATTCTTTCCTTTTTTTGAAAAAAGTATTGTGAAAATAGACAATATTTAGTCAGGTGAAAGGTATATGACCCCTTAAGGAATATTAACTTGTTATGACCTATTCATATGAAAGTTTTTACTCAGAATAACTGTTTCTTAATTTTTATATTTTGATCAAAGATTTTTTTTTAAATTTTTTAATGAATTTATTTATTTAATTATTTGTAAAACGTACTTTTTATATTCTTCGCTTTCGCATTGTTTGATTTGTATTTTCTTCTCCCTTCCTTTGGTAATACTTGACGGAACTAAAAGGAACAAATAAGTTTGTACCTAGAGAGAAATATCTGCAATGGTACAGAAAATGAATTATTTAATCAGGAATTTATGAATGATTATATTGAACTAATTTACTCTAAATTAAGATCAGAAAAGTTTAATCTCATTTAACAAACCTTTAACATAGTAATTAATAGAGAGATTACCAATACTTAATGGCATATTAAGCATCGTATATTGTGATTAAGGACTCTTAAGGTAGCTATTAGTTATGGAAACATAACGGTGTCTGCTAATTTGTAAGTCTAGACGAGATTATTATTATGGTAATGTTGATTTCTTCTCTTAACGAACGGTGTATGTGGCCCGTGAAAAAATAATAGTGAACACGCCTACGATGCGAGTGTGTGAGATTTTTAATAGAGACAGAACCGTTGTTTCCGGCTTGTGAAAAATAGAGCAGAGTTTTGACATACGGCAAACTAGTAAAACTTTTTTAATTTGAACACAAGCTGGACAAACTGTGGTTGTGTGAAACCAAATTGTTTTTATTCGGACGTATTGGTCGAAAAGCTTACTGAAGTTTCTAAAATATAACCCAGTGATTTTACGTGAATTTTTATGTTTTTTTGGTGTAATGAAACAACGATATTTGGCGAATTTTACCTTATGTTTAGTTTTTCAAATGATCAGATATACAGAAAGTTGAATAACCAAATTGATTCGTTAGTGTATTTATTTTATCTATTTTAAACATGACTCAGCATTGTGATAAGTGAGAGTGCCATATACAGTTTCTAATTAATTTATTTATATTTATTATTTTATATCTACAGTTTAATGTCTCATTTTAAAATGTTTGTGAGTGTGTTTAATTGTATATTTTATATCTTGGACACGCGGATCTGATGATGCTAATAGCGAAACCGGTTACCCTCTAGTCCAGCGTTTTTCTCAACCATTTTACTCTTGCGGAACCCTTTAAATAAATAGGGTTGGAACCTGGCGGAACACCAACAAAAAAATATACAATGTCCTTTCCAAGGCATTCCGAGTATTTTTGCGTACAGAAAAACGTATAACGTATTTCAAGTAACCAGATACAAGTCTGTAAAGAAACGCAGTTCAATGATTGAATATTACTTACTACCAGGGTTCGGAAATATTCATTTATGAACGTTCGCGTACGTACATTTATGATTTTACACGTGAACGTGAACGTTTCAATATTCTCTGATGCGTTCTCGTTCGCGAACGAGAAGCATAAAACAAGTCCAGATCGTTCGCGTATGTTAGGTACCAAAAATTTCTGCTGTTGTTCGTACGCGTGTGTATTGGTGAGTCACACAGCGTGCGTTCTTATATGTAGCTATCAGTTGCATCGATACGTTCGCGAACGGTCACTGCTGTCGTTCGCGTTCATATGTGAATGTAAGTGCTGCGTCAACCATTCGCGGAAAGTTGGTGTGGTTCTATTCTATCTTCCATGCGTTTCCGATTTATAAAAAAAGTTGCAGGAAATTATCAGAAATTATTCAGACCTCCCCAAGGATCAAATCCACAACCACTATTTTTTTCACAGCCCCCACCCTCCCCTGCAGTACCCTAAAAATCAGGCAAAATTTTTATTTAAGTTACGTCATTTCATTATTTTTTTTGCAGAAATTACTATTATTGGATTATTGACATATTGTTTGTCATTTATTATTATTATTAATTTAAAATTGTTTAAACAATTACTTTTTGTTTAAACAAAAATATACGATGTTACGAACATATTTTTCCATTTTTTGCAAAAATTATTAAATTCTTGTTTCTTTGTCACTTATTAACTATTTAGCAATTGTTTAAACAATGGCCATTTGTTTAAACAAAAATATTTGATGTTACGCACATATTTTTCTAATTGTGCAGAAATTATTAGATTATTGGCTGTTTTGTCATTTATTAACTAATTTGCAATTGTTTAAACAAATACCATTTATTTAAACAAATTTATACATTGTAATGGACATATATTTCTTTTGAGAAATTATTATTAGATTGTTGGCATTGTTAGTCATTAATTAACTAATTTGCAATAGTCAAAATAGTAATAATTAGTGTTTGACCGATAGCGTAAAACCTCCAAAATTAGAAAACAGAAATCCTACAATAATTTTTGCCAAGAAATACATACTAACATTGTATATTATTGTTTATACAAATTTATTTGTTCAAACAATTGCACATTAAGTAACAAATTACAAAAAACATGCCAACAATGTAACAATAATAATTACTACAAAAAGAAAAACAAAAACATTGTAAATTTTTGTTTAAGCAAATGGTAATTGTTTAAAGAATTGCAAATTCCTTAATAAATGACAAAAACTCAATAATATAATAATAGTTTCTGCAATAAATATAAAACTATATCCGTAATAATGCATATATTTGTTTAATCAAATAGTATTTTTTAAACAAATAGTATTTGTTTAAACAATTACAAATTAGTTAATAAATGTTAAAAAAATGCCAATAATCTAGTAATAATTTATGCAACTGTAGAAAATTATGTCCATTACAATGTATACATTTGTTTAAATAAATGGTATTTGTTTAAACAATTGCAAATTAGTTAATAAATGACAAAAAAACCAATAATCAAATAATTTGTACACAATTAGAAATATATGTGCGTAACATCAAATATTTTTGTTTGAAACAAATGGTAATTGTTTAAACAATTGCTAATTAGTTAATAAATGACTAAAGAAAATAATAATTTAATAATTTTTTCAAGAAATGGAAAAATATGCTCGTAACATCGTATATTATTGTTTAAACAAATGGTAATTGTTTAAACAATTTTAAATTAACTAGAAATGAATATACGGACATACCGTATCATTCGGACATACTACCGTAAAGATTCGTGTTAATCGCCGATAACTCAACTTATACTACCGTAATGATGAAATATTCAATGTATCTAAGATGGTGATATCCAGGCGGGATGCAATTTTTTAAATAAATCAAATATTACAGCCACAACCTGAATTCGAACCAGGGACCTTTGCGTTTGTAGCACAATGCTCTCCCATCTGAGCCTCAGTAGCTCAGATGGGAGAGCATTGTGTAAACGCAACCAATTGCAAAGAATTAATGACAAAGAAGAATAATCTAATAACTTCTCCAAAAAAAGAAAACTTGTCCGTACTATTGTATATTTTTGTAAGCAAGTGGCAAATTGTAAATGACAAAAATGCTAATAACCCAATAATAATTTCCTTTAAAAAATATATCAGCAACATTGTATATATTTGTTTAAACAAATAGTATTTGTTAAACAATTGCTAATTAGTTAATAAATGACAAAAAAGCCAATAATTTAATACTTTCTGCAAAAAATGGAAAAATATATTTGTAACATCGCATATTTTTGTTTAAACAAATGGTAATTGTTTAAACAATTTTAAATTAGTTAATAAATGACAAAAAAACATATCAATAAGTCAATAA
The DNA here is from genome assembly GCA_963966075.1 of Aphodius sticticus. Lineage (NCBI taxonomy): Eukaryota > Metazoa > Arthropoda > Insecta > Coleoptera > Scarabaeidae > Aphodius > Aphodius sticticus. Next base: position 6,165,052 of record OZ014511.1, on the reverse strand, counting down.
TAGTAATTTCTGCAAAAAAATAATAAATCACGTAACTTTGTAAATTGTAAATTTGGGGAAAATTTTGCCTCATTTTTAGGGTACTGCAGGGGAGGGTGGGGGCTGTGAAAAAAATAGTGGTTGTGGATGTGATACTTGGGGAGTTCTGAACAATTTCTGATCATCTCCCGCAAGTTTCTTTCTAAATCCGAAACGCATAGGAGATAAAATAGAACCACACCAGTTTTCCGCGAATGTTTGACGCAGCACTTACATTCACCTATGAACGAGAACGACAGCAGTGAACGTTCGCGAACGTATCGATGCAACTTATAGGTACATATATGAACGCACGCTGTGTGATTCACCAATACACACACGTACGAAGAACAGCGGAAATTTTGTCTACCTAACACACGCGAACGCGAACGGTCTGGACTTGTTTTATGCTTCTCGTTCGCGAACGAGAACTCATCAGAGAATATTAAAACGTTCACGTTCTCGTTCGCGTACGAACGGGAGTGAATGTTTCCGAACCCTGCTTACTACTGTGAAATTAAAGTATTTTTCCTGTAAAATTTCAAAAATGCCCTGTCAAATTAAGGTGATACTGTGCTAATTTCACAGGAATATGTTTGGGGAATATGTGAATTCTGTAAAAACAATACAGAGCTGGTATTGTGCCCTCCAATGGTAAAGTGCCGTATGTACAAAAATGACATTGATTGAAATATTTTCCGTTTTCTCTTAAATATGACATTAATAGTTAAAACAAATTAGCTTGTTTTACGTACAAATAGTTAGGTAAAATGCTAGACTAAGGTAAATTCTTTAAAATGTAAAAAATGTGCGTGTTTTTTGCATTGAAACAGAACAATTGTAGCGACTTTTTTGTATGAGGAGGAGGAGCAGACGTAGCGACTTTTTTGTATGAGGATAAGGAGGAGACGTGTGGTGGTACGTACTGCTTTCTGGAAGCTGTACTGATGTAATAATCAGAGCTTTTTTAGCGCTTAATAAAATTGACTTTTACCATAAGGTTATAAAAAAAGTACGACGGAGTACGACTGGATTAAGTGTTGTATTGCTGAGTTTCGATGTTATAGTTTTAGGGTTTGTTGAAGTTAGGTGCTACTTTTTGCCGGAAACTCTCTTTTTGTTGTTGAAGAGAGCCCCTTGTCATCTGGAGAGCTTCTAGAAATACAGATACATGTGGTTTTCTTTGTTATATGACGTCATAGAGGTTCAGAAAAAAATAATAAGCCTAAGTAAGTACGTAGGCTTTCACGGCCAGAATCATTTAGAAAATAAACTGCTTCCGGGTTATGCCGTGTATCAAGATTTGTTAATGCTGACGTTTCGCGAACCATGTTGCTCGCTTCTTCAAAGCTAATTGAATACTGCTAATTGAATACCAGTATTCAATTAGCTTTGAAGAAGCGAGCAACATGGTTCGCGAAACGTCAGCATTAACAAATCTTGACACACGGCATAACCCGGAAGCAGTTTATTTTCTAAATAATAAGCCTACCTGACGTATTTTATGGCATTAATTACAATTTCCGGAATATATCGGAAGTACTCACAACTGCATTCGGATTTGGAATCTCAAACGAGAACCTAGGTCGTGCGTGGTATCATTGTATAGATATTTTAAATAGAAACAACTTTTATTTGGACAAAAATTTTCTAGACCATACGGTTCACAAAATAACCCATAATATGTTATGTTGTCTGTATAAGCTGTGATCAGAAGAACAATCCACGTATTCATTTTTTTTGTTTGTTAGTAGTGAAGACACGTGATAGTATCTCCATAGCTAAAGATTAAGCGCGTCTGATGACAAAACCTTAAGGCCAACAAGTCACCTTTGGACAGTCACCTGTCCAACAAAGGATAGCCCGAGATCATACACACAGAAAAGTGATCTCTCGAACGAAGAGAGAATTACTTGGATGAAGTAGTTGGTAGGTTCGTATATACGCGAGAGATTATTGACTTCAACCAAGAAATTTTATTTCTAGGAATAATTACTAGATTTAAGAAAGTGGTTACTCTGGTGAAGTAAGTAAACAGTCTTCAATGAAGTGTATATTTTTATTCCCGGTAAATATTTTTAGCTACTTAATGTAAGAATTTTAAAGATTTGGCACAAATACGTTTTCTATTGCTAATTAACAAGATAGGTATGTTATATTTACTTACTCGTTCTAAACTGTTGCGTGCGTTACATCAAACTATTCCGTGTTGAAACGTTTATTGTACACTATAAATCACATGTGTATTTCGTTGTTGTTTTGCGTACTAGGTTAGGCAGGCTCCTTTACGGCGCCAGTACAGGCGCGGGCGCGCGAGCCTTGACAAAATCACGGTGCGCATATTTATTCCAGAGAAAGGGATTACTTGAAAGAAGTGAGAATCACTTCAGTTAAATAATTGGTGGGTTTTTATTCAGTAAACAATACTTACTTATATTAAATGTCTTCTATTTACTTGGATCAAGTAACTACGCACTTGGATGGATTTACTATTACTTCGTTTGAGAAATTAACATTTTTGGGACGAAAAATTCAATTACTTCTTTCAATACAATATTGGTTCTTATAAAGAAAGAATTTATTTGTTTACAGCATTTATCTGAGAAATAATTTTACTTATATTGACTATGTGGCATTTCTTGTATATAGGTAAAACTACGAGAGCTGAAGTTGAGTCATCGCCTAAAAACGTAAGAACAGACGCATGAAAAAGCACTATGTTCTTTCTAACGCACGGGAATGGTCTGTAACGTATCAGCAAAATAACAGCTGGAATCGATGACTCACCTTCAGCTCTCGTAGTTTTACCTATATACCTAACTTTCTACATCCAAGTAAATATGCATTTGAATCTAGTAAATAAATTCAAGAAATTATGTTTTCTCGTTCCAAATAATCACTTTTCTGTGTGTATGGTTTATTTCGTAAACCGCATGATTTGGAAAGAAGTGCTTCCAGCAGAAGTTGTTTCGTTTGAAAATGTCTTTGCAATGATACCACACATGGCCCATGATTTTATTTAACTTTCTGAAAATGAGTGCTGTTGCCAGAATTCGGCCGACTGTAGTGTGTGTGGGTTCATTTAATGTATAATATATATATATTTTCACGCCAAATATTATTCGGTTTGGGTTAAAGTTCAAAATCGACTACAATGCGGTGTTGCAGCCGCAAGCTAAAACAAGTAGTTATTGTTATGGTAAAGTCTTCCATATGCAAACCGCCACAATTCGGCCCGCAAAAATAAAAAAAAAAAAAAAATATCGTTCGTGCAAGTTTCACAATTTTCAAACCAAATTTATTAATCAACCCCCTTCCAAAACCACCCCACAAGTACTTAGATTTTTTCCCTTTTTTTCACGTTTTTGTAGGAAAATTTATATCACATTCACAAAGTTTCACAATTTTCAAACCAAATTTATTATTCAACCCCTTTTCAAAGTCACCCCACAAGTAGTTTTGATTTTTTCCCTTTTTTTGCGCATTTGCAGGAATAATAGTAACACATTCACAAAGTTTCAGAATTTTAAAACAAAATTTATTTTCAACCCCCTCAAAAACCACACCATTGGTCCATTTTTATTGTGTACTCCTAAGTATAATAATATTATATTAACAAGGTTTCAAAATTTCAACACCCAAATTCATTTTGCAACCCCCGCAAAAACAACCCCCTTAAGGCTTAGATTCTTTTTACGATTTTTCCGGTTATCTATCAAAGATTTTAAGTGCATTAGAAGAAAAAATTTTGTCCGGCTCAAAGTACAAAAGAGAAATTCTAAAATCATCCCTGCTTCGAAGGGATGATTTTAGAATTTCTCGAACGGAATGTAAGGCTATTAGAGAAGCACGTCTTCCTCAATAAGTTTCTATTTCTGGTTCCTTACGGTTAATACAGGAACTCGTTTCCAAAAGTTTGTTTATAAGTTTGCAACCCCCAACGTGAAATATCCTTGTATCTGGATATTTTTGCTGGAATTCAACGGCAAAAGATGGCGCTTTAATGGCAGTTGGGATAAATTAGGGTTCTAATCAATTTTCCCCGGAGTAACTACTCAATAAATCCAATAAGGGGGGTGATAATGTTATACGCTGACCTTAGGGGTAGTGGCTTGCCTGCATTAAAGTTTAATGTCTATTTGCCCTGCTAGGGGTGAAATAAATCGAATCCAGTGCGCGGTTTGATTAATATTGGAATGCTCGGTCTAGTTTCTCTGTTCGTTAGGATTCGTTTGTAAGAAATGTGCGGTTATATGTAGAGAGACACTTACTGTGAAACATAAAACGACTTATGAGACCAGAAAACGTAAATAGAAAGTGTAATGAACTGTTCGTTGCCTTCACGAAGCGCTTACAACTGCAATAATCATAGTATGGGATAGAATAACTTCACTGGTTTTACGATAAAATGTTAATTGTTAATTTAAAACAATATAAAACGAAGATAGATAAATTTTAAACCGTAAAAATACTGATGTTTGAGTTACCTACAGCAAGGAGTAAAACAACAGCGTCATCTCTTATCAAACGATTGAACTAAACATCATAACAATGTTGTTACAACCACACGATTATTCACGCCCATGGGCGCCGTTAGAAAATGTTCCAGGTGGGGGCAAAATTTTTTTCGTATTAAATGGTGACGCAATATTAAGTACCTACTATGCTATTAACTGTTTTGCAGCATTTTCGTCTTGTGTTATTTTGCATACACTCTGAGAAATCTCTATCGCTTTAAGGTAGTGAAATGTTTTTGTTCACATTCTTGTGTGTTAATAGGCATCCATGGTCGTGATCCCTGTATGCTCGACAACACTTACTTATTATATATTGATATTCATTGAATTTCAAGTCATTTTGCCGTCTTTCTATTAATGTGGGATTAATATTTTTAATTAATAATTGTTTCTAAATATATTTTGTTTCTGAATCATTGAACTCTTATTCTAGAATTTAAGATTTTGTATAATTTTCAACCAATATTGTAGCCTTTTTATTACTTTTTAATACGTTAGGAGACATTGTTGTTAATTTCCTATAATAATTTCTAGCTCGTGGTCATCGAGAATCTGATACAATATCTTAATAACAAATTGATAAACAATAAAAAGGCAACAATATTATTTTAAAATTTACCCCGTTAACGAGAAATAATGACTAAATGTAGAGAAAAGTGGATTAATTTGAAAATTATGTGTTTAGGATAATCGACGCCGAAATATTATTTTTACTTTATCATACGCAGTATGTAAAGTATTGTAATCGTGCCAAAAAAAATTTTTGAGATTTTAGCGGAAATATGTCCTTTTGGGTCCTCTGAACATTTTTGACCAAGGTACAAAAAAATGTCTGTGTGTGTGTGTGTGTATGTGTGTGTGTGTGTGTGTACCCGTTTTTTGTGACGACGATTCCGGAGAAACTACTAAAGGTATCGGGACGAAACTTCATATTTTGAAGTTTCATAACCAAACTTAGAGCTGAAAAGCTTTCTGTTGAAAAGGGTCCAAAGAAACTGGAGGTTTAGTCTTAGCATTTTTGAAAGATTTTGCAAATAAGCCGCCATTTCTGGAATTTTGTCGAAATAGTTAAATAATAAATTGAAGATGAGGAAATTCTGAATAATTTATGACTATGGCATTTTTTGGTACGATCAATAGTATAGTTGCATGAGCAAATTCTATTTCATCGAGATCAGTCGTACTGCATTTAAACTAGTAGCCAGGATATGTCAGAAATTATGATTCTAATGACAGTAGGTAATGTCAGGCTAATGTTTTGACATGATTTTGACAACACCTACTGTCAATATAAGCTGCGTTTGGATATTGTACACCGTCACTTATTACACCCAATAACACGTAAGTGTTATTTTATTTTACTATTATACTTGAACACTTGTAAGGCGACAATGTTAGGTCAACTACTAACTTTTGAACGAACTCATGTACAGAAATGTATTGTGTCAATGCTGGAGGGAGTCAGAAAATGGTACCAATATAACAAACAGCATAGAGAATCAATTGTCATGTATCATAGGATGGCCCTTTTAATACCAAATAACTTTTATATGAAATTTTTTATTATTTAACGTTTTTGAAACGCCCTTTTCATTAACCGAAGTTTTGTAATTTTAGTACCAATTTTAGCCAATAATGGGTTATCTATAAATCTTTTTAAATTATTTGATTTTATACAAAGATATTCTATGATACTTTATACAACCTATTTTACTAAAGCAATTTCTAAAGTTGGTACAATATTCCAGCTCTCTGCAGTTTCTAAACGGCGTCTATCGGGACATGAGTTCGTTATCAAAATTTGATCTACTACCAAAAGTTGACTATTATACCTTATCTATATATTCTACGCTTATTAGTGTAACACCCAGTGTAATTAAGATAAACTGCTCAGCAGTGCCAAAAATTGCGAAGTAATGGAAACTAATAAGTACGATCAAATAAAAGTGCATACAACAATACTTATTTTGGACTGCAGCGCAAAATTTGGATACCGTATCTTGCCATCTTGTGGCTCTTTCGCGACCGTTACGAGAGGGCAATATCGCAATATCTAATAAAACTGACATTGGTGACAATAGCCGATAATAATCGGAATAGTCATCACTTATCTAGTAATTTTTTTTTCATCCTTCCCTATACGTAAATGTCATTTTTGCATCTTTGTGGGGACACGAAAGATGCCAATTGCCCGCTAGGCGTTTAGTTAATAACTTTTAAGCCTAGCCGCGATCCATCTAATATGATAATAACCGATTTATCGATCAGATCTATTTATCGGTCTTCAATTGTGATCAAAGATCGATCACAAATTTCTCGACTACTCCTATCTTTTTCGTTTTTCGCGTAGCGGTAGTTGGGTTCGAAATCCAGGGGGGGGGGCAAGCGCCCCCCCTGCCCATATGTAACGGCGCCCATGTTCACGCCATCTACAAAAACCAAAGTTATAGGTTTTAGATTTTATTGTACACTATTATTTAAAAAAAATAATGAATCTTCAAGTTTCTACGATTATAGTCATGGTATAGTCATGGTAATCCCCACTTTCTACCTATAATACAATACAGCTTAGCTTGTACTTGATTGTCGGTATAATAAATAATAAATATCAAACGATTTTCTTTACGTATAGGTTTATTTCAAATCGTCAGATTGATTTCTGGTATCAGACTACGTAAATAACATAGAATTATGAGACCAGGAAAAATAGTACCCATACAGGATGTTGCATTTAGGTGTGTCACGGCGTTAATAGTTCCAGAGATATTCAACTGTTTGTCTAAAATATGTCCGTTGCACGATCTTTTTAAAAACTATGTAAAAGGAACACCCTGTATAATATGTGTTGCCTGTAATAACCCTTTAGTTCGCTCCAATAGGGTATTACGACAATTTTCAAATTCTGTTCTATTATAAAGTAGGTTAGCTTAGCATCGCCCTTTCACACGTAAAATGCCAAACAACGCTTTAATTTAGGAGAAAACGCGTTTTGAAATTCAAATAAAAATCCTACTTGTGACGTCACAAGGAGGGATTATAATGCGAAACTTGACAACGTCGCGCATAGTTATTTTATGTTGCTGTGGTGCCAACAGTCGCGTAGTTCACTCTGTTTACCGTTCGTGTATTGAGGTTAGGTGGTCAGTGATTTTTTAATATATCAACATCAGCAAACACCATACATAATCAACATGAGCAAACAATAATATAGAGTTTGTTGTGTGCCGGGTTGCAACAGCAAATCAATCGAAACACCAGAATTCAATACAACATTTAGACGAAATGGTGTATCTACCTTGTAGTTTCATAAACACACAGGAATATATTATAAGAAATGTATTGTTAATATGTATTATTAATAAACTTCTATTTAAGCAGTTATTTTTACTACTAGTCTTTCCCTCTACATTCAAATTTCTTTGTGAACCATGTGATTGGGGGATGTATCATTACTTTGTCGTTAATTTACTATGAACAATTGCAAGCTGGTTGAATAATATGTATGACAGTGTATGATCGTGGGCAAATTTTGCGAATTCGCTTTGGTAAAATCATCTTCCACAGAACACATGCTTGCACTGGTAACTTAACAACTTATAACAACTTACTTAATAAGTAATAACTTTACGATACGCTGTAAATAGTACCGTCGAAGTTTGTCAACACACATACAAACAAACAGCGGTGCAAACACTGTTACAAGAAAATTCCCTAGGTTTTGATCAATTTCTTGGCTACGGTGCCAATTCTACACTTGGCCAATCACGACAGTGATCGGAAAATTCAAATTTTAATTGTAATTTTCTCAACAAATTCTGAATGTAATTTAATTTTAACTTAACAGAATTTCGGGTTATATACGGTAAAATCGCTTAATACACGCTTTTGCTTAAATTTCCACATGACCGTACACCAAATGTTACTATTTTTTGTGATATTTGCAATTTAACGAAAATGTAATGCAATGGTAAATTTTAATATTGCTGTGAATAAGGTATTTGGGAGTTTGATGTAAAGTTTTTAAGTGGCGATAAAAGAGGTAATTTGGAAACGATCTAACCAGATTTATCCTTATACAAAGTATTACCGTTATCAGCATATTAACAATTTTATATGAAATTTTGTAAGTATATCTTGCCGTCTATCGTATGGCAACCGAAAACGCGATTTAAAAATTTCAAATTACTGCTGAAGTAAACCCTAAACCCTGTACTTTTAGGTTAACTATCGTAAAAATTTGTTGACTCCTAAGTGTTGAAAATCAGATTTTCTTTGATGTGATTTATGTGTTCACTCACAAAAACCAAATATGCAACAGAAACAAACGGATAAGCATCGTTAGATTCAGAATTTTATTCATAGACAAAAAAAAAATCTATTAAAAGCACTTCCAAATAACCCACTTTCCATTCACGTTATCAATATTACTCACATTAGCATTCATATTATCCCAATTTTGAATTGTCTCTCCAGAAAAATAACCTATTTTAAACCAATTAACAATGGTAAGTAGATATTGTTGGTTGTTTTTTGTACTGAATATAAATCCGTTCTCAAAGGTGGCTCATCAAGACAGGTTTTAGCATTTCTGTTTGTTTTTGTGTATGAGCGCACATACTATTACGTGAAACGTCTCCGCACAATTTTCACACAAGTGAACAATTTTTCACGATAGTCCCCCTAAAATTACACTGTTTCTGGTTTACTTCGGAGCCCAACTGAAGTTACTAGGTCTTCAGGTTCGCTCGCTGTACGTTTGTAAAAATTGCAAAACATACTTATAAAATGGTGTAATACGTGATAACCGTAATACTTTTTATATGAATAAATCTAGTTAAATAGGTTCTAAATGGCTTCTTCTATAACCCTTTAAATATTTAACATCATGCTACCCAACACACTGTATACAGAGCAATATTAAGATACTAAATAGCGTAGTACTCTTTAAATTGCAAATATCACAAAAACTAGTAAAAATAGATATACGTACGATATAGTGAATATAAATTAAAAATAACTTAAGGGATATTTCAATTAGCAAATAATATAGAGGATGTTCCATCCAAAAAACTCAAGAAAAAGTCGTTTAAAAATGTTTAAAAACTACTGCATGCTACGATCACCCTGTATAGCGCATTTATTTTTTCGTGACAGCAGCATCTAGCGATGGTTTTAGTTATTATGTGACAAAATTTTTAGGACAATATCTCCAAAAATGTCGTATTTACATTGAAAAACAATTGAATATCTCAGAAACTTTTTACTTTACACAGGTACAACTTACACAGTGGGAAAGACAACTTCCTTAGTATTCATAATAACGAACACATATACGTTATATAAATTAGGAAATCCTCAACACTTTAGATGTACCTACTATAGCTTGGTACGTGCATGCTTATATTCAATATACTATTTGTTGCGCATATAGAATTTTCGGTAAAGCCTCCCTTATATTTTAGGTCTTATTTGGACAACTTGGCACAAACAAATCCATAAAGAGAACCCCAAATGTATGCGCATATAAAGTATAAGGGTTGGACTTTTTTTGTCGATTACCAAAAGGGATGGAACATAAACTAAACCGATAACGTTTAGACTTAAATATATGTAGTAACGATTCACCATAATCCTGACTAAACAAAGATAGTTTTGCGTTAGTTTTAAGGGTCTATCTTAGCGTCCAAATTGCCCCATATAAATTCAAATACAGCTGCGTACCGCGGTCAATTACAACAGTTTCCAGTTTGAAGTAACACAATAAAACGAACGTACTTCTTACAAGCGCTTGGAAGTCTTCCAATTTAAGCTAGACATGGTTTTAAATCATTTAGGAGCGGTGTACTAATAATAAAGAATACAGGCCTTACGGTGTATAGGAACGGGGTGGCATTTTAACTATAGGTGCCTTGGGGGGAACTGCAGGGGGTTGTAGGCTGAAATATTCCAAAACATGCCGTCTAAAGAGCCCCATTATGTAAATACTTCGCATAAATTGCAACTGCCCTATAGCTTATTTTGCATAGAGAGTCGTCTTTTTCCGCATTTTGCACCTCTGGCTTTTTCCCTGCCTCATCATGGTCAAATTAGAAGAGATTTTTCTTGAATTTTGGGTGTTAAGCCATAATGCTTATTCAGGATAAATCGTTTTACCCCAGTCGAGGTAAAAATGGCTGTTTTAGGAATATTTTCTTAGGAAATTTATTGTTAAAATTAAGGTGATTATTTTTTGACGTTTCTTAAAACCAATGAAATGCTTCTTTATTTGTCACAAGGGTAAGTTTCAACCAATGATGTCATTATTATAGTGGGAATAAATCTCTTTAGCTTTTATTTGCCTAGCAACTGTCGGATACTTGTCAAAATAATTACTTAATTGTGTCAACGCGAAATGGGTGAAAGTCATCGGTTTAGTACCTTTTCTAATGCAGAAATTACAAAAAAGATTTTAGAAGCTACTTCGAAAAATACTCTAATAAGTAATCAGTCTATATGGAGACAATTTAAGACCTTCACCAAAGAAAGAAATTATATTCTGGATCAATCTACTACAACAGCTACTCTGGCATTGATTTTAAAAGATTGGGCTTATAACATGAAAAGAAAAGACGGAAATGATTATAAAGAAGCAGTAATAAAGACAATGTGGAATAATTAATGTGGCAAAATTAGTTCAAGAACTTTACTTTAATAAGTATAACAGGTCCTTTGATCCTTTCCATGATATAGAATTCAGAAATGCTCGGAATGCAAGAGATGCAAAAAGAAAAATTTTACAAAAACATCCTGAAAAGCACAAACAAAGTTCTGTGGCACCACTTTCTAATACAGAATTGTTGCAAATTTTTAACTATTGGGACGAAGATACACCTTGTGGATTGCAAAGAAAGTTTTTTCACGTTGCATCGTATGAACTAGCTTGGAGGGGAGGAGAAGCTACGAAATGTTTAGTTCATTATTTTAAAAACGAAACCGACATAAAAAGATTAAATACTGGCCGCATTGAATACAATCCCATCTTTACAAAAACTGCACAGGGTGGAGCACAAAGGTGCGCTAATAGTAAATGGTTGACTCCAAAAATAAATAACCTAGATATTTGCCCTGTTCGTCTTTTTGAAAAACTAATGAGTAAACGTGAAGAAAATATTAAAACCGAACGCTTGTTTCTTACTCCAAATCCGGCTTGGCAAACTCATGGTTTTTGGTATAAAAACGTTCCTGTGGGAATAAATTCCATTTCAAAATGGATGAAAGAATCCGCAGAAAAAGTAGGTCTAGACACAGTTACTAAAAAAATAACTAACCATTCTGCCAGATCAAGTGCAGTAAGTAACCTTTCAAAAGCTGGTGTAGGAGAACAAGAACTAATCAAGGTCACTGGTCATAATTCTGCAAGTTCGATTAAACCATACTTACAAATGAACCAAGAACATCATTCAAATATAATAAATAATCTTAGAGAAAATACGCAGGAGGAAACACTTAATATAACAAGCAATTCCAAATCCTCAATAAATAATGAGTCTCGAAATATTTTTAATAATTGCGTTTTTCATTGTACTAATTTAAATTGTTAATTCTTTTAATATATTCACAATGTGTCAACGATATTTTCATAATATTGTAAGTAATAATTAATTAAATTAAATTTTTCAATAATTTTATGATAGTTTTATTGATCTTTTTTATCGTAAAAATTTGTGAATCAAAAAATAATCTAGTCAAATATAACTCGAGAGTTCCATAAATTAAAAAATAATTTGACAGATTTTGTTTAAACTTGTTGCCATTTGGCAATAGTCACGAGAGCCCGCAGGGTTCGAGTTTTCATTTGGCAACAAGTTTTCAAACAATCTGTCAAATTATTTTCAATTTATTCTCACTCTCTTGTTATATTATTACTGAAATATGCTGTCAAGCCAAACTTTTTAATTTCGAAAAAAATACAGATTTATGATAATTTAAAATTCAACAGATGCATTTTGCGACTAATTCCGTTCTTTGCTGTTTTATAAAAAAATGTATGAAATAAAAAAAATCTAAAAAAGGACAGCCTATAGAGAATGTATTTCTGAAGATTTAAAAAAAGACTATATTAGGTTAAACCGTAAGAAATTTCATAAAATTGTCCAACACAAAAGTTCTTTTGGCTTTACGAGCTATCGTTTAAATATATTGTCAATATACAGGGTGCTCATTTTATTATAGAAATGTGGTAACCTTTCCTTTTTTTTTAAATAGAGCACCCTATATATTATTGCATTCTTTCATTATAAGATTAATTCTAAGAATTTTTTATAGGATTCATTTTTTTTCGTAAATGCATCATTTTTGAATTGTAAGCTCATAACCAAAAATAGTCAAAATTCCCGGAACACCTATACATATACAGGGTTATTCTATAACTTTTGAACTACAGGGTGCTACAGTTTTAAGAAAAAATCTTTTTTATAATTTTACCGTTTAAAAATTATTCTCTTAAATAAATTTATGTTTAAAGTATTTTATTTATTTATGTATTTTATTTAAATTGTTTTTTTCGTAAGAGGTTTAGCGATGCAAATGAATGAATTTTATTTTTTTATGCGAAACCCGTACGTTAAACAAAAAAAAATCAAGGGACCAGATTTGGCAAGAAAGTCATGAGGATTTCAAAAATAATTTTTACTTTAAGAAAAACCAGGTGCGTATCGCTCTTCTCTTTGAAATAATTCAGTACAAACCCCACACGACCGCCACTGGCAAGAATAAAAAAATATGTTATACAGCAGAAAATTTCTTTTGACGCATAGAAGATGCGTACTACGTTTCACAACAATATCTAGAGTCGTACGAAAGTTATCATAAAAAAAGATTTTTTTCTTAAAAGTTTAGCACCCTGTAATATGATGATTTTTTTCCTCAAAATGGACCCAAGAATAACGTCCTTAAACATTAAACGTGTTATTAAGAAACAGTCTGTATAGTTCTCCAACTGCAAAAAAAAGTTTAAAAAAATCAAGTATAAGTTTTTTGGGTTTAAACAACTTCTCGATTAACTATAGTTTTAATATACGGTGTATTCCTTTTATTAAAAAATTTATGCAAACCTTTCCATTTTATAATAGAACACCCTGTATATATTTTTGTTTATTTTAAGATTAATTGTAAAACCCTTTTTGTAGAAATCCTTTTTTTAAATGCATTATTTTTGAGTTCAATCAAAGCCTTCAAACCCGCAAATGACTTTCAAATTAATATTTTAAATTTAATATTTTTCCACATACATACACATTTATTTTCATGTGGCAGTTTGAACATTTAATTTAATTCTATTTAATTGTGTTGTTATCTTCTCTTGGATTATTTTATTTTTTATCCCTTAGGTTAAAGTAAAAGTTCACGAGTTGTGATTAATTGCTTATAACTAAAAAATAATGCATTTTATAAAAAATAATTTCCTACATAAAATTCTTAGAATTAATCTTATAGCATTAAAAAATTTAATATGTGTTCTATTTAAAAAAAGGAAAGGTTACCAAATTTCTATGATACAATGAACACACTGTATATTTAAACGATAGCTTGTTTAAAGTCAAAAAACATTTGCTTTAAACAATTTTTGGAAATTTCTTACAGTTGGAGAATTATTAAGGTGTTTTGGTAATTTTGGCTAAGCCTGTGTGTGAAATAACTTTAGAATTTTAAATTGAACATCCTGTATATCCTGAAATACTTTCGAAAAATCAGTAAACCAGCTTTAAACCAGCTAATTTAACATTTAAATAAATCATGTAGAATAATTCATAAATTAATATAAAGCCGGGGCTACATATTCGTATACTTGCCAAATATCAAATATTTGACACATGTTAAATATTTGGCAAATATATATGCCAAGCAAATCGAAAATTTTTGTTATTGATTGGTCTAAACGATGCCATGAGTGATTTATTTTTCCTTTTAAGTTCGTTCACCGAATATTGTTCATCCATCCTTGATTACCGGCTGATTTTTATAAAACTCAAAAAAATCTATGACATACCAACAAGTTTGTTCAATATTCGTTTGTGATTTCGGATCGTCAGAGTTGCACTGCAACAGTAAATGCATCGGACATTGATGCATCGCCACATAGCGTTTTCTAATACGTGAAAATCTTCTTTGAGGACTTGCTACATGTGCGTACCGAATGGGCACTAGCTATTTTTTTGATTAGTTCGCCTTATTTGCACATTAACTTTTTCAAATCAAACTGATAATTTGATTACGAACAAGCAAGGTTTTATTTTATAATGCCGACATATTTTTAGTTACATAAGTGCAGAATTAACTGCGTACTAACAAGGGCATTCTTGTGGAAATTTACAAAACAAATCTTGACGAAACCGTTTGTTTCATTTTAATTATTTTTTGTTTAATTCATCAGCTTTCTGTGTTATTAATTCGCAGCATCTAATTTTAACAGACTGTAAAACAATACAATTGGTCATTTGATGTGAACTAGTTTAAATAAATTATTATTTTTATGAGAAAAAATATATATTTTTTTATTTAAATTAGGAAGATATTGCCGATAAAAGAAATTAGTTAGATATGGTTTCTTCGTCATCTTTAAAGTTCTACTAAATCCAATTGTACTACTAGGTTCGTTGTAGAAATATGTCCTCAACAGATCAATTAGCTTCTGAAACAAAAATTTAAACAAATGCGCTTTCAAAATATAACCTTTTTGTTGAATGAAAAAGCTACACAAAATTGTCTACTATTAAAATATTTATAACCGCTTTCGTTTCTCTTCAAATAATAAAAACATCATAAAAATCGACAAATATATAAATACAAGCAAAAACAAAGTATAATTTTCAAAATAAATTATGCCGTCAATAAAAATTTTATGATGTTTATTACTTGAAGAGAAACAAGAACGATTAAAAATATTTTAATGGTAGAGACAATTTTGTGTAGCTTTTTTATTTAACAAAAAGCTCATAAATGAGTATCATCTATATTGTTTATAGAAAAGCATCAACTTAGGATACACTCTGGATATGGTGTACGTTTTTCTTGGAAAGAAATAACATTGCGTTTATGTGGACAGGTAAAAACAACAATATTTTTTTTTAGTTTCTGTCTGGCGGTTTCCGGAAAACTGTCTGTCTGACGGTTTCAGAAAATTACAATTTTATGCGGTTATCGCCCTTTAGAAAAATCAAAAATCGTACTAATAATTACAAAGCTATTGTCAATCTTCGTATACCACCTACTACACACAAAACGAAATCAAAAAATGGAGAAATTAAACAGCGTACTTAAATGTTCATCGAGTACACATAAATGCACCAATATTTGTCGCCTTTGCATCGTCTGCTATACCCTCTTCAACTGGGTATTGCAAATACCAAGTATATGGCGTAAAAAAACTCGTCCGCACAGCCGAACGTCGAATATATAAATTTATTTTGGAACTGGACTTGCTACGAATTGAATAGAGCAGGTTTTTTTTTTCTTGACAAATAGTTGCCACGACGAAATTCAACAATCGCGCAAATGTAATGATTCTTCTGTTAATGCAGCAACATTTAGTCATTGCAAACTGATACTACGAATTACACAAACCAACAATTTATAGTCATCCAAGAATTAGTTTCTTTTGGTACCAGTCGAAAATTATAAAAAAGTTATTAATTATAAATCATACATAAATCAAAATGCAATAACCAAATGATTAAAACTGAAGCATCCATGCTTGAAATTAATTCATATAACATCCATATCAAATGAATTCAATACAGCGGTAATTGCATATTTCCATATAACATGTACGGCAAAATCGAACGTAATATCCATCAGTATATGAAGAGCGCGCTCGCCCGTTTTGAAACTTGTATAATTAATTCCGTAAAGTTGGTATGCATGTTCCGTGTTCTCGCTCGGGAATTCTACGATGTGCATGTTGGTACAAATGGAAACTCGTAATTTTCTCGAAATGCCACTAACCCCGCCGTTTTGTCGTAATATACAGGATAACAGCTCGTTTATTTCGTTGATTTTTATGGTCTGTATAGTAGGGTAATAATATTAACAATATAGATACAAATTTGCACCACGTATATGGGTGCAGTTCTTTACAAACCGTGTGTTACATAACGGCGCACGTTGGGGTATTTGACCCAAAAAGCTGGCCATTAATCAAATTTCTAAATTGTTAAATTCCAAAAAGTAAATCAGTTTCTGGGATAGGTAAAGGACCGATGTAAAGGCGGAAATATTTTTTCACCTAAACCTTGCGCCACGTGTCCTTGTCAGCCATTAGTTAGATTTTACTATGGCTGAACATAGATGCACATAAGTTGACGCTCTTGAAAACGGTTGTAATTTTGTGGGTTAAGAGGCTGGGTCAGACTAACTTCAGGTCTGTTCTGCTCAGCTCTGGTGGTCCCCTATTGGTCCAATTATTCAAACAGTTCAATGCTCCTGTGGGTTAATTATTGAATAATGATAGCATCTTATAAGATTACAACAATCTGAATTAACTATTCTAGTGCGTCACATCTCCATATTTAATATACCCATGCCCAATTTTAAACAATTGCTGCTCAAAGATAGACGTATAATTGGAGGACGGGTGATATCTTGATTTCAGGAATAACATTTCAATTATGTATTTTTGCGATGCGGCGCAGTAGTTCCACTTTATGTCAATGTAGAATTTGAAAAAAATCCAATAAATGAAAAGAAGTAAAGCCACACCTTTGAAGAATCGGCGTCGTATTTTCCCAATTTTTCCATCCATGTTCGAGTCTGAACAGTGTGTCCATCTACGATGTTCTCGAGAACTAGTCGTCATTAGACGAAGATAATAGTAATGGGTCTATCTCTATCTACCATATACCACAAAAAAAGGCTGTACTCGCTCAAATTCACATTTATATTTACTGGGACAGATTTCGAGAGTTGTAACCTACAAATCCGATATAATCTGAAAATGTAGAAAACTTGGGGACTCTGCACAAAGAAGTATTCTAATCGAAATTTGGAGATTACATAAAAATTCTACTATTATATCAGACATCAATCAGGTTTGTGCCTAAAGAAGTATACTATTGTTTTTTTTTAATTTCCTTTTCAATTGTTAGGTTAGTTAGCAGAATATACATATAAACACTGCTGTTTTATCCATTCTACTACCAGAGAATTCAAGCTCCAAGTATGGTATGATGCAGATAGCTCATTACGGGTTTTGTAATTGGATTCAAATCACACTACGAGGAATCAAAATCCTTACGTACTATTTTGTTGATCGAAGAGGATTTCTAGACAAGAGATGTGATTACTAATTTTCATAATTTCCATGAACTGACAATAAAATTATCGAGGTATGCTGAAGATTACCGATTTTTTATCAAATTTTTTGGTAATATTACTGGAAGACGTCTATAACATTATTATATGAGAAATGTATAATGGGACATAGTCGACTTGTCAACCACTGACTCCAGATGTTTTTCTTCTCAAGTGCAAAGTGTATGGAGAATTACGTTTAACACAACAAACCGCAGATAGTATTGCAATTAGCCCCGAAGAACCGAACAAGCAGTACGACCCGTATGCGTGTGGTCTCATGATAGCGAGGTTCAACATTTTTGTGATTTTGATATTATAATATAATATTAATAAAGCTATATAATATTATAAAGCTTATGTTGTCTAATTGTCTTTTATAAATAATATAAAATTACAAATTGGTAAATAAAGAATAACTTATGAACTGTTTTGATTTTCTTATACGTCATCAGATCCCTGTGCTGTGGATGCAACAAAGACTATAGTAACTACATTTAGTTTGTTAGTTACAATAGTCTTCGTTGCATGGGTCGATATGTATTTGTTTTTCAGTAGCTAGGCATACGTGTATTATCGGCTGAGAAATGACTGCATAATCTATTGTACCAAGAGTAAGTAATCTGTGACCAAAGTTATTGGTACGGGGTTTGTTTTTAGGAGGTATAAATGTATATGGGCGCATAATCTCAATACACTTTCAAATATTCCACATATTCATAGTAGTGTGCGTGTATTCACAGCACGTGTGTTTTTGCATATATCACTTCATAAACCGTAGACAAATGTTGAAGTTGTTTATCATATAAATATATGATAAATATCTCACATTCTCCACATAGGTTATGTCACGGTTATGTCAACAATTTATCACAGTAATTTTTAGAGCTACCATGTTATGTTGGTAACCGTTGTAAAATCACTAGACAGCCTGCTTAGCTTACGTGTGCAAAAATAAATTGAAACAGCGTTAAAGACGTTAGATCATATAATGTTGACCGCACGTCGGCAAAGTCTATCTTGTTCCAAAGTAGCTTTAGCGAAAACGTCGACATCCCCACGCAAAGACCAATTCGCGACTGATTTTTCTAAACTTATCAAAAACAGCCAAGCCTCTGTCGATCAGCTGTTGGACAACGCTCTTAACAGTAAAAAGTGCGTCTAGTTACTCATGTATTTACAAATAAGCGTGTTTATAATCTTCTATCACTGGCCCAATATCTGAATTAATCCAACAAATAAAACAATTTCTAACACGGCCAATCCTGACTATAGCTTTGCTCTCAAAGCCAGTCTCCAGAACTATTGTCCTCAATGATAAACTTGGTCTCAGTAACTCATTCAAACTTCCGTTCGACAATTCATAATTTGCCGAAATTCAAAACTGTTACTCCTTCAACTCAAAACAGTCAAATAATTGCAAAAAGCAAACCACCTTTCAGCTAACCTACATATATTAGCATGTTAGCCTATAACCTTTCAGCCCAACAAAATAAACAAATATTCGCAAGGGGCTATCCTTTCAGCTCATGAACAAAAACAAATAAGTAAGGACTAATCATTCTAACAATATAAACAAATATTATCAAATTGGTAACTTTTCATCTCAACACGATAAACAAATATTAGCAAAGGGCTAACCTTTCAGCTCACAACCATTCAGATATTAGCAAAGGGTTAACCTTTCAGCTCAACAAAATGAATTACCTACCACGCCAAGGGCTGACACAAATATGTATTCGTAAAAAGCTAACCTTTCACCTCAACAAAATTTTAGAAAAAGGCTTACGTTTCAGCCTAACAAAATGAATTAACATTTGAGTAAAGAGCTGACCCTCAGCTCGACAAGATAAACAAATATTCGCAAAGGACTAACCTTTCAACTCAACAGGATAAAAATATTAGCAAAGGGCTATCCTTTCAGCTCAAACCCAATCAAATATGTTAATATTACTCGTAGATAAACAACGTAGGTAGATAAACAAGTTGTTTCAGTACGAGATGAACTCCCACGATCTATTGATAGATTAAGAAAAGTCTATAATTTTTAGAAAGTAAGTCATAATATGAAAAGTTGAATCAGGAAATTTATTTCTTTATGCCTTTATATCATCGAAATATTAGGTCTTTATTGTTTTCATTAATTTGACATTTATTAATTTGCTAGTATCAGCTAGTAACTTCAACCAAAATATGAAAGACTTCTATTGCCTATAACCCTATATACCAGTGTTGCCACCCTTCACAACGATCTATCTCCCATTTTCCTTCATAGAAATACATAGTTCGAAAATAACGAAAGAAGTGCTGGTTTCATCTCAATATACTTTCATATTTACATAACCTATACGATCGATGGGACATCGGTGCGCGTAGTGCTGAAAATTTCATTTCAGCGGCGAAGCAGCACACCGAATTTCACCCTTAAATTGAAAATGGTGATGCAGAACCTCCAGGGGGCGCTGCGCCTGTATAGCACATCGATCATCAAATTCTTTCCTTTAACATAGACATTCGCTCCTTTTTTGTCGAACGAGAAGTCGTAAAAATCTTTTAGGATGGTGAAAAGGTGGTAGAAAAAGGTTGAAAGGAAGGGTAATAAATACAATGAATTCGTCGGTCTTTAGTGAATTGTGATCTACGTAACCTACAGTCATTTGTTTGATGTTTCATTTCGTTTTTGTTGGAGTTTTTGGGATCAGATTGATTGAAGGATTGGTTTTAGTTGAATTAATTGCGCTTTTACACATATACACTGCCGCTCATGGATGTTCGGACACATAGTAAACACATAGGAAATAATGATAAAAGCACTGATAACGTAGCAAAAGGCACCTCTATTTCTACCAAATAGCGAACACATTCTTAACGTTGATTTCCAGTAACATACTGGAATACACACACTACATTAAATGTGCTAATTTAAAATAATTTTTATATTTAATTATTATGCAACATGGGAATTTTCTAGTTTCCATTAAAAAGGATTAAATACGAAATAACAAATAGAGTCATAAATACTGCATCTCAGACACATGTTGCGACCCCATTTTTACCAGATTTTTGCATCAAATGCTCAAATTCGTATTCAAACGAGTCTGTGCCTGCAATCTGTAGTTTGCACAAGATAACTCTGTCACGCGGAAGACATCATTCGACGCGGAAAGCCAACAAGCAAGGAACAGCGTTCTGTAATTATCGCTTTTCATCAGGAACGATTGTCAGTTCGTGAAAATGCAAGAAACGATAAGTGAGTCAACGATAAGTGACACTCTTCACGAATTTGAAGAAACATAGACTTTGGATGACGTGTTCGGCCGGGACTATCACTAATAATTTCCCAAGCGGATGAAGAACTATTAAAATTAATTTTTAAGCAAAACAGAAAATTGACTGCACCTAAAATGCACCCTGAAGTCAACCGCGATCGTGAAAGACCAATTTTCGTAAGCACAGGGAAACGATGTCTCCAAGCGGAAAATCTGCATGGAAAATATCCATTGCTTCGTCGGGGAAATCGTCAGAAACGACATCAGTGGGCACGAACACATCGAAGTTGGACAAATGAAGACTGGAAACAGTAGTGTCTGACGTTTTTCCCGACCAAGCAATGGTTAGCGTACGGCAACGCGTCAATGCAGATTTTCCGCTTGGAGACGTCGTTTCCCTGTGTTTACGAAAATTGGTCTTTCACGATCGCGGTTGACTTCAGAGATGATTTTAGGTGCGGTCAATTTTCTGTTTTGCTTAAAAATTAATTTTAATCGTTCTTCATCCGCTTGGGAAATTATTCGTGATAGTCCCGGCCGAACACCAAATTCCATGTGCCTTCATATTGGTGAAGAGTGTCACTTATAGTTGACTCACTTACCGTTGACTTATTTCTTGCATTTTCACGAACTGACAATTGTTCCTGATGAAAAGCGATAATTACAGAACGCTGTTCCTTGCTTGTTGGCTTTCCGCGTCGCATGCTGTCTTCCGCGTGACAGAGTTATCTTGTGCAAACTACAGATTGCAGGCCCAGACTCGTTTGAATACGATTTCGAGCATTTGATGCAAAAATCTGGTAAAAATGGGGTCGCAACATGTGTCTGAGATGCAGTATTTATGACTCTATTTGTTATTTCGTATTTAATCCTTTTTAATGGAAACTAGAAAATTCCCAACAACCTATTACAAAACAGCATAAATGTTGCATAATAATTTAATATAAAAATTATTTTAAATTAGCACATTTAATAATGTCGTATGTTACTGGAAATCAACGTTAAGAATGTGTTCGCTATTTGGTAGAAATAGAGGTGCCTATTGCTACGTTATCAGTGTTTTTTCATTATTTCCTATATGTGTCCGAACTTCCATGAGCGGCAGTGTACATAAAACATGTATTTCCGTCTATAACTTGGAACAGCGACTACTATGGTTGCCAGATTTTTTTGATTTCTTTGTGTATTTCTTGCAGTTTAAGTTTTTTAAGTTTGTTTGGTCAAAAGACCGTTTATTTGTGTCAAACAACTTATGTTTTCAGTTAAAATTTACAATTTGTATATTATAACGAACGAGATTTATTTAGTTCAAATAATTATGATTGTGTTGAGTGACATAATTATAATTTTTTAAACTAACGAAATTGTTGGTTGAGGTAAAATTCGATGTCTTAAGGTTGCGATAAATGGTTCTTTGAGTAAAGAAATTATTAGTTTGTTGAAGGAATTAATTTTGGAGGAAATAAATCTCTTATCCCTACTATATACTAAAAGTCTAACACAGTCCGCGCAAGAAGTTTACGAAAATCGGTGAATCGGGGGAAGGGTCTGCCTCTCGGAGAAGCGAAAATCGGCGCCGCAGGCGCCGATTTTCCGCCTAAAATTGGATTGTACAGCGCTTAGGCTTTCGATTTCGTCCAATTTCCGGCCAGTTCTCGTTATTTATTAACTCGATTAGGCTAAATTTATGGAGTATCGTTTGGGACTGTCCTCGCCAGCGTGTCGTCATGCCAATCGATCGGAGTTGCTAGGCAACGGCCGCGCGCTTCGCGACGCGGTCACCAGACGGCGACACATCATGTCGCTCTTGAGATTACGCTACGAAGCAATAGATGGCGCGCCCGTAACCGCACCGAACGTACGAGCATAATCACGTCGCACGTGTAAGAGCATCCGGGCTTTTTGTCTCTCTCTTAACGCTTCGGCGATCTACCTAGGTCGACTAGCAGGCCTATTAGGCCTGCACATTCTCCTAGTTCTATACTAAATGAATTGAATTAAACTTGGACATCGTTGGTGTAAAGAAACGTCTTTTTAAATCAAAACAAAAATATTACTTTAAAGGAAAGTAATTTTTGGTTGTATTCAAATATGTGACCCCGTACGAGAAAATCGCCCTAACTACCATATCTTTTGATAATATTGACTCCTATCTTTTAAGGCCCATAACACTAAAACTACTGAGCAGAAAAAAATGAAATAAAGTGTGCCATACTCCTGAATCATTTCTACATAATATACAGGCTGTTCCTAAATATCATGTAAATACGAAAAGGGCAATTCATTAGCTTATTTAATGACTAAAAGTTCATATAAACATAGGTCCGCAAACGCTTCGTTGCCGATCTACAGGGTGTTGAAATTTCAAGATTTTTTTAGTTTTTTCTTTATAGCTCTTGTATCCTAGTTTTAATTTTTAACAGTTGGTGGCGAACAAAATGTCAAAATAAATACAAACAAACGGTTATCTAAATCAAGCCAAGGCATACTACACCGATTATTTAAAACATTTTAATTTCATCTAGCGAAACACAGAAAAGCTTTTATTTTTTTCTAGGTAACGGTGGTAAATACGAAAAAACTACAAAAGATTAAAATGCTTTAGAACAAAACAAAAAATGCATTTTGTATTTTAGAATCCACCAGCGGCGCACCGAAAAAAAGTTCATGGGGAGAAAAGGGGGCATGACCCCTAAAAAAATATCTCCCTGTAGATTCTTAAAACCATTTGGTATGCCAAATGATGTAAGTCCTACAGCGTAACCCATATTCCAAATTAGTGCTAAATATCTCAAAAACTACAAGAGCTATAAAGAAAAAACAAAAAAAATCTTGAAATTTCAACACCCTGTAGATCGGCAACGAAGCGTTTGCGGACCTATGTTTATATGAATTTTTAGCCATTAAATAAGCCAAAGATATACCCATTTTCGTATTTACATGATACCTTAACGGCAAAATATGTTCGGTACCTTAACGACAAAATATGCATTTGAACGACAAAATATGCATTTGAACGACAAAATATGCATTTGAACGACAAAATATGTGTTTTAACGACCGAAAATATAAACAAACGACAGAATATATGTTTCAACGACAAAAAATGTAAATAAACGACAATATTTGTATTTAAAAGATAAAATCAGCTAACTATGTGATTTAACCTAAAATATCTTGCTCAAATACCATAAGTGACAGCAGTATGTCAAACAGGCGCCGCTAGGCCAGCCGTACAAAATTTCTTCCATACTCCTACTACAGTGTGCTACCGTTAAAACTGTGGTTATATGTAATTTGTTTTTAAGTTTGCAGAAATACGTTATGGGAATAATTGAAAATTATTCAGTGTATAATTGTTGTTCAGTCAGTCTTCAGGCAAGTTATAATTATAAATTATATATGATTTGAGTTAGAAAATAATATGGACAACAACATACAACTAGAAATCGAACAGTTGTAGGCAATTGCTTGTTTGATGATATGATATTTTTAACTAAAATATTTGTTACTTGCAAAAGTTCAACTTTTAGTACTTTTTTACAGTTCAAGTTCGACCGTATAATAACAACAGGGTCTCTACCCTGTAACATCTCTTATATTCAGTTTATTATGTCAATTAGTGTAATGCTTATTTTTCGCATTGTTATTTTTTTATGCAGGACGCTCTCAATTAGTTCATTTATATCAATACTTAATTGCTGTGAAATTTGAGATCTATCAATACAGTACATTAACCCATACCTCAAGAGGCACAAAATCGAGTATATGTTTAATTTAATCATACTAAGAAGGAAATATTTTTGGTTTGTTTACTACAATAAATTTACGTACCACAGTTATTAACTTACCTAAGAAAATTAATCAATGAACTATTGAGTCAGAGCGATTTACATATTTACAACTAGATACTTAATTTGTCCAAAATACAATAATCTAAGCTAAGTGCCATCAATAAACACAATCGAACAGTCTATGGAGAAAATCCTACCAAAACTAGTTTTCACTTGCTCGATTTTGTTCATTGTTGGCCAGGATAGTTACTTAGCTTCGACCATTGTATTTATGACAAATTAAATACTTGTAAATATGTGAAATGCTTTGATATCGAGATGCTTTGTCGCCTAACTATGAACAATTTTACTCACAACAAACAACTTCATTTAAGGACCGCAGAATATCAATGCAATTAAACACAAAGGTTCTTGAAGTGGGTACTAAATATTACACATGTTCTACTAAATCAAAAGTTAAAAACATTCAAATACACAATAATTCAAGACAATAATTCAAATAATAATTGTTTATTATTTTAAAAACGTCAAAACATTCCAAACACACGTGAGGGAAGCCGATCTGCGCTAAATATTGTTCATGTTTATTTCGGTCTTCAAAATTAACAATTAGTCGGAATGCTATGAAATTCAAGGGATATGTATCGCAGTAAATAAGGATTATTTGCATGCTAACTGCGTTGTCCTGCTAACATTCGTTACTGAGATATCCGCTTCCATTAAAATCTTGTTTACAACCTTTATTACATAAAAATTGCAGAAAACTAAAACGCCATACAATAGAAGAGGCTCTAAATGCAACCTGAACAAAAACTGAAATATTTTGTGGTACGCGGTTTAGAAAAAAAAAATCGCAATGGCGAGCGATAATTTAGAAATGCAATAATCGAGTAAATTTCTGTTCAGTAGTTTTAGAGTTATGAGCCTTCAAACACAGCAGTCAATACTATCGAAACGAGATATGGCAGTTAGGGCGATTCTCTCGTACGGAGTCACATGGGGCATTTGGCAAGAACACAAATGGTCGACAAGCAGGTCTGCAATGCAACAAAACAAAAAGAATCGATACAGGTTAGGAAGCCGGTAGTCTTTTGTCCCAAATAGTTTGATCAATATTACTGTCAAAATAAATACGTATAAAAATTCTATTCTGCTAATACTCTGCAAACCTTTTACTAATTTCGTCGGTTACTATTAGTTACATCTCAAGATCCCTCTGGAAATCGCTGATTCTAATAATAAACTAATAATAAACGAGATATTTTTTCTGAAATATTCACATCTGTTAACCGTTTCAGATTACGAAGAATAATTAAATTCTGTCGATTTTCGTTTGTAGCTAAAAGGTTTCACCACTATCGACTGAAGGGGGTGGGGGGGGGCTCGAACGGTTCGTCTCGTTTCATAAGAGGCGACCTGTATTATCAACCGAGAACCCAGAAAAGCGTTCTAAAACCAATTACGGCCAGGCAGCTGTTGGGGATGTTACCAGGGAAAGTTTCAAAGTTCCAATTTTCTCTTCAGGCTTGGAAGTGTCGCTTCTACAGTACCTAATAAGTTCTGCTTTGCTCCAATTTGCGGGGGTTTTAAATTGTAAGCGATGCTTGTCAAAAATTGCCTGGAAGTAAGAAATTTCTAGTGACTGAATTTCCACCCGCGTTACAAATTTGTAATATCCAGGATTAATTAGGTAATTTATTTATTATTTTTTGGGGTTTTGGCATATTCGGAATGCTGGAATCTTATAAAATATTTAATTTCTTTTAATTGAAGTTTAAACTGCACAGATAGAAAATTTTGTTTAATATAAATAAATATGCATTGACTCAAAGACATCTGGTGTTTCAATAGAATCAAAGAAATATTATTATTTTATTCAGACCTACATATAGTCAAGGTTAGGGTAGCAAAGTATACGCTGATTCGGAATCGGAACTTGAACCGGCATGCACTGTGCTCTATACTGCCGATCACACGGCCCTTTTAGTAATTTAGCCAGACGGATGACATCAACTGAGCGGTAGGCTCTCACCAGTCTACTATTTATACTCAAGATACTCAAGAGTGTTTACAGCGCCCTCTAACAATACAGTTGGATGAGGTATTCACACTAAAACTATATTAACTTGAATCAAAATATGATTTCTTTGGCGGAAGTAAACCTATTTTTAAGCCTAAGCAAAAATATTTCTTTAAAGTAAATAAATCTCTTCTTGTATACTAATATATTTGTTTGAATCAAACTTAGATTTCCTTGGTGTAAAGAATCGTTGTTTTAAATGAAAACAAAAATATTATTTTAAAGGAAAGTAATTTTTGTTTTTATCCAAATATATTTATTTGACTTAAAAACAAATACAAAATAAATTAATCTCTACAAGCAAATAAACTAATGTATTCAATGAAGTAAATATTGTTGACGTCAAAGAAATATGTTTTAATCCAAAAGAATAAGTTCAAAAGAATATATTTTTTTTAAAAACAAGCAATAATTTCAAAGTAAATAAAATAAAACGCTCGTTCAGTCTATGGGGTTTTTGGTCCTTTATTTAAGACATTGCCGACGTTTCGCTGCGTATCTTCAGCTTCAGCAGGGCCTAAAATATACAATGGTTTGACTTAGTTGCTATAATGAATCGGCTATAATATCACAATATATTCTGTTATATACAAAAAAAGAGGGGTTTGCATACTTGTGATTATAAAGAACTCTCGTCAAGGAAACATGGAACTACGATAAGGTACATCAAATGAAAACACTGTTCCTTGACGAGAGTCCTTGTATGTTTTAGGTTCTGATGAAGCTAAAGATACGCAGCGAAACGTCGGCAATGTCTTAAATAAAGGACCAAAAAACCCATAGACTGAACGAGCGTTTTATTTTATTTACTTTGAACAAACACGCAGTCGATAGTAGCTTTCCTTTCAAGAAATAATTTTATATACAGAGATTAATTTTTATTCAATTCAATAGGATTATCGTCTCTAACGAATAATATCTATACTCATTTCAAGAAAATTTGTTCTGAGATAATCAAGCATATGATATTTGGACTTTCATTAACAGGATTAACATTGTAACCTATGCTTTGTCAAACTCATGCAGTGTGAACTTAACCTGTAACTTTGTTATTCCCTTTTTAGCTATGATTTCGTTGCGTGCAGTGGCGGACTGGCCAGGTGGTGCCAGGTTGCCCGATGGCAAGTGCCCCCCCCCCCCTTAAGTGGGCCCCCCTTAAGACAATATGTGGAAAATATTAATAATATATATATTTATACTGAAACTTGCACGGGACCGCCTTAAGAATTTATTTTTATCTTTGGCAATAAATAAGAACCCAATTAGAAAATTGCATGGTGAGTTTTAAGAAACCCACTTTGGGAAACAATAGAAATTCTCCAAAAGGCCCTTGTTAAGAGAACTTGTTAAAATGTATTCCTATTTAAACTTGAAACTTTTTACTGGACGTTTATCTTTCTTAAAAAGCAAGCTTTTTTTAAAATTTGGTTGACCGGGTTCTGGCAAAAATATTATTCATCCGAAATTGAAATACCATTACGTCACAAAGTACAGAATTGTTATGGCATGACGTGGTAGTAATTACCAAGATAAATTAAAAATAAAAAAGTCAATGCTATGATGTACAAAATTAAAACTTAAATCGGATAATTGATATACAGGAAAACATTGTGGAATATTTGCTGAACATATGAAAGGGACCAAAATAAATCAAATAAATAAAATTTTACTTGGGTACAAAAATGAATCATACAGCATGTTCTTTTATACATGCAATAAAAATAAAACTAAATTTATCTATAGAATAAAATAGGTAAATAGGTAAAAAAAAATACAAACAAAGTTGCGCATTTTTGTGTTGATGAATGATATAAAAAGTAATATACCTTTTTCACTTTCGAAGATATAGAAGATATAAAAGTTATAGATAATTATTCGCCCTACAGCCAGAAAATATTTTCATGTTTCCAGGCTGTCCCACAACAACGTACCAACAAACTTATATACAAAAATATTTCATAAATTAATATAACATATCTAGTTGCCACGACGAAATTCAGCAATCGCACAAATGTAATGATTCTTCTGCAGCAACATTTAGTCATTGCAAAATGCTACTATGAGTTACACAAACGAGCAATTTATGATCCTCCAAGAATTAGTTTTATTAGTACCAGTCGAAACTTATTTAAAATTTTTATTTATTTACGTAATGTTCTAAACTATATAAAGAATTTTAAGGGATCCTTGGGATAGTAGTAGTGGTCTGACGCCTTAGCCAACTAAATCGCCAGTTTAATTTATTTATTTCGTGACATGTTAAGGAATAAGTTTATGGGGATGTTCACTTACTACTGATAACAAAAACAAGGAGTGCTTTGGTAGCAATGTGGTGTTCTTCAGAAATTCTAACATTTCTGTACTCTCATAAGAATAAATAATTAAATAAATGGATAATTGTAAACTGAATAAATAATTATTATTTCAGTACGATTGTCAAGAGTGCACATATCAACCCTGTCAGGTCAATGCGTTTCAGCCTTGCTTCACATTCTCGGTGGAAATATTACATTTTCCATGGTTTCCACAAAAATATTTTGACGCCTCCTTATTACTATTCTTCATGTTCGCTATAGTAGTTGTAATATTCCCATAAATTTTTTCCTCAATGTGTCTACAGAGTAACAAATCAAACTCGATTAAATCAGGCGATCTAGTTTTTCAAAGCGTTGGACCACCATGAACAATTTAATGTCATTGATAAATATTACTTAAACAATTTTAGATTCATATATAAATTACTAATTCTTTGAAGAAAATAAATATCACAAATTATACGTTTGTATAAATCAAAATTGCAGAAACTAAAAGCTGCTACATTAAAAGAAGAATTTTTCTAATTGAGAGATTGTTGAATTTCGTCGAAAAATCTGGATATTTAATATTAATTTATGAATATTGTGCATAAGTTACAAATGTCGCATTAGATGCTTAATAACTTTTTAGCTGTTGACGATAGACCACCGAGATAGACATTTTAGGAAAGCTTATTTATCGATCTTATATATTGTATTTATTCGTTCTATTTCTTATTTTTAACATTCTATTTCATAATATTTTTGTTTTTCTTTGTAACTCTTTCATTTTTCATTTTTTTCCCGCAATATTTCTTCCGTATAGTAAATGAGATACTGAGTAAAACGTTTCATATGAACTTATTATTTTTTCAATTTATGACAAAGTTACAACAGTTTGAGTTATTAACAAAACCGTTTTTTAACCGGCGCCAATTTCTGAAGCAATTGAGAAAACCAATAAGTCCATATGATACTTTTTACTCAAAATGATATTTGTTTTATAGAAAAAAAAATAATAAAAAGCTTCATATAAATTTTTTTGTTCATTTACTATCGATTCATGTTGATTTTGTTTTAAATATTTTTATTTAAATTTATTTACTTTCTATGGTTGTAATGTGTAGTGGGTGTGTTCAAACGGCTGAATTTTTTAAGGAATTGAGAAAACAAATAAGTCCTTAGAAAAAAATTATTCAGAATGGCATTTGCTTTCTAAAAATAATTTTCGGGGAAAAAAGTGGGACACCTGGCAGCATAAACAAAAAAATGGTGGGCCCTTAGCTTCCTGGCAACCAATATTTTTGGACCCAGTCCGCCACTGGTTGCGTGTAGCCCATCAATAAAGTAATGCTGAGATTTACAATTCTCCCAACATTCGCAAGTATCGATTCGCAATGATATTTTCTTTGTTTTGCTCTACTGATGTATTCCGATAAATTTCCCATTCCAATTTTATCTTGTACAAAAGAGAATCGTCCAATCGCAACTATATGTATGAATTTATGTGTCTTGTTGTCTATTGTCTATACTGTAGAATATCTGACACTACTTACTATAATAATCCAGAAAATCCGCATTTTCCAGCATCTCAGCTAATTTATCCATCAACATTCAACTAAATCATCGCCAATACAAACAAACGATACATTATGTCAATAATAATCCATAATACCTTTGCGACCGGTTTTTCTGCGATCTGTTTTACCGATACACCAGTTATTACGAACAAACCTAACCAAACTCCAACATACAAAATCACGTAAATGCGACTTACCGTTTGCCGGCGTGCCTCAAAATCACATCGTAGTCGTTCACGGTCCTTTCGTCCACATGATAAGGGAACTCGCGCAAAAAACAAAGTCCGAAATTCGCGAAGATATGTGATAAACGGGCCTGAACGGCGATCCCGCGCCAACCATATTGAATACTACTGACAGCTCGCATACAAGCAATGTGCAAAGCTGGTTGCATAGAGTACCTACATACATTGTAACTGATTCGATTGCTACGTTGGGGTGGGATGTATTGTATTAAAAATGAGATTTTTATTGAGTTATATTTATTATTGTTGCGAGAAAATGAGTACTATGCAGAGGCGCGTTATCCCATGGACAAAATGGGCATTTGCCCCAAAAGGAGTATTTTGGAAACTAATTTCCGTAATAGACTACCACACCATGCCTGTCTTTATTAACGTTGCAAGCAGATTTAGGCATCTCTGAGCGAAGCCCCAATTAATCTTTAACAAATTTATTAGCGTCTGAAGAATAGTGAATTTTATATTTCCGCTCCTGCCGGTTGGGGACCAAAATCAATCTTTTATAAACTATAAATTAATTAGGTAATTTATAAATTACCGTAGTAAGAATATGTAATTGAACTTTAGAGAAGTCTGGCCTCTGGGCCCCAAAGAGAGTGGAGGCAGGTTTAGCAGTTAAACTAACGCAGAGTATGGAGACTTTGTGTCCAGTACGGATCCTGATCTGACAATTATGGATTTTTATTTTTGGGAACGATTGAAACGAATTGTTTACAGTGAACCATTACAAGACGATGCAGAACTATTAAAGCTAAGAATAATGAATGTGAGAATCTCTACCACTGCACTGGCGGAAATTCCAAATTCTTCTAAGGGGTAATGCGACTCTAGCGCGAGAAAAAATAGCCGATTTTGTAGGTCTATGTTTTACAATATAGTAAATTAATTACAAAATCTCTTTAAAGCCCCTTATTGTTCATATTTTGAGGAATATTCACAATAAAAAAAAACAAAAATAAATAAATAATAGAAGCGTTAGAGGACATCAAAGGAAACCTCTTCCGGCGGACAGGGTTGCACGGCCGGAAAGCATTTGCACGCAGTCTTTCACTTAGCCATAAAAACAAAAAAAGAATCGATTCTATATAAGATTATCTCGGGAAGTACGAAATTAGAAAATTCAGCTTTAAAACAAAATGGCGCACGTTTGAACACAAAATATCACTTTTAGGTACAAATTTAGGTTAAAAATTGTTTATAACAAAAAAAGTTTCGAACTTATCGTAAAATCCGTACGTACTTCTCTAGATAATATTGTTCTGAAGCTGCATATAAAATTTCAAGTGAATTGACGAAGATCAGTTGAAATTATCGTTCCGGCCAGCTTGAAAAATGCGATTTTGAGAAAACACCGTTTAAAACATTGTGTAACTTTGATGTATAGAATTGTTATATTTTACTATAGTCGGCGAAGCCTGGACCATATAATTATCTTTTCAAATTACATTTTCCTCCTTTTGTTTCTTTCTGTTTGATTTTGACGACAGACGGGCCTGTTTTGCAGCATCAGTCAGGGATGGCTCTGAAAACATGATGCGCCGTGCGTCAGCCTGCGCGCAGATATTATTGCAGTTTGGCTAGATGCTCATACATAATACCTTCATAATCTTCATAAGGCTGGATAATTCATCATTGACAACACATATAGCTATACTTGCTGCAATATCCACAATTATTTTGCCACTTGAAAGAGAAAATGAAAATGAAATCATTCTGACAATTTCATCGGTCAGAATTTATGATACAGTGTCGCCCAGATTTATTTTCTTCATGTTATCAATTGAATCATGATTATGACGAGTTCATCATAAATTGAAAGCTCATTTATAGGCTTCTGGGTTAACTTCCCTTTCTCTTCGAGGCCCTAACTGTTTTTTGTCAAATGGCGGGGACGAGTGCCATTAGTTTTTCCACGTGATCTATGCATTCCTTTTCTTATTTTCTTTTCTTATTCCAAAATTTGCAAGCTTTGCAGTAAGTATTTAGATTTTATGAGAATATCAACAACATTTCTCCAGCTGATAAGCGCCACCAATCATACAGAGAAGAAAAGCTATGTTTTCACGATGTTCCATCGTCCGAGACCGTTACGCCATTATTTTTTTACTATTTTCAATTGACTTTTAGCCCTCCCTTCTTCTGCTGCTTTCTGCATACTTTGTTGACAATGCTTCTGTTTCCACAAAAATGGTGCGAACAACTTTATCGTAAAATGAGTGAAAAATCTGACGAGGAATGTCCTTGAATGTGCAAAACTTTTCAGTTACATCTACACCTATTCTTATGCGCATGACAAGGATAATTCCGCTATCATATCATTTTTCAACAAATCGGCAACTTGGAATGAAAGTTTGTTCAAAATTCTCACAAGAAACCACGATTTGAAATCCGGTTGCCGCTTTCGGCCAATTTCGCATTTGATTTGCACGTTTTACACACTACAACTAGTGAAATAGCAGAAAACACAACAACAAAGTTCAAAAGATGATAATTAAACGTCATCCACTCTAACGTTGTAATAATCTTCAACCGACATGACTTTTTTACCGGTGTGGACTGTGGATACGTTATCAGGCAGAGGCGACTCTAGTTCCAAACGATTCAATGCTTGCCATGTTAGTTCTATTTGAAAATCTGCTGCTTCCTTTCGATCACGATATACTCCAAGAATGTCACTAATTATTTCTGCTATTTTTTGCCAACTAATCATGAACAAGACACGTTACATCAGACAGCTGTAACATTGTGCGGCTAGCGTCAGTTCAACGAACGTACCGAGGATATTTCCACAAAATATTTGTGTTTTATAATATTTTATGTTATATTTCACACCACGCATGTAATTCCTCCAAATAAGATAAGAGCGTATAGGTCTCTAGGCTGTAACCTCTCACGGTAAACTTTTTGCATGCACGCTCGGCTAGACGCTTGGCCGTATGTTCATCAAAAAGAAAATAAAAAAAAAATTTTCCTATATGATACGTATTGTACCTTATTTCTAAGATCTCAAGACATCATTTAAGCAAAAAATTTTTTTTTTGATTTTTAAAAAAATCTAGAGTGGCATTACCCCTTAAAGAATGTAGAATATACTTAACATAACGGGTCAAGTCACCCTCTAACAGCGATGGTATGAATTTTTGAATATAATACACGTCGGAAATGCACTAAGATGGAAAAAATCAAAGTTGAGACTTACCAACTTCTTGAGTGCGTTGTTTATTACAAAATACCGCCAGGCCATCCTATTCACTCCATGCATTTCTAACCTGGAATTATTAAACATACTTATTACTACATGTTATCTTTCATTTTTAGATAAAAAAAAGTCTGACGTGGCCAGGCACATGACTTTATCATACAATATATAAAATTAAATGCTGGTTGCATAGAGTACACTGTAAATAGACGCATGATATCACCAGTCACTATTTATACTCTAGATAAGGCCGAACTGCGAGGAGAGTGTTTACACCACCATCTAACAATACATTGGATGAGGCATTCACACTAAAAATACATTTATTTGAACCAAATTTATGGTATCCTTGGCGGAAGAAAACCTATTTTTAATCTTCTTGTATACAAATATGTTTGTGTCTCACTATTTTCCCCGCAAAACTTTTTTTCAGATAGTAAATGTCACACTGAGCAAAAAATTTCATATGGAATTATTTGTTTTCTTTATTCCTTAAAAACTTACAGATGTTCTTTAGTAATTTAAAAATCAATATGTCGACATGAAACTTTTTAGTCAGAATAACGTTTCCTTGTAGAGCAACAAATGTCTAAAAAGTTTTATATGTATTTTGTAAATACATTTAATATTTAATTCAACTTTTTTGCTAATAATTGTGTACCATAACTTGATAGGGAAATTACTCATCGATTAGAAGACGCAAAATTATATTCATAATAATTTTACTCGATCAAAACCTGATTTTTGTTCAAGTTGAGCCTTCAAACACAGGAGTTAATAGTATTATGGAACGCCGGGCAGTGCTGTACTCTAGCCACGTGTTTCTCGCAAACTTGTTTTTAGCAGCAACACCGTAGAAGCATTACCTATCAATTCTTTGTTAGGATAATATTAATAATTACCATTCTTTTATTTTTTCAGGACTCCTATCATGGGATATCACGGACTGCCTCATAGACATAGAAAAGGAATTAGCCATAATCACAGAACAAGCTCTAGAAGGGGAGGAGGCCAGATACGGTATGCTTTTTTTTGTTTTCTTTTTCTTTTCAAAAGTTTGACGCGAAAAAATCAAAACCTAAACTAAAATCTCCTACCTTACAATTTAAATTACAAAATTCAATCAACAAAAATACCCCTGTACACCACAACCTCCTTCAACTTACGTCAGTACTCATTAATGCACCCCTCCACTTAATCATAACCTCAAATGTCTAATTTCTCCAGCGAAGCAGAACGGCCAATTTCTGTATTTCATATCTAGCTGTCACAGACAGAGGTCTCTTGCGTCGTTGTAAGCGTTTTCCAATATCAACCCGGCCGTGGAGCCGTTATCTAAATGAGACCGGATGTAATATCGCCTTTCAAGGTTATGTCGGGGTTCATAAGCCCAACATGACCACCCCCCCCCCCACCCCCCGTCGGGACGCCACTGGAAGACATCTCCCTCGATATAATATCCCATCTCACACCATCACAAAACAAATTGCTCCCGTAAAACGGCCTACTGTGTCGCGATAAAAGATCTTTTGTGTCGGTTAGAATACGGTTTCAGTTAAGGGTTAAAACAACCCTTCTAAGGTGACAATGAAATTTGATAAGGGTCGTTATAGGTAGGTAATTATTTGTTTTAAATTGTCAACGGTTTGTACAACGAAAGAAAGTGGTGAGACAAGATCTGGTGACCTTTAGGGCTACCAGAGTTTCTTGTTCATCAAGCGATAAAGCAATGCTTGTTGAAGATCCAGTCAAAATTTCAAGTTGATCGGTCCAATAGTTATTGAAATATCATGCAAACCAGTCGTGAAAGAACTCTATCGAAAAAAAAATGCGTTTAAAGTTTCAAAACAAAATGGATTTTTCTGTTACAGGAGAACGCTTGATCCAGTACGCATCCGAAAACTTGGTCACCGAAATCCTAATTCATCCAGCTGTTAGCACCTTAGCTCAATGCATAAGAAACCTCTTGAGCAGTTTCACCAGGCATAGGCACATCATCCATGCTGGATACACCTATGCAGCAAATGGTTCATGGATCTTACAAGTAAGCAAAACTCTTCAAACCATAGAACATGTTTCAAAGTATCGAATTTTCAGGATGGAACCTTCTCTTCTGTAGACTTCTCAGAGGCCTTTCAAGAGATCGAGGTGCAACGCGTCATCAGGGCTTATGAAAACAGCATAAGCCTGGATATCCACTGCTCCACTGAAGGTGATTGGTCGCGTCTACCCAAAGAACCTTTTGCTAAATACTGCAAAGTACGCTTAAACCCAGTTGATGTCCTCAATCCAGGAAGTCCATCTCTCACTAACTTCCTAAACTATATCTCACCTTATCTAGTACCTGCTGAACTAGAAACTATCCTAGAATGTTCAGATGTCGTTGGAAACATACGATTTTCCCACCCAACCCTGTACATCTTCCCTGGTGGTCAAGGGGATGCAGCTTTATTTGGTATCAACGGTTTCAACATGCTCTTAGATGGTGGTTTTTCAAGAAAAGCGTGCTTCTGGGACTTTGTTAGACACCTGGATAGGCTTGATGCTGTGCTGATGACTAGATTAAACAATGGTAACGTCAATGGTTTGAGCGCTGTTGTCAAGAGGAAGATGCAAAGCGCGTTATATCCACAAATCGGACATTTCTTCTGCAACTTCCAAGAAAGGAAGAGCTTACTAAGCCCGGATGGCGATAAGGATAAAGATCCTCTGCTGATTAACCTGCTGGACGAAGGTCAAAACATGATGGCCAACCTCAAAAAGCTCAACCTCACACCGCAAAGCTGCTACAGGGATACAGAACCCATCAATCTATACCACAAGGTTGGTCATGGTACCCTGGACATGTACGTCCTAAGCCCAGCTAAAGACTCCAAAGAGGTTCGTGAGTTTCTCTACAAGTGGAACAACAACGATTCTAAGCTGTTCACGTCAAGCCAGAAAGCAAAAGATTTCCAATTCCCTCTTCAGAACCTGACCTCCATCTGCTGTCTCTTGGTCTGGCAACCAGCCAATCCAAACGACAACATCACCAGAATACTCTATCCAGGCAGCACCCCACAACATAAGGTCTTCGAAGGTTTGGACAGGCTTAAAAACCTGGAATACATCAAACACCCGGTTTGTTCCGAGAATAAGCTGACCTCCTCCATCATAGGCATGAAGTCCAAAGTCAAAGATAACTCCTTGGAGAAGATAATCGCTGATCAGAAGAAAAAACCACCGAAACCAGTGGAGAAGAAAATCGAAAATAAAGATGTGGAGATCACCACCAATGGTGTAGAAAACGGGGAGAAAACCGTGAAGAAATCGGACTCCACCGACAGCGAGAAAAGCCTGAAAGACAAGAAGAAACCAATCAAGAAAGAGGAGAAGCCCAAACCGAAACCAAAGGTTGAGGTTGCTAAACCAGAAAAGAAGAAACCCATCCAAGACAAGAAACCATCACCAACCACGCCGAAGAAGACCATAACAGAACCAAAACTGAACGGGGATGCCCCCAAACCAAAACCTAAGCTATCCCCAAGCGCGACCCCAGCTAAAAGTGCTAAAGAAGCCACCAATCGAAAGGTGATCGAATCCAAGAAGCAAGCATCCAAAAAAGAACCACCAAAACAAACAGAGAAGCCCAAAGAGAAGACAGAACGTAAGCCAATCTCCAGAAGGACTAAACCTCCATCCCCAGCTGGAAAGGCTACAGGAAGCCCTATCAAGAAACTGAACGGCGTCCAGAAACCAGATTCCATCATTAAGAAGGCCAAGTTGGACAAAGAAGGCACCACGGACTCAAGCACCGTCTCCACACCATCCGCTGATCAGAAAGACATCACCAAGCTAACACCAGAAGAAATCGAACAGTTGAAAGCCCAGGAGCTCGCCGATCTAAAAGAAGAACAAGAAGTCGTCAAGGAGATCGAAGCAGTCTTCAGAAAAGGCGAAGCTGGTAAAGATAATGATACAGAACTACGTAAAATTAAAGATGTTTCGATTGAAGATAAGACAGAACCTGAGGAATACTTGATCATCGAGAAGGAAGAAGTTGAGCAAGTCGTGGAAGATAAAACAAAAGAAGACGAGACGCAGAAATTGACTAGAGATAGTGAGGAATCGGAAAAGGTTAGGAAGCTAAGCGATGAGATTAAACTCCCCATTAAAAGCACTGAGGAAGCCCAAAACCAAGAAGGGAAGAAGTCAGAAGGTATTTCTGCAACCAGTCCAGAAGAACGCCTGGATATCTCCAGCGAGAAAAAGTTACAAGAGGGAGACCAAAACGTCGCCCTTGAGTCACAACCAGATGAGAAGTTCTCCACCACCGTAGAGTCTGGAGCAACCACTGCACCAACTCTACCAGAAGACGAGAGGATCACCTTAGATGAAATCAAGGAAGTCGAACATGTTGAGGAGAAGCATGTTAAGGAAGACACCAAAGAAAAGGAAGTCCCCATCATACAATTACCACCACAATCAGCTGAGAGTTCACCCAAAATCCCACCGATCGCTGGCATCAAATTAGAGAAGCAAACTCCGATGAGAGATATAGTTAAGACGCCAGATGAAGTCGCTGATCTTCCGATGCATGAAGAAGCCGATTTTGGCCAGTACCCCATGGATGTGATGAAGACAAGCTTGAAGGCAGAAGACATGAAACTCGATGCTAAAAAAGACGAGAAGGTTGAGGATAAGCCTCAAGAAAAGGAGGAAAAAAGTGATGAACCCAAAGAGATAGATGAGGATAAAGACACCAAAGATGAAGACATCCAAAAAGATGAAGAACCAAAGCTAACCAAAGAAGAAGTACCAAAAGAAGAAGATCTTCTCCAAACAAAACCAGCTGAGCAACAGCCATCTCCAGCTGAGGAAACATCCAATGCTACAGAAATCATCAAAATTTCTGAATTACCGACTTCAAAGGAGCATATTGAAGACCTCCTACTAACTCCCCCAGAAGATGAGCTTAAAATCGAAGAAAAACAAAGTCAAAAGATCGAAGATGTAAAGAAAGATGTAACAGAAGAAAGAAAACTGAGCATAACTGAAGAACCTGCAAAGATAGCAGCAGACCAGAAGGAAGAAATCAAAGAAGATGGAAGGAAATTGTCGATAGCTTCAGTTGAGGAAACGCCCAAAGAAGCCAACCTTCTCGAGAAAGAGGAACTAAAGAGGAATGAAGAAGAATTAAAGACGAAAGAAGAAACTAAAGCACCATCGCCAATCATTGGCGAGAAGGTTGAAGAAAGGAAGTCATCAATCGCCCATGAAGACGAAATCTTAAAAGTAGACCAAAAACCTTCCTCACCAACTCAAGAACTTGTTAGAAAATCATCCATTGCTTCGCAGCAAGACGCCAGAAGCCCCACTCCGACCAAAGACACCAAACTTGAAGAAAGGAAACAATCAATTGCTAAAGCCGAAGAGAGAAGATCACCATCGCCAAGCAAAGATAGCGAACGTAAATTATCTGTATCTTCAATAGCAAGAAGTCCGACTCCAACTAAAGATGACAAAATTGAAGAAAGGAAGCAATCAATTGCTAGAGACGAGGAAAGGAAGACGCCATCGCCAAGCAAAGATGCTGAGAGGAAATTGTCTGTATCTTCAATAGCAAAAAGTCCAACACCAGCTGAAGATGATCAAATCAAAGAAAGGAAGCAATCAATTGCTAAAGACGCAGATAGGAAGACGCAATCACCAAGCAAAGATGCTGAAAGGAAATCATCTGTTTCTTCAATAGCTAGAAGTCCAACTCCAACTAAAGACGAGAAAATCCAAGAAAGGAAGCAATCAATTGCTAAAGACGCAGATAGGAAGACGCCATCACCAAGCAAAGATGCTGAAAGGAAATCATCTGTTTCTTCAATAGCTAGAAGTCCAACTCCAACTAAAGACGAGAAAATCCAAGAAAGGAAGCAATCAATGGCTAAAGACGCCGATAGGAAGACGCCATCACCAAGCAAAGATGCTGAAAGAAAATTATCTGTATCTTCAGTAGCCAGAAGTCCAACTCCAACTAAAGATGACCAAATCCAAGAAAGGAAGCAATCAGTTGCTAAAGATGAAGAAAGGAAGACGCCATCACCAAGCAAAGATACCGAAAGGAAATTATCTGTATCTTCAGTAGCGAGAAGTCCAACTCCACCTAAAGATGAGCAAATTGAAGAAAGGAAGCAATCAATTGCTAAAGACGAAGAAAGAAGATCGCCATCACCAAGCAAAGATGCCGATAGGAAATTATCTGTATCGTCAGTAGCGAGAAGTCCAACTCCACCTAAAGACGAGAAAATTGAAGAAAGGAAGCAATCAATTGCTAAAGCCGAAGAAAGAAGATCGCCATCCCCAAGCAAAGATGCCGATAGGAGATTATCTGTATCTTCAGTAGCGAGAAGTCCAACTCCACCTAAAGATGAGAAAATTGCAGAAAGGAAGCAATCAATTGCTAAGGATAGCGAAAGAAAGACGCCATCACCAAGCAAGGATGCGGAAAGGAAGTCTTCAATAGCAAGAAGTCCAACTCCAACTGAAGATGATAAAATTGAAGGAAGGAAGCAATCAATTGCTAAAGACGAAGAAAAGAAGACGCCATCACCAAGCAAAGATGCTGAAAGGAAGTCATCAGTTTCTTCAACTCCAACTGCAACTAAAGATGAGAAAATCCAAGAAAGGAAACAATCAATTGCGAAAGACGCAGATAGGAAGACGCCATCACCAACCAAAGATGCTGAAAGGAAATTATCTGTATCTTCAGTAGCGAGAAGTCCAACTCCAACTGAAGATGAAAAAATCCAAGAAAGGAAGCAATCAATTGCTAAAGACGCTGAAAGGAAGACGCCATCGCCAAGCAAAGATGCTGAAAGGAAATCATCTGTATCTTCAATAGCAAAAAGCCCAACTCCACCAAAAGAAGAAACAACTGACGAACGAAAACAATCAATAGTTGGTAAAGATCTTGAAGAACAAAGAACATCATCACCCGTTAAAGAGATGGAAGAAAAATTAGACCTGAAAGTTGAAGAGAAGCCTGAGGTGAAGAAAGACGACAAGCAAGAAAAATCTGAAGAGAAACCCCAAGAGAAAGAGACAAAAATTGAAGAAGTGGCCCAAAAGATCGATTTGGCTCCTGAAGCTGATACCAAAAGTGCAACTCCATCAAAGGATGAAAAAATTGAAGAAAGCGAACCAACACCAATCGTTGAAAATGTAGAAACAAAATTAAGTGAAGATTTGAAACCAGAAGAGAAGAAGGATGACCAGCCAGAGAAGATTGTAGATAAACATAAGGAAGAAGAAAATAAAGCAACTGAGGAAAAGATTGATACATTGAGTGATCTTCAAGCTGACTTCAAAGATTTAACACCAAAATCTGATACCCAAATTCCAGCCAAAGAAGGCTTAAAGGGAGAAAGGAAAGCATCAGTTGCGGGTAAAGACCTTGAAGAACAAAGAATTGAAGAGCTGAAATTTGATGATAAGCTTGATACGAAGAAAGAAGATAAGGTTGAGAAAATTGACGATAAAGCCCAAGAAAGTGATAAGAAAATCGAAGAAGACTCAGTAGATGAAAAGCTTGATATGCCAGAGAAAAAAGAAGAAATAATTGAGGAAAGGAAGCAATCAATTGCAGGTCTCGAAACAAAATTATCTGAAGGCTTGAAAGTTGATGGAAAGGCTGAAGAAAAGGTCGATGATAAGCAACAAAAGATTGACGAAGAAGAAAAATTACATGGAGCTCATCTCAAAGATACATCTTCAAAACTAGACACAACCAGTCCGATCCCACCAAAAGAAGAAATCAAAGAACAAAGAATACCATCACCAATCAAAGACCAGGCAGTAAAATTAGGTGAAGCGCCAGTAAAACTGGATGGAGAGCTTGACGAAAAGAAGGACGACAAGCAAGAGAAGATCGAAGAAAAAGAAACAAGTGCTGAAAGGAAACCATCAATTATCAGTAACGATCTTGAAGAATTGAAACAGGGAAAGTCTGAAGAAACGCACGACGAAAAAACAACCATTGAAGGTAAGCCTGAAGAAAAGGGGAAGAAATCAGAAAAGGATGAAACAGTTAATGAACCAAAAGAGCAATCTGAAGTAACTGATCTTAAAGATACAGCAGCATCAAAAAGTCCAACACCACCCAAAGAAGAAACGCCCAAAGAAAGGAAGCTATCAATTGGTCTTGAAGACCACCTTAGTGGAAAACCAGAGGAGAAGAAAGATGACAAGCAAATTGAAGATAAGAAAACCAGCAATGAGGTCGATATTAAAGATGTGCCTTCGAAATCAGGCACACCTAGCCCAGTCTCACCAAAAGAAGAAATAATTGACGATAGGAAGTCATCAATTATTTCTAAAGATCTTGAAGATACAGTATTACCAACAGCTTTACAAGCTGATACAAAGAGTCCAACCCCACCAAAAGAAGAAATCGAAGCTAGAAAACAATCAATTTCCACGAAGGATCTCCAGGAAGATCGAAGATCACCATCACCCACTGAAGAACCTGGACGAAAGTTATCAGTTGCTTCGAAGGAAGAAGCCAGAACTCCAACACCTACCAAATATGATGAAATCGATGAGAGAAGGCCATCAATCGCCTCTAAAGATGGAGATACCAAGCTTGATGTAGGTGGTAAGTCACCTATTGCAAGCAGCCCAACACCTTCTGAAGATACCCACATCAAACAAGATAGGAAGTCTTCAGTTCATCTAATAGAAGGAAAATCAGAAACTTCTATTACTAAGGAAGGCACCAGAAGTCCAACACCAACTAAGGACGAGAAGGTGTCAAAGGAAATTGAAGGAACTCCATCATCTCCAAGAACAAAAGAAGCAACCAGGAGTCCAACTCCAACCAAGGAAGATAAGTTGGATGAGTGGAAGGCATCAATACAAGATGGAAAGATATCTCCAGCTTTAATCAAAGAAGACGAAAAGCCTTTGGTTGAAAAAGAAGAAAGAAAAGGTGAAGAAAAAGTGGCAGAGAAGGAAGAAGTAAAGACAGAAGTTATGGAAGTAAAGCATGTCGTCCATAAAGACACTGAAGATAACAGAACAAAAGAAGAAGGTAAAGATATAAAGGAAGATGTTAAAGAAACTGGTGATATTACCAAGAAGGATGCAGAGGAAGCCAAAGATTTTAAACCAAAGACCCTAGGAGAAGCAGTACCAAAGATGGAGTTGAAAGATGATGGTATGAAGTTATCAGAAGACAAGGAAGAAAAAGTACAACAGAAAGAAGATACTTCAAAAGAGGTTAAGCCATCTTCATCGGCTAGTATACCAGAGACCAAAGACGAGAAAGGAGATGCCGAAAAAGAAGTAAAAGACATCCCCAATGAAAAAGATGGCGCCAAAAGACCATCCGATGTTGGACTGGAAGACACCAAACTAGCTGATAAAGACAGTCCGCTCCAAAACGGCTCAATCAGCGATTACTCAATAGAAGACAACAAGCAACTTGAAGACAACAAGCAACTCGAGGAAATAACAAAAGCACGTCTGGCCAAAGAAGACCTGAAAACCACTTTACACATTGACCAAGAGAGCAGATCAGCTTCTCTAACAGAATCTCCTGAAATGTCATCAGAAACTCTACAAACCTTCAGAGAGTCAGAACTTATTGACAAAATGGAGGTTGGCCGTAAGTCACCAAAAGAACGCGAAGAAGACGTAGCAATCATCGTAGCCAGTGTAGCTGAAGTGCTGAAGTCAGATGCGCCATTGGAGGAGTTTGAAGGCAAGTTACCAGTGGCTGTGGCACCATTTTCAGAATTCACAACGTACACCACAGAGTTGAGAGAAACTCATATCACAACGTTGGATTCACCAGTAACTGATCAACCTAAGATGCCCATAGACTCCAACATAATTCAGGAGACCATCCCAGAGCAAGACGAAGAAAGGAGGGGGTCAAAAGCTTCAGATCTGATCAAGGAATCTAAAGAATTTATGGAGACGACATCTAAGATCATTTCAGACATCAAACAAGCAAAGCCAGAGGAAAAGCTTGATGATGGTGAAGTGGGAACGGTTCATAGGATGCTGGTCACAGCTTCTTC
Source organism: Aphodius sticticus (assembly GCA_963966075.1). Taxonomy (NCBI): domain Eukaryota; kingdom Metazoa; phylum Arthropoda; class Insecta; order Coleoptera; family Scarabaeidae; genus Aphodius; species Aphodius sticticus. Next base: position 6,120,678 of record OZ014511.1, on the reverse strand, counting down.
TGAAGATGGTGGAGAGGAAACAGAAATTTGCCCGAAAGGTTCGATAACCTTCTCCAAAAGTTCGGAAAGTTCTGGTCGGTCCACACCTGACCTCTGTGGTCAAAAACTGAAAGACTCATCGGGAAAATCAACTCCTGATATTAAAATAACAGACTTTGAGAAGGCTGACCTTGAAGATAACGAAAAGGTCTTTAGGGACGATGATGACGACACCAAAGATAATGATTTAGGTAAAATTGATAAGCCGGAACCACCCAAATCTGGTACTTCAACGCCAGATTTGGAGAAGTCCACAGCCTCGAAGGAGAAATCACCATCTCCAGACTCTGGTTTAACAGAAACGACCAAAGAAGCAAAATCTGGTAGTGTTAGTTCGTTGAAAGAAGTCACCAAGCCTGGGGCGGCTTCTTTGCCAGAGCCTGAACGTAAAGATCCCTTCGATTCTGGAAGATCAACACCAGAGTTCAAGGATGATAAGCTTATGGACACTTTGGAGCAGCCCCATGCGAAGACGGCTTCAGATTCCGGCAGGTCAACACCAGACACGAAGAGTTTAGATGAGATGAAGCAAGCTTCCGGAAAATCCACACCTGATCTGAAGGTTGACGACAAGAAAAATGAAGCTGAAACCTTAAAAGACACCATTGTAGTCAAAGAAGATGATAAATCTGGTAAATCAACTCCTAAATCTATAATCTCAGGAAAGTCTTCACCAGACCTGAAAGTTGACGACCTATCCAAGTCATCAACTCCAGATTTGAAGGCTGAAATCGGTCAGGCTGGGTTATCATTGAAGGACGAGATCAAAGCGGTGGACACCATAGCAAAGGAAGACACCTTGGTGAGTAAGTTTGATGATATTTCCCAGAAGATGTTGCCCACTAAAGACGAGGACGAAATTCCACCATCCTACGACTCCTGCCAGCGCGACAGAATTGAACATAAAGGAGAAGAGAAAATTGAAAAGACTGAAGAACCCATGAAAGATAGCGAGGACAATTTTGTACAGCAAGAGTCGAAGAGTCCACAACCAGAACTGGAGGTCACGCAAAAGCTTGGAGGCAAGACCGTTGAGGAGGAGGCCAAGCGTCCAATTCCAGAGGTTGACAGGTCCAAAACGCCATCCCCACTTCCACGCACTGAATCTTCAGTCGAGTCCAAAAGTAGTCCAGCACCAGTTCCTTCCAAAATCGAAGACAAGAGTCCATCGCCAATTCCTTCCAAAACTATTGAAGCTCTAGAGAAGACATCCAAAAGCGCACCACCCACTAAAGAAGAAATCGGAAAAATAACCAGCAAGGAAGAAGAGGAAGAAGCCAAAACTGAAGCCAAATCATCTGTGATAGTAGTAGAAGGGGCAATGCAGGGAATTAAGACTGACCAAAAGACTGAGAGAGTTAGTAGTGACATCAAGGAGACCGTGAAGGACTTCCTGGCAGCTGAGACATCCTCACCATACCTATCGACAGCTGGACCATCGAAGGAGGAAGCGTCGAGCTTAAGCGGGAAATCCACGCCGGATATAGCCGAAGTCGAGCGCTTCAAAGACATACAGGAAACCCTCAAATACGAAAAACATATCCCAGGACATTCCACACCTCCAACAGTGCCTGTCAGCCCTATAGTCAAGGACATAACCACCCCTGACATCAAACCAATCACCAGCATTAAGGAACAGGAAGTCCGAAGCTCCACACCAGGTAGTGACAGCGATTTTAGCTCAAGCCAAATCTCCAGGGCTACAAATATCTTGGAAGGCGAAGCCAGGGAGAGCGATGATGAGGATATTCTAGGCTCACCCACTTCGGTTACCTCGCAAATCGGGCACTCACCTCAATATGACTTTGAGGATGAGAAAAAAGGCCAGAAACATGATCCTATGAGTGTTTCGTTCTATGGTAGCCTCCCTGGTGATAAGGATGGTAAGTTCCTGGATGACGCTGATTTGGATTTTGAGAAGGCCATGCTGGAGCATCGCCAGGCTAGAGGTGAAGACCTAACCAGTGAAGGGGCTTCATATCTGCAGGATTTGACCAGGAAGGTTGATGGTAAAGCTAAGGAGGGGTCTTTGATGACATCGAGCTTCATTGGTACTGAGTTGCCGACACACCATGAGCACCAACATGAGGAGAAGGAAGATCCCATTGCTTCTTGGGGGAAACCATTGGGGCTACCAAGCCCAGCTCCTCCGGATAACAAGGGAACTCCGAAAAAGGAGAAGAAGCTTCCAGCTAACGTCTCTGCTAAGAATAAGTTGAATGATGATAGGAAGAGGTCTGAGTCTCCTTCGAAATATGACAAGAAGAAGAAATATAACCCTATTTATGTTGATTTGACTTATGTTCCTCATCATGGCAATGCAAATTATTCGTATGTGGACTTCTTCAAGCGCGTTCGTGCTAGATATTACGTGTTTTCTGGTATCGAACCTAGCAAGGAGGTTTACAATGGGTTGTTGGAAGCCAAACAAACATGGGAGGATAAGGATTTGGGTAAGTACGTTCTGGTACAACCTTGGGACAAAGTATGAATTGTTTTTTGACTTTTTAGAGGTAACCATCATCCCAACTTACGATACAGATGTTTTGGGATACTGGGTAGCTGAAAATGACGAATTGTTGACGAAATTCAAAATAGACCTGTCACCATCTGCGAGTAGATGTACCATCAACTTGCAGGACCATGAGACCTCATGTTCTGCATATAGGTTGGAGTTTTAAGGAAAAGAAAAGCGAAATAGAAGATTATGAAACCTTTTAACATAAGTACAACGATCACAACCCTAGCAACAAACATTTGACACAAAATAATCGACGTCCTTTAAAATAAACAAGAGAAATCCATAAAAAATAACGTCCATTTTTTTCCTTTGATATGAACTCAAAATTCTTCCGAATAAAATAAAAACTACCAAAAAAATGAACGTCTCCTAAATAACTAAATAACAAAACCAAGATATGTAACTAAAAATCAGGATATGTTAAGCGAAGTAAAATTGTAATTTTTCTTAATAGTTTTAGTTGTAAAATCGGATTGTGTGATTCCTATATATTCACGAAAGATGGCGTAGATAGGGATTTGGAAATTTTGGATTTGAAATTTTGAAATTTGTGTTTTAGAACCCTTTTGAGCTGATTCTACCATCAATAGCTAAGAATTTAGAAGTCCCGGGGCGCGGTCAACAGTACAGCGTAAGCACTTACCAAAATTCGATAATCGACAATCCCTAAAAAACAAAACATAATCGACCAAACAACCTGTGCGATGGGCCCCCAGCTTTTTATGTATGATGTGATACCCAAATAGAAAAAAAAAACCTTCTAGAAAACTTTAGTCAGTCATCAAGATTGAACGAAGAAACAAAGGAAATATGAAGACATTGCTCTATAGTAATTTATTATTTAAAAGCCAAAGATAACCAGCTAGAACTCGTTTGTTTTTTTATTAATATTAATATGAATATGGTGTTGCATTTATTTATTTTATATTTATAGGAATTTTTATACCCTCTGTTAAGTTAAGGCCTATATCATTATTATTATATTTGCTTGTTTGGAATGTTTGTATTAAGATGTTTACAAAAATTAATAACAAAGTTTTAGCTTATATTCTTAAATCGTTTCGAGTCTGCTTCTTTTTGGGGTTCAGTTTTCTATAATTTTAAAGACTACAGAGCAAAAATCAAACACGAGCTCGTACCAGTTCATGGTACGGGTTCGTATATTGTTTTAGCTGTCTTAAAAAACTATACCGTTACACAGGGTGGTCGGAAAAGTACGTAATGTCTCATGGTAATTTATTATTTTCTCGTGTGTACCGAAAAATTATAGAAGACTGAGCCAAAATGAAGTAAAAAGGTACTCAAAGGGTGTTACCTTGTCGACCTATTTCTAACCGAAAATTAGGTCGCATTTTGAGCTTTTAACTAGTACACAATAAATTAAATGAAAAGAAAATTTTAATTGTTAACTATTGTATAAGTATGGTGCTAAGTATGCCTTGGAGTGATTATCACGACGAACAAAAAAGAAACAAATTAAAACTAATAAAATAAGGAGTTTGTTTACATCCGGTTGGTCGCTAAGTTAAAGAACAGAAACAGTTGAATGTTGGTACGGGAGAAAACAGTTGAAATCCGACAATCGATACCTTAAAACAGATTATTATTATTGTAATCATGATTATCACAATTATTATTATTATTATTCGATTAATGGTTATAAAAACAAAAACGCACAATAACTAAAAACTAAATTGTCGGATTTCAACGCGTTTCTACAAATAAAAAAGATGTTTAATGAAATTTATTGTCACCTTTATTACTTGCGTTGTATTTATTATCTTTGAACGAAATAAAACTTAAAAAAATATGAGAAAATTCTACCAAAAAAATTATGTAAGTGTATTAAAAGATCACCCTAAATAATATATATTGATATATAGCTTCTAGTCAACAAATTGAGAAAAAAAAATGAGAAACCTTAGCTTGAAAAATGTTATTAACGTAATAATATATTCAATTGCAAACCAAAAAAAAACTATTATGTATGGGATATGTATGAGAACTTAAATAAAAAAGAAAAATATAAAAAATATAGCTCTTTCATTTATTCCTAAACCCTATCAACTTTCTGAATTACTATCGGTTGGAAAAGTATTGAACCCTGTGTTTGAAGGCTAGTAACTCTCAAACGACTGAACAAAAAAAAATGAAATAAAGTGCATTATACTCGTGAATCATTTCTACATAACAGGAGTGACTATGCAAATTTTCTGCCCATCGGTTTAACCACGAGCGCGAGATAAGTAAAAAAAGGTACCCGATTTTTGCGGTTTTAAAATAATGTTCGACTTTCCGATTTTTTTTCACAAAAACAGCTTACCGAAAAAATTTCAATTTTTGGTCAGGTTACAGTTAGAGTCTCTTCTATAGATTGGCGTTTTTATTTTCTTGATTTTGTATGTAATAAAGTCTCTAAGCGAGCTTTTTATGGACGCGGATATCTCACAAACGAACGATAGCAGGACAACGCAGTTAGCACGTAAACAATCCTTATTTAATATGATACTCATCCATTGATGTATAACATCAATGATGTATAACATAACATAAAAGTTATTTGCGAATTTTTATGAGATTTTTACGGTTTCATTTTTAAAAATAACATACGTGATTATTTTTTGTTTCTACATTTGAGTCAACAATATGATCTTTATCAATGTATTGGTTTTGATTTACAAAATTTACAAAACCAAAAACTGTGTTGCAAAATTGCAACACAATTTTGTCATATCTCTTTTGAAACAGTGCTTTGTTACATAAATTTAACATATCTTTAATTTCAAATGTATTGTAGCTTTTTGCAACTTTGTTTCGAACGTATGCCCAGATTAATTCAATTGCAATGGGCTACAGGTAACCACAATAATTTTACTTAATTGCTTCCGATTTATATAATTCCGATAAAATCTAATAGAAGACCTTCTCTTGATGGTGATGTTTTGACAGATACATCTGTGCTTTAGTTATTTGAGAAAGAAATTTCGGACATTGATAATTAATTGTTTTACTTCCTTTGAATAATACTTCAGCATTCTAGCTCAATACTTGCAAAACACGTACGCACGCAACGCAGTTACTCAAGAAACTTTATTCAATGAATATTTATGTATTCATGTTATCTTGATTTTACCCAAAATCGTATTATTGGGGCCTGAGAAAAAATAATTGGTTTTGTTATTTTATTTGTTTACGCTACCTGATAATATTTGATTGCTGCTGTTGATTCAAAAGGCGTTAAAACAAAAAAAAACATGCTTACAGCTCTTCGTTGTACATTTGCAATCTATTCTTCCATTAAACACAGAGTCCACTATTTCTAACCTTCAACTTTAATGCTGGTTACATCAATAAATATGTACACTCTTGGAATTAAGTAAGTTCTATAAATATTTCAGCAGTGTGTCGATGATACATCCAAGTACAAGTTTTTTGTTATTCTGGTCGACCGCTCGGACGCTAAGTGCAAAAAATTGTCCGTTTAAGCTTCAACTCGTATATCGGAAATTTATTATTTGCGAAACCTTGTTCGAATGCTTTGAACTGGTTTATAATGATTTATATGTTTCTATTTATTAGCTTAATGTGTAATTAATTAATGTAATTCCTAAATTGCAATGTAACTGTGTTTTTATTAAATATGACGTTAATTTTATATTAATAAACATAAAAGTTTTCGATTACATGAAATGAAAATCTCATTTCAAGATATTGCATACAACACAACAAATTATACTTACAACCTTATTGCATCTAATAGCTTTTTCTGTGTTAATAAATACAAAAACCAATTTGTTGTTGTCAATATTTTTACTTTTCAGGTTATTTCAGAACTGACATATGTATTAACATTTATTCACAAAATAGAAATAAATAAAAATTAAATTGCTTTAAATTTGTCTTTATGGTAATTTGTTAATTGTGATTTACTGGTGTTTTCGAGATATTTAGCTTCAACGATACTTTGCAGTGTTTAACTTAATAAACAGAAAGGAGTATGTATTTTGTATAGCATGAATGTATCATTACTATTTTTTTATATTATTATTTTGTATTTACTTTACAGCAATTCAAATATCAAATATCTGACAACTGAAAATAATGACAATTATGTATATCACTAATTTACAAAAATTTTTGGAAGCAAGCTCTAAATTTTAGACGAATTTTGATGGAATGTAAATATGTTATAATTATTATTAAAAAAAAACCAAAATATACGACCATCTAAAAGAATATTTATACAACATAAAAATTATTTCATCAAATTTGACCTGGGATGAATATAAATTGTGTTGGTAACGGGTATATAATTTCACAAAAGGAGACGCTTCAGAAAGAAAAGTTGTTGGTTTCTCTTGCGTATAGCTTTTATTGCATATTAATTACTCACAATCATATGCAATAAAAGCTATACGTAAGAGAAACCAACAACGACGATTTGAACCAGGGACCATTGCGTCGCTAGCACAATGCTCTCCCATCTGAGCTATTAACGTTGTGCTAGCGACGCAAAGGGCCTTGGTTCAAATCCAGGTTGTGGCTGTAATTTTTGATATATTTAAAATTTACATCCCGCCTGTATGTTACCATATTATTAACTTATAATATTACTTTGACAAAGTATGTCGTTAAACATTTTCAGTTATAGTTTATATTGTTTGGATATTAAAAAGACCTTCATTTTTAATGTATATGCATTTTAGCTAACCTTACAGTACACAATTCATAAGTTAAAATGTTATTTTTAACTTATTATCGTTGTTAATGCATGCCTCTTAATTTATTTAGAAAACAAATATAGAAATAGAATTTCCAATAATGTTCCAGCTAATATATACCTAGTAAATGAAAAATGTGTGCTTATTGAACTGGAACTATACTACAATAAAACTTCTGTAGAGCTCTTTGAAATATTAACAAAAAAGAAAAATAAAAAATTAATTAGTTATCAAACAATGCAAAACCAAAAATGAAACACAATAAATACATATTACAACAATAAAAAATTATTAATTATAAGTAAAATTTTAATAATTTGTCTTAACAAATGAACAAAAGAAAAGACCAATATGTTTTGTTTTTTTTTCTAGAAAGTAGAAAGTAATATGTTTCATATGGTCTTATTGGTTTTCTCTGTTCCTTCTGAAGTTGGAGCCGTTTAAAATAAGATATTGTTAATAATTCAAACGGCTGTAACTTTTTAATGAATTGAAAAAGTAATTTACTTTCTGAAAAAAATTGTTTTGCGGAAGAAACTTGGACAGCCTGTATATATTGCTATAATTTAAATTATTTTGGTTGCCAAGCATGTATTAGATGTCATGAAAGATAATTGAACATTAACTGCTGTAAAGTAAATACAGATATAAAATTTCCATTGTCCTTCATACAAAATACATGCTCATCCTAAATGTAAATTTAAATTAAATTTAGGGAATTTATTTACATTTAGTGAATATATTTTAATATTATAATTCTGAAATAGTCTATATTTAGTGATAATCCTTGGCATCAAGTTGATTTGCGCATTGACTTACTTACTTACTTAAGCCCGTCATCCTACTGCTGGGCAAAGGCATTTACTTGCGTAATTAATATGTGTATTAGTTAACATAAATTTATATAATGTCATGATATTACGCTATATCTTAAAATGAGCTTTTCGTATCATATTATCAAATTTCATGTTTATTAATATTATTATAAAAGTAATTCTATATTTAATTAAATGCATTACCTACTCGTAAACTTAACTGTAGTGATCATATTTCATTTATTACATTGCAATGAAGATATCACATTAAGAAAACACAAAAAGACAGGCTAAAAATAAACTAAATCCCGTTACATTACATCCATCGAAAAACCACCTCGTGACGGACAACTATTTGCGAACCGGCCGGGTCGAGGTAGAACAGTACACGAATGTATAACCGACATACTATTTTCAAATCCTGCGATAGCGATACGAACTTACTTATTTCCATGACTGTACGATGTGTGAACAAAATTTTGCGATTGTTTTCGTACCTGTCTCGTTATGGTGCTAATAGTCATTGCCGAGATATCCGCTTCCATGAAAATCTTGTTTATAGCCTTTATTGCACAGGAAATTAGTAAAATACAAAAGCCAATCTGTAGACAAGATCTTGAGTTATACTTTGTGTAAATTTGATTTCTTTTTGTAAAGCGGTTTACCAGAAAAAAATTTGGAAAGACGAGCGTTTATTAAAACGTCCTAAAATCGGGTACATTTTTACACTTCTCGCGCTTCTGTCGAAACCCAGGGGCAGAAAATTTTGATAGTCAATCATGTTATGTAGAAATGGTTCAGGAGTATAACGCACTTTATTTTAATTTTTTTGCTGCGCCGTTTCGGAGTTACAAACCGCCAAATACAGGGCTCAATACTTTTGCAACTGATAGTAGTGGGCAATAATTTTAAATTGATGCAGGATAATGCCCGACCACATACCAAAACAATAGTGCGAAACTTCTTTGAAGCTACGGGTGTCACCACATTACAGTGGCCTGCGAGAATCCCCGATTTGAACTCCATAGAACATTTGTGGGATGAATTAGGGAGATGGGCGAGTTCTCGCGAGAGGCGTCAAGAAAGTCTCATAGAAATGGTTATACATTAATGGAAGAATGGGATCGTATACCAATAGAAACGATAAGAAACCTGATTTCCAGTATGCCGCGTAGATTAGAAACTCTTAAAGTTACTAGAGAAGGCAATACACGGTATTAAGCAGTTTTTCCAGTTTATAATTTTCTGTTGAATAAAAACATTTCTAAAAATGTGAGTATTAAACAAGGAACTAACTTTATTCCATAATTTTGTCTGGTAACTTTGCAACAACAACACTGCACGAAAAATATCACAACTCATATTATTTCATTTAGATATAGTTAGGTCAACAAAAGAATAAAAACAAATAAAACAATCAACTTTTACTTACAAAAGGAACTATAATGAGATTATCACATAACTTTACAATACCAACTTAACAAACATTAAATACAGACACAATCGTTTCTTTTTTGCCTATACATTATCAATAGGCATCCTGGTAAAATAAGCAATTTCGTGTTCATTTACTTTATGGTCATGTATCCATCTGTTGCCTTTCATCATCCTGCCATCTATGCCATCTTGCCAATGGCCTTCAGGAAGATACACTTCTCTTTCCCTGGCACCAGAGTGCAGCACTGGTGCAACAATCAAGTCATCACCAATGGCAAATTGATCAGCAACTAAGTGACAAGTTGGATCATTAGGTGCCAACATCCATAGAGGTCTTATTAGTGGAACACCATAGGTCAACGTTTTCTGGACATAACTCTTGAGAAGTGGAGTAACCTACAAGAAAAAATAAATATAGTTGGTTCTAAAAGAACTTGCTTCTTTTATTATAAAATATTAAATTGTAGGTTAGGTAAAAGTGTGGCGGATATTATATTCTTTTTTTCGATTATATCCACTGTGGGGGCGACTATAAGATAATTAATTAAAGAATTCAATTGTTTTTAATTTTTTTACATATATAAATTAAAATAATAATTGTGCGCAGTTATCTAGCAAATATTTCAACCTTTAAAATAAAACAAAATGAGTGCGATACAATTACTAGAACCAAAGATATTGAATTTTGAATATGGCAAGGTTTGGCAAATAATCGTAAATCATCCAAACTTTAAGCCTGCAGATCTATGAAAATAATTTTTTTAATGAATTCCCGAGACAGGTATCGACTAAAATTCCGAGAAAATGCCATAAAAAAAGTTTAGTGTAATTTTAAAAATCTGATGTGGCCAGGCACATGACTTTATCATACTATATATAAAATTAATAGTTTAGCTGCATGAGATTCTATTTGATCGAGATCGGCTATGTCTGCATTAAAATAAAACTAGTAGAACTAGACAGATATGTCGAATAAAGCTGCGGTCGGATATTGTACTCCGCTGACACAGGGTACACTGTCCAAATGACACTTACGTGTTATTGGATGTAAAAAGTGTACGGTATACTATATCCGAACGCAGCTTATATTGACAGTAGGTTGTCAAAACATTTGCGTTTGACACTACGTACTGTCATTAGAATCATATCTGACATATAATCTGACATATCCTGGCTACTAGTTTTAAAGGAGTACGACCGATCTCGATGAAATAGAATTTGCTCATGCAGCTAAACTATTGATTGTACCAAAAAATGTCATAATGATAAATTATTCAGAATTTCATCTTCTTTAATTTATTATTTAACTATTTCGACGAAATTCCAGAAATGGCGGCTTATTTGCAATATCTTTCAAAAATGCTAAGACTAAACCTCCACTTCCTTTGGACCCTTTTTAACAGAAAGCTTTTCAGCTCTAAGTTTGGTTATGAAACTTCTAAATATGAAGTTTCGTCCTGATACCTTTAGTAGTTTCTCCGGAATCGTCGCCACAAAAAACGGGTACACACACACACACACATCCACACACACACACACACACACACACACACACACAGACATTTTTTTGTACCTTGGTCAAAAATGTTCAGGGGACCCAAAAAGACATATTTCCGCTAAAATCTCAAAAAAATTTTTTGGCACGATTACAATACTTTACATACTGCGAATGATAAAGTAAAAATGCCATAAAATATGCTCTTCCTAATTCTAAACCAAAGATAATTGGAACACAAATGTTTCTGATTATTTTATTTGCAAAAGCAAATATCGACTAAAATTTAAAATAGATAATAATGTTTTTGGATAAATTCAAAACTGTACCTATCCACAAACAGTTCAGAAACTATAATTAATAATTAATTCTTTTGTGTATCTTATATTACAATATATATATATATATATATATATATATAAAACTTTGAAATAGTTACTATTCTTCATATCAATATATGCAGGTTTCTGCAAGAATTAACATCCATTATATATATATATATATATATATATTAATCTTATAGTATTCTTTTGAATAATCATAACCTCAAAGGCACAGATGTGGTTTCGCAAGAAGATTCAATCTTGACTAAATTCATGCAGCAGTTCTACCCTATTATATTAATAACGGGAAAACAGTTTCTTAATTAAATGTTTTGTAAAAAAAGTTTCGTAATTTCTCAATTTCAATATAAAAATCAAGCAGTTTTTCTAAACTCTTTCCTTTTTAAAGAGTGATTACTTCTAAATTCTGGACATTAGAATAAAATTATCAAAAAGCGGGACAAAATTCGGGACGCTTCACTAGGCGGGACAAGTTGTCAATTTTCGGGACTGTCCCGCCTAGTTCGGAACGGTTGGTCACCCTATTTTACGGAGAAGACAGATTAAAATTGAAAAAAAGTACCACATAATAGATCTAAGTTACACCTTCCTCTATAGTGTACAAATTTCATGTAAAAATAAGAATATCTTACATGCTTTTTTAATTCAAAACTTTACTTCTTTGAGTGCCTGAGACATATTTTATTACGTAGCGTGGATACAACCAAAACAATTAATACATTTACATTACCACAACAAGTAATATACTTGTATCTATAATTTGATGTATAACATGTGAGAATTGATTCAAAATTAAGCTCACTATGGATGCTTGTTTTATAGGACGTACTACCCCTACCGATTCCTCTTAAAAATTAATATAACACTGACATCTCATGGTGAATCGTCAAAACCTCTACTGTCAAATTTGACACACGTATACAACCAGAGAGATATTTTTTAATTATAAACCATCGTATAAAACCGATAGAAAAACGATTGAAAAAAACATGATGCACCCTTGCAAGATGATCGGTTTCTGCTTTTTATCATGTATAGTAACATGCACCTGGATATTTGCTGGACTTATGGCCTTTATATACACGTATTCAGCAGTACGGAAGATTGTTTAACATATATGTATATACAAAAACCTACTATACAAAAATAAATTAGGTACAACTTACCGTTGTTTGTCTAAGTGAAGTCATCACCTTGGCCATCTCAAGCACTTTTTCGTCGCCATAATTACTTGGAAGGTGCTTGAAACGTATAACTGGCAAGAAGGTGGCCAGTTGAAGCCACCTGACATATAATTCTTTATCTGGGAGTTCAATATTGACGTCTGTGATGTTTTGATGTGATTTGAAGCCATATGACTCATAATCACCACCAACAGCACCTGGTATAAGGAATGGATAGCCAATGAGACCATACGTCAGCACTGTTGGTATCACCCGTCTCAATCCTGACCAGGAGGACTCAAAAGGTGGTAAAGAAACGAAGATAGGTGCCCTTGGTCGCTGCACAGCGCTGTTAACACCAAACAAGCTGACACTTCCCTGTAAGCTGTTGATCAGCAACGTTTTGTAATGGTCAGGGTTCATCAAAGACTCATCACACTTGTAGTAGTGAGGCATATCATACGCAGTACCCATGTCCAAGTAGTACGCATGGAACTTCAGCTTCTCTTTGATGCTATTCAGCTTGTGCAACAACCATGGGACAGTATTATTAGCAGTAACATCTAAAACTGCTGCACTTTGCAAGGATTTATATCTTGTTAATGCTGGAATCCTTCGGTCTGAGACTCTTTGGGATACTAAAGTGCGATTTTTAACGGCTTCTGCGAAGTTTTCGCTCTCGGTGGAGATGAATGGTTGGATGGTGAAGATGACCCTGAAGCCACGTCTGTACAAAGCTTCCATGGTCTTGTCGAAGTCGGGGAACCGGTCAAGGTCTAATGTGAAGTCGCCTATGTGCTTCTGCCAGAATTCGTTGATGAGCACGTGGCCTTGCTTGAGGAATCCACCGTCTATGATTTTCTTGGTGTATGTGGATAGGGTGTCTGTTTTGTAAGGATAATCATGGTTAGTTTCTTTGGTGACTTTATCTATAAGGTAGTCGTGATGTATGTGAATGGAAAAATCATGAGTATGAGCAACGCGTGCAATGAACGGTGTTTGACTGTGTTGGAGTCAACTTTGCTATACAGGGTGGAGTTGAAGCGTTGCAGTGGTCGATATTACACTTATCTTTAGAGATAGGAAAGAGTGTTTTGTATCAAAGTTGTTTGGTCCATCATGTTCTACAATCTGATATTATTTTCATTTATACAGGATGTTGCGTTTAGGCGTGATGAACTAGAAACGTTGGGGTTTTTACAATTTTTTCAGTATTTCTTTTAAAAGTTACCACGATAATACCTCGTTGGCAGTAGGGCGTAGCCCATTATTAAACAATAATTACTACAATATTATTTATATGACAACTCAAAGCTCCTTTCTGCATTTTTAAAACATTTATGATATTCTTATAAAAATACGGCTTAGATTGTAAGTATGTTCTTGTAATAGAAAAAAAACTGACCGTGGTGTAAGTAAATCTGATATATAATTATAATTTAACCCTTAAATGCATAGTTTTTGAATGTGTAAAATTTAAGTGAAAGATAGTTATTTATGTACCAAGGGCATTAGACGGATGTTTATGCCCCGGAGATGACAGTTCTCGGGCCTATCGGCCCTCGCGCTTTTTAAGTCGCCCGAGGGTATAAACATCAAGTAATGCCCGAGGTACATACAAAATTTTATGATCTACAATGGTTTTGTTCCTCCGTTTGAATAATATTAATAAATATTTTTACGTTATCAAGGGACATGCGTATCTACTGAGTTGAATAACAATACAAACAATTCGGAGTTGAGTGACAATACAGACAATTAATTGTCAAACTTATAACCTTGATCGCCAATAATTGACATTGATGAGTGACAATACAGACAATTAATTGTCAAATTTATAACCTTAATCGGTAATAATTGACATTGACGATTTAAAATATACAATTTGAATGACAAATATTTAATATATTTGACATATACAACCATGGCAATGCTTTATGCCCTAGGGCGCATAAAGAGTCTTTATCGCCCTACGGCGCAAAAAGTAGCTGTTTTCGTCCCGGTAACTAAGATGTAAAATGTCACTTTATGATCATGTAGAACATAAAAAAAATTAAATGCAAGTCAATGGGGTGGTAGTGTTTAATTGGGTGGGTTGAAAGCAGGTGCATAGTAGATTATTGCGTTTTCCGGTGAAACTTGACGTTTTATCCAAAAACGTTCTATACTAAGTTGTAGATCATAAAAAAATCTACAACATTCATAAGGGTCACTTTTTACAATGAACTCAAAATTTCCGGACAAAATGCAAATTCCAATGCCAAAACGATTTTTCTGTTTTTTATTTTTCATTAACGCAACAATAATTCAATTTTGATGAAATTTTGTGGAAGCGTGCCTTTTTATGACTTTAATAAGCGTACGTTTTTTTTATCTGCAAAAAACAAGAAGTTTTTGAGATTTATAGTTTTTCCAATCAAAATCAGTTTTATTTCAAAGAGAAATTCTGTGGTGAAAAATCATCGTACTGTTTTCTTCTGGAGCTCATTTTTGTTGCTTTTGGTGTATAGTCCCTATTTAACAACATGCTCAAAAATTTAAAAATGTCAAAAATGATTTGCAACTATGGATTTTTCAGTAATTGTTCATAATTTGTTTAAATTTTTAAGAAAATTGCAAAACTGGTTACATACACCTTTCAATTGTACGGAAAAAAATACAAAAGAAACTGTCTCTCATTTCTACACTAATGCTAAAACCATTAAATTAGAATAATAAAGCTTCAGATACGTAAGCAAAATAATCAGTTTTTGTCTTAGAATCAAAAAGAATCCAATACAAAAGTTGTAGATCATGAAATAATTTATAATTTTTTGATTTTAATTATCGTATTTTTAATTTTAATTATCGCATAAATAATTTAGTTTTTACGAGAAAAGTATATTTCATTTGAATATTGAGGAATCATTTATTTTGTTTTAGTATATCTTTTGAGTTTCTGTGTATTATATTGTGTACAAATGAACAACTGTCTACAATTAATACCCACTCTCAACTTTATTTGCCTGCACCAAATAAATAAATACAATAGTTACTTTGGTGCGGGTCCATAATTTAAAATTTTAATAAAGGATAGGAGTTAAATGATAAAAAGAAATCTGATGTGGCCAGGCACATGACTTTATCATACTATATATAAAATTAATAGTTTAGCTGCATGAGATTCTATTTGATCGAGATCGGCTATGTCTGCATTAAAAGAAAACTAGTAGAACTAGAGAGATATGTCGATTAAAGCTGCGTTCGTATATTGTACTCCGTTGACACCGGGTACACCGTCCAAATGACACTTACGTGTTAGTGGGTGTCAAAAGTGTAACGGTGTTCAATATCCGAACGCAGCCTATATTGACAGTAGTATTTTCAAAACATTAGCGTTTGACACTAGCTACTGTCATTAGAATAAAAAAATCTGACATATCCTGGCTACTAGTTTTAAAGCAGTACGACCGATCTCGATGAAATTGCTCATGCAGGTAAACTATAAATTCTACCAAAAAATGTCATATACATAAATTATAGAAAATTTCCTCTCCTATAATTTATTATTTAACTATTTTGACGACATTACACAAATAGCGGCTCATTACAAAATCTTCGAAAAATGCTAAGAGTAAACCACCAGTTCCTTTGGACCCTTTTCAAAGGAAAACTTTTCAGCTCTAAGTTTGGCTATGAAACTTCTAAATATGAAGTTTTGTCCCGATACCTTTAGTAGTTTCTCCGGAATCGTCGCCACAAAAACGGGTACACACACACACACACACATACACACACACATACACACACACACACACAGACATTTTTTTGTACCTTGGTCAAAAATGTTCAGGGGACCCAAAAAGACATATTTCCGCTAAAATCTCAAAAATTTTTTTTGGCATGATTACAATACTTTACATACTGCGTATGATAAAGTAATAAAAAGTTTTAATTTTGCAATTTTACTTTGGTACTAGTTTCGATCAACAGATCATCATCAGCCAACAGCCTCAAAAACACAAAACAATCAGAAAAAATCAGGGAAAGTTGTAACAGAAAATATCACTTAAATATGCAAGATAAATATGTATAAAAATGTTAAACTTACAGTCAAACTCAATTATAAGAGGCACAAGACGTCAGGCAACAGAATGATGTGTCAGTGATTTTTAATGTTGCAATTTTGCGTTATTTCGTTTGATTGTTTTGTGTTTTTCTGGCTGTTGGCTATGATCTGTTGATCGAAACGAGTACCAAAGTAAATATTTTTGCAAAATTAGGAGGATTTTATTTAACGCCTACCATTTATTAAACAATATATACTACAATACTATTTATATGATACTATTCAATACTATTCAATGCTCCTTTTTGCAAGTTATAAAAACATTTATGATATTTTCATAAAAATACGGCTAATATGAAATGATTCACTTGCCAAAAACCAATTAAATCACGCTATATGGCGCCAGTCATCCAATGTCGGCCAAAATCGATTTAGTTAGTGTTTATTTGACAATTTTCGACAATTTTCACCAATTCATAGCCACCTAGATTAATACACATATTTTTGCGTTGCCTTGGTGATAAAAATTGACGATCGATATGTTTTTGTGTTCAGAATATCATCCTGATTGAAAATATTATACAAAGAATATAGGGTGCCATTTAAAATTTCAATGATGACGTCATTTCCGGAAAAAACGGAAGTCATATTAATCTCAAGAGTATCCCAAAGAATAGCATTTTTTGTCTATTAACACATTCCCAAATTTCATTCGTCCAACTTTATAAACAAAAAAAATAAACGGCAGTACCTATAGCGTGGGTCACCCGGTATATTAAAAAAGCATATAAAACTATATGTTGTTATTAAAATGGGTCCACCACGCTTAAACACAACAACCTGTATAAAGGGATTTTTTTGGTGGAAAAAGATGTTGCAAGGTCCAACGATATGCTGATGAAAGATTAATTTATTTTGTTAAAATGACTTAAATAATTCCTTACCTTCATTAAACTCTTCTTTTGACGACGCTGTTATCTCCCACAGAGGTTCCGTTAGTAAAGAATCGATAATCTTCAACTCCTCAGGTTTTAACCCATCCCACAAAGCCTTCTCAGTCAAATAAGAATGAAGAATCGTCGTATTTGAAGCTACGCACACACTATAGTTCAGCTGAGGCAAAGGCGTCAGCCTATTGACAAAAGCAAAGTCGTCATATTTCGCCTTCAAGCAAAACTGCTTAGTCTTAGTCTTGGTGTTGTTATTAACAGCGACATACAGGGGCGTGGAGTCTTCTATAATGATGGCAGCTCCTTTAGAATTGATGAAATACCGTTTCAAGACATTCCCCCATTGGTTATCTTCAATTGTTCCAGTGATGAAAGGTAAAAACTCATGGTGGGCTTTATTGAGTGGCCATGCTGATTGTGATGTTTGACCACCGCCATACCAGTAGTCTGAAGACATATCGAAGCAATCTGTGGGATCTACTTGGTCTGTCATGGCTGACCATTGGAAATTGTAACATCTGACGTCAGGGCTTAGTTCGGTTAGGTCTATATACAGTCTGGCACGACCCATCCATTCCATGCAGATGCTGGAGTCGTTTCGTAAGTCTTGCTTTAAGCATGGGTAGACCTTGGCGTATGGTAAAGTTGTGCCCAAATGGCCTTTGATGATAGGAAGGCCATCGCCATTGAAAATTCGTATTTCTTTGAGTGCTTTGTTGATTTTAATGCGTTCGAAGTAAGCTTTTTGTATCAGCTTTTGTTGGTACAGGACATAGGCGAAGCCAACAAGGAATACTATTGTTATAAACAAGATTCCTACGAACGCTCTGATTTTGTATTCCTTTGGTTTCCGTTTCCGTAGAGTTGCTGGTAGATTCTGTAATTTGTTGATATTGTTAGGCGGAAGTTGATGATGATATGATGATGTATGATGGTGAATATGTAAATAGTAGAGATTAACTTATGTGGAGGTATTATGAACTGCTTCTAATATATAGCCGAAATTTCAAGTCAATCGGATAAAAATTACTCGAGTTCTACTGCTAGCCGTATTTGAAAACGTGGTTTCGAGAAAACTGCCCACACAACGCTCGCAACACGCGCTCGCAGTGCTACGCCAACGGCTAAAATGGCTACACAGGCAAAATATGTTAAATATTTGGTTCAACTACCAACTAGCGCTCTGTACCTCATTTAGAAACTATATAGTGTACCTTCGCACCGCCGGTAATGAGTGAAAGGGGCGAAACTCACCCCTAAACTCAATTTGTCATTTTGAAGCGCTCGGACTTGCGCGAAAATTTATCTTTTACGAACACAATTTTGTTTTTCAATAATTGATAATGTCAGACATTATTCTTGACATGTTTTTAAAAAATTATTCAGACTAGATATAACCCGAAGAATTTTAAATAGAACCAGCTGTACATGTTGACATATTGCAAAAGATCGATAAATCAGCTTTCCTAAAATCTGCAACTCAGCATGTGCACTAGGGTCGTCCAAATTTGTACCTTGCAATATCTTTTTTTTGCTGGAGGGCAACGATCCCCCTAATCTGTTCCTGCTCCGCAAAAAAATTCCCCCAAAATTTGAGAAAAATCGGTTAATGTTAACACGTACCACCGAGCACCTCAAATTTCCCATTTAAAATACATTGGAAAATGCATATTTTTTTCCTATTTTCTCCACGTTTTGGATTTAGAAAAAAAGTTGCAGGAGATTATCAGAAATTGTTCAGAACTTCCCAAGGATCAAATCCACAACAACTATTTTTTTTTCACCGCCCCCACCCCCTCCTGCAGTACCCTAAACATGAGGCAAAATTTTCCCCAAATTTACAATTTTACAAAGTTACGTGATTTATTATTTTTTTTGACAGAAATTACTATTATTGGATTATTGACATGCTTTTTTATTATTTATTAACTAATTTAAAATTATTTAAACAATTACCATTTGTTGAAACAAAAATATATGTTGTTACGCACATATTTTACTAATTTTGCAGAAATTATTAGATTGTTATTTTTTGTCATTTATTAACTAATTTGCAATTGTTTAAACATATATACATTGTAATCGACATAATTTTCTATATTTTTGCATAAATTATTATTAAATTATTGGCAGTTTTTTGTCATTTATGAACGAAATTGCAATTCTTTAAACAAGTACCATTTTTTTAAACAAAAATTTACAATGTTCTTCTGTTTTTCCTTTTGTAGTAATTATTATTGTTACATTGATGGCATTCTTTTGTAATTTGTTACTTAATGTGCAATTAATAGTTTGAACAAATAAATTTGGTCAAACAATAATATACAATGTTACTACGTACTTCTTGACAAAAATTATTATAGGATTTCTGGTCTTTTTTGTATTTTGGAGGTTTTACGATATCGGTCAAACCAGTAATGTGGTTGCAGCACTAATTTATTATTATAGGTTATAATTAAAAATTAGTTAACAAATTTGACAAGAAAGAAAAAGACAAGGAATACAATAATAATTTTTTCCAAAAAGATACGTCAGTACCATTGTATATTTTTGTTTAAACAAATGGTATTTGTTTAAACAATAATTGCAAACTAGTTAATTAATGACAAACAATGCCAACAGTCTAATAATAATTTCTCAAAAAAATAAAAATATGTCCGTAACATAATATAAATATGTTTGTAAACAAATGGTATTTGTTTAAACAATTGCAAACTAGTTAGTAAATGACCAAAAAATGCCAATATCCTAATATAATTTCCTTTAGAAAATAGAAAATATGTCCGCAACATTGTATATTTTTGTTACCATTTGTTTTCAATAATTGCTGATTAGTTAATAAATGACAAAAAAACCAATAATTTAAAGTTCAGCAAAAAATTGAAAAAATTTTCGTAAAATCGTATATTTTTGTTTAAACAAATGCTAATACGGTATTACGGCACTTTTCAAATTCTGTTCTATTGCAAAGTAGGTTAGCTTAGCATCACCATTTCACACGTAAAATGCCAAACAACGCTTTAATTTAGGAGAAAACGCGTTTTGAAATTCAAATAAAAATCCTACTTGTGACGTCACAGTGAGGGATTATAATGCGAAACTTGACAACGTCGCGCATAGTTATTTTATGTTGCTGTGGTGCCAACAGTCGCGTAGTTCACTCTGTTTACCGTTCGTGTATTGAGGTTAGGTGGTCAGTGTTTTTTTAATATATCAACACCAGCAAACACCATACATAATCAACATGAGCAAACAATAATATAGAGTTTGTTGTGTGCCGGGTTGCAACAGCAAATCAGTCGAAACACCAGAATTCAATACAACATTTAGACGAAATGGTTTATCTACCTTGTAGTTTCATAAACACACAGGAATACATTATAAGAAATATATTGTCAATATGTATTATTAATAAACTTCTATTTAAGCAGTTATTTTTTACTACTAGTCTTTCCCTCTACATTCAAATTTCTTTGTGAACCATGTGATTGGGGGATGTTTCATTACTTTGTCGTTAATTTACTATGAACAATTGCAAGCTGGTTGAATAATATGTATGACAGTGTATGATCGTGGGCAAATTTTGCGAATTCGCTTTGGTAAAATCATCTTCCACAGAACACATGCTTGCACTGGTAACTTAACAACTTATACCAACTTACTTAATAAGTAATAACTTTACGATACGCTGTAAATAGTACCGTCGAAGTTTGTCAACACACATACAAACAAACAGCGGTGCAAACACTGTTACAAGAAAATTCCCTAGGTTTTGATCAATTTCTTGGCTACGGTGCCAATTCTACACTTGGCCAATCACGACAGTGATCAGAAAATTCAAATTTTAATTGTAATTTTCTCAACAAATTCTGAATGTAATTTAATTTTAACTTAACAGAATTTCGGGTTATATACTGTAAAATCGCTTAATACACGCTTTTGCTTAAATTTCCACATGACCGTAATACCCTATTGTTTCTAAACAAATTTCTAAACAAAAACATGACAAAAAAATATGTCAATAATCCAATAATAAATAATCACTTCTGTCAAAAAAATATTGAAACACGTAACATTGTAAAATTGTAAATTTGGGGAAACTTTAGTCTCATATTTAGGGTACTATGGGGAGGGTGGGGGGGGGGGGGGGGGTGAACAAAAAAAGAGTGGTTGTGAATTTGTTCCTTGGGGAATTCTGAACAATTTCTGATAATTTCCCGCATTTTTTTTTAGTCCGAATCGTGAAAAGAAATGAAAAAAAGATGCATTTTTTCAATGTATTTTGAATGGGAAATTTGAGGTGCTCAGTGGCTCAATTTTCTAAAATTTGGGGGGAATTCTTTTTCTGGAAAATGCACTGCTTGGGGTGAGGGTCGTTGCCGTCTAGCGAAAAGTCCGCTTTTTGGATCACCCTAATGTGCACTCATAAAAATCGTAGGAAGATAATTATTATTTATTCAATAAACTCAATAAAGTTGTAGATATTCCACGTCAACAAAAAATTACAACAAAATTTCTTGCAATTTAATAATAATAATATATATTATATATTATATAAACAAAATGATGGCCTAGCTATGGGTAGTGGTATACTTCCCAACATATTTTATGACCACATAAAAAAATAAACTATTTACTTTACCAAACAGTAAACATATCACATTCTGGTGTCATGTCGATGATATTTTCTAGATTTGAAATACAGATCCTACTTTAATTGACTCTTTTCTTGAACAAATTAATAATATCTCTAAATTGAAATTTACATGTGAAAAAAAATTGATAATCAAATCAGTTTTTAGACTTATCAGTTATGTGAAATTCAGAACACTTTCAATACACTATTATAAAAATAAAATTATAATACTATAATGCAAATCGCTCAAAATAATGGACCTAATAAAGAAACGATCAATAATATCTATAATTACATGAGCCATAAACAATTATTAAAACAAATTTATCCACATATAGTAGCCAAATCAAAATATATTTATGAAATAAATATTTATGTGAAATATTATCTTTAATTTATATTAATTTTTATTACCACTAAGTATTATTTATTATTCAGTTAATTATCCATTCAATATGTTAATTTAACGTGAAATGAAAAGCGAGATGAAATTAGTAGGTAAGGACATTTGTTTGCTTTGGTCAAAACAGAACAGTAGAGATTTTATACCATCGTTTACAGGGTGATTTCTCATCGTATATAGGGGGAAATTTTAAAATCTTGCACCAAAATTCATAATTTCATAATGTATACGATACTACATAATCTCTACTATAAGTTTTTACCAAAAAAACAAACATAGCACAATATGACACGATCTATCACATCTTACCTGTATTTTTTCTTTTAGTAGGCTAGCTAGTGAGTTAACTGATGTAATAGATGTGCCCGGTGAATAACCAGCTTCTAGATCGGATGGTCTTAACATTCTCGGTGCAGTTGTGACCGATTTTCTCCGAACATTACGGAGAGGCACTCTAGAATAAACAAATTATGCTATTTATTAACCACGTATTAGTTTTATTACTTTATAACTAATACTATGACTTCTTGTTTTGTTCTTCAAGATTCATTTGTTGTAAGACATTGTGAGTGTACTTGTGACTAAAGCGGATGAAACAATATACTTCTACGTTCCAAACATGGAGGGAGACAATACTTTTTAGTAGAGGTAATTTTAGGCCACAACTCGGTATGAAATTGATTAATTTGTGCTTCCGTTATAAGACAATAAAGATATGAGACATCTTCTTCTAAGTAGTTCCTTTATAGTAGATCCTTTTGGCCATATTTTTTTTTTAATCTATACCCAAGTTTTAAGATTGGTATTAAAAAAAATTTACCGTATTTCATAACAACTAACTCAATAATTTTATTACACATCAATTTTAAGAGATAGTAGATATTATAAGGAAATGTAGACATAGACAGTACACATGTGATCCGTCTTGTTATAAATACAGTTGTAAATTATCGATGAATCAATTTATAGCTTTATAAGACCTATAATGTACCGTGTGATACACAAATACTCTAGTTTTGTGACATTCTGTTTTACTTCCGTTATATTACCTAATTATATACTGTGTATCGTAAAATTGTAGATACTAAAATGTCATTTTTGTTCGGTCTATACAGATATAGAATACTAGTAATACGGCATACATAATAAAACTAATCTAGCCAATTTAGATAATAAAATAAGCCGTTTTGAGTCTATTTTAGGAAATAATACTTTTCTGATAACTAATCCTAAATATACAAACTTGGATTAGTTTCCATTATATTCAGTAAAAAAACTATATGAGTTTTTACTTAGATTATAATGATATATAATGGAAAACTGCAACATTTCAACATATAATCTTCAATTATCAAAAATTCGACTAAATTACAGCAGCTAGAATGTTGACATTTTCTGGATTGATTACCCAATTTATCTGTGAGATAGGTGTATAAAATAATAGTTTATATTCTATCAATTCTGCTTGTAATAAGACAAAAAGCAAAATATCAATGTTTCAACAGGAAATTTTTAATTATCAAAAATTCTACTTAATTACAGCAGCTAGAATGTTGTAATTTTCTGGATTGATTACCCAATTTACCTATGAGCTAGGTGTATAAAATAATAATTTATATTCCATCAATTCTGCTTGGAATGAGACATAATGCAAAATAGCAATGTTTCAATAGGTATTTATTAAAAATTCGACTAAATTACAGCAGCTGGAATGTTGTAATTTCCTGGGTTGATTACCAAATTTATCGGTGACATTGTTGTAAAAAATAATATTTTATATTCCATCAACTCTGCTTTCAGTGAGACATAACGTAAAACCAACAAGTAATCTGTAATTATCAAAACTCGACTAAATTACAGCAGCTGCAATGTTGTAATTTTCTGGACTGATTAAGCAATTTATCTGTGAGATAGGCGTATAAAATAATAATTTATATTCCATCAACTCTGCTTGTAGTGAGACATAATGTAAAATAGCAACATTCCAACAAGTACTCTCTAATTATAAAATTCGACTAAATTACAGCTGCTAGAATATTGTAATTTTCTGGATTGATTACCCAATTTATCTGTGAGAGGTGTATAAAATAATAATTTATATTCTATCAATTCCGCTTGTAATGAGACACAATGCAAAATAGCAATGTTTCAACAGGTATTTATCAAAAAGTCGACTAAATTGCAGCAGGTAGAGTGTTGTAATTTCCTGGGTTGATTACCCAATTTATCTGTCAGATGGGTGTATAAAATAATAATTTATATTCAATCAACTCTGCTTGTAATGAGACATAATGCAAAATAGCAACATTCCAACAAGTACTCTTTAATTATAAAAATTCGACCAAATTACAGCTGCTAGAATGTTGTAATTTGCTAGATTGATAACCCAATTTATCTGTGAGAGGTGTATAAAATAATAATTTATATTCTATCAATTCCGCTTGTAATGAGACACAATGCAAAATAGCAATGTTTCAACAGGTATTTATCAAAAAGTCGACTAAATTGCAGCAGGTAGAGTGTTGTAATTTCCTGGGTTGATTACCCAATTTATCTGTCAGATGGGTGTATAAAATAATAATTTATATTCAATCAACTCTGCTTGTAGTGAGATATAATGTAAAATAGCAACATTCCAACAAGTACTATCTAATTATAAAAATTCGACTAAATTACAGCTGCTAGAATGTTGTAATTTTCTGGATTGATTACCCAATTTATCTGTGAGATTGGTGTATAAAATAATAATTTATAATCCATCAATTCTGCTTGTAATGAGACAAAATGCAAAATGTCAATGTTTCAACAGGTAATTTTTAATTATCAAAAATTCTACTTAATTACAGCAAATGGAATGTTGTAATTTTCTGGATTGATTGCCCAATTTATCTGTGAGATAGATGTATAAAATAATAATTTATATTCAATCAAGTCTGCTTGTAATGAGACTAATGCAAAATAGCAATGTTTTAGTAGGTATTTATTAAAAATTCGACTAAATTACAGCAGCTGGAATGTTGTAATTTCCTGGATTGATTACCAAATTTATCGGTGACATTGTTGTAAAAAATAATAATTTATATTCCATCAACTCTGCTTTTAGTGAGACATAACGTAAAACCAACAAGTAATCTGTAATTATCAAAACTCGACTAAATTACAGCAGCTGCAATGTTGTAATTTTCTGGACTGATTAAGCAATTTATGTGTGATAGGCGTATAAAATAATAATTTATATTCCATCAACTCTGCTTGTAGTGTGACATAATGTAAAATGGCAACATTCCAACAAGTACTCTCTAATTATAAAAATTCGACTAAATTACAGCTGCTAGAATGTTGTAATTTTCTGGATTGATTACCCAATTTATCTGTGAGAGGTGTATAAAATAATAATTTATATTCTATCAATTCCGCTTGTAATGAGACACAATGCAAAATAGCAATGTTTCAACAGGTATTTATCAAAAAGTCGACTAAATTACAGCAGGTAGAATGTTGTAATTTACTGGATTGATTACCCAATTTATCTATGAGATACGTGTATAAAATAATAATTTATATTCCATCAATTCTGCTTCTAAGGCACAATGCAAAATAGCAATGTTTTAACAGGTTTAAGTATCAAAAATTCGACTAAATTACAGCAGCTAGAATGTTGTAATTTTCTGGATTGATTACCCAATTTACCTGTGAGAGGTGGATAAAATAATAATTTATATTCTATCAATTCTGCTTGTAATGAGACACAATGCAAAATAGCAATGTTTCAACAGGTATTTATCAAAAAGTCGACTAAATTACAGCAGGTAGAATGTTGTAATTCCCTGGATTGATTACCCAATTTATTTGTAAGATAGGCATATAAAATAATTATTTATATTCCATCAACTCTGCTAGTAATGAGACACAATGCAAAATAGCAATGTTTCAACAGGTATTTATCAAAAAGTCGACTAAATTACAGCAGGTAGAATGTTGTAATTCCTTGCATTGATTACCCAATTTATCTGTGAGATAGGTGCATAAAATAATAATTTATATTCAATCAACTCTGCTTGTAATGAGACATAATGCAAAATAGCAGTGTTTCAAGAGGTAATCTTTATTTCGACTAAATTACAGCAGATGTAATGTCGTAATTTTATGGATTGATTACCAAATTTAACTGCGAGATAGGTGCATAAAATAATAATTTATATTCAATCAACTCTGCTTGCAATGAGACATAATGCAAAATAGCAATGTTTCAACAGGTATTTATCAAAAAGTCGACTAAATTACAGCAGGTAGAATGTTGTAATTCCTTGCATTGATTACCCAATTTATCTGTGAGATAGGTGCATAAAATAATAATTTATATTCAATCAACTCTGCTTGTAATGAGACATAATGCAAAATAGCAGTGTTTCAAGAGGTAATCTTTAATTATCGAAAATTCGACTAAATTACAGCAGCTGGAATGTTGTAATTTTCTGGATTGATCACCTAATTTATCTGTGAGATAGGTGCATAAAATAATAATTTATATTCAATCAACTCTGCTTGTAATGAGACATAATGCAAAATAGCAGTGTTTCAAGAGGTAATCTTTATTTCGACTAAATTACAGCAGATGTAATGTCGTAATTTTCTGGATTGATTACCAAATTTAACTGCGAGATAGGTGCATAAAATAATAATTTATATTCAATCAACTCTGCTTGCAATGAGACATAATGCAAAATAGCAATGTTTCAACAGGTATTTATCAAA
The DNA here is from genome assembly GCA_963966075.1 of Aphodius sticticus. Lineage (NCBI taxonomy): Eukaryota > Metazoa > Arthropoda > Insecta > Coleoptera > Scarabaeidae > Aphodius > Aphodius sticticus. Next base: position 6,093,351 of record OZ014511.1, on the reverse strand, counting down.
AAGTCGACTAAATTACAGCAGGTAGAATGTTGTAATTCCTTGCATTGATTACCCAATTTATCTGTGAGATAGGTGCATAAAATAATAATTTATATTCAATCAACTCTGCTTGTAATGAGACATAATGCAAAATAGCAGTGTTTCAAGAGGTAATCTTTATTTCGACTAAATTACAGCAGATGTAATGTCGTAATTTTATGGATTGATTACCAAATTTAACTGCGAGATAGGTGCATAAAATAATAATTTATATTCAATCAACTCTGCTTGCAATGAGACATAATGCAAAATAGCAATGTTTCAACAGGTATTTATCAAAAAGTCGACTAAATTACAGCAGGTAGAATGTTGTAATTCCTTGCATTGATTACCCAATTTATCTGTGAGATAGGTGCATAAAATAATAATTTATATTCAATCAACTCTGCTTGTAATGAGACATAATGCAAAATAGCAGTGTTTCAAGAGGTAATCTTTATTTCGACTAAATTACAGCAGATGTAATGTCGTAATTTTATGGATTGATTACCAAATTTAACTGCGAGATAGGTGCATAAAATAATAATTTATATTCAATCAACTCTGCTTGCAATGAGACATAATGCAAAATAGCAATGTTTCAACAGGTATTTATCAAAAAGTCGACTAAATTACAGCAGGTAGAATGTTGTAATTCCTTGCATTGATTACCCAATTTATCTGTGAGATAGGTGCATAAAATAATAATTTATATTCAATCAACTCTGCTTGTAATGAGACATAATGCAAAATAGCAGTGTTTCAAGAGGTAATCTTTATTTCGACTAAATTACAGCAGATGTAATGTCGTAATTTTATGGATTGATTACCAAATTTAACTGCGAGATAGGTGCATAAAATAATAATTTATATTCAATCAACTCTGCTTGCAATGAGACATAATGCAAAATAGCAATGTTTCAACAGGTATTTATCAAAAAGTCGACTAAATTACAGCAGGTAGAATGTTGTAATTCCTTGCATTGATTACCCAATTTATCTGTGAGATAGGTGCATAAAATAATAATTTATATTCAATCAACTCTGCTTGTAATGAGACATAATGCAAAATAGCAGTGTTTCAAGAGGTAATCTTTAATTATCGAAAATTCGACTAAATTACAGCAGCTGGAATGTTGTAATTTTCTGGATTGATCACCTAATTTATCTGTGAGATAGGTGCATAAAATAATAATTTATATTCAATCAACTCTGCTTGTAATGAGACATAATGCAAAATAGCAGTGTTTCAAGAGGTAATCTTTATTTCGACTAAATTACAGCAGATGTAATGTCGTAATTTTCTGGATTGATTACCAAATTTAACTGCGAGATAGGTGCATAAAATAATAATTTATATTCAATCAACTCTGCTTGCAATGAGACATAATGCAAAATAGCAATGTTTCAACAGGTATTTATCAAAAAGTCGACTAAATTACAGCAGGTAGAATGTTGTAATTCCTTGCATTGATTACCCAATTTATCTGTGAGATAGGTGCATAAAATAATAATTTATATTCAATCAACTCTGCTTGTAATGAGACATAATGCAAAATAGCAGTGTTTCAAGAGGTAATCTTTAATTATCGAAAATTCGACTAAATTACAGCAGCTGGAATGTTGTAATTTTCTGGATTGATCACCTAATTTATCTGTGAGATAGGTGCATAAAATAATAATTTATATTCAATCAACTCTGCTTGTAATGAGACATAATGCAAAATAGCAGTGTTTCAAGAGGTAATCTTTAATTATCGAAAATTCGACTAAATTACAGCAGCTGGAATGTTGTAATTTTCTGGATTGATCACCTAATTTATCTGTGAGATAGGTGCATAAAATAATAATTTATATTCAATCAACTCTGCTTGTAATGAGACATAATGCAAAATAGCAGTGTTTCAAGAGGTAATCTTTATTTCGACTAAATTACAGCAGATGTAATGTCGTAATTTTCTGGATTGATTACCAAATTTAACTGCGAGATAGGTGCATAAAATAATAATTTATATTCAATCAACTCTGCTTGCAATGAGACATAATGCAAAATAGCAATGTTTCAACAGGTATTTATCAAAAAGTCGACTAAATTACAGCAGGTAGAATGTTGTAATTCCTTGCATTGATTACCCAATTTATCTGTGAGATAGGTGCATAAAATAATAATTTATATTCAATCAACTCTGCTTGTAATGAGACATAATGCAAAATAGCAGTGTTTCAAGAGGTAATCTTTATTTCGACTAAATTACAGCAGATGTAATGTCGTAATTTTCTGGATTGATTACCAAATTTAACTGCGAGATAGGTGCATAAAATAATAATTTATATTCAATCAACTCTGCTTGCAATGAGACATAATGCAAAATAGCAATGTTTCAACAGGTATTTATCAAAAATTCGACTAAATTACAGCAGCTAGAATGTTGTAATTTTTTGGAGTGATTAACAAATTTATCTATGAGCTAGGTGTATAAAATAATAATTTATTTTCCATCAACTCTGCTAGTAATGAGACATAATGCAAAATAGCAATGTTTCATGAGGTAATCTTTAATTATCAAAAATTCGACTAAATTACAGCAGGTAGAATGTTGTAATTTTCAGGATTTATCCAATTTATCTGTGAGATAGGTGCATAAAATAATAATTTATATTCAATCAACTCTGCTTGTAATGAGACATAATGCAAAATAGCAGTGTTTCAAGAGGTAATCTTTAATTATCGGAAATTCGACTAAATTACAGCAGATGTAATGTTGTAATTATCTGGACTGATTAACCAATTTATCTGTGAGATAGGCGTATAAAATAATAATTTATATTCCATCAAGTTGGCTTGTAATGAGACATAATGCAAAATAGCAATGTTTCAACAGGTATTTATCAAAAATTCGACTAAACTACAGCAGGGAGAATTTTGTAATTTTCTGGATTGATTATCCAATTTATCTGTGAGATGGGTGCATAAAATAATAATTTCTATAACATATAATTAAGTTCTACTGCAGGACATTGAACCTTTAGTTGTTCAGTCTTATTCTTACATTTTAAAGATTATACCCACGTCAATTTTAGCAGTTAATAATATCAAATAGGATAATAGTCCCTACTTATCGTATTGCAAGACCGCATATTGTAATGTGCCCAACTAACCATTAAGTATAAGCAATCCAAACGCAAAATGTGTCTGCAAAGTTTTAGAACACAATTTCAACAAATTTATATTCTTTAATTTTGAATATTTAAATTTTAACTTACATCTCATCATCAATTATCATAATCTGATCTTGATCATCCTTATTCTCGTCTGTGAGGGGTACCTTTTCCGCTTTCTCCTGATCATTTTCAACTCCGTTTTCTTTATTTTCCATAATTTACAAACACAACACTCCACAAGAAACAAAAACTAATTTAAACGAACAGAAGACCACGATTGATTGACAATTCCAAGTGACTACCGCCTTATCGGATTGTCCTCGCGATTATTGATATATAAACAATAAATTATTAAGTGATAAGCTATTAAGATCACAGGCAACTGTGATCTCCTTAATCCAATGGAAGATTATAGCACACAATTAAAAATTATAAACTCCAAACCGTGTATATATGAAGCAAATTAAATAACAAATTAGTTATTTGCCCTTTTGCTTCTCACTACGACAGTACTTGTTGTTCAAAGTTTGTTTGAAGACAGGGAAATGCAAATTTAAGCTACTGTAAAACTATTAATTTTTATCTGAGATAAAGAATGCCGATGTTGTAAAATTATGATATAGACTGAATTATGTTTGTCGTGGAGCTGATAAAGTTACAGATGATCTTGCGTGTTATTTGTGTTAAATTAACACCTCGTATGTGTGTTTATCACGTGACAGCAAACAAAAGTATGGTGCTAAGTGATGTAGATTGCGTTGTAGAGAATCAATATTGCCAAAGAAAATAATAGATTTGTTATATACGTCTGTATATACAAACTTTCCAAAATTGTTCACCTTTTCTCAATTTTTAAGTAACTGTGTTGGAACCAACTTTATTATACAGGGTGAGTCTTAGCATTGCACTGCTCGATATTACCGTTATCTTTAGAGATAGAAAAAAATTTCAGCAGGGATCTTCGAGTTTCCCCTTCCGTTATTCAGCGTTTATGGAATCGGTTTCGGGAGACTGCCCAATATGTTAGAAGAGCTGGACAATGTCGAAACCGAAAAACTACTCACAATCAAGACCGATTTCTTGGCCTTTCCTCTCCACGTCAGCGTACTGCCACAGCACGAGACCTCCTAAACGACCTAATACGAGCACATGGAATAGAAATTTCTGATCAAACTGTTAGAAACAGATTAAAAGAAGCGAATTTGAAACCAAAAAGACCTGTCCGCGCAACACGCCTTATGCGGCATCACAAAGCCGCGCGAATGAGGTTTGCTCTGGATCACAGAGATTGGCAATTTCGTCACTGGACGCCGGTACTGTTTACAGACGAGTCCCAGATTTTGTTTAACTCGTTGCGACGGTCGACTACGTGTATATAGACGTCCTGGTGAAGGCTACGCAGCCGCTACTACACAGGAAGAGGATAGATTTGGTCGTGGATCTGTGATGGTTTGGGCTGGAATCAGTATAGACAACAGAAGTGATCTTGTTGTGGTTCCTGGTAGACTAAATGCCATGAATTACATCGAAAACATCTTGGAGGACCGTGTGGTGCCTGCTGCATATGGCGTCGGTCAAAATTTCATCCTAATGGAGGACAATGCAAAGCCACATACCGCCGGCATCACCAGAAACTTTTTACAAGAACGTGGAATTCAGGTCATGGAATGGCCGGCGTTAAGTCCTGACCTGAATCCTATTGAACACGTGTGGGATCAGCTTGACCGACGCGTTCGCAAGCGCCCTAATCCACCACTAACCATACAGGAGCTGACACAAGCCCCTATTGAGGAATGGGAAAGTGTAACTTTGAAGTAACTAAGAGTTGTGACATTGTTTCTGTCATTTTCTTTAGTTAAATACATGCCGTTAAAGTATACCAAATTTGATTTGCCTAGAAATATTATTTAAAAAGTTACGGGTTTTGAAAAGTGTTCCCTTATTTTCGTTGCAGTGTATAAGATCTTTATAAAAACAAAAACTGACCTAAATGTTATTTGAGAATGTGTTAAAACATACGCGGCGTTTAATTAAATAAAAATAAAGTATATTTTACCACCACGCTTGAATGCAGCACCCTGTATAAACAGAAATATTTTTTTATTGTAGAAAATGATGTGTCAAACAACTTTTGTATAAAGCATTTTTATCTTTCTCTTAAGACAACGGAAATATCGCCAAATGCGACATTAACGAATCACCCTGTATAATCTGCCGGACGACCGATGTTACCGTTTCCTCTAATCTCCTTCATTCCAAATTCCAAATTTTCAGATACCCATCGTTCGGAACTTTCTTCACGAACACCCTGTATTGTTTATTCGCTAAGTTCACGGTTTAGTTGTAAGATCCAATAATATTGTTAGGAAAGATTAATTTATTTTGTTTGTAGATTTACAGTAAATTATAAAATTCAACAGCTTGTCAAAAGAATTAAAAAATTCTAATAAGTTAAAAGAATAATATCACTGACCTTTTGGGTATATTTGCTTGAGCTAGTATGACTTCCTGTTCATCTTCGTCTGATGTAAGACAAATACTGTCATCACTAGAGGAAAAATCACTCCTTATGACGTTTTCCTAAAAAAAAAAGAAAGAAAAACTAAGAGCAATCTTAAATAATTTGTCTCATTTGATGCTGATTTGAGTCTTTATCTTTGAGATAAGGTGACAATTGTAAACATTGTAGAGTTTTGTGATAGATAATACAATATTTGGTGTTATTTTCTTTAATTAAAAACATTTTACAATTGCAAAATTAAAAAATTTATTAACAAATTCTCAACAATGTATGATAAACACCAATTAGACACAGATTTCATTTTTAATTTAAAAAAATTATCGCTAACACGAAGAAATATCGCAGTTTTCTATTGACACCAATACTCACAAAACAAACACAAACCGTCCTCACAAACTTCAACCTATAATAATATATTATAACCTATTCACTAAACAGAAAAACAAACACAAGTAACACCCATTTTAGTCGATCAAAAACTTAATAATTACCTTCCAGTTATTGTCATCAGTATCATCGTCATAATTGTTTGTATATAATGTTGGGGATTCGTGTAGACCTTGAGGTAAACTCATGGCTAACTTGGATTGAAGTGTATTAAATAATTTGACCAGGACACAGCGATTTCGTGACGTACCTATCACATGGTACTTTCAAGAACAGACCGTATTATCATTACGTAAAAAGTAGCCAAAACCAGTTTGTTTAAAAAATGGCTGTATTTATATACATAAATGTATTGTGCGTCTTAGGACAAATTTAAACGAATACGTGCTTATAGTGTATTCTCAAAAGATAACAATAAAAACTGCCATTTCACTATATTTGAAATTGTCAAAGCGAACTGTGTGTCATCTAGCCATCCGATGTTGACGTTTCAACAGTCACTGGATAGGAAATTGGCCGAGGAAACCATTTCTGAAGACCGCGTTGCTCTAAGTTGCGCGGTTCGTGAGAAAAACGCGAGAAACCGCGAAGTCCTAATTTTACATATTATGGACAAACCGTACACTGTACGGGAAAACCGAGCACACTGTTGAACTCAGCACAGCCCAATGCATAAGTATGACCCCATTAGACAGAGTACATCAAAATTATGTATACTTTTATATGCCTAACAAGTATCGTATTGAAGTTATGTGGTCCAATTCGCTTATTTTCGTGTTACTTGAAAAAACATAATTTGAGCACAACTCGGTAACCAGTAGAGATAGAGACCTGTTCTATGTAAATTCGTGATCAGCGCACCCATTTTAGTAAGATAGCGAAGGTTTCATATCGATCCGGGCCCTAGATTTCAAATTAGATGTGCCACTTCAAATTTAAAGTAAAAAAAGTAGGTACGATTTTTTGCAAAATTTTGACCAGTTGGCAAAAACATAACCACCTCCCACCCAATTGAGATTATGGTCCCTGGTACAGTTTTCGACGCTGATTACGCTGGAGTAATTGTTTTTTTTTCTATATATAACGGTACGGTAGTTATCGCCTCTCAAAGTATCAAAAACTGCTAAAATTGCCATTTTACTATATTTGGAATTGTCAAGGCGAACTGTGTTCGATCTAGTCATCCGATTTTGACGATTAAAACGTCACTGGATACGAAATTGGCCGAGGAAACCATTTCTGAAGACCGCGTTGCTCTAAGTTGCGCGGTTCGCGAGAAAAACGCGAAAACCCGCGAAAATCCTAATTTTACGTTTTGTGGACAAACCGTACGCTCTACGGGAAAACCGAGCTCACCGTTGAACTCAGCACAGCCCAATGCATAAGCATGACCCCATTAGACAGCTCTATCTCTCAAACAAATTTGATATTTTGTTCGATCTAAATTTAGCACATTGAGATAGAGAAAAAATTTAAAAAAAAATTCTTTGCAACCATTGGCGATAGAGAGATTAACCCACCACCAAATGATAGCTCTCGAAGAGTACATCAAAAATATGTATACTTTTATATGCCTAATAAGTACCATATTGAAGTTATGCGGCCCAAATCGCTTATTTTCGTGTTATTTGAAAAACGTAATTTGAGCAGAACTCGGTAACCAGTAGAGATAAAGACCTGTTCTATGTAAATTCGTGATCAGCGCACCCATTTTAGTAAGATAGCAAAGGTTTCATATCGATCCGGGCCCTAGATTTCAAATTAGGTGTGCCACTTCAAATTTAAAGTAAAAAAAGTACGATTTTTATCAAAATTTGCCCAGTTGGCAAATACAAAACCACCTCCCACCCAATTGAGATTATCGTCTCTGGTACAGTTTTCGACACTGATTACGCTGGAGTAATTGATTTTTTTCTATATGAAACGCTACGGAAGTTATGACTTCTCAAAGTATCAAAAACTACAAATATTGCCATTTTACTGTTTGGAATTGTTACGGCGCACTGTGTTCCATCTAGCAATCCGATTTTGACGATTCAAACGTCACTGGATAGGAAATTGTCCGGGGAAACCATTTCGGAAGACCGCGTCGCTCTAAGTTGCGCAGTTCGCGAGAAAAACGCGAAAAAACGCGAAAATCCTAATTTTACATTTTCTGGACAAACCGTACGCTCTACGGGAAAACCGAGCTCGCCGTTGAACTCAGCACAGCCCAATGCATAAGCATGACCCCATTAAACAACTCTAACTCACAAAAAAAATTGATATTTTTTTCGATCTAAATTTAGCACATTGAGATAGAAAAAATTTTTTAAATAATTTTCTTTGCAACCGTTGGCGATAGAGAGATTAACCCACCACGAAATGATAGCTCTCGACGAGTACATCAAAAATATGTATACTTTTATATGCCTAAGAAGTACCATATTGAAGTTATGTGGTCCCAAGTCGTTTATTTTTGTGTTATTTGAAAAAACGTAATTTGAGCACAACTCGGTAACCCGTAGAGATAGAGACCTGTTCTATGTAAATTCGTGATCAGCGCACCCATTTTAGTAAGATAGCAAAGGTTGCATATCGATCTGGGTCCTAGATTTCAAATTAGGTGTGCCACTTCAAATTTAAAGTCAAAAAAGTACGATTCTTATCAAAATATTGACCAGTTGGCAAAAAGAAAACCACCTCCCACCCAATTGGGATTATGGTCCCTGGTACAGCTTTTGCCCCTGATTACGCTGGAGTAATTGATTTTTTTCTATATGGAACGGTACGGAAGTTATGACTTCTCAAAGTATCAAAAACTGCTAAAATTGACATTTTACTATGTTTTGAATTGTTAAGGCGCACTGTGTTCCATCTAGCCATCCGATTTTGACGATTCAAACGTCACTGGATAGGAAATTGGCCGAGGAACCCATTTCTGAAGACCGCGTTGCTCTAAGTTGCGCGGTTTGCGAGAAAAGCGCGAAAAACACGAAAATCCTAAATTTCAAACAAACCGTACGCTCTACGGGAAAACCGAGCTCACCGTTAAACTCAGCACAGCCCAATGCATAAACATGGCCCCATTAGACAGCTCTATCTCTGATATCTGATATCTTTTTCGATCTAAATTTAGCACATGGAGATAGAAAAAAAATTTAAAAAAAAATTACTTTGCAACCGTTGGCGATAGAGGGATTAACCCACCACCAAATGATAGCTCTCGACGAATGCATCAAAAATATGTATACTTTTATATGCCTAAGAAGTACCATATTGAAGTTATGTGGTCCAATTCGATTATTTACGTGTTATTTGAGAAAACGTAATTTGAGCATAACTCGGTAACCAGTAGAGATATGGAACGGTACGAAAGTTATGACTTGCGTATCAAAAACTACCAAGAATCATACCTCATATTCCATACGCTCTCTCAGGTGTTCCAACTCTTCCAAATTAGGCATAGAAATGCTCTTTTTCCGACATTTCGGCTTCACTGCTTCATTTTCTGGTAACGGTGAAACAACATCGTCGATTTCTTTGAATTCTTGCGAATTATTAGTTGTTGAATTTGCAGATTCGATAGAAACTTTCATCCCAGATGGTGTCTCTATTATAATTGTTGGCAATTCATGTGGTTGGTAAGTTTTTCTTCGCGGTTTTCGCACCATAATCTGTAGAAAATACTTATTTTTAGTAAGTATTAATGCATATGCAACCATATGCAACCAGTTTTGCTTCAAATGTAACTTTTAAATAGTTTCTCCCGAATAATAGATAATAGTTTAAGTACCTTTTTGAAAAAATCCATATTTAGATAAGATTGCACAAACTTAGAGTTTACACGAACACTAAATAACAATAAACTACACCAGACCAATAGTTGGTGTCTTCTGTTAGTTTTATTTATTTAAATGAGTAAAACAAAGCACGAATATACAACAACGCTAAGTGTTTATGTAAGCAAGCTGAAACCAATTGTTAATATTGCGGACGCGGTTTGGTTTTCAATGACAATACGCATTACTAAGTTTGTATTAAGAATGTTACCACCTTATGGTAGGTACAATAAAACGGCAATAAACCGATGAAAGAGAAATATTAATAGATCTTACGTATTGCTTATTGTTTGTTGACATTCAACACGCACTGTTTAAACGACAAATATTACCACAAAATTGCTGCACTTCTTATCATACCGAGATATGTACTAGATTAGAACTAAAATATTGAATATCGGTTTAGTTACAAGTCCTATACGGTTTCTATAAACCAATGCGATGTAATTTTGTTATTATCGCTTGAAAACTGACCACAACACGCTCTGTTGTGAATCTTGCAAGAATTTTGTTACGTTTGCTAAAAACAAACTAAAGACACACGCATTCTTGACTGTGAATGAGCGTAACTTAACAACCCACAACCAATTAGCATTTCATATTCTGATTATGTAAAAAAAAACTAACGAGGTTATAAGGATTCTTATGATAAAGAACAGGTTTGGAACTTTAGGTACTTAAATCTGTTATTCAATATCACTAATTCAGAATAATTTACATATCTTTTGTTATTACTTCCTTACACAAATCTAATATAAATATTTACTAACTTTACATACTAACCAAGTGTACGAATACTTTTTACAAGCACTGTATATACTATTGTTCATAAAAATAATTGTGTATAAATAACATATCTCAAACAATACCGATCATATCCTTATGTAATATGAAACGGAAACAAAGGCAATGTAAATAATTATCATTATTCATAAACATTCCAAACAAATTATTGGAAAACCGTCTTAGTGCGTTTATTCCTTGACTCTACATTGTAAATGTATTATTTTTCGTAATTATTTCCTTAATATTTCATAAAAATCAGCGTTAAAAATTGCATAACAAAAAGTCCCGCCAAAACGATACTTTCTGTTGTGTGACGTCACCCGATAGTAGATGTCAAATCGGCCCATATGGTCTGTCAGCATCGGCATCGTCGCCGTTTGGTAATTGTGTTGTATGATGTGTTGTTTTCACAATTTCTACATAAAAATGGGTTATAAATGGTGTAGAAATCCACAATGCAGAAATACGTCAAGAAAAACTCCGGATAAATATTTGTAGCTGTTGCGCAAGATTTGAAATTGGGAAGAAAGTGGTTGGCTCATAGAAATCCAAATGAAATAAATAGAGGTCAAAACAAGTGTTTATTGTTGTGAAGATTACTTCGACATAAGTAAAACTGACTAGAATAAGTTATCTATCGTATTTTCGAACCAGGTATTATCTGATCTGGCGGCTTAAGATTAGGGCTATCCTAACCTACAAAGTTATGCTTACATGGCACTTTAGTGCTATTAAATTCAAACGGGAGAAGCATAAGTGCGCGTTCGGATAACTCGGTATTGTACGGTGAGAGTGACGCGCTGCATAATAGGCGGACTAACGTCATACGGCGCTTATCTGCATGTGAGAGAGACACAGCCGACCCAGGTTATCAGAGCATTGCTCTCCCCATACCCTACCCTGACAAACCGAACGCGCTCTAAGCGTACTAACGAATGACGTCACTGGAGACTGAGCCAATTACAGAGCGTTTTCAATCACGTGATAGGACGTGAATAAAATTCAATTTTAATTTTGGTTTTTAAGAAATAAAGCATATTTTTTTTTAAAATGTAATAACAAATAGTTTTCTTGAACTCTAATCTATTAGGATGAGTATAATACAAGCCATATTTTTAATACAGTCAAATACCCTATTAGGAAAATGTTAGTGTGACATTGTCAGTTAGTACTTTGATTTTAACTCCCATTATTGTTATTAATGTCTTTGACAAGATTATTGGCTTATTTATATGCTTATTCTAGCTATTACACATGATGCAATCAATATAATAGTAGCTAGCCTAAATTTCACATAAAAACTAGAATTGCTTATTAACTTTATTAGAATAGAAACTTTACACTAGGGTCATTCCGCGAAATTTTAATTTTAGGTTACCAAAACCAAGAGATCGCTGTGCTGGTAACGACCGTCACGGCTATTTAAAAAGGTTTTTCATAAAACTTATCAGTTTGAACATCTATCTACTATTCTATTTTTCCTGGTCCATTTGTCATTTTTAAATTTGGAAAAGTTTCTATTGCTCTTTGCTGAAGCGCCACTTGTCTTTTTCCCAACAGCGAATTTTTATCCGTTTGTAAAGAAATGCGCCCATATACACTGCCGCTCATGGAAGTGCGGACACATAGTAAACATATAGGAAATAATGATAAAGCACTGATAACGTAGCAATAGGCACCTCTATTTCTACCAAATAGCTAACACATTCTTAACGTTGATGTCCAGTAACATACGACATCATTAAATGTGCTAATTTAAAATAATTTTTATATTTAATTATTATGCAACATTTATGCTGTTTTGTAATAGGTTGTTGGGAAGTTTCTAGTCTATATTAAGTAAACGCAATTGAACGTTTTTAAATCGGTGTTTCACCTGCCAAAAAATCGATTCTTAATTGCTTATGGAAAAAATGGGGAACGCATTTCAGTCGCGCGGAGCGCGACTGTCCCCCTAAATGGACCATTCTACGTTGCGTGAGTTTTCGAAATCGACGAAAAACGACCTCTCGGGCGTTTTTGCTTCGAAATTTTCCGAAACGCGAGCGATTTTGGTGAAAGGACCTCAACATTTCAGTAGCTGTTTATACCGCGTCGTCATGGCTGCGAGCTAGAAACGTCAAAAACGCAACCATAACCTATTCACATTGGTATGTACAAAGCTAAACGATTTCATTATCTGCGGGGGCCTAAAGCACAAACTCCGTAGTCCGTACCCACAAATAATGTTTGAGAAACCTATAACAATGTTGTACGTATAATAATAATTATTAATTCGTGATTATTTGCCTTTGCGTTAATATTTGTTCGAAGAATGTGTATCGATCCAATGAATGTTATTTGTGAAAAGTTCGCGTCTCAAACCCAACGTGAAAGCACCGCTCAGAACCTATTTTAACCGAATACGAATACAACTCTTGAGAGGTTACATATTAGATGGCACCACAAGATATTTCTGCTACTAGCGCCCCTAGCGGGCGTGAAATATCGTTATATAACCTATAATTATACATAAGTTTGGATGAACACATGGAGGAATTGATGAACACTATACAAAATTTAGCTGCAAGACCAAGAAGTAGTAGAAGATCAATAGGGTGTGGAATTGATAGAGGCGCCTGAAAAAAAGCCTCCAATGGCTTGGAATATGGTCCCCAGCAAAATTTTGTTGCAAAGGCTGATCACCCACTTCAAACTACTTTGAACTGCCCGTGGTTCTTTCTAATGGTTTCTCCAGATTAAACTAAAATACGGTAAGAGAATTACATGGAATTCATCAATTTGTTGGCAACATTGAGGTTAGTTTTGAGTTTAGAATGCGTAGCTTTTGTTAATTTAATATTTTTGCAGGTAACGTGGTATGATGAAAAGAGTACACACGCAGTGGAAATGGTTCAAGGTCTTTCCGAATAACAGCAACTTGCTTGCGTACCATAACAAACGGGCAAACAATTATTTATTTAAGAAAAAACTTGACCCAAAAGATATTGGGCGTACTAAGGGAGTACCGGAGAGACCAAGGGGCCGCAGTCGATAATAATCATTGTTGACAGTAAAGGGATATATTTTGCCTACCTGTACTTTAGATTTGGCTATGACGCAAGGTTACTAAAAATAGATAGGTCTGTCTGGTAACTTATAGCATACGTCACTCAGTTTACCACATGAAGTTAACTGGTATGGAATTTAATGTTTACGTGAGTGTATAAAAAAATACTAATAATTTTAGTTCATTGTTTTCTGAATGATTTATTGGAGATGGGTGATAAAGCCCTCTAAGCTGCAAGCCTTCTAATACCTATGAATTCAAATAAATTTGAATGGGCATATCAAGTGGTATGCAAATTTTGATATCTTTCGGTATGACGTTAAATTTTTGTAAATATGTAATAATTTAGTTCATGTGGTCACGGCAACCAAATGCATTTTTGTCAGTGAGGTGCAGGCGATAAATCTTAAACAATTAAATGGGTTAAATCATCTCAAGATTAGATAATATTAATTTTAGGTATTAGTTTTGGGTATTATATACCTATTGTATTATTACTAGATCTATCATTAAGATTTCTATCAATTTCATTTGTTAACTAAATTGAAAATTATGCATTGAATCCAACTTTGTTCTAAAATTCAAATATGAATATTGTGTTGTAAATAATACTATTTAGTTATAAAATAATTAATTAGGGTTCTTCAATGATTACTTTAAATGTTGATACTTATTCTTGAGTTTTTGGTTTATAGTAGACATAAATAAATTTTAAATTAAATATTTTCACATTATTTTATTATGTGCTCTTGCTTGACGAGGGTACTCTAACATACTTTCCGTTTCTTTTACGAAGGAGGAAAGGTAGACACTGGTATACAAATTTAACATTTTATGTTTTATTTTTATTTAAAAATTGAGCATCTGGCTGTATAGTTTTTGTCCAATATCAAAACAAAAACCAGAACTATAAAGTATCAAAAATTTTATGCTATTGCAACGTTTAGGTCTTCCGCACTTCATAAAATTGAGTAATTTGAACAAATTTAGCTTATTTTTGTAGTTCATTTAAGTCAAGGTTCACGGTATTGGGAAAAATAAATCTAACATTTTTTCTTCAAATGACAAGCATCTCTCATATGAACTGAAAGAAAAAAAATAACAAATCTTTTAATAATTTTTTCAATAATGTTATCTATATACGGTATACTGTAGTTGCTTGGCCAACCACATGCGTTTATATAAAAAAGCAGTGCACTGTTGCCAGATTGGGGGATTTTCTCTCACATTTGGGCGGTTTCCCTCCAAAAATAGTATCTTTACCTTAGGGATAAAGGAAAGTTTTGAGGGTAAACTAAAGATTGTAGTTGTTAGGCTGACACATGGGACAAATGTTTATCACAATTTATTTTGACGACAAACTCGCCAAATAGTGAGAAATTGGCACCTCATGGCAGGTTATGTACCCAATTTTCAACATTTATTAAGCCTAATTTTATTGGCGGTGGCAACTGTGTTTTTTTGAGACATCCTTCTACACATGCTGTCAATTGATTCCTGCGATCTACCCAATTAACTGATCTACCTAAATAGGCGGTCTACAGGTCCACTAGTCTATATTAAGTAAACGCAATTGAACGATTTTAATTTGGTGTTTCACCTGCCAAAACGTCCATTCTTAATTGCTTATGGAAAAAATGGGGAACGCATTTCAGTCGCGCGGAGCGCGAGTGTCCCCCTAAATGGACCATTCTACGTTGCGTGAGTTTTCGAAATCGACGAAAAACGACCTCTCGGGCGTTTTTGGTTCAACATTTTCCGAAACGCGAGCGATTTTGGTGAAAGGACCTCAACATTTCAGTAGCTGTTTATTCCGCGTCGTCATGGCTGCGAGCTAGAAACGTCAAAAACGCAACCATAACCTATTCACATTGGTATGTACAAAGCTAAGCGATTTCATTATCTGCGGGGGCCTAAAGCACAAACTCCGTAGTCCGTACCCACAAATAATGTTTGAGAAACCTATAACAATGTTGTACGTATAATAATAATTATTAATTCGTGATTATTTGCCTTTGCGTTAATATTTGTTCGAAGAATGTGTATCGATCCAATGAATGTTATTTGTGAAAAGTTCGCGTCTCAAACCCAACGTGAAAGCACCGCTCAGAACCTATTTTAACCTAATACGAACACAACTCTTGAGAGGTTACATATTAGATGGCACCACAAGATATTTCTGCTACTAGCGCCCCTAGCGGGCGTGAAATATCGTCACATAACCTATAATTATACATAAGTTTGAATGAACACTATACAAAATTTAGCTGCAAGAGCAAGAAGTAGTAGAAGATCAATAGGGTGTGGAATTGATAGAGGTGCCTGAAAAAAACCTCCAATGGCTCGGAATATGGTCCCCTGCAAAATTTTGTTGCAAAGGCTGATCACCCACTTCAAACTACTTTGAACTGCCCGTGGTTCTTTCGAATGGTTTCTCCAGATTAAACTAAAATACAGTAAGAGAATTATATGGAATTCATCAATTTGTTGGCAACATTGAGGTTAGTTTTGAGTTTAGAATGCGTAGCTTTTGTTAATTTAATATTTTTGCAGGTAACGTGGTATGATGAAAAGAGTACACACGCAGTGGAAATGGTTCCAGGTCTTTCCGAATAACAGCAACTTGCTTTGCGTAGACAAGCTACCATAACAAAGTGGCAAACAATTGTTTATTTAAGAAAAAACTTGACCCAAAAGATATTGGGCGTACCAAGGGAGTACCGGAGAGACCAAGGGGCCGCAGTCGATAATAATCATTGTTGACAGTAAAGGGATATATTTTTATATTGCAGTTTAAAGTGCCTACCTGTACTTTAGATTTGGCTATGACGCAAGGTTACTAAAAATAGATAGGTCTGTCTGGTAACTTATAGCATACGTCACTCAGTTTACCACATGAAGTTAACTGGTATGGAATTTAATGTTTACGTGAGCGTATAAAAAAGTACTAATAATTTTAGTTCATTGTTTTCTGAATGATTTATTGGAGATGGGTGATAAAGCCCTCTAAGCTGCAAGCCTTCTAATACCTATGAATTCAAATGAATTTGAATGGGCATATCAAGTGGTATGCAAATTTTGGTATCTTTGGGTATGACGTTAAATTTTTGTAAATAATAATTTAGTTCATGTGGTCACGGCAACCAAATGCATTTTTTGTCAGTGAGGTGCAGGCAATAAATCTTAAACGATTAAATGGGTTAAATCATCTCAAGATTAGATAATATTAATTTTAGGTATTATTTTTGGGTATTCTATACCTATTGTATTATTACTAGATCTATCACTAAGATTTCTATCAATTTCATTTGTTAACTAAATTGAAAATTATGCATTGAATCCAACTTTGTTCTAAAATTCAAATATGAATATTGTGTTGTAAATAATACTTATAATAATATATATTAATAATAATAAATTAATAATAAATAATAATATATAGTTATAAAATAATTAATTAGGGTTCTTCAATGATTACTTTAAATGTTGATACTTATTCTTGAGTTTTTTGTTTATAGTAGACATAAATAAATTTTAAATTAAATATTTGTACATTATTTTATTGTGCTCTTGCTTGACGACGGTACTCTAACATATTTCCCGTTTGTTTTACGAAGGAGGAAAGGTAGATACTGGTATACAAATTTATTTTATATTTTACGTTTTATTTTTATTTAAAAAGTGAGCATCTGGCTGTATAGTTTTTGTCCAATATCAAAACAAAAACCAGAACTATAAAGTATCAAAAATATTATGCTAATGCAATGTTTAGGTCTTCCGCACTTGGCATAAAATTGAGTAATTTGAACAAATTTAGCTTATTTTGTAGTTCATTTAAGTCGGTATTGGGAAAAATAAATCTAACATTTTTTTTTTCAAGTGACAAACATCTTTCATATTAACTGAAAGAAAAAAAATGACAAATCAATTTTAATTTTTTCAATAATGTTATCTATATACGGTATACTGTAGTTGCTTAGCCAACCACATGCTATTATATAAAAAAGCAGTGCACTGTTGCCAGATTGGGGGATTTTCTCTCACATTTGGGCGGTTTCCTTCCAAAAGTACTATCTTTACCTTAGGGATAAAAGAAAGTTTTGAGGGTAAACTAAAGATTGTAGTTGTTAGGCCGATACATGGGACATAGGACTATCACAATTTATTATGACAGCAGACTCGCCAAATATTGAGAAACAGAGAAATTTGTACCTCATGGCTGGTTATGTACCCATATTTCAACATTTATTAAACCTAATTTTATTGGCGGTGGCAACTGTTTTTTTTTTTACTTTACTGAATTCACTGATCTACCTAATATGCGATCTACAGGTCCACTAGTCTATATTAAGTAAACGCAATTGAACGATTTTAAATCGGTGTTTCACCTGCCAAAAAATCCATTCTTAATTGCTTATGGAAAAAATGGGGAAGGCATTTCAGTCGCGCGGAGCGCGACTGTCCCCCTAAATGGACCATTCTACGTTGCGTGAGTTTTCGAAATCGACGAAAAACGACCTCTCGGGCGTTTTTGCTTCAAAATTTTCCGAAACGAGAGCGATTTTGGTGAAAGGACCTCAACATTTCAGTAGCTGTTTATTCCGCGTCGTCATGGCTGCGAGCTAGAAACGTCAAAAACGCAACCACCATAACCTCATCATAACATAACCTATTCACATTGCAGTGGGTATCTACAGAGTTAAGCAATTTGATACAAGCATAATTGGAATGATATGGTAAAATTTGACAAATAGCGAATGTCACCGCGCAGTTAATCTGCTACGAAAACACAGTAAGTAAATTAATAGAGATGATTAGCTTTTCGTTTAAATTTGGCCGCCTACTTTACCTCTAATTGATTGCAGTTTGAGACATAGCTTAGATGGCACCCATCTACACCAGTCGGGTCTGCGGACAGCGCCAATGTGAAGAACAACCACCTATTACCTAACGTCCTAACCTAATATTTTGATGGTGAAATTTCACAAACAACCGAACGCATAGCATAAGGTGAGTTTATTACAGATTATTTGTAGAACACATTTACTTATTTATTAATAATTTCAGGATGTAAACAAACTGTCGTACAGTAATAAATTGTACGTATTTAGCCCCACATACAAAACATCTTCCAGGTCAAAGTATATCGAAAGACACAGATGGCATATAACTCAGTTCTATCATACCATAGCCCCTACAAACTACAAGAACGCAGAAATTAAAATAGTGTGCGAATTGACAGAGCGCAAGAAAGAAGCCTAGAACGTGAACGTCAGCTCATTATGCCAGAAATGAGGATGACTCCAAAGAAAATAAACAAGAACTTATCCTCTAATCAAACATTTAGTACAAGAATTTGAAGGAATTAAACTATTTTATATTATTTTGAGGTTAGATTAATTTTTGTATATTTAGTTGAATTTATTTTAATTTGATTTTTGCGGATAACATCTGCGATGTGAAAAATAGCCTGGAGGAACAAGGAATCTAATTTTGGGGTAAAGAAAGTTATATCAACATTTGTGATTCGGCTAATTGTAAGTCTCGGTCACCCGTAATGTGATTTTCAATTTCATATACATACGCACCAATCATATTACAAAGAATACAATTTCCAACCAAGGTCTGTATTGCTATAACTATAAATGTGGACAAACTTTGGATTTAGTTGGAATGTATTTACTTCAACCCCTTTTTGCACACGGCCAGCTAAATGTGGCATTTTCTACGACTAAAAGGTGGGATTCTACGGAGGTACGTGTAAATTGACAAAACGTTTTCTCAGGGGCGATTATGGAAAAAGAGTCTATTCAAATTAACAGGTACATGTTACGGAGAAATATTTAAATTTGTAAATACTCCATTTTTTTGCTTATTTTATTGATTTCTGTAATATATACAAATGTATACACATGTATAGAATGATGTGTAATCGTTCTACAAATATATGTTAATATGCACAGTCTCTGTAAAGGAACTAATTTCATTTTTAACCTCAATCATATGTTTTACATACTTATTTATCATTGCTTATTTGTTATTTAAAAATACTAATCTTAAAAATACTAATGTTATTACTCTACAATACCAATCTGTATGAGTAGTGACCAATCAAGTACAGTGTATAAAAAAAACTTTTTGGAAAATCAAGTTTTAAGTTGATTTAAGTTGTCTATGAACCCACATATAACATAAAGATTGACACAATTAAGAAAAAAATAAGTCTCCCACAAGAAGCCTAAAGTTTATATTTTGTTTCAATTGTTTTTTTTTGTAGTAAGGGTAAAGTATTTTTCAAATTTTTAACTATAGATTTTGAAATAATAGTATAAAAATATTACTCTACTGCAAGATTTAGGTCTCCTGCACTTGGCATAAAATTGAGTAATTTTAACAATTAAAGCTTTTTTTTTTGTATTCCATGTAAATTAACTGGGAACGAAATCTAACAATTATATTTTTTTTCAAGTAACAAACATCTTTAATTTAAAAAAAAATCAAAAATATTTGTTTTCAATAAAGCTTATAATTGTAGATTGTAGTTGCTGAACCAACAACCTGCCAGTACATAAAAAAATAACTTAATGTTAAATTTGACAAATATACAATTGACATTATATAAGTTGATAAAAAGTTGTTTCTATGGACCCATGTATACTATCAAGAAATTTTGCCCAATTGAAAGCAATCTAGGTCTTCAGCAAGGGACCTAAATTTTTTTTTACATTTTTATTAAGATCATGTTTGTCACTTGAAAAAAAATCAATACCAACATGTTACGAAGAAATATTTAAATTTGTAAATATTCCATTTATTACTTATTTTATTGTTTTCTGTAATATATACATATTTATACACTGATGTAATTGTTGTACAAATATATATTATATGAACATTCTCTGTAAAGTAACTAATTTAATTTTTAGGCTCAATCATATGTTTTACATACTTATTTCATTATCATTTTACTGGTAATTTTTGCTTTTGTTTGTACAAATGAAGTTACAATAAAGTATGTCTATAATTTAATAGAGGTTTGTTTATTTATTTGTTTTACCAGTTATCATACCAATGTAACTAAATAGTAGGAGAAAAAGGTATTTAAAAATACTTATTATACAGATTCTCTCTCTATCTACAATGTTATTAATCTACAATACCAATCTGTATAAGTAGTGGCCAACCAAGCTGTAGGGTGTATAAAAACAACTTTTTGGAAAATCAGTTTTAAGTTGTCTCTATGAACCCACATATAACATCAACAAGATTGACCCAATTAAGAAAAAAAGTAGGTCTCCCACCAGAGGCCTAATGTTTTTAATTTTTTTGAATTGTTTTTTTTTGTAGTTAGCTTAAAGTATTTATCAAGTTGAAAATTTTTAACTATAGGTTGTGAAATAATAGTATAAAAATATTACTTTACTGCAAGATTTAGGTTTTAAAATTGAGTAATTTTAACAATTAAAGCTTTTTTTTGTATTCCATGTAAATTAACTGGGAACAAAATCTAACAATTGTTTTTTTTTTTCAAGTGGCAAACATCTTTATTTAAATCTAAAATAAAAAAACAAATCAAAAATATTTGTTTTTGCAATAAAGCTCTATATAAGAGTAGATTGTAGTTGCTGGGGCAAAAACATGCCATTATATGAAAAATAACTTAGTGTTTAATTTGACAAATTGACAATTTACATTATATGTTGATAAAAAGTTATCTCTACGGACCCACGTATACCACCACCAAATTTTGCCCAATTGAAAGCTATCTGGGTCTTCCGCAAGGAGTTTAAAACTTTTTTACATTTTTATTAAAATCATTTTTGCCACATGAAAAAAACAATTGTTAGATTTGTCGTTGTAATTTGTATTGATAATAAAAGTCAGCTAAATTTGTTAAAATTACTAAATTTTATGCCATTTTATGCAATTTAAGTACGTTGCATTAGAATACTATATTTTTTATACTTTTGTTTCACACCATACGTATTGTTAAAATTATACAACTTGAAAAGAAAAAGCAACCTTCAAAAAGAAAATCAAATTTATTGCGACAAATTATATTTTCTTTTCACTTGCGGGAGAGATTATTTTTTTAATTGAGCCATTTTTGTTGTTGTATATATGAGTCCATAGAAACAACTTTATATCAACTTAAAAGTTTGATTTTGCAAAAAAGTCTTATTTTAAGACAGCCAGTGTATATGCGGTCTATCGATTCTTGCGATGTACGTATTCACTGATCTACCTATTTAGACGGTCACAGGTCCACTAGTCTATATTAAGTAAACGCAATTGAACGATTTTAAATCGGTGTTTCACCTGCCAAAAAATCCATTCTTAATTGCTTATGGAAAAAATGGGGAGGGCATTTCAGTCGCGCGGAGCGCGACTGTCCCCCTAAATGGACCATTCTACGTTGCGTGAGTTTTCGAAATCGACGAAAAACGACCTCTCGGGCGTTTTTGGTTCAACATTTTCCGAAACGCGAGCGATTTTGGTGAAAGGACCTCAACATTTCAGTAGCTGTTTATTCCGCGTCGTCATGGCTGCGAGCTAGAAACGTCAAAAACGCAACCATAACCTATTCACATTGGTATGTACAAAGCTAAGCGATTTCATTATCTGCGGGGGCCTAAAGCACAAACTCCGTAGTCCGTACCCACAAATAATGTTTGAGAAACCTATAACAATGTTGTACGTATAATAATAATTATTAATTCGTGATTATTTGCCTTTGCGTTAATATTTGTTCGAAGAATGTGTATCGATCCAATGAATGTTATTTGTGAAAAGTTCGCGTCTCAAACCCAACGTGAAAGCACCGCTCAGAACCTATTTTAACCGAATACGAATACAACTCTTGAGAGGTTACATATTAGATGGCACCACAAGATATTTCTGCTACTAGCGCCCCTAGCGGGCGTGAAATATCGTTATATAACCTATAATTATACATAAGTTTGGATGAACACATGGAGGGAGGGATGAACACTACAAAATTTAGCTGCAAGACCAAGAAGTAGTAGAAGATCAATAGGGTGTGGAATTGATAGAGGCGCCTGAAAAAAGCCTCCAATGGCTCGGAATATGGTCCCCAGCAAAATTTTGTTGCAAAGGCTGATCGCCCACTTCAAACTACTTTGAACTGCCCGTGGTTCTTTCTAATGGTTTCTCCAGATTAAACTAAAATACAGTAAGAGAATTACATGGAATTCATCAATTTGTTGGCAACATTGAGGTTAGTTTTGAGTTTAGAATGCGTAGCTTTTGTTAATTTAATATTTTTGCAGGTAACGTGGTATGATGAAAAGAGTACACACGCAGTGGAAATGGTTCAAGGTCTTTCCGAATAACAGCAACTTGCTTTGCGTAGACAAGCTACCATAACAAAGTGGCAAACAATTATTTATTTAAGAAAAAACTTGACCCAAAAGATATTGGGCGTACTAAGCGAGTACCGGAGAGACCAAGGGGCCGCAGTCGATAATAATCATTGTTGACAGTAAAGGGATATATTTTGCCTACCTGTACTTTAGATTTGGCTATGACGCAAGGTTACTAGGTCTGTCTGGCAACTTATAGCATACGTCACTCAGTTTACCACATGAAGTTAACTGGTATGGAATTTAATGTTTACGTGAGCGTATAAAAAATACTAATAATTTTAGTTCATTGTTTTCTGAATGATTTATTGGAGATGGGTGATAAAGCCCTCTAAGCTGCAAGCCTTCTAATACCTATGAATTCAAATAAATTTGAATGGGCATATCAAGTGGTATGCAAATTTTGATATCTTTCGGTATGACGTTAAATTTTTGTAAATATGTAATAATTTAGTTCATGTGGTCACGGCAACCAAATGCATTTTTGTCAGTGAGGTGCAGGCGATAAATCTTAAACAATTAAATGGGTTAAATCATCTCAAGATTAGATAATATTAATTTTAGGTATTAGTTTTGGGTATTATATACCTATTGTATTATTACTAGATCTATCATTAAGATTTCTATCAATTTCATTTGTTAACTAAATTGAAAATTATGCATTGAATCCAACTTTGTTCTAAAATTCAAATATGAATATTGTGTTGTAAATAATACTATTTAGTTATAAAATAATTAATTAGGGTTCTTCAATGATTACTTTAAATGTTGATACTTATTCTTGAGTTTTTGGTTTATAGTAGACATAAATAAATTTTAAATTAAATATTTTCACATTATTTTATTATGTGCTCTTGCTTGACGAGGGTACTCTAACATACTTTC
Source organism: Aphodius sticticus (assembly GCA_963966075.1). NCBI lineage: Eukaryota > Metazoa > Arthropoda > Insecta > Coleoptera > Scarabaeidae > Aphodius > Aphodius sticticus. The sequence continues at coordinate 6,069,339 of OZ014511.1, read as the reverse complement.
CGTTTCTTTTACGAAGGAGGAAAGGTAGACACTGGTATACAAATTTAACATTTTATGTTTTATTTTTATTTAAAAATTGAGCATCTGGCTGTATAGTTTTTGTCCAATATCAAAACAAAAACCAGAACTATAAAGTATCAAAAATTTTATGCTATTGCAACGTTTAGGTCTTCCGCACTTCATAAAATTGAGTAATTTGAACAAATTTAGCTTATTTTTGTAGTTCATTTAAGTCAAGGTTCACGGTATTGGGAAAAATAAATCTAACATTTTTTTTTCTTCAAATGACAAGCATCTTTCATATGAACTGAAAGAAAAAAAATAACAAATCTTTTAATAATTTTTTCAATAATGTTATCTATATACGGTATACTGTAGTTGCTTGGCCAACCACATGCGTTTATATAAAAAAGCAGTGCACTGTTGCCAGATTGGGGGATTTTCTCTCACATTTGGGCGGTTTCCCTCCAAAAATAGTATCTTTACCTTAGGGATAAAGGAAAGTTTTGAGGGTAAACTAAAGATTGTAGTTGTTAGGCTGACACATGGGACAAATGTTTATCACAATTTATTTTGACGACAAATTCGCCAAATAGTGAGAAATTGGTACCTCATGGCAGGTTATGTACCCAATTTTCAACATTTATTAAGCCTAATTTTATTGGCGGTGGCAACTGTGTTTTTTTGAGACATACTTCTACATATGCTGTCAATTGATTCCTGCGATCTACCCAATTAACTGATCTACCTAAATAGGCGGTCTACAGGTCCACTAGTCTATATTAAGTAAACGCAATTGAACGATTTTAAATCGGTGTTTCACAAGCCAAAATGTCCATTCTTAATTGCTTATGGAAAAAATGGGGAACGCATTTCAGTCGCGCGGAGCGCGACTGTTCCCCTAAACGGACCATTCTACGTTGCGTGAGTTTTCGAAATCGACGAAAAACGACCTCTCGGGCGTTTTTGGTTCAAAATTTTCCGAAACGCGAGCGATTTTGGTGAAAGGACCTCAACATTTCAGTAGCTGTTTATGTCGCGTCGTCATGGCTGCGAGCTAGAAACGTCAAAAACGCAACCATAACCTATTCACATTGGTATGTACAAAGCTAAGCGATTTCATTATCTGCGGGGGCCTAAAAGCACAAACTCCGTAGTCCGTACCCACAAATAATCTTTGACAAACCTATAACCATGTCGAACCTATAATAATAATTATTAATTCGTGATTATTTGCCTTTGCGTTAATATTTGTTCGAAGAATGTGTATCGATCCAATGAATGTTATTTGTGAAAAGTTCGCGTCTCAAACCCAACGTGAAAGCACCGCTCAGAACCTATTTTAACCTAATACGAATACAACTCTTGAGAGGTTACATATTAGATGGCACCACAAGATATTTCTGCTACTAGCGCCCCTAGCGGGCGTGAAATATCGTCACATAACCTATAATTATACATAAGTTTGAATGAACACTATACAAAATTTAGCTGCAAGAGCAAGAAGTAGTAGAAGATCAATAGGGTATGGAATTGATAAAGGCGCCTGAAAAAAGCCTCCAATGGCTCGGAATATGGTCCCCAGCAAACTTTTGTTGCAAAGGCTGATCACCCACTTCAAACTACTTTGAACTGCCCGTGGTTCTTTCGAATGGTTTCTCCAGATTAAATTAAAATACAGTAAGAGAATTATATGGAATTCATCAATTTGTTGGCAACATTGAGGTTAGTTTTGAGTTTAGAATGCGTAGCTTTTGTTAATTTAATATTTTTGCAGGTAACGTGGTATGATGAAAAGAGTACACACGCAGTGGAAATGGTTCCAGGTCTTTCCGAATAACAGCAACTTGCTTTGCGTAGACAAGCTACCATAACAAAGTGGCAAACAATTGTTTATTTAAGAAAAAACTTGACCCAAAAGATATTGGGCGTACCAAGGTAGTACCGGAGAGACCAAGGGGCCGCAGTCGATAATAATCATTGTTGACAGTAAAGGGATACATTTTTATATTGCAGTTTAAAGTGCCTACCTGTACTTTAGATTTGGCTATGACGCAAGGTTACTAAAAATTGATAGGTCTGTCTGGTAACTTATAGCATACGTCACTCAGTTTACCACATGAAGTTAACTGGTATGGAATTTAATGTTTACGTGAGCGTATAACAAAATGCTAATAATTTTAGTTCATTGTTTTCTGAATGATTTATTGGAGATGGGTGATAAAGCCCTCTAAGCTGCAAGCCTTCTAATACCTATGAATTCAAATGAATTTGAATGGGCATATCAAGTGGTATGCAAATTTTGGTATCTTTGGGTATGACGTTAAATTTTTGTAAATAATAATTTAGTTCATGTGGTCACGGCAACCAAATGCATTTTTTGTCAGTGAGGTGCAGGCAATAAATCTTAAACAATTAAATGGGTTAAATCATCTCAAGATTAGATAATATTAATTTTAGGTATTAGTTTTGGGTATTATATACCTATTGTATTATTACTAGATCTATCATTAAGATTTCTATCAATTTCATTTGTTAACTAAATTGTTTTTTGTTTATAGTAGACATTAATAAATTTTAAATTAAATATTTTCACATTATTTTATTATGTGTGTTTTATCTTGCTTGACGAGGGTACTCTAACATATTTCCCGTTTGTTTTTACGAAGGAGGAAAGGTAGATACTGGTATACAAATTTATAAATTTATCTTATATTTTACGTTTTATTTTATTTAAAAAGTGAGCATCTGGCTGTATAGTGTTTGTCCAATATCAAAACAAAAACCAGAACTATAAAGTATTAAAAAATTTATGCTAATGCAATGTTTAGGTCTTCCGCACTTGGCATAAAATTGAGTAATTTGAATAAATTTAGCTTATTTTTGTAGTTCATTTAAGTCGGTATTGGGAAAAATAAATCTAACATTTTTTTTTCAAGTGACAAACATCTTTCATATTAACTGAAAGAAAAAAAATGACAAATCAATTTTAATTTTTTCGATAACGTTATCTATATACGGTATACTGTAGTTGCTTAGCCAACCACATGCTATTATATAAAAAAGCAGTGCACTGTTACCAGATTGGGGGATTTTCTCTCACATTTGGGCGGTTTCCCTCCAAAAGTAGTATCTTTACCTTAGGGATAAAAGAAAGTTTTGAGGGTAAACTAAAGATTGTAGTTGTAATTGTAATTTATTTTGACAGCAGACTCGCCAAATATTGAGTAACAGAGAAATATGTACCTCATGGCTGGTTGTGTACCCAATTTTCAACATTTATTAAGCCTAATTTTATTGGCGGTGGCAACTGTGTTTTTTTGACTTTACCGAATTCACTGATCTACCTAAATAGGCGATATACAGGTCCACTAGTCTATATTAAGTAAACGCAATTGAACGATTTTAAATCGGTGTTTCACCTGCCAAAAAATCCATTCTTAATTGCTTATGGAAAAAATGGGGAACGCATTTCAGTCGCGCGGAGCGCGACTGCCCCTCTAAATGGACCATTCTACGTTGCGTGAGTTTTCGAAATCGACGAAAAACGACCTCTCGGGCGTTTTTGGTTCAAAATTTTCCGAAACGCGAGCGATTTTGGTGAAAGGACCTCAACATTTCAGTAGCTGTTTATTCCGCGTCGTCATGGCTGCGAGCTAGAAACGTCAAAAACGCAACCATAACCTATTCACATTGGTATGTACAAAGCTAAGCGATTTCATTATCTGCGGGGGCCTAAAGCACAAACTCCGTAGTCCGTACCCACAAATAATGTTTGAGAAACCTATAACAATGTTGTACGTATAATAATAATTATTAATTCGTGATTATTTGCCTTTGCGTTAATATTTGTTCGAAGAATGTGTATCGATCCAATGGATGTTATTTGTGAAAAGTTCGCGTCTCAAACCCAACGTGAAAGCACCGCTCAGAACCTATTTTAACCGAATACGAATACAACTCTTGAGAGGTTACATATTAGATGGCACCACAAGATATTTCTGCTACTAGCGCCCCTAGCGGGCGTGAAATATCGTTATATAACCTATAATTATACATAAGTTTGGATGAACACATGGAGGAAGGGATGGACACTATACAAAATTTAGCTGCAAGACCAAGAAGTAGTAGAAGATCAATAGGGTGTGGAATTGATAGAGGCGCCTGAAAAAAGCCTCCAATGGCTCGGAATATGGTCCCCAGCAAAATTTTGTTGCAAAGGCTGATCACCCGCTTCAAACTACTTTGAACTGCCCGTGGTTCTTTCTAATGGTTTCTCCAGATTAAACTAAAATACAGTAAGAGAATTACATGGAATTCATCAATTTGTTGGCAACATTGAGGTTAGTTTTGAGTTTAGAATGCGTAGCTTTTGTTAATTTAATATTTTTGCAGGTAACGTGGTATGATGAAAAGAGTACACACGCAGTGGAAATGGTTCAAGGTCTTTCCGAATAACAGCAACTTGCTTGCGTACCATAACAAAGTGGCAAACAATTATTTATTTAAGAAAAAACTTGACCCAAAAGATATTGGGCGTACTAAGGGAGTACCGGAGAGACCAAGGGGCCGCAGTCGATAATAATCATTGTTGACAGTAAAGGGATATATTTTGCCTACCTGTACTTTAGATTTGGCTATGACGCAAGGTTACTAAAAATAGATAGGTCTGTCTGGTAACTTATAGCATACGTCACTCAGTTTACCACATGAAGTTAACTGGTATGGAATTTAATGTTTACGTGAGTGTATAAAAAAATACTAATAATTTTAGTTCATTGTTTTCTGAATGATTTATTGGAGATGGGTGATAAAGCCCTCTAAGCTGCAAGCCTTCTAATACCTATGAATTCAAATAAATTTGAATGGGCATATCAAGTGGTATGCAAATTTTGATATCTTTCGGTATGACGTTAAATTTTTGTAAATATGTAATAATTTAGTTCATGTGGTCACGGCAACCAAATGCATTTTTGTCAGTGAGGTGCAGGCGATAAATCTTAAACAATTAAATGGGTTAAATCATCTCAAGATTAGATAATATTAATTTTAGGTATTAGTTTTGGGTATTATATACCTATTGTATTATTACTAGATCTATCATTAAGATTTCTATCAATTTCATTTGTTAACTAAATTGAAAATTATGCATTGAATCCAACTTTGTTCTAAAATTCAAATATGAATATTGTGTTGTAAATAATACTATTTAGTTATAAAATAATTAATTAGGGTTCTTCAATGATTACTTTAAATGTTGATACTTATTCTTGAGTTTTTGGTTTATAGTAGACATAAATAAATTTTAAATTAAATATTTTCACATTATTTTATTATGTGCTCTTGCTTGACGAGGGTACTCTAACATACTTTCCGTTTCTTTTACGAAGGAGGAACGGTAGACACTGGTATACAAATTTAACATTTTATGTTTTATTTTTATTTAAAAATTGAGCATCTGGCTGTATAGTTTTTGTCCAATATCAAAACAAAAACCAGAACTATAAAGTATCAAAAATTTTATGCTATTGCAACGTTTAGGTCTTCCGCACTTCATAAAATTGAGTAATTTGAACAAATTTAGCTTATTTTTGTAGTTCATTTAAGTCAAGGTTCACGGTATTGGGAAAAATAAATCTAACATTTTTTCTTCAAATGACAAGCATCTCTCATATGAACTGAAAGAAAAAAAATAACAAATCTTTTAATAATTTTTTCAATAATGTTATCTATATACGGTATACTGTAGTTGCTTGGCCAACCACATGCGTTTATATAAAAAAGCAGTGCACTGTTGCCAGATTGGGGGATTTTCTCTCACATTTGGGCGGTTTCCCTCCAAAAATAGTATCTTTACCTTAGGGATAAAGGAAAGTTTTGAGGGTAAACTAAAGATTGTAGTTGTTAGGCTGACACATGGGACAAATGTTTATCACAATTTATTTTGACGACAAACTCGCCAAATAGTGAGAAATTGGCACCTCATGGCAGGTTATGTACCCAATTTTCAACATTTATTAAGCCTAATTTTATTGGCGGTGGCAACTGTGTTTTTTTGAGACATCCTTCTACACATGCTGTCAATTGATTCCTGCGATCTACCCAATTAACTGATCTACCTAAATAGGCGGTCTACAGGTCCACTAGTCTATATTAAGTAAACGCGATTGAACGATTTTAAATCGGTGTTTCACCTGCCAAAAAGTCGATTCTTAATTGCTTATGGAAAAAATGGAGAAGGCATTTCAGTCGCGCGGAGCGCGACGTTCGCCCTAAATGGACAATTCTACGTTGCGTGAGTTTTCGAAATCGACGAAAAACGGCATCTGGGGCGTTTTTGCTTCAAAATTTTCCAAAACCCGAGCGATTTTGGTGAAAGAGCCTCAACATTCCAACAGCTGTTTTACTTCGCGTCGTCATGGCTGCGAGCTAGAAACGTCAAAAACGCAACCACCATAACCTCATCATAACATAACCTATTCACATTGCAGTGGGTATCTATACAGAGCTAAGCAATTTGTATACGTACTTAATACCTTCAATACATACAAGCATAATTGGAATGATCTGGTAAAATTTGACAAATAGCGGTTTTTGCGAAGATGGTTTTTGTTGCCATTCAGTAGCATTTGCAGTTTCAAAACAAACATTTTGCGGGTTAAATCTGACAGTTTCTACTGCGCACCCACCGTTACGTTAAGGAATTCTTAATTTATCTGTATAAGCGGCGATATATTTTCCTATGGTTAAATTTCGGCTAATTTGCGACTACGGAATGTTGACTAAACCCACCATAAGCTAAATTTGTTAAAATTACTACATTTTATGCAATTTAAGTACGTTGCATTAGAATACTATATTTTTTATACTTTTGTTTCACACCATACGTATTGTTAAAATGATTAAACTTGAAAAGAAGAAGCAACCTTCAAAAAGAAAATCAAATTTACTTCGACAAATTATATTTGTTTTTCACTGTCGGGAGAGACTATTTTTTTAATTGAGCCATTTTTGTTGTTGTATATATTATGAGTCCATAGAAACAACTTTATATCAACTTAAAAGTTTGATTTTGCGAAGAAAGTCTTTTTTTAAGACAGCCAGTATTTATTTATGCGCTCTATCGATTCCTGCGATGTACCGACTTCACTGATCTACCTATTTAGACGGTCACAGGTCCACTAGTTTCCATTAAAAAGGATTAAATACGAAATAACAAATAGAGTCATAAATACTGCATCTCAGACACATGTTGCGACCCCATTTTTACCAGATGTTTGCATCAAGTGCTCGAATTCGTATTCAAACGAGTCTGTGCCTGCAATCTGTAGTTTGCACAAGATAACTCTGTCACGCGGAAGACATCATGCGACGCGGAAAGCCAGCAAGCAAGGAACAGCGTTCTGTAATTATCGCTTTTCATCAGGAACGATTGTCAGTTCGTGAAAATGCAAGAAATAAGTCAACGATAAGTGCGTCAACGATAAGTGACACTCTACACCAATATGAAGAAACATGGAATTTGGATCACGTGTTCGGCCGGGACTAACACGAATAATTTCCCAAGCGGATGAAGAACGATTAGTATTAATTTTTAAGCAAAACAGACCGCAACTAAAATCACCTTTGAAGTTAACCGCGATCGTCAAAGAGCAATTTTCGTAAGCACAGGGAAACGACGTCTCCAAGCGGAAAATCTGCTTGGACGCGTTGCCGTACGCTAAACCATTGCTTGGTCGGGAAAATCGACACACACGCGCCCCACCGGACCTGGATATTTACTAACTTTACAATAATAACCAAAGTGTACGAACATTTTTACAAGCATTTACCTATATACTATTGTTCATAAAAATAATTGTGGATAAATACCTTATCTCAAGCAATACCGATCATATTATTATGTAATATAAAACGGAAACAAAGGCGATATAAATAATTGGCATTATTCATACATTCCAAACAAACTAAACTGATTTACATATTGTGATTTTATCAACACAAAATTGAAACTGTCAAAGGTTGGGTATGCAGCGCTACCTCGCGGCGATCCCAACAAACAACATAACCTAACCAAAAAACTAACATTATAATTTACAATAATAAACCCTTTCTCATACAATAAACCGTCTAAATTACATTAAAATCTTAATGAAAACCATCTATTTTTTCGTTTCTACAACCGTAACAATCATGACATGCCTGTATAAAGCAAAATACAACCTACAAGAATATGTAATGGCTACCCCAAAAAATCACTTTTTGAAAGAGAATTGACCGAAAATCTGGTAAACTACTTACGTTTGAGTTGGAAGGGTCTCCCAACTTCACTTTCCGATGATTTCCAGACTTCTTGGTTTCGTAACACACGCGGAAATAGAGAAAAATCGCCACGCGTCGACGACATATTTCGCGGTATTTTTACACTGAATGTTCACTATGCGGTTATAATTGTTACAGACCAATACGCCATCTGTTGAGTTTTTTGACAACTGGCATCCCAAATTTCTATTTTACTTTTATATTTAGCCCATTTAGCAACTTTTTTAACTTTTTAAAACTATGTTTAACCTTAAATAAAACAAAAATCATTTTATACGATATTTATTGTGATTCATAGCTACAATTCTCTATACAAAATATAATTCCATCTAGGTACCATAGTTTCTGCCAATAGTCCCGAACGTTAAAGACACTGCGCCATCCCTTTAGCCTCAGAAACAACAAATATGTAAGCTCGTCTTTCTTAAAAACTATAGGAAAATCACATCGAATATTATTCAATAGAATTAATTAATTTTATTTAATAGAATTAATTAATAAGGAGCAAAGTGTTGCACGATCGCCGAAGACTAGCTCGTAAGGATGGGGAATGTCGAAACCTAACCTAGAAGTGAGGTTATAGCCGCTATTCGCTCAAAAACACCTACGTTAGAACTGTTATCTAACTACGAACATAGAGAAAACACTGTCAACGCAATAAATAAATCAAATTAATATTTAACCTTAAAAAATATTTATGTATACACTCACTAATAATTGAGAATTTATGTACAAAGATCGATGATATATAAATTAAAGTCAGTCGGGTAAGAAACCAGAGATTTAACCAAGTGTCAGAGATAAAATCGTAACATAACCTAAAACGTACGTTAATAAAATAAGTTTTCAAGTTCGTAAAAACACGGAGATACATTCAGCTAAAAATTTACGATTACTTCAGTTTGTCTAGCGTAATTTTAAAACCCAATAATTCGGTCACGACTGCAGATAAAGCCGACAAAATAACCAATTTAATTGTAGCGTATACGATAGGGTTTGCCGATAACCCCAAAACCTTGAACGGACTATCCAATTGCTGAAATAAAAAAAAAATTATTTTGAGGTTAGAATATATTTTTTGAGGTTACCTTCAGCAAATCCGAAGCCAACTTGAGCACGTTATTCGCGATACTCAACGTATCCTTATTCTTCGGCTTTTGCTCGAGCTGCAAATTCAAATTTATCTGTTCCATCGTAATAACAGAGAAATTCCGTGATTTCTCGTTAATTTTCGCTCCCAACGTCAAATACCGGAATAGATATATCCCTAGTAGAGTACAAAGGAGCATCGCCTCTATAATATTTTCCGATTGGAACGAGATTGAGTCCTAAAAACGCAAATTTACAAAATCTAACCTCAAATCGTAGAAGAAAAACTAACCTTCACAAATTCCGTGCATAGGAATACTAATAAGGGTATGGTAATTAGGAACGCGGATGAGACAATCACGTCTACAGACCGAAGGGGGCCCTGCTTCTTAAGGTAAGAACGTACAGAAAGCCAAGTCTTGATGTTGGCGACTCTGTCCAGGCGAAAGTGAGGCAAGTCCGAGTTGCGAGCTCTGCGACTTGAGGTTAGGTGCGTAAAGAATTTTGCGTAGAGCAGTCTGTGTTTGAAGGTTCGTTCCGCGACGCTCAGTAGAAAGAAGTAGAAGAACGACAAGACGAAACGTTGGATGCACGATAGCAACAGGATAATGTGGCCCCTGAAATATTTGTATAAAAGTTTAAACAAGAAAAGATACAAACAAAAAATAATACTGCAATATCTATATCTAAAGGAAACATACCTGGATAACGTGGCAAGTTATTTTAAAAGATTACCAATTTAGTGCAGTTTTTAAAATGATATAACAGTTCCTATGTTTTACTATAAAAAAAAAAAGATATTGCTACTTAACTGCAAAAACAGCTCATTGTGAAACTATATCAGTGGTACAGCTGTTGTATCTGTCAAAAATCACCATCAAGAGAAGGTACTTCTATTAGATTTTATAGCAAAAAAACAGATGCAATGAAGTAAAATTATTGTGATTACCTGTAGCATATTGCGAGTTTAATGCAATTGAATTAATCTGGGCTTACGTAAAAAATAAAGTTGCAAAAAGCCACAATACATATTAAAGATTGTTGAACTCAAATAAAAGCCTCCTTGATCCTTGCAAGTTTATTTAATTTACTGTAGACATGTTTTCAATTTACTTTCAAGGCAGCGTCGGCTTATTAGACCAATTTTGGATGAGAATGGTGTTTACTCTGTGCATTGTGATACATGTGAAGCCTGCTACGTTGGTTAGACGGGCAGGGCTCTGGCGAAACGGATTGGAGAACATCGTAATCAAAGTATTTCTAATTTATATAAACATAGAGTTGAAACTGGGCATATTATTAATTACAGAGATGTTAAATTACGTCACAAATGTGATAAAGGTTATAAATTAGACCTTCTTGAACAAATTGAAATAGAACGACACAAAAAAAATCCTTAATAGATACCTTTCTTCTTAATGATCAAACTAATTTTATTTACAAACCTTTATTTTCTTACTTATAGTTTCTCCATTCCATTTCGCCGGAGATATTAATTTAATTTAAGTAAGTACGTAGGCTTTCACGGCCAGAATCATTTAGAAAATAAGCTGCTTCCGGGTTATGCCGTGTGTCAAGATTTGTTAAAGATTAAAGATTTGCCAAAGATCCACAAGGATAACGTACCTTTAAGACCAATCGTTAGCGCAATAGGCTCCCCAACCTATTTGTTGGCAAAATACTTGGCGAAAACCATCCAACCGTTTATAGGACAAATTACATCTTTTGTCAAGAACTCTGAACATTTTATTCAGATTTTGAAGGAAGTTGTCATTGACCCTCACGATATACTCGTAAGTTTCGACGTAACATCACTCTTTACGTGTGTTCCGGTTAAGGAGGCAGTCGAAGGCCTTCGGACAACACTTGTCCCCCTAGGTCTACCAACCGATGTACCGGATCTTGTAGAGTATTGTCTCTCCACCACATACTTCAAGTGGGCGGGAGCAATGTATGAGCAGGTAGAGGGTGCAGCCATGGGATCACCTTTGTCACCGGTAATCGCCAATTTCTTCATGGAATTGTTTGAAGAAAAAGCCATTACATCAAGTCCTTTCAAACCCAAGCACTGGGTCAGATATGTCGACGATACCTTTGTGGTTTGCCCACACGGTAGAGATAGACTTACTGAGTTCCTTAACCACCTGAACAATGTTAGTCCTTCCATCAAATTCACGATGAAAATAGAAGAGGATAATCAGCTGCCTTTCTTGGATGTGCTGGTATACAGAACGTCAACGGGTAGACTTGGACATACAGTCTACCGTAAGAAGACACATACCGATCGGTACTTGAACGCCAAATCACACCACCACCCCCAACAGAAGAGAAGTGTTATTAACACTTTCTTCAACAGAGCCGAGAAGGTATGCGACTCTAGCACCTCGGACGACGAACGGAAACACTTGGAGTGTGCCCTACGTCAGAATGGATACACCAAGTCTGACATACGGGGTGTCACACAAAGAAAAGTCTCAGAGGAACCGCAAGCGTCAAAGGGGTTCGCTTGCTTACCATACGTAAGTGGGGTATCAGAGAGAATTGGTAGAGTACTGAAGAAATCGGGTATCACGGTAAGGTACAGAGCACCAGCTAAGGTAAAGGATCTTTTGCCTAACCCAAAGGATATCACACCACTCCTGAAGAACGAAGGGGTATACCAGATAACATGTGAGTGCGGAACATGCTATGTAGGACAGACAGGACGAAGCATCGAATGTTGAATCAAGGAGCACAGTAGGGACACCCGGCTAGGCAAGATTCAACAGTCCGCTGTTGCTCAACACTGCCACAAGTCGGGACACACAATGGATTTCGATGACGCGAAGATGTTGGCAAGGGTGGGTAATTATCATCGAAGACTTATTAGAGAAGCCATCGAAATTTACAAACATCCTGACAACATCAATCGCGAGGACGGTACTGACATTAGTAGGGTCTGGAAATCGATCCTAACGCGGTCAGGTGGAAAAACACATGGAGCGGTAGCTCCAGTTGTGCGCAGTGAGGTGTAAATACAGAAAAATATGCAGTAATACAATCGTTCAATGCATATCCAAGAAGTGAGTAAAATATTTCAGTGGGCACGTGTTGCATATAGTTGCAACAAACATTTAATATTAAATTCACTCGGTTTACTACCGACCGCCAGCCGCTTCGCGCCTATGGATATCAATCCAATCGACCGCATAAGTCGTCATTGACTCATGCGTGCCCGCTACGCACACTCATAGATGGGCGACTTCTAGCACTGCGAGACGTACATTTTTGTCCGGCCACTGGTTATTATACATCAATGAATGAGTATCACAATAAATCAGGATTGATTACGTGCTAACTGCGTTGTCCTGCTATTGTTCGTTTCCGAAATATCCGCGCCCCTAAAAAGCTCGCTTACAGACTTTATTACATACAAAATCAAGAAAATAAAAACGACAATCTATAGAAAAGACTAAGTGTAGGCTGACCAAAAATTAAATTTTTTTTTAAGTGGTTTACGAGAGAAAAAATTGGAAAGTCAAACATTATTTTAAAACCGCAAAAATCGGGTACATTTTTCTACTTCTCTCGCGCTCGTGGCCAAACCGATGGGCAGAAAAATTTAATAGTCACTCCTGTTATGTACAAATGATTCAGGATACTGATTAATACTTTTGCAACCGATAGTAAATGAGCAATCTTTTAAAATAATTTGTCAGGTTATTCTGGACTTTTTCGTTCAGATATGACGACTAAAAGTTACCCAACAAGACAAAATTAAAATAAAAAAAACCCTGTATTTTTATGCAACTTACATCGAAGAAAATCCGCAAGAGGCATGCAGCGCTGCCGTTAGTGACGCCTTATCGAAAGCCATGTTGAGAACACCAAATATAGAGAGCTGTGAGTCGGTATTTCCTGTCGTGGTTTTCATATTCTTGAAGAAGCAACACATCGGTGGAGTTAAAGCAAAAAAGGTTGAAAATATGAGCCCCAAATAGAAATATTCCATACTATTCGGCATTGCTTCAACTTTACGAATGATGAGCGAGCTTATATCCAGCACTTTTAACCTAGCTTTTCGCATCTCTCCTCGGACCCATATAATACAATTAACTACAAAAACAAAAAAAAAATATATTCTTTTACACAAAAATATACTTTTTTTTAGAGTAAAACAAACCTGCTTCTTTTCCCGATAGACAAGCTTTGATATCGTAATCGATATCGTCGTTATCGCTAGATTCGTATTGGCTGGACTGGCTGCAATCGTGGTTGCGTATTGTGGTTTTACTTTGCGTATCGTTGAAGAGCTCGAGGTCCCATTGTTGCTGTAAGCGAAACGTGGCAAATAAAAAATATAACCTCAAATTTGAGGTTATGTCGACGTACTTACCCATTTTCCGATATGCTCGCAGACGTTTAGGAGCTCGCCACGGATCTCGGCGTCACTCGATTCGCTAGTGCTGGTTCCGTTGCTCTTCAAACTTTCGAAGCCGTCGTCCTCGAGGGAGACTCGACCCAATACTTGAGGTCTGTAAAAATAATTTGTTTGCGGTTTATAGAAAAATGTGTATAATCTCAAAAACAATTCTAAGTTATTAGGAAAAACAATTAACTAACCTAGAAAATAATATTAGAATAACCAAAAATCATAAAGAGTGGTAACATAAAAAACCTTTACAACTAAAAATTCTAAGCTAGACCGTAAACAAAACAATTTTGTACAGTCAATTAACAATTACAACCTAAAAACCAATCAAACAGAAGCGAAATCTAACCTCAAAAACATATTGTAACCTAAAAGAAGCACAGCTGGAATACGCATCATACCTAAATAATCACATTCGAACCTAACCTAGCAAAAAAATCAAACAAACAAAACAATTTCTCATGTGAAACCAGTCCAACTTAAAAACGATCGAACAAAATAGAAATCTAACCTAAAAAACAAATTCTACCGTAAAAGAACAAAGTTAAAAAATGATCAAAACTAAATAATAAAACGTTAAACTGATTGAAACAAAAGAAATCAAACAAAACACAATTGCTACTGTCAATAAAATAATAAACAAAAGAAGCAAAGCTAAAAAAGCACCAAAATCTAACTTTGGTTAGATTTTGACAAAAAATGTCAAATATAAACAGCAATCAAATTCAAACCTAACCAAAAATAAATTAAACAAACAAAACAATTTCTAATGTCAATAAACACTTCTAATCTAAATAACAATCGAAATCAAACAAAAACATTCTAATCTATCCTAACAAAAAAAAAACTCAAACAAAAACAATTCCTAATGTCAATCTAACTTCAAACATAATTGAATAAAAACAAAATCTAACTTCAAAAACAAATTCTACCCCAAAAGCAAAAATCATGAAACATAAATACTTAAACAAATTCGAACCTAAGCTAATATAAAAATCAAACAAATAAAACAATTTCTAATGTGTATAAACAATTGTAACATAAAAAAAAACAATCAAACAAAATCAAAATCTAACTGCAAAAACTTATACCAACCTAAAAAACCTAAATAATAATAATTGTAACCTTCCCTAGTAAAAGAAAAAGCTTAAACAAAACTCTTAATGTCAGTAAACAATTCTAACTTCAACCACAATCGAATAAAACCAAAATTTAACCTCAAAAACAAATTCTACCCCAAAAGAAGAAAAGTTAGAAAAATCATCAAACCTAAACTGTATACTGATGTAATAAAATATAATAAGCTAATAAAAAAATCAAACAAACAATGTCTAATGTCGATAAACAATAATAACCTGAAAAACAATCGAAAAAAGATTAAAATCTAAACTCAAAAACATATTCTAACCTATAAAAAGTAAAGTTAGAAAAAGCATTAGACCTAAATAATCAAATGTTGACCTAATCTAATAAAAAGTCAAACAAATGAAACAATTTCTAATGTCATTAAACAATTTTAACCAAAATAACAATAAAAATCTAACCTAAAAATTAAGAAGAAAACCATAAAACCTAAACAATAAAAATTTCACCAAACCTACCAAAAAAACCTTAAACAAAACTATTTTTAATCGCAATAAACAATTGAATCACCGAGTTTGAAAACAGTACAAGTTCACAGTAAATCCTATGGACAGGTACTGTTTTCAAACTCGGCGATTCAATTCTAACGTAAAAAACAAAATCAAAAAAAAATCCAAAAAAAATCAATTCTAACCTAAAAAAGTCCAAGCTAGAAAATACTAAAGGAACCTAACAAAAAATCAAGCAAAACTATTTCTAATATCAATAAACCAGACTACCCCAAAAAAAAAATCAAAATCTAACCTCAAATACATATTCTAACCTAAAAAAAGACAAATTCTAACCTATTTACGATGGGGGTCCTCCTTGGCTTCTCCTTGCGGGCTTTTTTCTCAGTGCTTTCGCTAGTTTCACCTTCTTCAGTGTCTTCGCCCATGATTTCAGCGCGTCTACGATGTTTCTTCCGGACACGTTGCCGTGGGATTGCAGTTTTAAACGACACTTTATCAGTGCTAGTGGCCCCAATTTGCGACTGTATTACGCTATGCACCCACATCATTAATATGGGAATGAGTATCTCAGATATAGGAACATCCTAGTACAGAAAATATATATATATTATTAGACCAGATAGGGTTTAGGTTAGAAAAAATTCAGATCAAGTTAAAGATTAGAGTTTAAAAGTTTTGAATATGTACAATGTTTTACGAAAATCTGGATTACAAAGTTGAATTTATTCAAACTAGTAGTTCTGTTGGAATATAACCACAAAATTGGGGACAAAAAAAACATAACCTAAAATACAAACGTACTTCAATATCCGCAGGATCGGAAACCTTGATTTGGTGCATATAAAGAATTATATGCAGCACTTCAATGCAATATAAGATGAGGACGCATTTGCACACAAAACTTGACGTCTGTTTTGTCCACCAATTGATGTAAAACGGGAGAAAAACAAACCGTAACGTTGCCAGGAAAGCCACAGTTAAGAAACCATGCTTGGGTTTTGCTTTAGTGAAAGATGCGCCTAAAAAATACGATAATTAATCGAGTAATTTCAAAAATAAAATAAAAATACCTTGAACGAGGTCTAGATCGATAAAGTTCTTATAGTTTGTCGAGTCACTTTGACGGCATGTTAAAATTCCGATAGGTTTCTTCTTTTCGATGGTCTTCTCCCATTCTTGCTTGTCGTAACGGCCAATTTTCTTCTGATACCTAAAAGTTAACCTCAAATTTATGTGTCGGGTTGATAAAAGCACAGACATACCAAGCTACGAGATCTCCAGCCCCCATGTTTGACCGTATTTACTTGGAATTTTGGCACCTTATATCCCAATAGCACTTTTCTTCCTGTGCTACAACATATTAATAAAATATTGATTTTTTTAAGCTGGGCTAAAATCTAAAAATACAATATGTAACCTTGGCATTTTAAAATAATTCGCCTAAAACGTTTTCTTTATCCTATTCAAGGTATTAATTCCTATAAATTGGTAATTCCTGATTCATTTATGGGAATAAAATGCGTTACGTACCTGTCTGTTCACATTTTTTTTGACAAACAGCTGATTTGCATCTGTAGCTTCAGAGCTACATAACAGAATTCGCACAATAGAATTTCTAATATAATTCGTTACGTAAATTAGAAAAGGTAAAAATAGAACGTACCAAACTTTGGTTGAGATTACATTTAACTATTAGAAATTATCTCACAATTATTATTCTATTATTTCTATGATAAAATTGATATTATTTGCTCAATTTATTAATGCAAAATATCTGCGGTATGTTCTGTATGTTTGTTATTGATATATTTTTAGTATCAGCAGGTATTGTACACACATTGATTAAAAGTAAGCATGTATTTGTTCGGTGTTATCGTTAATGTATAAAAAAAATCGTACACCTATATACACACGTGCGTTTACTGATTATGTTGCTATTTTAGAAATACACTGCTCGTTAGTATTATCATTATTATAATTAATCGCATAATTAGTAAAATGAGTACCTACATATTTTAGTCATTTGAAAAGAGTTCTTGTGCGAAATCTATGTTGTGCATTTACTAGTAATTGTTTGTTATTGTATGGATAAATTATTGGCGAAGTTGAATAACGAGATAAGATAAAAATATATATTATAATTCGCAGAACTATCCAGAATAATAAACATCGTGAGTTGAAGTATTTGAATACTACTAACGCCATCTACCCATCCTGTTTGAACTACAGAGCATTGTTTTCTCTGGTCCTCGGTCCTATCGAAAGAATAACAATAATATTTTTCTATTATATCGCGATATTCAAGTATCCCGCAAGGAAATAAAAATAGCATCAATAAAAATTACAAAATAATGGACTTTGACATGAAACATCGTAGTTTCGACCCTGACGTTCCGAACTTTCTCGAATCGGGTTCGGTTGACAGCCGTGAAGGTGCCGCTGCGATCGCTCGCTTCGAAGAAATTTGGTTTCGTTTTGACAGATTTGAAAAAAATTACCCACACAGTACCAAAAGCTTTACCCACGGCGATGTACATTTCTGCTGTATTACTAAATACGCGGCTGTTGCAGCGGACAAACTACCTATCGTCAAGGCTTCGCCTGCCGAAATCTACGGCGAACAACTGCCTAACCTCACTTTCTAGGAGCATACACACGGGTAGTAGAAATGTAGTGAAAAGGAGATTTGAGAGTCCCTTGGGGTCGCACTTTAGGCACAATAACAGGACTTTGCTGATGAGGGACTTAAATAAAGTTAGCACGGTATGCTGTAGGTTTTTCGCTGTGAAAGGTGGTGATGACGAACACCATTCGGAAGAACAGACTTATAACTCACATTTGCCCGCAACTGTAGCTGTTCCGGAGGTGTGGCCCCATGTACCGGTCATCGCTATTAATCGGAACATCGTTTTTCCACGGTTTCTCAAACTTATAGAGGTATAAACTACTAAACTTTAATTTTATCGTAAAAGAACTTACGTTTACACTTTAGGTAACGAATAAACAACTCATTGACTTGATCCGACGTAAAGTGAAGCTAAATCAGCCGTATTGCGGTATATTCCTGAAGAAAAACGAAGAAAACGAATCGGAAATAGTGAATAATATCGACGATGTTTACGCTGTGGGTGTTTTTGCCCAAATTCACGAGATGCAGGACCTTGGGGATAGGCTTAGGTTAGTCGTGATGGCCCATAGGCGTATCAGGATTACAGGGCAGATTATTGACTCGGAAGAAGAGGTTTCAAGAGGTAAGTTTGAGGTTAAGTTGGTCTGTCAAACTTGCGGCTCGGGTTTTTTAGGCAAATTTTGATTTTGTAATGTTCTAAAGTTGAAATATTTGTTTGAATATTTTACGCTTTTACGAATTTTGTCAAAATCATCACTTTAGGTCAGTTTTTGGAGTATCACAGCTGCAAAATTCTGTATTCTAAGATTTTATTTTAAATTTTTTTAAATTGAGGACCTTGGTGCAAGAACGGGATGAGTCACATTTTTTTTCAAAATTTAGATATACATTCCACGAGCAAATCCTGGCAAACTAGTTGTAATGCAGATACGAGCAATCTCGATCAAATAGAATCGTTTGAATAAAAACTGCTAACGCTTCACTAAATTATTTATTATATACACATAATGCACAGAGCGCTAAGCGACCAACAGAGTTAACTGCTATGCATACTTTCAAAGTTAAAGTTTGCTCTTGCAGCTAAACTATTAATTTTACCAAAAAATGTCATAGACATAAATTATTCAAAATTTCCTCTACTTTAATTTATTATTTAACTATTTTGACGAAATTCCAGAAATGGCGGCTCATTTGCAAAATCTTTGAAAAATCCTAAGAATGAACCTGCAGTTCCTTGACTTCTTTCAGCTCTAAGGTTAGTCATGAAACGTCTAAATATGAAGTTTCGTCCCGATAAGATACACACACAGACGTTTTTTTGTACCTTGGTCAAAAATGTTCAGGGGACCCAAAAGGACATTATTCTGCCAAAATCTCAATTTTTTTTTGGCAGGATTACAATTCTTTATAATACTACGTACGATAATTAAATCAATAAAAACATTTGGAAAATTTTCAAAAATTACAAAAGATCCTCAAAAATTATGAAAAATTTTAAAGTTATGTTTTTCAAAATTTGAAAAAAATCAGATTTCCCGTGACAATGAATTCAATGATCAATAAAATATTGGAAAATTTTTGGTAAATTATTTGCCTATTTTAAAAAATTTGGAAACACTTTCCAAAAATTTTTAAATAAAGAAGAAATAAGACAGACGGGGATAAAAACTAATCTGATTACAACTAAGTATCTACAGGTGTTTTTTTGGGAAATTTGAATTTTGCGTTGTTTTGCGACTCATCCCGTTATTGCACGGTATTTTTATATTTTTCATCCCGGTATTTTTCTAATAAAATACCCCAGGTCTTATTTTTTTGGTAAATCAGCATGTGCTCAGAAAACTAACACGAAAAAACCCGATATTTTATTTTCTCCTCTTTTGCTTCCCATGAAAAATTTGCGAACAATGATTTATCCCCTTCATGCACCAAGGTTGTCAATTACAAAATGGTTGGGGACCTCTGTTCTATGTTATAAATTTCTCTTGAAATAAGTAGTTTTTAAAGGTTGAAGAAAAATCACACCTTTTTATTGGATAAACTTTGATATTTAAGACATAAGTAAGAGTTATGAATCAAATTTATTTTTGCGGTAATCATTATTGAAATACCACAATGTTCTCATCTAATATTCTCCCACTAATGTTCCCCATTTTCAACAAGACAGCCATTTTGCTCTTTTTGTTTGTCGTCTATTTTCTTTCTTTTATTCCGTATACCTAATTTGTCGACTTGCGTCGCAGATACGAAACTAACGTTTCCGCTCTTTAACACGACAATAAACGTTTCAAACGTTGTAGAGGAAACGGACATGGAGAAACGTCGGCGAAAGATCAGGAATAACCGTTTCAAGAAGCCGGTCGACGTCAAACCTCCGGAGGGCGAGAAGGAAGTAAAACCGCCGCCAGTCGAAGCCACGGAGAAGAAGGAACGCGGGAAGGAACCTCTACTTATGGTCGAGGTTGAGAACGTCGTCCATAATAAGTTCAGACAGACGGAAGAGGTGAAAGCGTTGACGCAGGAGGTTATAAAGACCATACGGGACATCATCAGCTTGAATCCGCTGTACAGGGACAGCCTGCAGCAGATGATGCATCAGGGACAACGGGTCGTCGATAATCCCGTGTATTTGAGCGATCTCGGGGCCGCTTTGACCGCGGCCGAAGCGAAAGAGTTGCAAGAAGTTTTGGAAGAGATGGATGTAAGTATATAACTTATTAGCGGAAATATCTAGCTTAATTTTTTTTAACATTTTTTTATTGGCTTAAATGGCGTAAAAACAAGTAAAGAATAATGTCTGGCGTCATCCATTGAACGTCATCCAGAATTGGCTCTTAAAGAAATCATTATAATTTTTCAATTTTATCAAAATAAGAACACATTAAACAGTTTTTCTAATTTATAAAATGTTTTTTTATTAATGTGTCAACTTACCAAATTAACATACTGATGCTTAAAAAGTATTTAACTTTTTAAAAGTACTGTAAGCCTTTATAAGATGTGAATAGAAAATATTTCAGTAATTTCTTTGAAAATGAGGCTTATTTTGGAGTATGAAGACTAGGGTGGTCCAAATTTATACCTTGCAATTTTTTTTTTTGCTGGATGACAACAATCCCCCCCAATCGGTTCCTTTTCCGGTCCTAAATTTGAAAAAAATCGGTTAACGTTAACAAGTGTCACCAAGCACCTCAAGTTTCCCAATAGGGTATTCCGGTCATGTCAAAATTTAAGTAGATATTCGGTTTAACCTATTGTACAATTTCTGAGGATTCATAAAGTTAAGCTATGAGCTTTTTTATTTAGTTTTTCTATGAGATAATTGCAATTAAAAGTGCATTTCGTTTGAATTCACCGACCACCCTCGGAAATACACGATGATTACCGATCTACTAGGGATCTAGGATCCTAGTAGCGGTGGCAACAGCGGACAGCTCTCGAACAGCTGATCGGCCAAGTTGACGGTTGGCGACCATGTTGTTTGACAACGAATAAAGGTAACTTTTTGAGAGATGATTTGATCATTGAAACTTGAACAGTAGCACCCATAGTTTGTAAAAAATGACAATTTCAAAAACACCGGAATACCCTATTAAAATAAATTGCAAAAATGCATCCTTTTTTCCTTTTTTTTCACGGTTCGGATTTAGAAAAGAAGTTGCGGAAGATTATCAGAAATTGTTCAGAACTTCCCAAAGGTCAAATCCACAACCACTATTTTTTTTCATCGCTCCCAGTCTCTCCTACAGTACCCTAAAAATGAGGGAAAATTTTCTCCAAATTTACAATTTATAAAGTTACGTGTTTTATTATTTTTCTGACAGAAATTACTATTATTAGATTATTGACATGTTTTTTGTCATTTATTAACTATCTTAAAAATTAAAAAACTAAACAATTACCATTTGTTTAAACAAAAATATACGTTGTTACGAACTCATTTTTCCATTTGTTGCATAAATGATTAAATTATTGCTTTTTGGTCATTTATTAACTAATTAGCAATTGTTTAAACAATTACGTTATAATATTTTTCTAATTTTGCAGAATAGTATATTATTATACAAGTTTTATAAGACGTCAAATTGGCGCACGAGTTGTTTTGAAAAATGGAACGAGTGTGCCAATACGTCTCATAAAACGAGTGTAATATACTATTTTTTCTATTTTGCGTCATTAATTTTATATAACTTTAGAAATTGTGGTTACTATATCGCGCTAAATTAGAATCTAGGGTATTTTGCTGGTTACCACGTGGTAGCACTGTAGTAACTGTCAACTTCGTTAAGGATGATATCGATGAGATAAAATCATGACAAAATCTAATTGTGAATAATTTTACTCTACTTTAGCCTACAAGTTTGAATAAATATTCAGCGAGGTCGCAACGATGATCATAATGGAGCTTGGGGCAACACTTTTAACCCTACTGTGATAGATACATGAAACTTAACCTAAAAAGTTAACAATTTTAAAATAGTGGTTTCATAAGTATAATAATCAGAATAGAAGTGTTTGGCGGTGACTGATTAGTTACTTCGAAGAACAAGAACTTACTAAAGAATTGTTATAACGCTTAACGTTTAATAGCGGTGTCTACCTAATTCCGCTACGTAGCCGTTGCGGCTTATATATTTACAAGCACTTATAATTGAAACCCAATTCTAATTTCGGCAAAATAGTTTATTAGAATAAATTATACTTAGTAAAATTACATATGATGGAGGTAATACAAATACGTTGCACACAACCAGAACTAAGACGAAGTCGAAAGCGACGGACAAAAACAAATATGAATTGACCCGAGCATCCAAGCGTCCAAAATATTACCGAAAACTTATACGTTACATAAACTAAGAAATCCTCTACACTTTAAATGTACTATAGCTTCGTACGTGTATGCTGATAAACCATTTATTGCGCATATACAATCTGGCAGCAGTAATTAAAATCGTTCATATCTACGATGTAGGTTTGATCTACGCATAATACCTTATTAAAGTAAATGTGGTCCTTGAATTATATCTGAAAAGGGGATTTGATGTTTAGTTGAAAAGAATGATAACGATCACTTACCAGAGTCGTAAAACATCACCGAAAATGTCATGCTGGCGTATTTTGATGAACACAGCAAAACTAAGAAAGCCCCAATCCTTTGGCCATACTATAGCAGGCTACACCCATGTTTAAATATGTATAGAATATTGATATTTCGCAGTTTATGTGATTGCAAGCGATTAAGAAGATGCAGTGTGTGGTTATGTTGGGTTATGTATTGTACATTTGACATATGGCATTTGATATCACTGTGTACCAATCAGACAAAAATGTTACTGTTTTCGGTATTACAATGTGTTAATTGTAACACCGAAAACAGTGTTACAATGTGTGCATTCTGAATGCAAAGTAGAAAAATTATTATTAATTTTTTTAAAAAAATATTTTTTTTTTTTTTTCGTTTGTAGTAATTATTATTGTTATATTGTTGGCATGTTTTTGTAATTTGTTACTTTATGTGCAATTGTTTGAACAAATAAATTTGTGTAAACAATAATAACAATGTTAGTACGTATTTCTTGACAAAAATTATTATAGGATTTCTGGTCTTTTTGTAATTTTGGAGGGTTTATGATATCGGTCAAACAAGTATTGTGGTTGCAACACTAATTATTATTATACGTTATAATTGAAAATTAGTTAACAAAGGCAAGAAAAAAAAGACAAGAAATACAATAATAATTTTTGCCAAAAAGATACGTCAGTACCATTGTATATTTTTGTTTCAACAAATGGTATTTATTTAAACAATTACAAACTAGTTAATTAATGACAGACAATGCCAACAATTTAATAATAATTACTCAAGAAAAAAGAAAAATTAACTTTTTTAAAATATAAGTAATTTTTAAGATTCCATTATTTGGTGTTTTGGTCTCAGAACTAATAAAATTATTTTAAAAATAGAATTTTAGAGATATTAGAATATCAATATTAACAAAATTTTATCTATTTCTTAGATACCGAAACGCCTGATGCTATCACTTTCGCTCCTAAAAAAAGAATACGAACTGTCAAAATTACAACAGAAAATTGGAAGAGAAGTCGAAGAGAAAGTAAAACAGCACCACAGGAAGTACATCCTAATGGAACAACTGAAGGTATGCGCTCGAAAAATAACCGAAAATCACACTCAACAAAAAAACTAACCTCAAATTTTAGGTTATAAAAAAGGAACTCGGGCTGGAGAAGGAGGACAAGGACGCCATCGGGGAGAAATTCAGGGAGAGGATCAAGGAAAAAATCCTTCCGCAAGCCGTCTCGACCGTAATTGAAGAGGAATTAAGCAAATTGAGCTTTTTGGAAAATCACAGCTCCGAATTCAAGTAAGTAAAAATTCGATTATATTTTTTGATTAGATTCTAGGTTTTCTAAAGTTAGAATACTTAGAATTTCTCAAAAGTTGAAATTAAAATTTCTTTTTTGAGGTTATACTTGCTTTCTCTTTGTTTTAGTGTGACGAGGAATTACCTCGACTGGTTGACTTCGCTGCCGTGGGGCGTTCAGAGCGAGGAGAATTTGAACTTGCAAAGGGCGACCGAAATCCTTGACCAGGACCATTACGGTATGGACGACATAAAACGCAGGATTTTGGAGTTTATCGCGGTCAGTCAGCTGAAGGGCAGCACTCAGGGCAAGATTCTGTGCTTCCACGGCCCGCCTGGCGTCGGAAAAACCAGTATCGGTAAGTTTTTGAGGTTACCTTTTTAGGTTATGTTTCTAAAATATTGATCTACGTTTACAAAATCGACAGGGATTCATTTTCTACTATTTATAAATAATATTGACGTGAAATTTTGAACATATGGTGTGTTTTGGGAATTCTAACCTCAATGTTTTAAATTTTGTGTGATGTTCGTAAAATTATTGGGAAATAACGTGTTCCGAATAAAATTACGACAATAAAAATGAAATCTGATGCATTTTTTGTGAATTCTAACCTAAAAACATTGTTTTTTAGCTCGGTCCATTGCTAGGGCGCTGAATAGGGAGTACTTCCGGTTTTCCGTTGGTGGTATGACGGATGTTGCCGAGATCAAGGGTCATAGGCGGACATACGTAGGAGCTATGCCCGGAAAAGTTATACAGTGCCTCAAGAAAACGAAGACTGAAAATCCTCTAGTTCTAATTGACGAAGTAGACAAGATCGGAAAGTAAGTATACGTGCTGTAAAGCAAATAAATATTTTTATATTTAGTTTTATTGCTTTGGAATTTAAATAATATTATCTGAAATGTATAAATTTAAATGTAAAATTACAGTTACTAATGGAATTACTATATAACACTGTAATTTTACATAATTAGTAAAAGATTAATTGCAGAAATTTTTAGTCCCATTAGCTGAAAATATTGTGTAGGTATTGTTTTGTAAAAATGCAGGTTTTTAGTGGTATATTACCAGATAACATTGTAATTTTACATTATTTTGCAAACAAACTTACCTTTTTAGTCTTATGTGCCATTTTAACATTTTTAAATATAAAATTTGTGAATATAAAACGTAATAATTAACAAGAAATTGTGTATTAACATATAAAACTAAACTGAACTACAGTTTTTAGGGAATATTAAACTATAACATTGTAATTTTACATCATTTGTAAAATAAATTGCAGATATTTTTGGTCTTATCTGGCGATTTAACAACTTTAAATATAAAATGTTTTGAATTAGAACTTTATAATTAGCAGGAATTATTGTGGAGGTAATGTATTAATGTAAAATTACTGTTTTCTAGTGGAATATTACCAGATACCATTGGAATTTGGTAAATTGAATTTGCAAACAAAATTAGATGTTTTTTGTAAATTTAACAATTTTATATATAAAATTTCTTAATATAAAATGGCAGAATTAACAGGAAATACTATGTCTTAACATTTTAATGCTAAACTGTGGTTTTTAGGAAATATTAAACTATAACATTGTAATTTTACATTATTTGTTCGAAATTGTTAATGTGAAAGTACAGTTTTTTTTGTGTAACATTACTAGATAACATTATAAGTTTTTACAATATTTGTAAAACAAATTTAGGATATTTTTAAGCTTATCAGTGTTCTAACAATTTAGTATAATATTGTCTTTTAATGTAAAATTACAATTCTTAGTGGAAAATTACCACAATTGTAAATTTACAACTTTTTTTTCGTTATTTGTTTTTTTTTTATTAAGTAAATATTTTTCTGATTTCTAGAGGATTTACCGGTGACCCGAGCTCGGCCTTGCTCGAACTGCTGGACCCCGAGCAGAACGCCAACTTCCTGGACCACTACCTCGACGTTCCCGTCGACCTGTCGAAAATTCTCTTCATATGCACGGCGAACATCATCGATACGATCCCGGAACCTCTCCGAGACAGGATGGAGATGATCGACATGTCGGGTTACGTGGCCGAGGAGAAATTAGCCATCGCCAAACAATATCTACTTCCGCAGGCGATGCGAGACAGCGGCCTAAAAACGGAAAACATACGAATAGACGACGACACTTTGCAAGTGCTCATAAAGAGCTATTGCCGGGAGTCGGGCGTTAGGAATCTCCAGAAGCAAATCGAGAAGGTATAGAAACTTAACCTAAAACAAAAATTTTTTTTGAGGTTATGTACCTAATTTATTTTTTTTTGATAATTTTATTACGTTCTTTTTATAGGTGGTTCGAAAGGTTAAAAAAGAAACTACCTAAAAAAAGTTTTTTTTTGAGGTTATGTAATT
This sequence comes from Aphodius sticticus, assembly GCA_963966075.1. NCBI lineage: Eukaryota > Metazoa > Arthropoda > Insecta > Coleoptera > Scarabaeidae > Aphodius > Aphodius sticticus. The sequence goes on along the minus strand of OZ014511.1, from coordinate 6,042,520 downwards.
GTTTTTAGGTTAATTTCTTATTTTTTTTGTTTTGTAGGTGGTTCGAAAGGTTGCTTATAAGGTGGTTAAGGAGGAGACGACTTTTGTTCACGTCACCCCGCAAAATCTACAGCAGTTTGTCGGGAAGCCAATCTTCACGCATGACAGGATGTACCCTGTCACGCCACCTGGTGTTGTCATGGGTTTAGCGTGGACTGCAATGGGTTAGTTTTTACACATAATATTTGAATTTACGTTTTTTTCTCTTTTTTATGTGACGGGTGTGACATTAAATTAAAAAATGTGACGTATAAAGACTTAAAAGTTCTATCAGATTTAACAAAAATTAATTCGAATAAATCATACATTATAATATCACTTTCTGTACAATGTGACATGTGCAAAATTGACATTTGGCTTCGTCTACATTCTAGACTATTAACTTCAGTTGACAATATTACTTACAATTATCTGTTACATAAAAACAAAATAACATCTAGAAAACAACAATCTTGACAACCAAAATAATTTAAATTATAGCAATATATACAGGCTGTCCCACGTTTCTTCCGCAGAATAATTTTTTTCAGAAAGTAAATTACCTTTTCAATTCATTAAATAGTTACAGCCGTTTGAATTGTTAACAATATCTTATTTTCAACGGCTCCAACTTCAGAAGGAACAGAGAAAACCAATAAGACCATATGAAACATATTACTTTCTACTTTCTAGAAAAAAAAAACAAAACATTTTGGTATTTTCTTTTGTTAATTTGTTAAGACAAATTATTAAAATTTTACTTATAATTAATAAAAAAATAATAATAATAATAATAATAATAGTTATTATAATTATAATAATAATAATTTTTTATTGTTGTAATATGTATTTATTGTGTTTTATTTTTGGTTTTGCATTGTTTGATAACTAATTAATTTTTTATTTTTCTTTTTTTGTTAATATTTCAAAGAGCTCTACAGAAGTTTTATTGTAATATAGTTCCAGTTCAATAAGCACACATTTTTCATTTACTATATATTAGCTGGAACATTATTGGAAATTTTATTTCTAAATTTGTTTTCTAAATAAATTAAGAGGTGTGCATTAACAACGATAATAAGTTAAAAATAACATTTTGACTTATGAATTGTATACTGTAAGGTTAGCTAAAATCCATATACATTAAAAATGAAGGTCTTTTTAATTTCCAAACAATGTAAACTATAACTGAAAATGTTTAACGACATACTTTGTCAAAGTAATATTATAAGTTAATAATATGGTAACATACAGGCGGGATGTAAGTTTTGAATATATCAAAAATTACAGCCACAACCTGGATTTGAACCAAGGCCCTTTGCGTCGCTAGCACAATGTCAATACCTCAGATGGGAGAGCATTGTGCTAGCGACGCAAAGGTCCTGGTTCAAATCGTCAAGTTGTTGGTTTCTCTTACGTATAGCTTTTATTGCATATGATTGTGAGTAATTAATATGCAACAAAAGCTATACATAAGAGAAACCACCAACTTTTCTTTCTGAAGCGTCTCCTTTTGGGAAATTATATACCCGTTACCAACACAATTTATACTCATCCCAGGTCAAATTTGATTAAATAATTTTTATGTTGTATAAATGTTCTTTTAGATGGTTGTATATTTTGGTTTATTTTTTTTTTAATAATTATAACATATTTACATTCCATCAAAGTTCGTCGAAAATTTAGAGCTTGCTTCCAAAAATTTTTGTAAATTAGTGATATACATAATTGTCATTATTTTCAGTTGTCAGATATTTGAAACATATTGCTGTAAAGTAAATACAAAATAATAATATAAAAAAATAGTAATGATACATTCATGCAATACAAAATACATACTCCTTTGTGTTTATTAATTTAAACACTGCAAAATATCGTTGAAGCTAAATATCTCGAAAACACCAGTAAATCACAATTAACAAATTACCATAAAGACAAATTTAAAGCAATTTAATTTTAATTTATTTCTATTTTGTGACTAAATGTTAATACATATGTCAGTTCTGAAATAACCTGAAAAGTAAAAATATTGACAACAACAAATAGATTTTTGTATATATTAACACAAAGAAGCTATTAGATGCAATAAGGTTGTAAGTATAATTTGTTGTGTTGTATGCAATATCTTGAAATGAGATTTTCATTTCATGTAATCAAAAACTTTTATGTTTATTAATATAAAATTAACTTCATATTTAATAAAAACACAATTACATTGCAATGTAGGAATTACATTAATTAATTACACATTAAGCTAATAAATAGAAACATATAAATCATTATAAACCTATTCAAAGGATCGACCAGAATAACAAAAAACTTGTACTTGGATGTATCATCGACACACTGCTAAAATATTTATAGAACTTACTTAATTCCAAGAGTGTACCTATCTGCATAGACATATCTGCAATGTTACAGAAAATAACAATCTACCAAAAAAAATGTAAAAGAAGAATTAACTGTAACATCGCTGGTTATTGGATACCAGCTAAATTTCTGTATTGTTTTTACAGAATTCACATATTCCTATGAAATTAGCACAGTATCACCTTAATTGGACAGGGCATTTTTTAAATTTTACACGAAAAATACTTTAATTTCACAGTAGTAAGTAATATTCAATTATTGAACTGCGTTTCTTTACAGACTTGTGTAGCTGGTTACTTGAAATACGTTACACGTTTTTCTGTACGCAAAAAATACTCGTAATGCCTTTGAAAGGACATTGTATATTTTTTTTTGTTGGGGTTCCGCCAGGTTCCAACCCTATTTAAAGGGTTCCGCAAGAGTAAAAAGTTTGAGAAACGCTGGTCTAGAGAGTAAAATGTGGATTTAGATCACTCCAGTTATATTATCTATTTGTTTTTTGTTAAATTATACTTTCTTTCAAACATAACATAACATATCGTAATTTTTTCTTTCGCAGGAGGGTCTACGTTATTCATCGAAACAACAACTCGTAGACCAACAAACGAAAAGGATATCGACGGCTCTCTAGAACTTACGGGGCACCTCGGAGAGGTCATGAAGGAATCTGCCAAAATTGCGCTTACAGTGGCCAGAAACTACATGAGTAAAGCAGATAAAGATAACGTATTCTTAAATAGAAGGTAAGACGGAAAATTATTCAAAATCGGAAAAAAGGAAAACGTCACAATATATTTTCTTTTTTTCTAGCCACTTGCATATACACGTTCCGGAAGGTGCCACGCCCAAAGACGGCCCCAGCGCGGGGTGCACCATCGTCACAGCCTTGATATCCCTTGCTAAGAACGAACCAGTAAGACAAGACGTTGCTATGACCGGGGAGGTGTCTCTTATGGGTAAAATACTGCCTGTCGGTGGGATCAAAGAAAAAACAATTGCGGTAAGTAAAAAAAATGAGGTTAGAAATTTCTTTTTGAGGTTAGAAATTTTTTTTAGGTTAGAATTTTTTTTTGAGGTTAGAACTTTTTTGAGGATAAAATTTTTTTTTTTTGAGGTTAGACTTTTTTTTTTGAGATTGTAATTTTTTTTTTATATTTCAGGCTAAACGTTCGGGTGTAAAGTGTATAATTCTTCCGGAGGAGAACAAAAAGGACTTCAACGACCTTCCGAAGTACATAACGGAAGGTCTGGAGGTGCATTTTGTCGCAAGTTACGATCAAGTGTACGGTATTGTGTTCCCGAATTTGGTCACCGCGGAAGCTAAAATTTAGTATAAAATTTGTCTCTTGTGTAAATTACGCGCGCGTCGTCTTTTGTTCGCACCCCCCGGGGGCTACCGACTTTCCGTTGTTGTCGTTGGGTAAAGTGGGGCCGCCTCTACCGAAATAGTGATCTATATATACGAGGTATATGAAAGAAACTTTTAAATTTAAGTTCCGTGAGCCAGCGGCGATGAATAAAGTTTTTATCACAGATTATTCTGATACTGTTGCATTTTTTATATTGTAAATATTGAGAAATCTTCGATTATTATTATAATATATTAGTTGTTTGTATAAATTGGTGTTTTATTTACTCGTTTTCTTTATTTTATAATGCCTAAATTAAGCACAAAAAGTTTTGATAAGTGCTTGTTAACAGAACTAACATAACCTTATTAATTTGACAGATATAAACCCGATTCCATGGCAAGTAGTTGTCAAATAACTAAAATAACACAAACTTGACAGGATATGCAACCAAATATACACGCTAACCACAACTGTTTACATCGAAACTTTCAACACAGCTCCACAGATGGCGCTAGTCGCCCGAGATCCAAATAAACTAATCAAACTACGATAAAACCCGCAAAAAGTTAAAATTCCTCCTAAAAAACATAACCAAAAAATCGTAAGTCGCGTCAAGTAAATCTGTCAAATAAAAGTCTTGAGCGTATTACGAAAAATTCTTTGTTAATTCAGGCAATGTCAGACCGCGTTTAAAACGCGCTCAGAGCGTTTAGCACGCTGCATAAAACATGTATAACTACGTATTGGCCTTCCAAGGAATCAAATTACGAGTTTCATCACACAACACCTTTCCACAGACGAAATAACAATACGTAACGTAAACATAACCTCAATTTCGTACGGCGATCGTTGCGATAAGTAAAATTTGTGCGAATTTTCGGGTCATTGGCTCGTTTTTAAACTGTTTGTTTGTAGTGGGGGTTCAGACATGCGCATCTGGATCGCACCGGACCATTTGTTGAGAGAAGCGGTGAGATACATAGAATTTTCAGTGTTGTTCGCTGTTCGGCGGTGTAAATGGCTACGGAAATATCGGGGGTAACTAGTTATTACGATGGAAGTCGACTTTTCACATGGATAGCAGAGTATGTAGGCGTCGAAGTTGACCAAGTAAGTCCCGAAAAGTTACTTTCCGAACACCCATTCATGTATTGATTCAAACTTTACTACTAAGGTTTACACTCATTCATAGATTATCACGGGTGGCAGACTATCCCTTCATTCACCTAATTCACTCTCCCTTTTAAGATCTAGTCACCTCCGCTTGCTTTTTTTTTATTAAATTATTGTTTTAGTACCGCTTATCTTATCTTTAAAGCAAATAATCCCGCTAATAAACCAAATAAACCTATGCAATTGTTAGGAATTCTATGTAATGTTTAATTATAAAAATTCCTTCAAATATAACCTAGAAATGTCTATTGTTTACCTATTTTTTTTAATGAGGTTAGGTTTTTGCGAGTCACACCTGTTGGGGCGGTGACTAATTAATGAAATTAGTCGTAGTTTTGCTACATTATAATCGATGTGGTGTAATTTGTGTAATTACTGCTATGGATATGTCAGGTGATGTCATCGGGTGTCGAGTGAACCTATACGGAGTGTTGCGAAAGTAATACGTAATGACTTATGTCCTCATGAATTAAGCAATTCTTTTTTTTAATATAAAACTTCATTGATTTACATATATTGGCCCTATAACAGATATTTTATTAACGTAAATAGTTTTTTGTTTATAAGAAAGAATTAAGTTTGTTGCATGTTTTTTGATGATTTCGTAATAACAAAAAAAATATTTGTTTATTTCAAACTAATAGGTACATTAACGATGCAAAAGTATGGAAATATTGGGTCACCGCTCACACACACACACAGAGAAATGGTTGTCGAATGTTAAGAAAATGATAATCATAACATAATTTGTTTTAAGACACATACTTTTAATAACAATACTTCTTTAATATAAATCATCGAGATAGTATAAAACAGGAGGAGTCATATGAGCTAAAATTGGGACCACTTTATGTCAAATCATACCGTCCGTATAGTCAATCTAAATATTTGATTTAAGTATGTCGTTCTTTTGAAAATAGTGCGAAGGATGCCGATAGATGGCGCTTTAGTTTCTCGTCGTAAGAGGAGTATTTCTCGTTTCTGAGTAACTATGCAAGAGTTGTGCCGATTGGTTTGATTATTTTTTATATTTGTTCCAAGATAGTATAATAGTTTATTGTTATCATTATCTATCCCTGTTTTAATGTTTTATTGCGCATTTATACATTCAATTTAACAAAATGAATGTTTTGTCTTGTAGGTTATTGTCTTTATTACGTATAGATACACGATAATTTAATTCAGTTGATATTTTGACCACTTTAGCTTGTTTGTTGTTAACAATATGTTTTGAATATACGATTACTGTTGACTGCATTGTTTCATGTTTGGTTTTTGCACAATCTGTTGTTTGGATATGCCATGTCGAACCGAACTTGATAGATAGATTGCCGGTTTTGTTGTACTAAATATTATAAAAATCTGTTATTATCAGAGATTACGCATACAGATAAAAACAATCCACTATTTTTTCGGAGCAGGAACATTTTATTACGAACATATCGTCAATCAATAAAAATTGTTTTTAAAAACAATTAAGTTTCATAGACAATAATATCAAGGATTTTAGGTCAATAAAACAATTGACAAACTGGTGATCTTATTTGTTGCTAACGACAATATAAACTACATATCACGGGTCAAAGTTGATCTAAACCAGTGGAATTAATTTGCAAATAACGTGGCGGTTATTTTTAGTGCAGTTTATAAACCATTCCACATATTTTTCTATCAATTGTCTTGAATATTGTCATGAATATTTCCAGCTAGTTTTGTTATTGCACTGTCCATGCGAAAGAGTTAACGGAAAGTTTGATTTTTCGTCAGCTCAAATTGGAAAAATAAATCAACTTGACCTTGAGCTGTATTATAGGAAACATAAATCTCGAAGATTTTCATCGTTTTTATGCTGAATTCCTGTTGACTCACCCGATAAAAATATAGATGGTGCGTTTGATGCTGTTTTGCGTGTTATTTGAAATGTCAAAACAATGCATTTTATATACTTTATTAACCATAAAGAAACAGAAAAAAAAACTGAATGAGAAAGATGTAACTTCTCTAACATTCCGTTCAAGAAATTCCGAATTTATCCCTTCAAAGAAAAGCGTTAGAAATTCAAATTAGTAAATCGCGTATGTCCAGAGTTTACAAAGAAAATAAAATGTACTTTCAGCAAGACGGTTGTCAAGCTCACCATTCAAACAGTGTGATCAAATGGTTAAACTTACAATTTCATCAAAAATGGATTGCATGAAATGGTTCATAATAACTAAACCCATAGCTATATGCCGATGTCAGTTTTTAAACATTTTTAAATGGCCTTTTCTTGGGATTTTTAAATGGAACACCCTGTATATTATTTGCTAATTGAAACGTCCCTTAAGTTCTTTGTAATTTATATTCACTATATCGTATATCTATTTTTACTAGTTTTTGTGATATTTGGAATTTAAAGAGTACTATGCTATTTAGTATCTTAATATTGCTCTGTATACAGTGTGCTGGGTAGCATGATGTTAATATTTATTTTAAGGGTCATAGAAGAAGCCATTTAGAACCTATTTAACTAGATTTATTCATATAAAAAGTATTACGGTTATCAAGGTATTACACAATTTTATAAGTATGTTTTGCAATTTTTACAAACGTACAGCGAGCGAACCTGAAGACCTAGTAACGTCAGTTGGGCTCCGAAGTAAACCAGAAACAGTGTAATTTTAGGGGGACTATCGTGAAAAATTGTTCACTTGTGTGAAAATTGTGCGGAGACGTTTCATTGTAATAGTATGTGCGCTCATACACAAAAACAAACAGAAACGCTAAAACCTGTCTTGATGAGCTTAGTTTGAGAACGGATTTGTATTCAGTACAATAAACAACCAACAATATCTACTTACTATCTCCTACTACTATCTACTTACTATATGAATGATAGTATGAGTAATATTGATAATGTGAATGGAAAGTGGGTTATTTGGAAGTGTTTTTAATAGATTTTTTGTGCTGTGAATAAAAATCTGAATCTAACGATGTCTATCAGTTTGTTTTTGTTGCATATCTGGTTTTTGTGTGTGAGCACATAAATGACATCAGAGAAAATCTGATTTTCAACACTCAGAAGTCAACAAATTTTCACTATACTTAACCTAAAAGTACAGGGTTTAAGGTTAACTTTAGCAGGAATTTGAAATTTTTAAATCGCGTGTTCGGTTGCCTTACGATAGACGGCAAAATATACTTACACAATTTCATTTAAATTGTTAATATGTTGATACCGGAATACTTGTATAAGGATCAAGGTGGTTAAATCGTTTCTAAATTATCTCTTCTATCGCCACTTGAAGACTGTACATCAAACTACCAAATACCTTATTCACAGCAATATTAAAATTTACAATTGCACATTTTCGTTAAATTGCAAATATCACAAAAATACATTTGGTGTATGACATACTAGATGTAAATTGGAGCTAAATTAAGAGTTATTACAGCCAACACATATTATACAGGGTGTTCCATTTAAAAACTCGAGAGAAAGCCATTTTAAAAACATCAAAATTTGCTAAGTTCAATGAACACCCTGTATAGTGTATCTAATATCTTTGGGTACTATCATCTACCTACTGGCTTTGACTATTGTCTCACATAGTTTAAAGGCAAAATCGGCAAAAGTGTCGTTTTTACATAGTTTTTAAAAAGATCCTGCAACGGGCATATTTTGAAAAAACAGTTGAATATCTCTGGAGCTATTAATGTTGAGACTTAGCAACATTCTGTATAAAGGAAAATAATTTTATAATATAGAAAATGGCGAGTCAAACAACTTTTGTATAAATATGTTGTATACATTTTGCACGATGTATTGTGCTAAAATGTACACCTTGTATGTGTTGATGTTTATTATGGAAGAGTTACTAATAAATAAGAACAACGCCTTCAAGTGATAACCTCAAACGTTGACCCTGCTATTTCCGAAATATAAATACATACATATTGTTTTCTAATCTCTAAAAATGTGGACCGAACAGCTGTTCAGATAACGAATTTTGTGTTTATTTTCGAGGTCTTGTGGATATGAAGATAGGTCCAGAAAACAACAAAATATTATGATTCAGTCTAATTATACATATCGGTAAAACTGTTTATGAAGAGAATCTGTATTTTTAGATTTCTTGGTTTGGGTTTGTTAACTCTTGCCTTTGCATCATAAAGTATAGCTACATTTAGCACTTTCGCCCTTGTTTCTTTCTGAATTGGGCTTGCAATAAATATAATCAGAAAATAATAAAAATTAAACTTTTGAACTGAATTGTTGTACACTTAAAGAGGAAGGTGTAACTTAGATCTATTATAAGGTAGTTGTTTTAAATTTTGACCTGTGTTGTGAGCATGGGTTGTGAGTAAAAAAAATCTGATGTGGCCAGGCACATGACTTTATCATACTATATATAAAATTAATAGTTTAGCTGCATGAGATTCTATTTGATCGAGATCGGCTATGTCTGCATTAAAACAAAACTAGTAGAACTAGACAGATATGTCGAATAAAGCTGCGGTCGGATATTGTACTCCGCTGACACAGGCTACACTGTCCAAATGACACTTACGTGTTATTGGGTGTAAAAAGTGTACGGTATACTATATCCGAACGCAGCTTATATTGACAGTAGGTTGTCAAAACATTTGCGTTTGACACTACGTACTGTCATTTTAATCATATCTGACATATAATCTGACATATCCTGGCTACTAGTTTTAAAGGAGTACGACCGATCGCGATGAAATAGAATTTGCTCATGCAGCTAAACTATTGATTGTACCAAAAAATGTCATAGTGATAAATTATTCAGAATTTCATCTTCTTTAATTTATTATTTAACTATTTCGACGAAATTCCAGAAATGGCGGCTTATTTACAAAATGTTTCAAAAATGCTAAGACTAAACCTGCAGTTCCTTTGGACCATTTTCAACAGAAAGCTTTTCAGCTCTAAGTTTGGTTATGAAACTTCTAAATATGAAGTTTCGTCCCGATACCTTTAGTAGTTTCTCCGGAATCGTCGCCACAAAAACGGGTACACACATCCACACACACACACACACACACACACACACACACACACACACACACACACACACACACACACACACACACAACACACACACACACACACACACACACACACACACACACACACACACACACACACACACACACACACACACAGACACACACACACACACACACACACACACAGACATTTTTTTGTACCTTGGTCAAAAATGTTCAGGGGACCCAAAAAGACATATTTCCGCTAAAATCTCAAAAATTTTTTTTGGCACGATTACAATACTTTACATACTGCGTATGATAAAGTAAAAACGCAAAATCTGTCAACTTTATGTCAAATTCAGTAACACATTTGTCAAAAACGAACAAAACTATCAACAATTTACCACTAGACGGAAAATTATATATCTTTAATCTGGTGTGCTTTTACGATTCTGTGAACTAATAGCTGTGAAAACCCTCAGAACTTTTACGTGTCTTGCTCTAAATAAAAAAAAACAATCCATTAACTATTTCTTGCTAGATATTGTTATTATTTTGAAAATTTCGAACTGACTCGCCGGAGTCTAAACGCAGTATAACTGGAATTGGGTCAGTCATGTAAGTACATTATTATTTTGATTACACTGACCCAGATTACCTACCCTATAAAGTTTATAGTATAAACCAATATTTCTGTCTTCAGATTAGGATTCTAGTCATTCTCCGGAATTCATTCTAGTCATTTGTCCGGAAATTTGAAATCGATCAAATTTTGTTGGCCTATGTTATGAATATAATTATACTATATACAGTCATGAAGATAAGCAGCGATTCCTCTTTTATAAAAAAATTATAATTTAAATAAGATAAATTTAGAGATGATGGAAAAACCCTATTCAACTTTTCTTTTCTTTATGTGTGCCATCACGAGAAAATAATAAAATTAAACTGAAAGCAACCCCTAACGTGCTCGTTTTCAGTTTTTCGCATTTTACCGGAAAATTAAAATTAATCAAATTTGGTATACTTCAACGCCATATATTTAACTAAAGAAAATTACAGAAATAATGTTACTTCTTACTTCTCTTAGTTACTTCTAAGTTACACTGAACAATGTAAATTAATAACGCAAAACAAAATGGACAAAATGTCAAGAATGCTTTGAATCCACGTAGGAAAGCCTACTAAAGATGACAAATGAATTCGGTTGTCAATTTTCGTTGATTAGAAACGTCATTAGAAGTAAAATGAGGCATCTTAGTGAAGTGCAAGTTGCTCGTGCTGTCGTCCTTATTCAGCATGGCCACTCTATTCGACATGTTAGCAGGGACGTTCGAGTTTCCCCTTCTGTTATTCAGCGTTTATGGAATCGGTTTCGGGAGACTGGCCAATATGTTAGAAGAGCTGGAGAAGATCAAAATCGAAAAACCACTCAAGACCGATTTCTTGTCCTTTCCTCTCTACGTCAGCGTACTGCCACAGCACGAGACCTCCTAAACGACCTAAGAAGAGCACGTGGAATAGAAATTTCTGATCAAACTGTTAGAAACAGATGAAAAGAAGCGAATTTTAATCACAAAGCAGCGCGAATGAGGTTTGCTCTGGATCGCAGAGATTGGCAACTTCGTCACTGGACGCCTGTACTGTTTACAGAGGTGTCCAGATTTCGTTTAACTCGTTGCGACGGACGAGTACGTGTATATAGACGTCCTGGTGAACGCTACGCAGCCGCTACTATACAGGAAGTAGATAGATTTGGTCGTGGATCTGTGATGGTTTGGGCTGGAATCAGTATAAACAACAGAACTGATCTTGTTGTAGGTTCCTGGTAGACTAAATGCCATGAATTGCATCGAAAACATCTTGGAGGACCATGTGATGCCTGCTGCATATGGCGTCGGTCAAAATTTCATCCTAATGCAGGACAATGTAAAGCCACATACCGCCGGCATCGCCAGAAACTTTTTACAAGAACGTGGAATTCATCTCATGGAATGGCCGGCGTTCATTCCTGACCTTAATCCTATTGAACACGTGTGGGATCAGCTTGACCGACGGTTCGCAAGCGCCCTAATCCACCTCTAACCATACAGGAACTGACCCAAGCCCTGATTGAGGAATGGGACAGCACACCCCAAGAATCTCTTCGCAGACTAGTGCGAAGCATGCCACGCAGGTGTGAAGAAGTGATTCGTGCCCGTTGAGGGCATACACTGTATCAAACCTTACCAATCCACAGAAAACCGACTGTCATCGATACTATGCCAGTCATTTTCATTTTGTTTTGCATGATTAATTTACATTTTAAGTGTAACTTAACCTCTCAAACAAGTTTTCCCTACGGCCTTGTGATTTTAATAGTTGAGGTAAATTAGTGTTTTTAAGGAAACATGCAATAAGAACTATACTAAAAAAATAACGCAGGAATGCTATTAAAGTAAGCAATTATTGATACAAATTGTACGTTTGTTGCAATTGAACTCGTCGTCTTACTGTTACCAATAAGGAAAGTACGCAATTTGATTAATTGTCATTAATTTGAGCCCCAAAAGAACGTTGTATATCTATATATTCCAGCAACATTACAGTTTTACTGATTCTATATCCTATACACTCTTTTAGACCAATTTAGATCCAAAGCTATTTTCAAGGCTGTGTTCCTTGTTGCTACTCCGCTTGACTTCACTTATACAGTTGTACCAACATCCTACAGAGTCGTATCAATGCGCAAAACCATCGCTGCACACCACGTAACAGTTTAAAAATATCAAGTGACAAAAATATACCGAAAGCATGTCAGCATAACAATATGTCAGAGCCAATATGCATATATAACATAACACCTGCATTGAGAATGAAGTCCATAAAATGTCCGATTGCATATCATGAACAGATCAGAATATAAAAATAGACTATAAATGTACTGGTCATTACATACATATATCTACATACGTCTGACATTTATAATACTAGAAACGCAATCAGTTTTTTGACACGTACAAAAAAAAACATAAATGCAGTTTTATCTCATATGTATACAAATGAATTGAAATGAATGGTTAATGAGCTCTAGAAAAATAAATATTACAGAAAACTACTCTGTTGATTTTTATTTTTGTTATTTTTATTATAAATACTCCAAAATCCTTGTGTTGTTTAAATAACATCAAGTGTCTTGACCTCAAATTTAATAAATTCTCGTATAATTATGTAAAAATCATTTATTAACTACTGTAGCAATATATCACAGCCATGTTAATGTTACTGTTAATACTGTTAATGTTACTGTTACAAATGTGTAAAAATCTTTCTGTAATAAATTATCCAGGTAAACATGCAATATTGCGACACTTTCTGTAATATTGTAAGTAGGTAACTTGTGTAAATGTATTTATGTTATGTTATTACAATATTTGTGTAACACTCTTCAATACATTATTTCAATGGCAACGTTTTAAGTACAGAAATACAACATGTTTTTGCAATCTCGAGACATTTCATTGATAACAATTTATCTACACAAATGCATCATAGTTGTACTATCTTGAGACAACATTGCATTGATAACATTTTATCTACATAGGTGCATTATATTTTTACAATCTCTAGACAACACTTCATTGGCAACATTTTATCTACATAAATGCATCACATTTGTATAATCTTGATACAACATTGCATTGACAACATTTTATCTACATAGGCGCATTGTATTTTTACAATCTCGAGACAACATTTTATTGGCATCATTTTATCTATATAAATACATCATATGTTTACAATAAGGAGATAATATTAGATTGAAACATTTTACCTACATCATATTTTTACAATCGAGACAACATTTCATTGCCAACATTTTATCTACATAAATGTGTCATGAGTTTTCAATATGGATATAACATTACATTGAAACATTTTATCTACATAAAGGTAACATATTTGTAGAATCTGTGGACAACATTTTCTTTACAACATTTTCTATACATAAGTGCAGCATATATTTACAATCTTCAGACAACATTTTATCTACTAAATGGGTCATGTTGACAATATGGAGATAACATTACATTGTAACATTTTATCTACATAAATACGTCATATTTGTACAATCTCTAGATAACATTGCATTGACAACATTTTATATACATAAATACATCATACGTTTATATGGAGATAACATTACATTGAAACATTTTACCTACATAAATGCATCATAATATTTGTACAATCTCGAGACAACATTGCATTGACAACATTTGATCTACATAAGTGCATCATATTTTTACAAGATCGAGACATTTCAGTGGCAACATTTTACCAACATAAATGCATAGTATGTTTACAATATGGAGATAACATTACATTGCAACATTTTATCTACATAAATGTATATATTTTAGCAATCTCGAGACAAAATTGTATTGACAACATTTTATCTACATAAGTGCATCATATATTTACAATATTGGCAACATTTTATCTACATAAATACATTATATAATCTGAACATAATTTATCCACGTAAATGCATCATATTTGTACAATCTCGAAACCACATTGCATTGACAACATTTTATCTACATAAGTGTATCATATTTTTTACAATCTCCAGACAATATTTGAATGGAAACATTTTATTTACATAGATGCAACATATTTTTATTACCTTAAATATTTTATTTATATTTATTTTATATTGTTATTTAATATGTTTACAAAAAAAATGTCACTGTGATGTTAAAATAATGTTACTAACTCGTAATAATAATGTTGTTGGAAACAATGTTGCTGACTTGTAATTATTGTTACAAGTTAGCTACTTTCGTTATACAATCTAAACAACGTTATAAATATAAGGTAGCAACATTATTTGCAATATTTAAACAACGTTACGACGTTGTTTGTAATATGTAACTTTGATGTTTCAGTAACATTGATTGTTAAGTATCCCCGGTAGCAAGTTGCCTGGATATAACAGTTATATTGCATAATACATAAAACCAATATTACAAAATCACAGAACAAATATTGTAGAAATGTTGCGGCAATATTTCCTTGTTTATCTAGCTAACCATATACAGGGTATTCCAAAAAATCGAATCATTCCCTAAGACCAAAATTTTTTTTTTCAAATTTTCAGGCCAACTTCGTGATCAGCCAGTTCGTCGCCTTGGCGCTAGCGTCGCTCTTCCGGACCGTACTACATCCCTCGAAGACCCAATCGGAAACCAGACATGGCTTCGGTCTCATCTTCGGCCTCATCATCGGCTATTTCTGCTTCGGAATGTAAGTTATAACCTCAAAATCGCCCTCTTGGCCTCGATTGACAGGAGTTTCGTTTCCATCTAGGCAGGCAATCCACCTGGCCGGCCTTCCAGCGCTCTGTTACATCGTCATACGGACCACAAACCCCCAAATCATGCAAAGGTACGTCTAGCGCCATCTGTTGACGGATAACGGAAATTTTTCGACAGTTTTTTGATATTATATAGGGATTTATTGTGATTTTCTTGCAGAATGGTGCTAGCAGTTGCCTTAATCTACCTCTCTTGTATCCATCTTCATCGGATGGTGTATGATTACGCTTCTTATTCGTTAGATATCTCAGGTAGGTGATTCTAACCTTACTTTTTCTGTATTGTTCGTGGGGAACGGTAGATTTTGACAGTTGTTTCTTTCGGTCGGTAATGCAGGGATGTTTGTTGTTTATTTGCAGGGCCGTTAATGATAATAACGCAAAAAGTTACCAGTTTGGCGTTCTGCCTTCACGATGGCATTGCAAGAGCCGAATCTGAACTGACAAAATCGCAGAAGTTGTACGCTGTGAAGAAAATGCCGACAGCTTTGGAGTATTTTAGTTTTGCCCTGCAGTTTCCTTCGCTCATGGCCGGACCTTCTATGTACTACAAGGACTACATAGATTTCATAGACGGGAAGAACCTGTTGGTGCCTCAAGGATCGGTAAGTTAACCTTAAAAATTCTGTTCACGGTGATATGTCCGTTGTCTTAAGTGAAAGATAAAAATGCTTTATCCATCATTTCCACGTTTGATAGAAACAGTAACGGCATGACATCTTTCATCTCTCTTTACGTTTCTTGGGGGGCAAACAAAGCAAAAGCGCCATATAAGATCATGTATTTCTAGCTTTCTAAATCGACTTGAAATAAACAATTTTGTGCGAAAATGCTTCAGCTTTGATTTTTTTCTGGGTGTGTCGACCTTACTGAATGAGTTTTGAAGCTAATTATTTAATACTTCATGGCGAGTTTATACAAAACGGTGTTACAGTGAATTCAGAAAGTAAGGTTATAGTTCAAACGCGTGTTTTTCTCAGGTTTAGTATGGAAAATATTCAATTTAGTGAGTATTTTAAATAACTAGGACATGCTTATTTTTACCAAATTCAGATTACACATCGCCAATATTGACTTTGTTGTATGGTCCAAATTTACTAAACCTGGATGCAAGGGAGTAGTCGAGGTAGGTGAATAAATCAATGATTGTAAATTAATAGATTTATTATTTAAAAAATCTGAAATGTATGTAGCATAATGCGGTAAGTACAGCATTACACTTTATTGCCTGATTTTTTGACAGTTTTTGCATCAATGTCATGCAGGGCACTATAGGGCTGTTCGAGCACTCGCGTTTTTCGTACCGAACACAAGTCGGTTTGATTAACTGTCATTTTGTCATACTGGAATTTTGTTTCTATCATACCACTGGCTGGACACAACCAATGCTTTGACGTTTATTCAAGCCAATATGTGTCTTGCAAAGTGAATAGTTTCTAAGATATATTGATTCGTTCTTTTAAGAAAATGTGGTTGGGGGCGTTTTTTTTTTAAATACATCTGAATGACATTTTTTCAGATATTGTCTTACAACTTTGTCGCGTAATGTCGAGGGGTTGTTTATTACGTCTTATAACAGCGTCACAGCGTTAATAGTTCGAGAGATATTCAACTGTTTTTCCAAAATATGCCCGTTGCAGGATCGTTTTAAAAACTATGTAAAAACGACATTTTTGCCGATTTTGCCTTTAAACTATGTGAGACAATAGTCAAAGCCAGTAGGTAGATGGTAGTATCCAAAGATATTAGATACACTATACAGGGCGTTCATTGAACTTAGTAAATTTTGATGTTTTTCAAATGGCTTTTTCTCGATTTTTTAAATGTAACACCGTGTATAATATGTGTTGGCTGTAATAACCCTTTATTTCGCTCCAATTTACATCTTGTATGTCATACACCAAATGTTACTATTTTTTGTGATATTTGCAATTTAACTGAAATGTAATGCAATTGTAAATTTTAATATAGCTGTGAATAAGGTATTTGGTTGTTTGATGTAAAAGTCTTCAAGTGGCGATACAAGAGCTAATTTAGAAACGATTTAACCAGCTTGATCCTTATACAAAGTATTACCGTTATCAACATATTAACAATTTTATATGAAATTTTGTTAGTATATTTTGCCGTCTATCGTATGGCAACCGAACACGCGATTTAAAAATTTCAAATTACTGCTAAAGTAAACCCTAAACCCTGCACTTTTAGGTTAACTATCGTGAAAATTTGTTGACTTCCGAGTGTTGAAAATCACTCGGATTTATGTGTTCACACACAAAAACCAAATATGCAACAAATACAAACTGATAGGCATCTTTAGATTCAGATTTTCATTCATAGCAAAAAAAAATCTATTAAAAATACTTCCAAATAACCCACTTTCCATTCACATTATCAATATTACTCATACTATCATTGATATTATCCCAATTTTGAATTGTATCTCCAGAAAACTAACCTATTTTAAACCATTTAACAATAGTACGTAGATATTGTTGGTTGTTCTTTGTACTGAATACAAATCCGTTCGCAAACGTAGCTCTTCAAGACAGGTTTTAGCGTTTCTGTTTGTTTTTGTGTATGAGCGCACATACTATTACAATGAAACGTCTCCGTACAATTTTCACACAAGCGAACAATTTTTCACGATAGTCCTCCTAAAATTACAGTGTTTCTGGTTTACTTCGGAGCCAAACTGAAGTTACTAGGTCTTCAGGTTCGCTCGCTGTACGTTTGTAAAATTTGCAAAACATACTTATAAAATTGTGTACTACCTTGATAACCGTTGGCCTGCAATTGCCAATTTTTTGACAAACAATTGAATATCTCAGAAACTATTTACTTTACACAGGTACAACTTATAACACAGTTGGAAAGATAACTTCCCTAGTATTTATAATATGGTATGATATACCATATACCACGTCTTATATATTTCTACCTGCCAATAATTCACAGCGTAAAGTTTAGAAACAAAAAACTGTTTTTTATTGTTTTTACCCAAAAAACACTGGAGGTAGGCCTTTGTAACGGAATCATTGCATACCCACGACAAATCTAATTACATAGAGGTTTCGTTTCATAAAAAAAATCTCATTTTTTCTTGCAGAATAGCAACCTCAGTCATCAGAACGGCCGCACCGTCGTCAGGGAACCGTCGCCCATAGGCGCCGTGTGTAAAAAAGTGGTGATGGCGATGACGTGTTGCTTCATCTTCGTGAAGTTCTTGCCGATGTATTCCATCCAGACGGTGAAAGAGGACGAATTTTTGGAAAAGACGGGCGTGCTGTACAAATTTTGGTTCCTTCATTGTGCTACCTTTTTAATTAGGTGTAAATATTACTTCGCGTGGCTTTTCGCGGACGCCATATGCAACAACGCTGGCATTGGTTTCGCGGGCTACGATCAAGATGGTACCCCAAATTGGGACAAATTTATCAATATTCATATCATAGACTTTGAGGTGAGTACCTTGCATGTAATCTTGTTTTTGGGGTTTGAAATATCGTGCCAACAACCAGTCGCAAAAAAGGGTTTGCATGTACAAAACATGAGTCAGTAGGTTAGAGTAATATCAAACGGATGCTAAACTAGAGAGCGCGCGCACTCTACCGCCAGCAAATGAAAAGTAGCCCACAATCCACGGAATACGTTTCCTACAGAGTGTTGTCGCAAATAATTTTTAAATTTAATTAAATTTAAATAAATTTAATTTATTAAATACAAATAAAACCAGCGCTTACTCAATTCCAGCAAACTTGACAGACGTGAATAAAATCAACAATCATTTCTTAGATTCTCTTCCTCATATCATGCGAGACGAACACACATTGAATGAGTACCGTAATAGTGTAAAACCCGGTTTGCTCTCCATATTAAAATTTAAAACTGTGGAATAGGAAGAGATTCATAAAATTATATCATCACTGAGGAGTAATGCTGTGGGTGAAGATGGTATGGGATTGCATGTTATATGTCTGTGTTCCTTTCCTGTTACCATATATAACCCATTTGATCAACGGTTGCATTGTGTCCTCGGTATTTCCTTCAACGTGGAAACGTGCGATGTTTACTCCCTTGCCTAAGGTGGCGTCTCCTGGAAGCTTTGCTGATCTCAGACCAGTTAGCGTTTTACCTACACTATCAAAGATTCTCGAGAGAGTGCTGGATGATCAGCTACGGCGCCATGTGGATGCCAACGATGTTCTTCCTGATGTCCAATCGGGGTTCAGACGCGGTTTCGGGTGTCAGACTGCTCTGTTATCGGTTACAGATGATATAATATCGGCCACTGACAGGGGACTCCTTACTGTCGCGGTTTTCCTTGACTATTCAAGGGCCTTTGATACTGTTGACCACGAGCTGCTTCTTGCAATATTGCATTATGTGGGGTTGGGTGACGGGGCGGTGGCGATGATGTCCAGCTTTCTGGCGGGTCGTGTACAGGCGGTTCGGTTTGGCGGGGAGATCTCTGCTTGGCGAGCGGTGGGTACTGGTGTGGTCCAAGGATCGATAATGGGTCCCCAGCTGTTTTCAATTTATATAGCGCATAGGTAAAGCATTGAAAAGCTGCAAGTTTCACTGCTACGCTGATGATACTCAGCTATATTTGTCGTTTCCCCCGTCGGATGCCGACACAGCATGCGACAGCATTAACGAAGATCTAAACCGCCTATGGCATTTCTCTCGCTGTCACTGCTTGCAACTGAACCCACAAAAGTCAGCAGCCATGGTGTTTGGGAGAGTGCTCGACGTTCAACGCACGCGTGACGTGATAGCAATTAAGATTAATGGTACGCAGGTTGATGTAAGGGAAATGTTTAAGAGCTTGGGAGTGGTAATTGATAATCCCTTCCGCTACAAGAACCACATGGCGGCTCGTATGCAGCGGGCATATTCGAATTTGAGACAGATTTATAACATTAGACATGTTTTAGATATTAAGGCTAAGACCTTACTCTGTGATTCCCTCGTTATATCATTTTTTAATTACTGTGATGTTCTTTATGGTCCATGCCTTGATGCAAGGGATAGGTCTAGGGTCCAAAAACTGCAAAACTCATGTGTCAGATTAATATTCGGTATTAGGAAGTACGAACGAATTTCGAATAAACTTCATGATGTCGGGTGGCTTAATATGACAAATAGGCGCGAGTTGCACGCGAGTTGCCTTTACCAAAAAGTAATACAAACCGGATATCCACAGTACTTATACAAGAAAATACAGTTCAGGACTGACGTGCACACACTAAATTTGCGATACAGGGGCGGACTGACTCCACCTATGCATGCTACCGAATTTTATAAGAGATGTTTTGCTTACTGTATCGCAAAAACATATAACGCTGTACCCCCTTGCACACGCACACTGTCTATGGCGTCATTCAGACGGCAAGTGAAACAGAGATTGTTGTTGAGCCAGGGATAAAATTGTACCGCGGGTGTTATCTGAGGATAGGGAAGGTAGCAAGTTTAGATTTAGTTGTTTTGTATGAATTCAAAAGGGGCAAAATACATCCCCACGTCTCGCGAATGTTCACCACTCATAATCTTTTTCCTTCAAACTCGACGGTCAGTGGAAATCTCCAACTGTTCACACATTTTTTTGGCTGCTGTAACTGCGTTTTGCATTAGCGTAACCCTTAGTCTACTGAAATATATTTGTAAAAAATTTGTTTCAAGTCACATTGATTGATATTTAACCCCTTTGTTTGGAGATATTGTTATGGGTCGTTAACTGCCAAACCGACCTATATGCATTAAATTGGGCTAACACAGAAAATAAAAAAGGTTCCAATGTGTGGAGTAATATTCCAACGTCTGATCGTGTTTTAATATTTTTTTCCTCAGATATTAGTTTGTCCAACGCTCTTAAATTGTTTAAGAAATGTTTTTTTACAATTATTATTACTACCTACTTCTACTCTTGCGTTCCAACGAGTTTCTACACTGTGCTTAACACCTTGATCAGTGACAGAAAGGTAACACACATACCAGGTTTAAAGAATGATTTGTACATGCTTATCCACATGCAGAGTTTTCTTTATTGCAACGTCCTTGAGCGATAGAGTCGCTTTTTGCAATAACAACAAAGTCGCTAAAGAAATTATTAGCAGAGTTGTTTATAATTATTGATTCTATTGATAACAACATTATTATAGTATTTTTATTTTTAAATAAATTAGAAATATAAAAAATGCCGCTCCAAAACATGTGCCGCCCGGGGCGGACCAAAAGTGTTCCCCCAATGTGTTTGAGCAGTGTATTTGTGTCTTAGCCTATTACCGTCCCACGCTAGGATTCGAACAAACCTGTACCCCTCACGAAAACAATCGACCCAACTCGCCCGCGCGTACAAAACCACAAAAGGAAACCCCCTCAAAAATCGCTTCCGTACTAAAAGCGTGCCCGAGCGTGCCATCGCACAGGACAGGCGGTCGCCATGCGGTCGCATTATAATTTAATAAATCAATACGCAAATCGTCTAACGAAACCATGGATACCACAAAAAGACAAGCGAAACGTCATGCAGTCCGCACTAAACCTACGAAGACTGAGGCAACTGCAATACAAGCACCACCCGAGCATCATAGATGATTCTTCGTCAACCATGAGCTCGAGCGAGTCGACCGACGAGTCGTCATCGTCGTCATATGACGACAAAATCAGCACCGGGACGGACTGCTTCAAGAAGCTCATGCCCGAAGAGGAGGAGGAACGCTCGATCACGGTGAAGTTCCGAAGCCACAATGAATTCGTCTTCACCCAGGCGTACTACGAGAACACCATGATCGGAGAACTGAAGCACATCCTCCACGACGTCTTCAACGTCCCCCCATACGCTATAGAACTCAGGCATAATGGAATCCTAGCCGAAGACCACTTACGTCTCTCCGACATGGAAGTAGGCGCGTTCAGAATCTTGGAATTGGATATAAGTTCTTCGAACGCGAAGCATCTGTTCTGCGGGGAGTGTCTATACGAAGACTACGTGATACCAGACGTGATCACGGTGAGAATATACGACGAAGATGGGGAATACAAGGAGGCCGTGGTGGAGATCGTCCACAAGGAGATCACGAAGCCGTTCCTCGGAGGGTACATCAACATCAAGTCCCAGATCGAGTACCACCACGCCTACAGCCAAACCGGCCCACTACAACCGAAGCTCCTTCCGGACCAGATCAAGAACCGCGACACCCAGACCTACTGGTATAGGAACCGCAAACCGGAAACGACCTACTCGCGAGCGACCCAGATGGCCAACTCAGCCATATGGATACCCAACGTTTGCGATAAAATCCTGAAATCCGGGAAGTACGAAACCGCTGACGAGCTGGAACGACGCAAGAACATCCCGGGTAAGGTCAAAATCATCCAGCGGTACTTCCGCGCTTGGAAGATCCGCAGAGCCCTCAAAGAGATCAGCAGGGAATATCAGAAGCGCATCGAGAAGGAAGAAGAAGAGGAGAGGTACAAGCTGAAAGCGGACAGCGATAGGAAGAAGCGAGAACTGATCGGGAAGGTCTTCCCCAGATCGAAAGCGGACTTCTCCATGCTCTACTCGATGCTCGACCGCTGGAAGAAAGCCGAGTTGGCGAGGATCGTGAGCATGGCGTGCGGGCCGTCGAAAATCGCGGAGATGTACCTCCTTCTCGAGAAGGAAATCCAAATGCTGCTCTCGATTGAGAACCACCGCAAAACGATCAGCGAGGACATGAAGATACGCAAGATCGAGGAGTTCTTCAAAGCGATCGGGGATCCCGTCGAGTGGAACTCGAAGTACCACGACCTCCCGTGCTCGATGGACACCCTGGAGACCCAGAAGGGTCGGGAATACCACCAGCTCTACCTGGAGATCGCCGATAAGCACAAGTCTAGAGAAGACAGGATCGAAGCACTCCTCACCTTGAAGCTAACCCTGGAAAACCATAACTGCGACGTGGGGATGGAGCTGGTCGATCTCATCGATAGGGAGTGCGACTTGCTGACGCGTGGACTAAGCGATAAGCATCTCGAGAATCTTCGGAAGCGCATAGAGGCGCTCTTCCTCAAGCATATCCAGATGCCGGAGTGTAGCCATGGCGTCACGAATAGGATGAACCGCGTTAAGGAGAAGCTCATGGAGAACAATCTCTTCTACTGCAACCGATGCAAGAACCTGAAGACGCACGAGGAATTTCCTCTGCACTCCCGAACGGAAAGCCTCAAGGTCTGCAAGAAGTGCTCGTTTGATGATAGGGTAGTGGAGCCGTGGATCGACATAGCTCCGTACCGGTTCATCCTGCGTTGGATACGACGTGAGGAGCGCCTGAAGTGTTCTTCTTCTTCGGTAGCCTTTATACTCCAAGAGAAAGACATCGAGCATATCATCACGAAGATATGGCATTCCCATTCGGCGATAAGCGAATGTTCCGATATCTACCAGTTGAGGTTGTGCAGGTTCTTCAAGGATGAAGACTGGGCTCCTTGGAATTGCATCTTGCTGACCAATGAGGAGACTAAGGGGCATCTGAGGATACCGAAGCTGGAGGACGTGTATGATGGGGAACTGCTGGGTCATGTTTATAATAAGCATCTCTTGGCCAAAGCGCACTTTGCTAACGCGTTGCAGCTGGAGAAGTACTACCAGGAGATTGGAAAAGTTGAAACCAGATGGAACGAAATCGTCGAATTAAAGAAGATGGTTGCGGTCAACAGTAGGCCAACTGTGTTCCTCAGTTGCCATTAGTGATGTCTTTACGTAGGGAATTTATTGTGTAGCGAGAATAGTAAAATAAATAAGAGGATATAACGATTACCTTGGTGTTTTTTTTTTGATTGGCTGATTTTAGATTGTTGGGAGTTGTTCTAAAATAATGTAGATGCTAATAGTGATTCTTTATGACCCCCTGAACATTTCCACAAAGGCGTTTTTCTAGGTTAGTTCGAATAAGCGAGATATTTAAAAATTTATTTTTAATTTTATTCTTGGCCAGGAGAAAATATAGAAGTTTTGGTTTTTCTATCATTCTATATGTTTTTTGGGGAGCTGAATCCGAATTTCAACTTTGCTACTTCCCACGGATATGGCTTTACAACGAAAATCGTGAATAACTCAAAATTTTCTGTAGTTTTTTGCCAAAATGTCATAAAACTATGCACTTTTCGACATATACCACTATATACAAAAATAAAGAATACTAAATTTGCTATAAAAGGCACCTTCAAGTGTATTTTTTGGTTAATGGTTTGGCCACTCGAGCGCGCTGAAAGAAGGCCAAGTATTCCTACTTCAAGTGATGTGCGTGTAATTACAAAAAAGCTCAGATTATGATAAAAGCGGACTTCTCAATGGTCTACTCGATGCTCGACCGCTGGAAGAAAGCCGAGTTGGCGAGGATCGTGAGCATGGCGTGCGGGCCGTCGAAAATCGCGGAGGTGTACCTCCTTCTCGAGAAGGAAATCCAGATGCTGCTCTCGATTGAGAACCACCGCAAAACGATCAGCGAGGATATGAAGATACGCAATATCGAGGAGTTCTTCAAAGCGATCGGGGATCCCGTCGAGTGGAACTCGAAGTACCACGACCTCCCGTGCTCGATGGACACCCTGGAGACCCAGAAGGGTCGGGAATACCACCAGCTCTACCTGGAAATCGCCGATAAGCACAAGTCTAGAGAAGACAGGATCGAAGCACTCCTCACCTTGAAGTTAACCCTGGAGAACCATAACTGCGACGTGGGGATGGAGCTGGTCGATCTCATCGATAGGGAGTGCGACCTGCTGACGCGTGGACTAAGCGATAAGCATCTCGAGAATCTTAGGAAGCGCATAGAGGCGCTCTTCCTCAAGCATATCCAGATGCCGGTGTGTAGCCATGGCGTCACGAATAGGATGAACCGCGTTAAGGAGAAGCTCATGGAGAACAATCTCTTCTACTGCAACCGATGCAAGAACCTGAAGACGCACGAGGAATTTCCTCTGCACTCCCGAACGGAAAGCCTCAAGGTCTGCAAGAAGTGCTCGTTTGATGATAGGGTAGTGGAGCCGTGGATCGACATAGCTCCGTACCGGTTCATCCTGCGTTGGATACGACGTGAGGAGCGCCTGAAGTGTTCTTCTTCTTCGGTAGCCTTTATACTCCAAGAGAAAGACATCGAGCATATCATCACGAAGATATGGCATTCCCATTCGGCGATAAGCGAATGTTCCGATATCTACCAGTTGAGGTTGTGCAGGTTCTTCAAGGATGAAGACTGGGCTCCTTGGAATTGCATCTTGCTGACCAATGAGGAGACTAAGGGGCATCTGAGGATACCGAAGCTGGAGGACGTGTATGATGGGGAACTGCTGGGTCATGTTTATAATAAGCATCTCTTGGCCAAAGCGCACTTTGCTAACGCGTTGCAGCTGGAGAAGTACTACCAGGAGATTGGAAAAGTTGAAACCAGATGGAACGAAATTGTCGAATTAAAGAAGATGGTTGCGGTCAACAGTAGGCCAACTGTGTTCCTCAGTTGCCATTAGTGATGTCTTTACGTAGGGAATTTATTATGTAGCGAGAATAGTAAAATAAATAAGAGGATATAACGATTACCGTGGTGTTTTTTTTTGATTGGCTGATTTTAGATTGTTGGGAGTTGTGCTAAAATAATTTAGATATCTACACGTTTGTTTAATCGCGGTAAAACCTGTGGAATATTTGTTGGGCCGGATGGTGATAAATTTGTTGATATAAAGCTGATAATTTATCTAACAGATTGCGGAGTGGTGGTTCATAACACGCTAATAGCTATGACTTACAGCCGTGTCAGAGTTGCCAAAAAATCGTACAAACTTTATCAATATTTTTTTTTGTGGTTAGATGGATTTATCTCAGGGACTGATACTTTTTCTACTTAGCGTTCTATGCTAAACACCAGTGGCGGCTCGCGTATAGGCACTGTGGAACTACAGCACCCCCTATTATTTGCATTTAATATTATGGATAACATTTAATTATCCCAGTTCCTTTAGTTCTTACTTTATACTTGTACAATATATAATCCTTAATGTCAGTAGCCATCCCCCAGTTTAAGAAAAAGATACAAAAGTCGTTGTATGGAACTGTGATCTTCACAGTTCCAATCGGTGAGGTGCTTGACTGTTCTGCGGATGCGCACATAGGATGTTGCACGCGAGGCACCAGCGGGGCCTGCTATGGATACTAGATAGAGAACACTGTCGCTCCCGCAGTGCCGACCGTGCCGACCCTCTCGTGCTGGTGGAAGGTAGTTTTACAAACTGCAGATGGCATATCCAAACGTATTTTAGAACAATTGCAGTGCTTTCAATGGAGAAAAAAATCCGCAGTTTACATCCAGAGACCAAAGAGAATATTATTATTGATCTTTTCGCGCAAATTAAAACAAGAAGAATGGATTTCATTTTTACACACGCTTGTTACATTTAAATCTTCTAATCGATATTTTACCTACTTCCCTATGTCCAATCGAGTTGAAATTTTGCATGTGGACAGATTTCCGGTGCATAACGGAAATCTGTGCATAAACAGATTTCCAATGCATAAAGGAATAAAAGAACTTTATACATTTTTGGACAATTTAAATTGTTGCCACAAATTGCATAATTTAAAAAAAAAAATTGAACTTTTAATATTTATTATGTAAACTATCCATATTGCAAGTTAATCGTCTATTATTTAATAGTATTTTTTACATAATGTATTTTTTACATACATTTATTAATGAATGTAACTGTAACAATTTAGGTTAAAGTAAAGAAGAAATTTGTTTTCTTATCTTAAATTGTTTTACGATTTTATCAAGTTTCTGAATAAATTTTCTTTTTATACATGTTTTTTTCCTTTTACACAATATTTTTCAAAACAAAGACAAAAAAATCTGGAACAGCACCCCCACTATCTTTAGCTACGAGCCGCCACTGCTAAACACGTACCACGGTTTGCTATTCAATTCATAACCTAATTAAATATAGTACGATTTCCTGCACGGGTTACTGTCAATTCATCGGTAAAGTTATTATACGAATCAGCAAATAGTTCATTAACTATTGGTGTATATGAGGATTACATGCATGGAGTTATATATTAATGATTTTCTGTATCTTATAGCTTATACGCATATCAAGACGGCACACTATGGTCCCAAATGCACATTTAACGCGAATTAATTCATATTTCTGAAATCTGCAAAAGCAAAAAAAAACATACAGGGTTACAGTTAAATATCTGAACTATAATAAAACGAGACAATTATCTGGCAAAAGTTGGTATTTTTTTGAATATGACAGCACCAAACTTAGAAAACTGCGCGCCGCTCATTTTATTGTAAAATAATGGGTTATATTCACTTGTGATTTTTTGTTTACCATATGGTTTTATTTATTTCTACTATCCATTAGTAATTGAATTAGACTATTTACATTAGGTCTACGACAAAAAAACGGTTAGTTCCTATTACATATTATAAGTTACATCTCATAATATAGACCAAGTTTTTTATGTTATGAAAACCGTAAAAAGCGAAGGTTTTCGTTTGATACCGATTTTGTTATATCATTTAATCCTTTGACGGTAATTGAAACTTTTCGAACTTTCGAGGCCATATTTTGGGTTATATCTCCGGAAGTGGTTGAGATATCAAAATTGAGTATAGCCACAAGTAATTCACTCCTAAAAAGGCATACTGTGTCAAAATTTGGAAACAATTGGTCAAGGATTTTCCAAATTATGAATTTATTCGTGTTAAATGTGCAATTGGGACCACCGTGCGGCATAGTGGTCTAATGTAACTCCATTAACACACTTGTTGTGCATTTATTTTGTTACCTTACTCCACATAAACGTACAAACAATCTAATCGGTAAATATTTCGAAGAGGAGTGACGTAGGAGTGATTTTGAGCAATCTCGATGTCCTCGACTTTGTTTATACAAGTTGGCGTAAAAGTCATCACCCTATTTTCATGGTACTCATAGTGCTTTTAATATTTATTAATTTTTATTAGGTTACCAACTTTCGCCGCTAACTTCTCTTGGTAAAAGTTTTAGAAACCCCGTTTCAAGGTCGTATCTTCGCTATTCATCATTGAAATTATCAAATATTAAACAATTGTTTTTTAGGTTTTCTTCAAACCAATAAACTTTTTTATAAAAACCTTTTTACCCGCAAAATATTTAAAAATTTTAATTTTTCTCGTTTCAGTTTGGTACAAACTTGAAAGAAACAATTGAGGCCTGGAACATTGGGACCAACGTTTGGCTGCGCCGCGTGGTTTACGAACGCGTCGACAAGTACGCCACCGTTCTGACGTACGCCCTGTCGGCTCTCTGGCACGGATTCTACCCCGGCTATTACATCACCTTTGCCAACGGCGCCATCTTCACATTCGCGGCGAGAACGGTACGTATTTTCAAAAAAAAAAAGCTTTATCCGCAAACCGCTTAGCGCGAAGCGACCACGGTCACTCCGCGCTAAGCGGTTTGCGGATATTTTTTTTCCGGGTAATTTGACTAATTTGTTTTGTTTTTTTTTTCTGTCTGATTGAAGATGAGACGTACATTCCGAAACTATTTCGTCGGGAATGCCGAATTGAAGTTTATCTACGACTGCACCACTTTTACGGTGACCAAATTTGTGATGGCCTACATCACTTTTACGTTTGTTTTGTTGGAGTTCTGGGCCGGTATCAGAGTGTATTTGTAAGTATAATCTTCTATAGTCCTTTTAATAACCAAAAGTTTTGGAAACGCAGACGATGCTCTTGTTCTACTCTGTTAGTATTTCCATTACAGTAACCGTAACCCTTAGATTGACCGAAGAATGCTGGTTCGAACAGTGCGATATCGAACACTGCGATATCTCTCAGCGTACTCGAGTAATTCGCATTTTTCTATACACGTAACTTTCCAAAATAATTCCTACCACTTTTGTTTTCAATTCTTCCGAACGTCTGCAATTTCTATCCCACTTCTGAAATGCTAAATCTTCTTTCTGTTGCAGATATATGTATACGTGCCTTCATATTTTGGCATTGGTTGCCCTGTTCGTGGTGCCCCAGATTGTGCCGAAGGCAAAGCCTGGAGATGCTGCCCATTTGACCGCAAACGGTCGCATAGCGACCGTTTTGCGTACAGCCAGTCGACCAATCACGAACAGCGTATCAAACCACCACGACTGATTAACTGTTAGAAACAAGAAACCGACTAAAAATCCTTGTCTCGCCTGCGTGCTAACTTCCAAAAATATACGCACACAACATCACACAACATTACACAACATTACAGAACATTACACAACATTACACAACATTACACAACAATACACAACATTACACAACATTACACTACATTACACAACATTACAAGACATAACGTTAGAACAAGACGCTAAATATTTTTTAATACGTCGTAAAATAAAAACATGACTAATATCGGATATTAATAGATATAATATTAATGACAAAGTTAAAAGCACATCGAAACATATCGTTGCCCTGTTAGAAAATCAAGACTTCCATTTTAGATAGTTATATCTTCAATTTTTTTTTGTAAGTTATAAAATGCACACCGTGGTTGTTCAGGGTGGGGGTAAATTTGTTGTGACGTTAACGAAAATAAGTGAGGTTAGTTGCTTTTAATTTGTACGAAGACAGGTTTTAGTTTATTTGTTTTTGTTTGATAATTTGCAAATTGTTTCGGATCTTATCGGAATTTGTATTTTAAGTTTTTAAGTTTGGCAGCAGGTTTGAGTATGAGGTTGACGATAATGAGAAATTGTTTGTATTTGTCTTCCTATTTATATAATATAGATATATATGCAGAAAATATGCGATTTAAGAATTCTAAATGAATGAATTAATAATAAAAAAGATATGCACACATTTTATTTATTATATATTATATTATTATTGGTGAATTTTTTTGGCGGATGATATTTTTTAGGTTATGGTAAGTATGTAGTTAAAAAAATGTAAGTATAATGTTGTAATTTTCAAGGTTAATTCCCTATACTCTCAGTTGCAAAAATATTGATACATATGATGCATATGTTTTGTCAAATAACGTGTGGTCTAATAACATTCTTGCGAAAATAAAAAATTAAAAAAAAAAAATTAAAAATAAAACGGAGTCCGACCCTGTTCAGCGCCAAAAAATCGTCAACATCTAGGTATACAAAATAAACAAGACAGTTTGGTGTATCTTTAATGCATTTATTGATATAAGCAGGGCCGGCGTGAGGCGTGTGTGCAGGGCACACACAATTTGCACCACGTATATGGGCGCAGTTCTTTACAAAACACGTGTTTCATGACGGTGGATAAAAATTCGCTGTAGGGAAAACGACAAGTGGCGCCTGGGCTAAGAGCAATAGAAACTTTTCAAAATTTAAAAATGACGTAAATGGACAAACTACCGGAGAAATTTTAAAAATTAAAGTTGGATGTGTTCCTTACAAATAAATGTGCAGTATATCTCCACGGATTGAGGTACACAGAGGAAGCAAATTTTTATTGTGATTTTTCAAAAAGGCCAAACTCCTAGTTATGGGTTATTCCGCAGTAACGTGTCACACCCGTCACGCCCGTTTAACGACTATACAAAAGCAATGCGGGCTTTTATAATTATTTTGATGCAACATTATAACAAAAAGACGACTCATCTTTTAGAATTGTCGTAGATAGATGTTCAAACTGATAAGTTTTATGGAAAACCTTTTTAAATAGCCGTGACGGTCGTTACCAGCACAGCGATCTCTCGGTTTTGGTAACCTAAAATTAAAAATTCGCGGAATGACTCTAGTGTAAAGTTTCTATATTAATAAAGTTATTAAATAATTCTAGTTTTTATGTGAAATTTAGGCTAGCTACTATTGTTTTGATTGCATCATGTGTAGTAGCTAGAATAAGCATATAAATAAGCCACTAATTTTGTCAAAGACATTACTAACAATAATGGGAGGTAAAATCAAAGTACTACATGACAATGTTGTACAAACATTTTCTTAATTATATGTAGATATTCTGACATCACAAGATACCAACATAGTATTTTTAATTTTAGGGAAATATCAAATTTAGACAGCTCAAGTATTTCTACCCTTATTTACTATATAACCTTCAATGTATTGCTGCTCGAGTCACTTCAACATAAGATTTTGCAATTCCAATAGTTTAAACTTTAGAATATCTACTGTAATAGACACTTTTGTAATACTTTTGTATCTTTCAAAACCCCTTTGGAACGAGCCGCCTATGCATTGCCTTCTATGGGCTTCTCAAGGTCATATTCATCTTTACAGTGTGACGTTGACCTACATTCGGTTCGTATCAGTGCTCAGCTGTTCGTTGGTTTATCTACAATAAGAATTATTTGGATTGTGGAATATTAATATGGGTGTGTTTGTCTAGTGACAAGGTCTATAAAGTAGTAAGGTTGTCCAAGTACGACTAGCGCCTACGGTGTCCGCTTGTAAGTAGTCCCGGACGTTCACGAGCGCAGGCGGTGGGCCGTCGGGTTCAATCGGGACTCTACGCTAGAAAGCTCTCGGTATAGGTACATAGAATTAGTGTATACGATAGAAACCAACCGATGTCGACTTTCGAGTGAATGCGAGTATTACAGACTGGTTCTCCCTATATTTGATTCGACTGAAAATGGCGTGACACCGATGTAAACAAACTATAGCGTACGTTGTAAAGTCTCTAATTAAATAATATAGTATCTTATTTTCTAACAACAGTTCTTTTGTTTCTGTTCTAATAAAATAATCGTGTCCGCGCTTATGCCGTGTAACGCAGAAAGTCGGACACTAATAGGAGAAACCTAAAATGGACATATGAGAATTATCTCAAGAGTACCTTTATGGTGGAAGCTATGCAAAAATTACAGACAATACGGTGCGAAGCCGACAAGCCAGCTGCGCGATAGTTGCAATTCTTACAAAAGCGTGCCACTTGATTGATACCTTATGTTTATATGTGATTTAGGGTGATTTATAATTCGATACCTCATTTTTTTGTTCGGCTATAGTTTTCGAGATGTTCTAAAGTTTTGTGACAGTGGCTAAATTAATAAACAAAGAGATAAAGCAGATGATGGATAAATAAATATTAACAATGGATGATATTCCGAACATGTGATACAAATAATAATTTTTGGCATTAATAATAATATGAATATTATTCCACGTTCTTTGCTTATTAATTTACTCGCGCTCATAAAACTTTCAAGTTAAATATCTCCAAGACTATTGATCCAAATAGAAGTTATTTAGCATTTTAACATTTTTAAGTATCATTTGAAGTGCACACGGCGTGAAAATATACTATTACTCACAACTATGATTCTATACTCTATAGTTCTAAAATGTATTAAGTGCATCGCAATCGTTCCTACTTACCCACATGAATATTGTATCGATTAAAACATCTACTAATTGTTATATAATCCATTTATTGAAAACAAAATAACTATACATTTAATAACGAAAAAGGTATTGAAACATAATTTTATTTATATACAGTGAGCGAGTATGGAAACATGACAAAATCTCAAGAACGGTTTGCTATTTTAAAAAAGCCTCGAACACGTCGGTTTATAATTATCAAAATACACCTTATGATATCAAATTATTTTTTTTACCTTCAATTGTTTTTAACAGATGACGTCATCGACATTTTTTAAATGACAACCTTATATCTTTTTTAATGAATTTGACAGATCTTTTAATTGTCTTAATGGTAGCATAATATTTTTATGGCCTTACATAAGAAAATTTTCGAGAAAAAGAGAATTGAAGATACCACCTTCAATTCTCTTTTTCTCGAAAATTTTCTTTGGTGAAAGACTAAATTTTGTTTCTGATTAAAATTTTTACCGTATTCACAAGAAAATTTAAAACTTCTAGACTTGTTATGTATTCCAGGTATCAACACATTCATTTGCTCAGGGTGAAATCGTCGGGCATGTTTTCTCAGATTGCATACACTGCTATAAGTCTCGTTACATATGGTACACGTTGTATTTTCAGCCATATCATAAGCTAAAATATATGTTATTGAATTAGAAAAATATGTGTCCAGCAACTTCTTGCCATAAATTCAATTTAAAAAATAAATATTTTTTATATTTCATTTTATTTTTTAATAAGTTTATTAGTATAATTTATAATGGTAGTCCTATATTTTGACTATTAATTATTATGTATTATGCTGATGTACTTACTAGTTTATTCCCTAAGCTTGTCTTTATTTGCTGGAAATATTTTAAAAAAACGTTGCGTTATTCTAAACCCCTTAGGTAAAACACGCTCGCCCCTCATGCAGCTTTGTTTACATTCGCTTACCTTAGTTCTCACGGCGCCCGTCCGTGTCTCTTTATTTATCTGATATTTATGCAAACATGTTGCAGGATACCTTGCATAATCGTATTCACTACATGAATACGTAAACAGAACGTTAAATTGGAGTTTCAAACAAATTTCAAGTTTATTGCTGACTAAATTGAAATGATTTTGCGTTCCATCAATTAATTAATTGCTATACAAATTAGTAACTTACATGTGTTTTTCTAAATATTTTTAACAAAATACAAATGTCTATGCACAAACTCTAAACACTGGCAAATTTGACAGGTACTCAGTGCTCCGTACTCACCCAGACGGTTGCCGATTACATTTAAATTACAGTCGCTCAATGTCGCCTGAGTTCATGAATGTCCGGGACTACTTACTAGCGGACTCCGTAGGCGCTAGTCCAAGTACGGGATTTCCGAGTTTGAGGGGTAAAGGGAGATCGTGACGTCACTAGAGTCGCGCTGCCACCAATTTGAATGCTCATTTCGTTGTATGGTTTAGGTTAGGTAGGTGCATAATTATATTGCAAAAATAAATGCATCTTTATTGTGATCATTTTTAAATGATTAGGATGAAAAAAATGAAGAATGTGATTATCACAACATGCTATTTCAATAATTTGTTAATAATGCTGAGCAAGTACATTAGTATGTAATGTATCTCCGATTAAAGAAATGTGTTGTGCTAAACCAGCGTCAGTGGAGTCAACCTACAAAAGTTATCAACAGCCGGAGTCAACGGTGGCATAATGGCAACCACATATTTTTGCAACCGTGCAAATTGGGGTTGAAACACTAAAATTAGCAGGAATTGGAGTCGAATGTTTCGTTTACCGACTCTACAGATAAATAAATAGAAAAACAGTAACTAAATCAATATTGGTAGTATTGGTACAACTTGCTCAATAAACCACTCATTGGCTTGGCCTGATTAGAATATTTGTTTAGAACATACGTACAAAGAAAAAATAAAAAACCAGTAAGAAGCTTTATTGTATCTACAATTTTCCTCATCATTTTTACTCTGCTTTCTACTCTACGTTTTAAATATTTAGATTTTTTTTGCTGTTGATAAGTAAAATTTAAAAAAATTATCCGTAAGTACATATATTCTTTGCTCGACAGAAGCTTTCAAAACTATGGTATCGATATTTGGATCTTGTTTTAAATGTTCTCTTCCTAATTTACGGCTAATTCTTTTCGAATTATTAATAAGCGTTTAAATTCTTCCGACGGTTTCATTAGGCCGCCAAAATATAAATGACTTATCTAGGATGGAAGGGAGTATGAGTGCTCTTGCTGGTCTTCGTATGAGTAATGTCCCAATTGTGGATGAGTTCTGCCTTACACTTTGATCACGTGGAAAAGTAAAATACGATATTGTTAATCCAAATGTTATATCTCATACGGCAACCCGGTACGGAGCAAACCATAGGCATCTAAAATTGATAAATGATTTAGAATAATGTAATTTCCAATATAAATTAATATCTTACCTTTACTAACTTAATTACTTCTTAAAATACTACACTAATAAAACAACTAATAACGTAAAACTATCAACTATTGAATATAACAATATAAACACAGAATAACGATTAAACACGAACAAAAACAACCGTTCCAAGTAACTAAATAAACTATAACGAGCTGAGCTATCAATAATCAAACGTATCTTCGAACAAACTAAACGAGCGATGTATGCGACGTGAGCCGGGACTCTAGCGACGTCACGAAAATAGAGCATATAGGGATCTGAGGGGGGTATATAAAGTGGACTATAGGAAAGATAGCAAACTGGATAACCTCTCTCTTTATAGACAGACCTTGGTGTAGTGATATGTGAAATACCAGAGACAGACGGAAGGTAATTTTGTAAAGTAAAGATGGCTCGTATGCGAAATAACTTTGATCGAACGCGGCGCGCAGTTGCGGCGTTAAGTCATTTTCATAATTTTTCTAATTGGTAAATGTTTCAGTAAACTATTACAGCTGGGTTGTTGTAATTATCAGTATTTTTATTTTCAAGGAATACTTTATTTAAGACAACATTTATAACAGTTCTAATATAATAGATTAATTTTTATAGATACACGAAAAATACAAATTAAAATTTAAGCAGGTGATCTAAAAGATACTTTTTCTCTTAGGTACATGCAATGAATCACTCTCACACTCATCACTATCTGAAATCTCTATGCTGTTACACGATGCCATATGATTGTATCCAGAAGAATTTGAAACCAGCATCTTGTAATCTTTTGTAACACGTTGTTCATTTTTGACTGTAGATTCTTCAGGTTTGCTTTGTTGTTCTTGTAATTTTTGGGGTAGTGGCCTTTTTTCAGCATCCACATCAATCCGTGGTCGACAGAAATCTCTTTTAGGACAATCAAACACATTAGGAACCAAAACCACAATTGGTCTAAAAGCATTAAACGGAGTATAAGATCTAAATGGCTCTGGCTGTATTTCATCCATATTAAAACCATCTTCGAATATTCTGGTCAATTCCATCTCAGAACTGGTTCGGGATGGAGATCTTTCTTCAGTTTGTTTATCTTCAGTTGTCTCCTGTTCCAATATTGGAGCTTTTGCATGCTCAGACATTTTCTGGTTCACTCCTTGAAATTGCTTTTATGGTAATATCACAATATCTGAAAGCTAACAGTATAGTTGGATGATCTTGATGCACACACGGTTTTTTTTTGCTAAATACACAAACAAACTGTGGAGAACGGCATAATCAAAAAAGTGGAACTGGATAGTGTTGCCAACTGTATGTTTAAATATTATTTCAAGTGTTATCCAAAGAATGTTTTGAAAATATCTTGTTAGATTGACTTATAAGCGTCGTTACTGTCGTTACTTTCAACTGTCAACTACATGTGCATATACATGTGTTGAGTAGTAATTCAACGCAATCTTGACAAATTTCTTTTATATTTTTCGGTTGTTTGGCAATATACATATAGAATAATACACTGCTCAAAAAAATTAGAGGAACACGTTTTTCGAAACCTGTAATTTTTTAAATAATAGTTCTAGGCACAAATGAAATTTGGTATAGATTTAACTAAATAAACGATGCCGGCGGTATGTGGTTTTGAATTTTCCTGCATTATAATGAAATTTTGACCGACGCCATATGCAGTAGGCACCACATGTTCCTCCAAGATGTTTTCGATGTAATTCATAGCATTTAGTCTACCAGGAACAACAAGATCAGTTCTGTGGTCTATACTGATTCCATCACAGATCCACGACCGAATCTATCCACTTCCTGTATAGTAGCGGCTGCGTAGCATCCACCAGGACGTCATATACACGTACCCGACCGTCGCAACGAGTTAAACGAAATCTGGACTCGTCTGTAAACAGTGCAGGCGTCCAGTGACGAAGTTGCCAATGTCTGTGATCCAGAGCAAACCTCATTCGCGCTGCTTTGTGATGCTGCGTAAAGCGTGGTGCGCGGACAGGTCTTCTTGGTTTCAAATTCGCTTCTTTTAATCTGTTTCTAACAGTGTGATCGGAAATTTCTATTCCATGTGCTCGTCTTAGGTCGTTTAGGTCTCGTGCTGTGGCAGTACGCTGACGTGTAGAGGAAAGGACAAGAAATCGGACTTGATTTTGAGGGGAAACTCGAAGGTCCCTGCTAACATGTCGAATAGAGTGACCATGCTGAATAAGGTCGACAGCACGAGCAACTTGCACTTCACTAAGATGCCTTATTTTACTTCTAATGGCGCTTCTAATCAACGAAAATTGACAACTGAATTCATTTGTCATCTTTAGTAGGCTTTCATACGTGAATTCAAACCATACTTACATATTTTTAAGTGTAATTTAGAAGTAGCTAAGAGTTGTAACATAGTTTTTGTAATTTTCTTTAGTTAAATAGATGCCCTTAAAGAATACAAAATTTAATTTACCTAGAATTATTATTTAAAAAGTTACAGGTTTCGAAAAACGTGTTCCCCTAATTTTTTGAGCAGTGTAATGAATAATATTTGGAATAAAAAACGAAATTTGTTGATAAAAATGTATATTGGTCACTCAATAATCACTAAAAAACAAATAGCTACAACAAGAACAAAAACATAACAATGTGACAAATTCAACAATTAAAATTTGTGGCACACGTATCGATTAAAAGATCGATTCACATTAGACAAGGACGATTAAACACATTAAAAAATAATGTTTTATTTTTAATGCATTATCACTATTACCAGTCATCACTATTATTAGTTATCACTATTATTACCTATCACTATCATACCTAAAACCAACGTCACATCGAAAAGGGTCAAAAATTGGCGTTATAAGCTCCCCAACGGCATTGCTATCTACATTAACAACCAAACCTGTTGGGAAGAATACTTTGGCCAAATCCACAGGTGAAAGTCCTTGTAAAATATCCAACTTTTCAATACTTTCATGGGAAGCAATGCCATCTCTACCACCAGCAAAGTCTAAAGGAACATGCACATCATTAGGTTTAACAATAACCAAACTTTTATCATGCAATAAATCCTTAATAGCAACTTTTACAAGCAACCCATCTGGAAACATATGTTGGGCAAGATGAAAGGGTGAAAACTTATCAGTAAGTTCAATTTGGACGTCTGTAGGTTTCGGGATATCACAGCAAAACACCTCAGGAAACCCTGAGGTGGATAGATTTGGACTGCAATATTGTTGTTGGACACCATTTTGACCAAACTTCTTGCTATCTAATCTCAACCTATGATTCTGAGTCTTAGGTTTATGCACTACTAACGAAAATGGACTATCTTTGCTTTGCCCTCTACCCAAAACAATTGAATTCGGTGGTATTCTTACCAGAAAACCTTCTGGTAAGAACTTTCGTACCAAAGACTGATGCTCAAGCAGCGTACGTCCAGATCTAACAGTGTTTTCTCCTTGCAACAATCTATAATTCCTCTTTGGGTATTTATGCACCTGAATTGTAAAGCCTTTTGGGTACAAATCGCAAATACCAGCGGTCGAAGGTCCGTTAAGAATAGCTCCTGGTGACACTAAGACTTTCGGCCATTCTGTCAAACTAACCGAGCTTGAGCTTATGTCGAACTGATGAACTGAATACAACGGTGGTCGCTGATCTCCTGTACTAACGAACGGATGTACTGGGGTTATGCACTGAATTCTGAGCTCGTGCTCAAAGAATGATGGTTTGGTTTCTCTTGAAACCAGCGGTGTTAATCTATCTTGAAATGTTTTGAATACTGAACACTGGACATCCTGATTATCATTGTTATTTGCGACTACATCATCTTGTATACAATATCCACGCCAATGTCTTAGGTATGGGTGCTTCAGCTGTTCGACAAGTTGAGGTACAATTGTCGAAATATCTGGATAATCTGCTTGGATTTTGTCGTATTGTCGTTCTGGTGTTCTGATTTCTTGATCTATCCCTTCAAAATGCATAGTACCATTCCTGAATGTTTGACGATACACTGTGTACTGCCTACTTTGTTCACTTCTTCCATTGTTATACTCTGCTCCACTGGTGTTTGCTTCTTCAGGTTGCTCATTGTGTGGAATTCTTCTATCATTATGGTGATTTCCACCATTTAGTGTTCCTTGGCCATAAGGCTGCTGTCTTGTTTCTTCTTCAGGCATCTTTCTTTCTATGGAAACAACCAAATTTTAGTAACTAAGACGATTGTTTATACGTGGCATTCTTATAAGCTAAGGTTAAGGTATAAAAAAAGATTTGCTTACTTTGTGATGTTCCAACTTCTTGTAGCCTTTCTGATTTTTGAGATAATTGCCTTATTGTGATTGGAAATCCTTTATCGTGATGGCAGGTACCGTCTGGGCTCTGAAAATTTGGAATAACTTAAAGGATACTGTTTATGGAATGCAACTCATGATGTTAGGACTTGATTTATATTACCAATAAGATAAGTCGAAAAAGAACTCGAAGATTTTGCGAGTTTCTGGTTTTGTCTTTCGAAAAATATGTTTGATCATATCCTGAACGCCTTTTTGAGTACAAATTTAAGTATTTTCGAATACTTACCGTGGATTTTAAAACATAAAACGAACAGGTGTGTTGGTCAAGTTGGCTGTCAACAAATGGCTAAAATTCTGCTTCTTTTTCGATTCGGTTTTTCAGAATGTCGTCAAATGTACTAATACTAACTTTGCCTAATTGCACATTTCTTTATAACTTTTACTGCTTTACTCTGATAGTAGCTACAAATAGTCAACATTAAATAAATATGATTGTCAGAAAAGTTTTACAAATACTTTATTTCATATGAAGACAATAATATACAAATCACACATAGTAAAATTTGATCACAGAAAACTAGACAGATGTGAAGTAAGTTTTGCAAAAACATTTTAAAACACATAAAAACGACATAAATTAATAAAACTGTAAAAAGTTAAACCACGATATGAATACACGAGAAAAACGTCACACAAAACCACAAACCACATTTTATTTGTACGATTAATTTTGCAATTTAATTATTTCAAGATTAAGAAGAGAATAGACCACCACTTTGTCTTTGTGACGATCCTCAATATGCTTCTTAAGCCAGCCATTAGTTTTGAAGCCCCTTCCACAAAATAAACAGAAGAAATCAGGAGCTTTCTTCAATTGGTTGTGATTCTTATTATGATTTTGAAGATGATTCTTTCCAGTGGTCCTCTGCGGGCAATAGTCACACTGGAAATACTGCACCTTAGTAGCTAAAGCCAAAAAAGAAATGACCAATTAAAAAACCTTTTTTTGAAGAACAAAGCTTACTGACCATTTGTACTTTGGGGTATTGTTATAACTTTTGTATAACTTTCAGGACCTGGAACTTCACATACTTCCTTTGGAATGGCTTCCTCAGAAGCCACGAGAGGTATTTCTTGGCTATGCTCAATATTTCCTTCATCATGCTGTATATTCTGGTCACCAAGTGTATTCTGACCAAAAGCTTTCAAATTTGGTATCAATTTACTATAATACTTAAAAGCTGCATCCACATCTGGTTCTATTTCAATACTGATGCCATCAGGTATCTCCACGATAACAAATTCCTCAACAGGGTTTGCGCAATCTGTTCCAATGGGTTCTTCAACAATTTTCTTGGGTTTCATAGACTTTTTGCGTTTGTCTTCATGGTTTAACTCATCTCCTTTCATTTGCATACTGGAACCATGGAGCAGTTTACCTTTGAGAGGTCTGTATTTGTCTTCAAGTAAATTAAGGTCATCTTCTGTCAAGTCTTCCTCTTGAAGCAGGTCTGGTTTGATTTCTTCCTTAACTTCCAATATCTTCTCTTCGATTTTGTCAAAAGCTTTTTTAAGTAAAGCTTCGTCTTCACTGTTGAAGCATTTCTGGTCGATTTCAAATTGAAATCTACGAGGAGTTGGTTTCAAATGGTCTATTGCTTCTAGGAGTTTATAAATATGGACAATATGTCTAGAGGGTTGTTTTCCTGTTATTATGGTACACTTGTCATCTTCATCCTTCAAATTCTTCAATCGACTTCTTATATCGTCATAAAAATCTTCATCTGTGTTGTGGGCAATGACTGGTTTCATAGTTGTGAGGCATGCTTGATCATTTGCCAACTTACCATCCAAAGTAGACGGACATAAACTCCAAATGTTGTCCATAGCTTCTTTTGACTGTTTCTCAAGGTTTCCTTCAATGGGCACGTTCACAGATTGGAGATTTAATGTTCTTGCGACACAATGATCAATTTGTCTTGTATATCTGGTGGTAATCTCAAATTTAAAGGCTTCTTCCAGTTGTTGGAGCTCTGCCTTGAATTTAGCTCGTGTTCTTCTAGATTATTGAGTTACGTTAACACCAACATGCATCTTTTTCAGGACGGTTTCATTCCCATTGTTCAGATGGAGGATTATTGGAGAATTGTTGTAGACGTCTAACTCAAATATGCGGTATTCTGCTTGATTGCTTGTACGACCTTCAAATGCATCAAAAGGAAGATGTAAATCAATTTTTGTCATGCTTCCTGGGGGGATTCTTCTTCTTCAGCTAATAGACTCATCTTTGTGTAACTCAATGATATTTTAGCCTTGTAAAAACTATTTGAAAAACTGCTTGTAAAATAGCTGAAGCCAGTCTTAAAGAAAAGAAACATTATACCTATTCGACAGTTTGGATTCAGAAAGATTTCTGGGTATGGCAAAAGCCTTACCCTTCGAGTATAGCCAACTATTAAAATCATATCTTTCTGACAGATAATACATTAAAACTGGAGTACCACAATTTTACTGCTTTACTCTGATAGTAGATAGCAGTAGTCGACATTAAATAAATTTGTTTGTCAGAAAAGTTTTACAAATACTTTATTTCATATGAACACAATAATATACAAATCACACATAGTAAAATTTCATCACAGAAAACTAGACAAATGACAGGTAAGTTTTGCAAAAACATTTTAAAACACATATAAAAACGACATAAATTAATAAAACTGTAAAAGTTAAACCACGATATGAAAACACGAGAAAAACGTCACACAAAACCACAAACCACATTTTATTTGTGCGATTAATTTAGCAATTTAATTATTTCAAGATTAAGAAGAGAATAGACCACAACTTTGTCTTTGTGACGATCTTCAATATGCTTCTTAAGCCAGCCATTCGTTTTGAAGCCCCTTCCACAAAATAAACAAAAGAAATCAGGAGCTTTCTTCAATTGGTTGTGATTCTTATTATGATTTTGAAGATTATTCTTTCCAGTGGTCCTCTGCGGGCAATAGTCACACTGGAAATACTGCACCTTAGTAGCTAAAGCCAAAAAAGAAATGACCAATTAAAAAACCTTTTTTTGAAGAACAAAGCTTACTGACCATTTGTACTTTGGGGTATTGTTACTTCCTGTTGTGCACTTGTTGAAGGTATTTCAGAGAACCCTGTATAACTTTCAGGACCTGGAACTTCACATACTTCCTTTGGAATAGCTTCCTCAGAAGCCACTAGAGGCATTTCTTGGCTATGCTCAATATTTCCTTCATCATGCTGTATATTCTGGTCACCAAGTTTCTTCTGACCAAAAGCTTTCAAATTTGGTATCAATTCACTATAGTACTTAAAAGCAGCATCCACATCTGCTTCGATTTCAATGCTGATACCCTCAGGCATCTCCACGATAACAAATTCCTCAACAGGGTTTACGCAATCTGTTCCAATGGGTTCTTCAACAATTTTCTGGGGTTTCCTAGACATTTTGCGTTTGTCTTCATGGTTTAACTCATCTCCTTTCATTTGCATACTGGAACCATGGAGCAGTTTACCTTTGAGAGGTCTGTATTTGTCTTCAAGTGAATTTAGGTCATCTTCTGTTAAGTCTTCCTCTTGAAGCAGTTCTGGTTTGATTCCTTCCTTAACTTGCAATATCTTCTCTTAGATTTTGTCAAAAGCTTTTTGAAGTAAAGCTTCGTCTTCACTGTTGAAGCATTTCTGGTCGATTTCAAATTGAAATCTACGAGGAGTTGGTTTCAAATGGTCTATTGCTTCTAGGAGTTTATAAATATGGACAATATGTCTAGAGGGTTGTTTTCCTGTTATTATGATGCACCTGTCATCTTCATCCTTCAAATTCTTCAATCGACTTATTATATCGTCATAAAAATCTTCATCTGTGTTGTGGGCAATGACTGATTTCTTAGTTTTGAGGCATGCTTGATCATTTGCCAACTTACCATCAAAAGTAAACGGACATAGACTCCAAATGTTGTCCAAAGCTTCTTTTGACTGTTTCTCAAGTTTTTCTTCAATGGGCAAGTTCGCAGATTGAATATCTAATACTCTTTCGACACAATGATCAATTTGTCTTGTATATCTGGTGGTAATCTCAAATTTAAAGGCTTCTTCCAGTTGTTGGAGCTCTGCCTTGAATTTAGCTCGTGTTCTTCTAGATTCTTGAGTTACGTTAACACCAACGTGCATCTTTTTCAGGACGGTTTCATTCCCATTGTTCAGATGGAGGATTATTGGAGAATTGTTGTAGACGTCTAACTCAAATATGCGGTATTCTGCTTGATTGCTTGTACGACCTTCAAATGCATCAAAAGGAAGATGTAGATCAATTTTTGTCATGCTTCCTGGGGGGGATTCTTCTTCTTCAGCTAATAGACTCATCTTTGTGTAACTCAATGATATTTTAGCCTTGTCAAAACTATTTGAAAAACTGCTTGTAAAATAGCTGAAGCCAGTCTTAAAGAAAAGAAACATTATACCTATTCGACAGTTTGGATTCAGAAAGATTTCTGGGTATGGCAAAAGCCTTACCCTTCGAATATAGCCAACTATTACAATCATATCTTTCTGACAGATAATACATTAAAACTGGAGTACCACAATTTTACTGCTTTACTCTGATAGTAGATAGCAGTAGTCGACATTAAATAAATTTGATTGTCAGAAAA
The DNA here is from genome assembly GCA_963966075.1 of Aphodius sticticus. Lineage (NCBI taxonomy): Eukaryota > Metazoa > Arthropoda > Insecta > Coleoptera > Scarabaeidae > Aphodius > Aphodius sticticus. The sequence goes on along the minus strand of OZ014511.1, from coordinate 5,998,454 downwards.
GTTTTACAAATACTTTATTTCATATGAACACAATAATGTACAAATCACACACAGTAAAATTTCATCACAGAAAACTAGACAAATGTGAAGTAAGTTTTGCAAAAACATTTTAAAACACATAAAAACGACATAAATTAATAAAACTGTAAAAAGTTAAACCACGATATGAATACACGAGAAAAACATCACACAAAACCACAAACCACATTTTATTTGTACGATTAATTTTGCAATTTAATTATTTCAAGATTAAGAAGAGAATAGACCACAACTTTGTCTTTGTGACGATCCTCAATATGCTTCTTAAGCCAGCCATTCGTTTTGAAGCCCCTTCCACAAAATAAACAAAAGAAATCAGGAGCTTTCTTCAATTGGTTGTGATTCTTATTATGATTTTGAAGATGATTCTTTCCAGTGGTCCTCTGCGGGCAATAGTCACACTGGAAATACTGCACCTTAGTAGCTAAAGCCAAAAAAGAAATGACCAATTAAAAAACCTTTTTTTGAAGAACAAAGCTTACTGACCATTTGTACTTTGGGGTATTGTTACTTCCTGTTGTGCACTTGTTGAAGGTATTTCAGAGAACCCTGTATAACTTTCAGGACCTGGAACTTCACATACTTCCTTTGGAATAGCTTCCTCAGAAGCCACTAGAGGCATTTCTTGGCTATGCTCAATATTTCCTTCATCATGCTGTATATTCTGGTCACCAAGTTTATTCTGACCAAAAGCTTTCAAATTTGGTATCAATTCACTATAGTACTTAAAAGCAGCATCCACATCTGCTTCGATTTCAATGCTGATACCCTCAGGCATCTCCACGATAACAAATTCCTCAACAGGGTTTACGCAATCTGTTCCAATGGGTTCTTCAACAATTTTCTGGGGTTTCCTAGACATTTTGCGTTTGTCTTCATGGTTTAACTCATCTCCTTTCATTTGCATACTGGAACCATGGAGCAGTTTACCTTTGAGAGGTCTGTATTTGTCTTCAAGTGAATTTAAGTCATCTTCTGTTAAGTCTTCCTCTTGAAGCAGTTCTGGTTTGATTTCTTCCTTAACTTGCAATATCTTCTCTTCGATTTTGTCAAAAGCTTTTTGAAGTAAAGCTTCGTCTTCACTGTTGAAGCATTTCTGGTCGATTTCAAATTGAAATCTACGAGGAGTTGGTTTCAAATGGTCTATTGCTTCTAGGAGTTTATAAATATGGACAATATGTCTAGAGGGTTGTTTTCCTGTTATTATGGTACACTTGTCATCTTCATCCTTCAAATTCTTCAATCGACTTCTTATATCGTCATAAAAATCTTCATCTGTGTTGTGGGCAATGACTGGTTTCATAGTTGTGAGGCATGCTTGATCCTTTGCCAACTTACCATCCAAAGTAGACGGACATAAACTCCAAATGTTGTCCATAGCTTCTTTTGACTGTTTCTCAAGGTTTTCTTCAATGGGCACGTTCACAGATTGGAGATTTAATGTTCTTGCGACACAATGATCAATTTGTCTTGTATATCTGGTGGTAATCTCAAATTTAAAGGCTTCTTCCAGTTGTTGGAGCTCTGCCTTGAATTTAGCTCGTGTTCTTCTAGATTCTTGAGTTACGTTAACACCAACATGCATCTTTTTCACGACGGTTTCAATCCCATTGTGCACATGGACGAGTATTGGAGAATTATTGTAGACATCTAACTCAAATATGCTGTATTCTGCTTGATTGCTTGTACGACCTTCAAATGCATCAAAAGGAAGATGTAGATCAATTGTTTCCATGCTTCCCGGGGGGGCTTCTTCTTCTTCAGCCAACAGTGTTAACATTGTGTTACTCGCAGCAACGTTCAACAATATTTTAGCCTTTTTTTCATTCAAAATGACAATGGTAAGCTTCTGTTTTAAGTCATCGTACATCAAACAATGAAGTTCTTGCCAAATGAAGTTAACATGCTTTACGCTTAATCCAGATGATATTTTCATTATGACTAGTTTAGACTTGTCTGAGTTAGTTAAATTAACATGCCACTTTGCTGGTTTTGGGTTTTTTCCATAGCAATGCTCAAGAGTCTTAATATCATTGGAAAGCAAGACCTTGATGGGGTGTCCTTTAGTGACAATCAAAGAAAATGAAACGTTTTGGTCTATTATGCCATCAGGGTGTTCACAGCGTAAGGTGATTTCATCACAGGCGATGTTCTTCAAGAATATGCTTAAGTTGCAATGGTGGTCATCAACTTTGATGTCTTTAGTCTTCCTAAGGTAGTAATCACGTGTGATATGCTTCGTTTTTAAATTGATGATATTTTCAAGGACGTGCATTCGGTCAAAAACCCTTATCGTCACCAGTTCCTCTTCTTTAAGAGCTAACCTACCATGGAAGCTTGTTATATTGGTACTGCGTTCGTTTTTCATACCATGAACTCCCAATATTTTGAAGACATCACTTTTGAACATATCGTCCATTCTAAAAACAATCACGAAACCATCATCACAGCCGATTTGGATTTTGGTGTTATCGTCATCTACTATACGCAATTTAAACCCTTCGCCGTTTAATTTTGACATATCCATGGTTAAGACTTGCCCAAAAGGTGCTTCCTTATCTTGGGTTGGTTTGTTATTTACAGAAACTTCACTCGCTAACTCCTTGAGATCGATGTTAATTTCGTCTTTCTTAGTTTCCTTAGTTTTCTCCATAAAGTTTTCTACTGTCTTCTCTGCGGTTGATGACACAAGTCTTATGGGAGTTACCTCTTTCATCTTCAATTGTACCTGACTTATGTAGCGTGCGTTGCTCAGGAAATCGCATGAAACGTTTTTATTCAAGTATAGACCTTTTGGTAAACTTACATGGATTACATCATCTTCCTGGAATTCCCAAGGTGGGTAGTGAAGATTTGTTGATGCCTGGACTTGTAAATCAGTTGGTCCCATATCGAAGACTACCTTCTCTTGGTCTTGGTCAAAAATTATGCATTCCGCATTAGTTTTGGACAAGATTTTCAGAACTACTGAGCATTCTCCTGGGTTTTTCGAAGATGTAGAAAAATCTATATCACCAACCTTAATAGGGCTTACCCTGATGTTAATACGTCTATATTCTAAGGGTATCTCAACAGAAATACGTTCAACAGAAACATCTGAATTATTACAATTCAGAACTCTGCTCCGACAGTCTCCATAATCATCCACAATATCCACAGCTACGGGTTCACCATTCTTTTGGAATTTCAATTGAACTTCTGGACATCTTTTGTAGCAGCAGTTTACTTGAGTATTGCTCAGAGTCAAGCCATGACTTAATTCACCATGTATCAGCACTTTCTCGGTTAGTTTTACTCGTGTTCGTTCAAGTTTAACATACCTCAAAGTCTTCCGTAATATGGGATAATGATCACCGATCATTACGATCATTTTCCTCCATGATTCATCATGAATTTTGATCATGATCTCTGATTTCTTCGCTTGAATATTTAGGCTGGATAATCTCAATCCGTTTGTTAGGCGGATGACTAGATCTTTTGGTGGTTCGTTATTCATTTCTGATTTACGCGATCTCACTAGTTTTTGGAAGGATTTGTTTTGATCATCAGAAGCATAGATGCATATCGTCGATCTGGATTTATCTGATATTCTGATGCTGATGACTATATCTGGGGAGGTTTCTTTATGGTCTAGGTCAAAATTGACGTTATAACGGTTAAGCCCGTTGATGAGATCGATTTGTAGGGTCTTGAGGTAATTTGATGTTTGTTTGTCTGCAATCTGTTGAGTTTTTATCAAATCTTTTGGGATTTCTTTCATCCAACGAATCCTGGTCATATCATTTGTTGGTATTCCAAGGGTAAAGTATAAGCTTCTCTTTAGAAACCTAGCAGCTTTTTCCAAAATGGAAGGCTTATTTTTAGGGCGATATTCCTCCCATTCTGGTAAAAACGACCCGTCTTCAGAGAAGTATTCGTCACTATCGTAGTCTTTAAAATAAGAAGATGACCGTTTGTTTTCGTGGTATTCATCTTCTTCTTCTTCGTTGGTTTCACTTGCAGTCTCCCAAGCAAGTTCGTACAGCTCATCGGGGTCTTCATCTTGCATTAATTGGATTTCTGCTCTATCTCGAAGTGCTTGCATGTCCAAATCCATATGGTCTTTGTCCAAACCATACTCTTGGAGCTCTTGTATGGCTTTCTTGCTGGTAGGAACCCCATCGTCTTCTAAAAGTGTCGAAAAATCCATATCTGAAAATAAAATTTGGTGAATTGTGGTCAAAACTATTTTTTTTTATTTCTGACTGAAGAAAAGCGTTATGAAACAACTGTAGTAATAAGTTTTATTGTTTCTTTTTACTTTATCATACGTAGTATGAGGAACTATAGGTAATTTTTAATTTCTCGAGAAAAAGTCATTCTTTATAAAGAGTTTTGGATGTCCTTAGAAGTCGAAAGCCATTGTTAATATTTTGATTTAACATACAGGATGGTAAGAAAACACAAGAAAATGTGAAATTGGTCGAAGAGTAAACTTTTGGTTTTTCGGAATTAGATCAAAAATGTTATAGGTAAAAGTTAGTTTGAAGGTGAGGTATAGGCATAGGTGAGGTAACGTAACGCCGTGCTATTGAAGTTTTTAACAGAAAATACCCGGAGGTATACGTTTCTGTCAATTGTGTTCGTGAATTGGTTAAAAAATTTCATGCAACAGGAGACGTGAAAAATATCAGGAAAAAAAAGCGAAATGGCGAAGATGATGCAGGAGCTATGTTAGCTATTGATTCCGTGAATACTTGCCCAAAAAAATCGTTGAGGCAAAGATCTCGAGACTTGAACATCAGTAAAAGCCACCTGCAAAGGATCTTTTCAAATCAAAAATTTCATCCTTATAAACCAGTACTGATACACACTTTAGTAGAAGGAGATGATGCTCGTCGATTAGAAATTTGCCTATTCATCGGAGAACGAATTATGGTCGATAGATTTTTCTATAGAAAAATTATTTTCTCTGACGAAGCGACGTTTACCACAAATGGAATTGTTAGTTCACAGAATTGCAAAAACCATTTCTCAAAAATATGAAAAAGTGGATGTTTGGTGTGGGATTTATTACAAGATAAATAATTGGACATTACTTTTTTGACGATACTGTAAACCAAAACACTTATTTTGATATGTTGGAAAATTTTTTGCTACCTAGTTTGGACGAAATCAACTTACAGCTCAGGTGGTCACTACACTATCAACACGACGGTTGTCCTGCTCATAGCGCATATCAAGTCAGGGATTGGTTGAACAGACATTTTCCAAATAAGTGGATTGGATGATTCGGCCCTATAGGATGGCCACCACGTTCATCTGACTTAACGCCGCTTGATTATTTTCTGTGGGGTTACTTAAAACAGAAGGTGTATGCGAATAATTTTCATGATAATGTAGACATTCTAAAATTAAAAATTAGGGAAGCCGTAGACGAAATAAATGAAGAAACAATTGATTTGGTATGTCGGGAGTTTAGAAGAAGATTGGAAAAATGTGTAGCTGTAGGAGGTGAACATGTGGAGTAATGTTTTGTTAAATTACTTTGTTAAAAATAAATAAAATATAAAACTTAGAATAGAACTTTTACCTATAACATTTTTGTTCTAATTCCGAAAAAATGCTAGTTTACTTTTCGGCCAATTTAACATTTTCGTGTTTTCTAACCATCCTGTATGTTAAATCAAAATATTAACAGTGGCTTTCGACTTTTTAGGACATCCAAAACTCTTTATAAAGAATGACTTTTTCTCGAGAAATTTACGTCCATTATAGGTATAGTTAGGTCCATCGGGGGACACTCTGTATATGTAGTATATATGTAGTATAGATGCTTCCTCTAAGCATTTTTCAAGGATTTTGCAAATGAGCCGCCATTTCTGTAATTTCGTCAAAATAGTTAAATAATAAATTAAAGTAGAGGAAATTCTGAATAATTTACGTCTACAACATTTTTTGGTAAAATTAATGGTTTAGCTGCATGAGCAAATTCTATTTGGTCGAGATCGGTCAAACGTGTCAAACGCTGATCTTTTGACAATACCTACTGTCAATAGAATCAAAACATCTGCCAAATCCTGGCTAACTAGTTTTATTTTAATGCAGACACGACCGATCTCGATCAAATAGAATCTCCTGCAGCTAAACTATTAATTTTACATAAAGTATGATAAAATTATGTGCCTGGCCACATCAGATTTTTTTCTCATCTATTTAACCAAGAAACTTAAAAGCAATACACCAAATTAAAGATAAACACGATACAATATCACAAATACATCTATAAATTGATTTTTGATAGCTAGTTAGTTTTTAGTTACTGTGAAAAAAGTTTTACAGTACATAGTGCGATTTAAAACCTATCCGCTTAACAAAAATAAATTACGTGTATTGTCAAGTAATTAATGATATTATGACTAACATTTCTGATTTGAAATGGCCTAGAAAAGTTGTAGCAAAAAGTATTAAGTGTTGTTTAGTCCTTTGCATAGATATCGTCCAAGTTTTCAACGAAATAATAATTAAAAAACTTACCTAGTTTGAAATTAACACAATAAACAGATTTTACAAAACATACACCACATATTCCAAACGCACTTGTTGATTTTTCAGTTTTTGTTTTGACTGAATAACGTGGTGTACAGAATACCAACATACATTATTTGTTGGTTATGTTTTATTATTATTTGAAAGAATTTGTATGAAATAATTTATTGGTAGAAACTGAATGAATTGCAATATATATTTGGCATTTATTATCGAACAAAATAAAATAACAATTTTTATAATTAAATAAGTAGCTTTGCAAAAGGAATAATTACTAACCTTAAAGTGTACGGAGAAATAGTTACTATATCAGACAGATGCGTAAATAGTGTCAGCTGTTTATTGACTGATGTAGCATACCCTGAGCAACTGCCTACAACCCCCTACGTACAGATTTCACCCCTCAATATATTTGAGCTATGGGGGACAGAAAAGATGGAACATTGGAAATAAGATTGGATCAATAAAACGCATTATTTGTTTTACTATGTGAAACTTTTTGTATTTAACGTCTTTAGCGAAAGCGAATTAAAAATTAATGATCTAATATTTGAATTCGAAGAGCTTGAATTGGAATTAAAACAACCTACTTATTATTTAAAAATATTCGTTTATTTCAATAAATAGAAGTAGATCCAATAACACAGACTCTTTTACAGTAAAACACAGATAACAATCACATTTTTTGTTTTTTTTACACATTTACACGTTTCGTCTTTTATAATTAAAATAGTCATTTTTAAATTATAAATATGAGAACAGTTCAAATGACGAAGTAAACAATAATACATGATTCACAAACTACACAATCAAAGTATGTTTTAGTATACTCTTACTGAAATATACTTTGATATAAGAATTTTATACCATATACGTGTTATATGGTATATTTATATACCATATACTTTGTATTACATGTGGTATATTTCTCCAAATGTTTTATTTTTCGTAACCTAAAAGTTGTGGCAGTGTTGAGTTCCTCTTTATATCATCGTGGATTATTCTTGAAGTTTATGGCTATAAGTAGTACGAACACGTACTGAAAAAAAATACAAATTTTGTTGTAAAGGTTACAAATTATATTTGAAAACGAAGCTGAAAAAAATAGCGACTCTTACTTGGCGTGGTTGGAGTATCCTTGTTGTCCTTTGGTAATATTTCATCCTTAACAATGTTTGGTGCTAGAACATATAACAAAATCATTCCTACATAACCATTTGAAAATGTGGTGTTTAACAATATCCTGCTTTCTATTGAAATGACGATAATAAGCGATTATGATAATATTATAGCTGCAGTTACACATAAAATATGGTCATGTGTGGTATCATCGGTTAGCTATTTTAAAATAAAACATCTTTCGTTGGAAAGAGATCTTACTCAATCATATGGTTTACGAAATGAAGTGTAGTATGCTATTTAGTATCTTAATATTGCTCTGTATACAGTGTGTTCGGTAGCATGATGTAAAATATTTAAAGGTTTATAGAAGAAGCCAGTTAGAACCTATTTAACTATATTTATTCATATAAAAAGTATTACGGTTATCAAGGTATTGCACAATTTTATAAGTATGTTTTGCAATTTTTACAAACGTACAGCGAGCGAACCTGAAGACCTAGTAACTTCAGTTGGGCTACGAAGTAAACCAGAAACAATGTAATTTTAGGGGGACTATCGTGAAAAATTCTTCACTTGTGTGAAAATTGTGCGGAGACGTTTCATTGTAATAGTATGTGCGCTCATACACAAAACAAACAGAAATGCTAAAACCTGTCTTGATGAGCTACGTTTGAGAACGGATTTGTATTCAGTACAAAAAACAACCAACAATATCTATTTACTATTGTTAATTGGTTTAAAATAGGTTATTTTTCTGGAGAGACGATTCAAAATTGGGATAATATGAAAGATAGTATGAGTAATATTGATAATGTGAATGGAAAGTGGGTTATATGGAAGTGTTTTATAGATTTTTTTTGCTATGAATGAAAATCTGAATCTAAAGATGCCTATCAGTTGTTTTTTGTTGCATATTTTGTTTTTGTGTGTGAGCACATAAATCACATCAAAGAAAATCTGATTTTCAACACTCAGAAGTCAACAAATTTTCACGATAGTTAACCTAAAAGTACAGGGTTTAGGGTTTACTTTAGCAGTAATTTGAAATTTTTAAATCGCGTGTTCGATTCCCATACGATAGACGGCAAAATATACTTACAAAATCTCATATAAAATTGTTAATATGTTGATAACGGTAATACTTTGTATAACGATCAAGCTGGTTAAATCGTTTCTAAATTATCTCTTCTATCGCCACTTGAAGACTTTACATCAAACTACCAAATACCGTATTCATACCAATATTAAAATTTACAATTGCATTACATTCTCGTTAAATTGCAAATATAACAAAAAATGGTAACATTTGGTGTATGACATACTAGATGTAAATTGGAGCGAAATAAAGGGTGATTACAGCCAACAGATATTATACAGGGTGTTCCATTTAAAAAACGCGATAAAACGCCATTTGAAAAACATCAAAATTTACTAAGTTCAATGAACACCCAGTATAGTGTAACTAATATCTTTGGATACTATCATCTACCTACTGGCTTTGACTATTGTCTCACATAGTTTAAAGGCAAAATCGGCAAAGGTGTCGTTTTTATATAGTTTTTAAAAAGACCCTGCAACGGGCATATTTTGGTAAAACAGTTGAATATCTCTGGAACTATTAACGCTGTGACTTAGCAACATACACGGTTGGATACACAAATTTAGTAGTATTCATAATACAATAAAATATACAGGACGTTCCATTTAAAAAAATGTACATACTTTCCGTCACACCTAAATGCAACACCCTGTATAAATGAAAATAATAAGTCGTTTTTTGCCAATATCTTCCAGACAAAAGTCCAGATAACTTAAAATTTATGCACCACATACAATCCTTACCTAAAGACGATGGTTTTGGGCGATCTTCAGCATCTTCAGTCACTGCATGTCGGACCTCCAGTTTCTTTTCATCTTCTACTTCTTCTATTCCATCTTTTTCCAATTCAAAATCACCTTCGTCTCCACTACTGTAATCCCAATATTCTGCCAGACCCCCACTGTGACATTCTTTATAATACTGCCCAAGATATCTAGCATACACCATGTCACAACGTTGGTATGGCTGGGCGATCTTCTTCTCTGTTAGTCCAGAGAATGTTAGATCAGGCACTAAGAAACCAACCATAGGAAGACCTCTGTTGTACTTCCTGGCCACCAAAACCCTTGCTTTGGCATCCTCGTCTTTGTATTCGCCATCTTCAATCGAAGAATGCACCTTAGAAGCATCTTCTGGTCCCATAAATTCATATTTCCAACCTTCATATATATCGAATAACCTCCTATAAAAATCATCATCTCCTGGGTAGTAACGATGATACACATCGATAACATCATCATCAGATCTCCAATCAACAACATCTTCTTTCTCTTTTCTTCTTTCTTCACATTGGTCCAACTCCCCGAAACGTTGTAGCTGAACCAGCTTGTCAACAACTTTAAGATTTACCTCTTCTAACCTGTCTTCAGGTTCCTCCATGCTAAACCTAACAGGAAAGCTACGGATATCAATTTTTGTGGTACAAGCAAAAGTTATCTTGAAGACCATGGCTTGCTCTAACACCCTAGGCGTCTCCCAAAAATGGCTGATGACACAACTCTTCAAATCGTCACTGATAACCAAGTTGATCTCTTTGGCATCTTCCTTTGCTTTAGCCAGATCATCAGAGTATATCATCAAAGTATCCGTGATGGCATAATTAATAGACATGACAATCCAATGCCCTCGAGGGTTCAGAACCTTAATCAGAACCTCCTGGCCTTTCCTTTGGTCATCTATCATCACTTCTTTGATGCAAACTTCCAAATCTCTTAAGTATAGCCCTTTGATGATCCTAACCTCCATGGAAGTTGTTATTTTTTGTTTAGGTTCAAAGCAGATGTGTTCTTCTGGAGTTAGGTCTTCAACTTCTGTAGTCAGTTTAATAGGAACTGAGGTTTTAGTGAAAATGGTTAAGATTATCGTGTTGTTTGGTGAGTTTTTATCGTATTGTTTGCTGACGATGCTTGTGTTGGCCAATGGTATCTTCTTCAGGAATATCAGAAGATTAGCTTGAGAGGAATTTGGTTCTATGCCTCCAGATTTTGGTGAAGTTTCCTCCTCAATTGAATGCTTTAGTTCTTTCCGATTTATAGTCATTTTCTTGAATTCTTTAGCACCAACCAACCATACGACCAGGTCATCTCTAGTCTCTTCAGAAATGCTTACAAAAATGTTTGTTTCCCAAATACCGTCGACTTCCAATGGTTTCATAACCAGGAACTTCACATTCTCCAGACTTAACCCATCTCTCATCATGACATAGACAGTCTTCATCGTTTCTTTTAGTTCACAAGCAACTTTTGATGATTTCTCTATGATGCATCTATCAGTATTTAGTTGATCAGTCACATCAACGACTATGGGAGCTCGTATCTTTGGTGATAATACCAATTTCAACGTAGACGTGTTGGTTTTGTTGACCCTGGAGGTGATAGCTGAATAACTGATGTCACTCATTGTTAAACCATTGCTCAATTCGATTTCTATGAGCTTTTGACAAGGATCTGGTACTACATCTTGTTCGTCTAACATAAAAAAGTCTTTCAAGTTGTTACCATCATTAATGGTAACCCTTATGGGCTCAATGGTGTCAGTATGATGGACCTCGCATGTTAAGGTGTAGGGTGGTGTACGAGTCATACTGAATGTTCCTGACGTCTTATACAGGGTGTTCTTCAAATTCACCGCGAGTTTCTTTCTTCGATCCTGGTGGTCGATTTGAATGGGTAATGCTGGAGCCAAATCATCAATTTTATAATTACCGATGTCGTCTTTGAAGAGCACCTTAATTCGAGTTCTTTGGTTATCTTGAAGCATGAAGAAGTCTTCTGGTGTTGGGCTGAACTTGTTGTACCTCTCCCAGAAGTGGTCAAAATCATTTAGGCTAAGGTTTCTTAAAGTTATATCAATACCAATGCAACACATCAACGGATTTTGTTCTTCTAATCTGTAGTCTCCATAAGAGTAAGTCATCAGCTTATCGATGGTGTTTTGTCCATCGGAGATCCTATATCTGATTTCCTTAAAGAAATTGGCAGGTAACTTCAAAAGGATTTTAGGATTTTCTTCATTGGTACAAAAACAGTTGACTCTGGTGAGATCTATCGGATTTCTAAAGACTACCTCGATGAATTTTGTGTCTTCCTTTATATCTGATGACAGTTCTTTGGGTAAGTTGACCAACCATGCCTTCTGGTCTTCTTCTGGAGTAACCACTGGAAGTTCAACTTCTTCCAGCTCAGAGGTTTTGACAACTTCATATGTATTACCTTCAGGACTTGATAGGGCACGTATGGTTCTATCAAAAAGTACATCTCCAGCATCTGTGATGAATTTAACATCTAATTCTTCGTCTGTCTCCCCAGAAATACTTATGATGATACTTGTTTCATCATGGTGAAGTTTTCTGGTAACATTGATCTTCTCCATAGAGAAATTAGCAATTTCTACGTTGATGATCACTTGATTCTGGTGATCTTCAGACGTTTGACCAATTCCTCCAACGAACATCAATTTCCTCTTGACTCCATGACTAATATTGACCATAACGGACCTTTTGATGGCTTTTAACTTAATTTCCATGGCGCATATTATTGGTTTATCAAGTTTTTCCAAGAAGTTGCAACTTAAGTCCTTTCTGGGAATGTTTGAGATTGTAGCTTGAAGCTGTTTATTTATCTCAATGGTTAATGGTATTGGTTCTTCCACTTCATCGTTTGGTAGTTCTTCTTCCTTTATCGGTTGGAGAAACAATGAAGATATGATGCTGTATATATAAAGAAGTATTTGTAGGAAGACTGATGGTCTCTCTGGTGTCCTTAGTTGCTCTAGTTGTGCCCTTGGTTTTACTGGTTCATAGTTTATATAATATGAACCATGTCCTAAAAACCTTATCATCAAACGTGGGATCCTTTCTGGGATGTAATTGGTTGAATGGTAATCAAAATAATCATCTAATTCTGACATATCTTCCATTGGGTTATCATTTTCTGATTCTGAATCATCACTGTCATCTTTTTCAAGAGATAGACGATCCCAGTTCAACTCTACTAGTTCATCTGTTGACATATGCTTGAATACTTCAATATCCGAGGATTCCTGTGCAATTTCTTTATGGTTTGGACCTTTTAGGTTATGGTCTGGTGGGAAAAAGTCTAAGTTTTCTTTGTGGCCTAACTCAAACCATTTTGGACGTTGTTTTTCGGCTATATAAGGTGCTTCTGGTTTAAAATAGCGTCTATTCGTTGGCAAGTCTTGAAGTTCGTATACATACTTTGAAAGATCTGGAGATTTGGCTTCTGGAGATTTAGCTTCTGGAGATTTGGGTTCCTCTGCTAAGTTTTCAACTGGTGGTCTTGTCTTAAGTTTCTTCTGGTCAACATCACACCCCAGTCTCTTCCAAGCCTCTTGGACCAACTCCTCAGTTGACATGACCATAAACTGTTCAACATCGCTATGACCTGGAACAAACTTATGACCATGTTTGGCCAAGCTCGATTTCTGAACAAAACTAGTGGCCATCTTTGGTTTTGATGGTTTTTGTTGGTCACCTTTTGGAAACCCGTATATCTTTGGGCCATACGAGCAATTCCTCCAGAAATAGTCTGATAGGTCTTCGTTCATGGTGGTCCATGTTGATGGGACTTCTGAGGTAAATCTTGGGAAGCCGGTGTGGCCTCTTTTTGATGGGTGATTTTCTGATGATTGGGTTATTTGGAATTCATCATCTGATGATTCTGGTAAAGCTGGTGGGAATGGTTTGGACCCATTGGGGTTTTCTGGGTGTGGGTTGGTGATGACCATGATGGTGAGATTATTTTTGTTGGTTGTGTTGGTTATAGTTGTTGGCCTATACAGGAAAAGGAAGTTATTGTATAGCAGAGTATAAACGTTTTTGTTTGGGCAGTTTATAGAACGAAAAAAATCTGATGTGGCCAGGCACATAACTTTATCATACTATATATAAAATTAATAGTCTAGCTGCATCAGATTCTATTTGATCCAGATCGATCGTGTCTGCATTAAAATAAAACTAGTTAGCCAGTATTTGACAGATGTTTTGATTCTATTGACAGTAAGAATTGTCAAAACCATCAGCGTTTGACACTACCTACTGTCATTAGAATGAAAATATCTGTCAAACCCTGGCTAACTAGTTTTATATTCATGCAGACTCGACCGATCTCGATCAAATAAAATTTGCTCATACAGCTAAACTATTAATTTTATCAAAAAATTTCATAGACTAACATTACACAAAATTTCCTCTACTTTAATTTATTATTTGACTATTTTGACAAAATTACAAAAATGGCGGCTCATTTGCAAAATTGTTAAAAAATGGTAAGAGTAAACATCCAGTTCCTTTGGACCCTTTTGAACAAAAATCTTTTCAGCTCTAAGTTTGGTCAATAAACTTCTAAATATGAAGTTTCATCCCGATACCTTTAGTAGTTTCTCCGGAATCAATAGGACAATAGGACGTATTTCCGCTAAAATCTCAATTTTTTTTTTCGGCACGATTACAATACTTATAATACTATGTATGATAAAGTAAAAAATACCAAAGAGTCTCACAAAAGTTGGTGCGTAAGCCTTGTACGTATTCAAAACGAATTGTACACCTTGAACACCCTGTATATCTTGAAATACTTTGAAATATCAGTAAACCAGCTCTCTGGAAATGCTCTTTCCAGCAAATTTGGCAATACGCTATCTGTCGAAAATGTTACTCTACTTTTCAATGAGTGAACTAGTTGGTGGTGCATGCTTATAGCTCAACAACAAGTGACTCATAAGTAAACACATGGTACTAGGATAATACAAAGGTATATGAAGTTTGGACATAAGACTCTTCTCAGTCAAATCAAATTTGGAATCCAAATAGTTACCAAGAATTAAATGAAATATCAAAAATAAACATTTTGATTCTGTTGGGTTCGTTGAGCAAAATTTGCTTAAAATATTTGTTACGTAAAAACAAACAAAAAATGTTTTTAATACTTAATTAATTAATTTCCTCTCTCAAAGATGTTAAGATTTGTAAAACTTCAAAGTAAGTAGCAACTGTCGAAAAGTGCGATACTTTTACTACCCAGAATGAGTTCTTTTGTTTCTTTAACCTTGTAAGATGAATGATTTTTTGAAAAATGCACGTTTACATTAATTTCACAATATCTCAAAAACAGTTGATAATAGCCTTATACAAGTTGGTGTGAAAATAATTAGGATAAAAATCTGAATCAAAAACTGCAATAATATGCCTCGTGTAACATTTTTTTTTTAAATATTAACACCATATTTTCCCACGTCCTAAAAACCTCAAAATGGTCTCATAGTAAACCTTTATATTATAATTTAAATTACTTACTACTGAAATTAGTATATTCTCAGCATTTTAGAAATTATTTCACTGCACAAAACACTAAGAATTCTCAATCCAATGTTCACGTGTTGGCGCTTACGTTATTTTTCTTTTTCGATTCTAAAATATTCAGCACAAACATAACCTAAATGTTGGATGTAAGTATTGCTTTTATAAAGTTGTACTGCGTATTTGTTTACTTATTTTTGCTTACGTATATGAATAAGATTAATTTTTAAGTTTAATATAACAAGTTTTGAACAGTTTTCTTTATTATATAATTTAATAAAATTAAATAACATACAATATTAATTTTGGTTTGTGTAGTTTCAGGTATGAATCATTTTGTACAGTCACTAGGCCCTGGGGTCTATTAGGGTCTCTAAAAATCCCTTTTGCAAACATCCCCACTCTTATATACCCCTACGTATCGATTATTTAGCGGTTTGATACCTGGAATTTCATTGCCAACTATATACAGGATGTCTCACAGAACTATTCCAATAGAAGTACATAGAAGTACAGTCATGGAAATAAGTAAGTTCGTATCGCTATCGCAGGATTTGAAAATAGTATGTCGGTTATATATTCGTGTACTGTTCTACCTCGACCCGGCCGCATCGCAAAAAGTTGTCCGTCACGAGGTGGTTTTTCGATGGATGTAATGTAACGGGATTTAGTTTATTTTTAGCGTGTCCGACCTTTTCCTTAATGTGATATCTTCATTGCAATGTAATAAATGAAATATGATCACTACAGTTAAGTTTACGAGTAGGTAATGCATTTAATTAAATATAGAATTACTTTTATAATAATATAAATAAACATGAAATTTGATATGATACGAAAAGCTCATTTTAAGATATTGCGTAATATTATGACACATTATATAAATTTATGTTAACTAATTCACATATTAATTACGCAAGTAAATGCCTTTGCCCAGCAGTAGGATGACGGGCTTAGTAAGTAAGTAAATGCGCAAATCAACTTGATGCCAAGGATTATCACTAAATATAGACTATTTCAGAATTGTAATATTAAAATATATTCACTAAATGTAAATAAATTCTCTAAATTTAATTTAAATTTACATTTAGGACGAGCATGTATTTTGTATGAAGGATAGTGGAAATTTTATATCTGTATTTACTTTACAACAGTTCCATTATCTTTCATGACATCCAATACATGCTTGACAACCAAAATAATATAAATTATAGCAATATATACAGGCTGTCCCACGTTTTTTCCGCAAAACAATTTTGTTCAGAAAGTAAATTACTTTTTCAATTCATTAAAAAGTTACAGCCGTTTGAATTATTAACAATATCTTATTTTAAACGGCTCCAACTTCAGAAGGAACAGAGAAAACCAATAAGACCATATGAAACATATTACTTTCTAGAAAAAAAAAACAAAACATTTTGGTATTTTCTTTTGTTCATTTGTTAAGACAAATTATTAAAATTTTACTTATAATTAATAATTTGTTATTGTTGTAATATGTATTTATTGTGTTTCATTTTTGGTTTTGCATTGTTTGATAACTAATTAATTTTTTATTTTTCTTTTTTGTTAATATTTCAAAGAGCTCTACAGAAGTTTTATTGTAATATAGTTCCAGTTCAATAAGCACACATTTTTCATTTACTATATATTAGCTGGAACATTATTTGAAATTTTATTTCTAAGTTTGTTTTCTAAATAAATTAAGAGGCGTGCATTAACAACGATAATAAGTTAAAAATAACATTTTGACTTATGAATTGTGTACTGTAAGGTTAGCTAAAATGCATATTCATTAAAAATGAAGGTCTTTTTCATTTCCAAACAATATAAACTATAACTGAAAATGTTTAACGACATACTTTGTCAAACTAATATTATAAGTTAATAATATGGTAACATACAGGCGGGATGCAAATTTTAAATATATCAAAAATTATAGCCACAACCTGGATTTGAACCAAGGCCCTTTGCGTCGCTAGCACAATGTCAATAGCTCAGATCGGAGAGCATTGTGCTAGCGACGCAAAGGTCCCTGGTTCAAATCTTCAAGTTGTTGGTATCTCTTACGTATAGCTTTTATTGCACATGATTGTGAGTAATTAATATGCAATAAAAGCTATACGTAAGAGAAACCAACAACTTTTCTTTCTGAAGCGTCTCCTTTTGGGAAATTATATACCCGTTACCAACACAATTTATACTCATCCCAGGTCAAATTTGATGAAATAATTTTTATGTTGTATAAATGTTCTTTTAGATGGTCGTATATTTTAGTTTATTTTTTTTTAATAAAAATTATAACGTATTTACATTCCATCAATATTCGTCGAAAATTTTTCGTCGTAAATTTACAAACATTTTTGTAAATTAGTGATATACATAATTGTCATTATTTTCAGTTGTCAGATATTTGAAACATATTGCTGTAAAGTAAATACAAAATAATAATATAAAAAAATAGTAATGATACATTCATGCTATACAAAATACATACTCCTTTCTGTTTATTAAGTTAAACACTGCAAAATATCGTTGAAGCTAAATATCTCGAAAGCACCAGTAAATCACAAAGAACAAATTACCATAAAGACAAATTTAAAGCAATTTAATTTTAATTTATTTCTATTTTGTGAGTAAATGTTAATACATATGTCAGTTCTGAAATAACATGAAAAGTAAAAATATTGACAACAACAAATTGATTTTTGTATTTATTAACACAAAAAAAGCTATTAGATGCAATAAGGTTGTAAGTATAATTTGTTGTGTTGTATGCAATATCTTGAAATGAGATTTTCATTTCATGTAATCGAAAACTTTTATGTTTATTAATATAAAATTAACGTCATATTTAATAAAAACGCAACTACATTGCAATGTATGAATTACATTAATTAATTACACATTAAGCTAATAAATAGAAACATATAAATCATTATAAACCAATTCAAAGCATTCCAACAAGGTTTCGCAAATAATAAATTTCCGATATACGAGTTGAAGCGTAAACGGACCATTTTTTGCACTGAGCGGCCGAGCGGTCGACCAGAATAACAGAAAACTTGTACTTGGATGTATCATCGACACACTGCTAAAATATTTATAGAACTTACTTAATTCCATGAGTGTACATGTTCCACTATTCCTAGTTATTTGAAAATTTTGACTCATAATCTAGTCGAACCAAACTACAATTTTCAATTATAACCAACGAGATTTATTGAGTTCAAATAATTATGATTGTGTTGAGTGAAACAATTAAAAATTTTTAAATTAACGAAATTGTTGGTTGAGTTAAAATGTTATATTTTAAGGTTGCGATAAATAGTTCTTTGATTCAAGAAATTTCGTTTTTCAATCTTTTTTAAATCAAAACAAAACTATTACTTTTAAGGAAAGTAATTTTTGTGTTTATCCAAATACAAGAAAAACAAGAAATCTTCTCTATCTGTGTAAGATGACTGATTTTAACATTTTAACTTAAGACAATAAGCATTACAGTAAACATATTCAACCAAATTTCATATATCGAAACCTGATAAACTAAAGTATCAATTAGTACTACTAAATAAAATACTGACATTAATTTTGGCATTGTGACCCCACATTTAATTTTCATGGTCAACAACCATTCAGTTTTTAATTTAAGTCAACATTAAATCAACTTTGCTTCATATGTGAGTGAAGTTTTGAACTCGAAAGGTACTTTTTACAACGATCTATGTCCAATCGATTAAAATCGGATATAATAACTGCATTTTCATGCCCATTTATGTTGCAGTGTGTTCTTACCAGCAATACCAACACCACTGATCTAAAAATCAAGGTAAAATTTGTTATTATACATACAGTAGTCGTTCTGCTTCAAAACTGTTGCAAACTTTGTTAGGTTATCTAGTGTATCTTGTAGTTTTTTAGTGAAAATGCTGAGTGTTGTGTTGGAAAATACAATGGAAGAAATGCCTTATAAAACTGTCGTGAAAATAATTTTGATTGGAACTATTAATATCGGATAAACTGAACTAAAAATGGCGCTACTTGAAGATATAGATGATGCTATTTTATAATAAGGTAAGATATGTTTTATTAAATTAATATATACTATTAGATATACAATTATGCAAACATTAATAAAGAAAAACATTACTGACAGACGCATTTGATTAATGAATTAATAAAAATAACTGAACGAGGTTTATAATAAATCACAGTTTTCAACATCTAATTTATATTTACATAAATATAGCAATACAAAAAATGTCGAAACTGGTGCCAGTGAAATGTAAAAAGCCTTGAGCGTTTAACAGTTTTAATAACAAGGTTAAACACTAATTGATAATACGTGGCTTAAGTATTTGAGCAGTTCCTTTTTTTAAAACGTTATTTTCCTGTGTTAACGTAATGTTCCGAATTAATGGAGATCTGAAAATTTGGAACCATAAAAGAGAATGGAGGAAATGGCAACATTGGTCGTCCGGCAGATTATACAAGGTGATTCATTAATCTCGCAAACACAGAGGAAAAAATGTCTTTGTCAGTAAGAAATTTTATTGAAGTCAAATATAGATGACTGTTGAATCTCAGCAAAGAAACTTTGATTTGAAGTAAACATTTTTGGTTAGTTATACCAAAGCATTACTTTGCATGATACAGCAAAATATTTATTTGTTGGTAACATACATTGTTGTAGGTCAAAGAAATATTTTATTGTAAGTAAACTGAGTAAACTGCACACAACAAAACGTTGTCTCAATTCAAAGCAACCTTAATATAGCTCTGTATACTGTGTGCTGGGTAGCATGATGTAAAATATTTGAAGGGTTATAGAACAAGTCCTTTAGAACCTATTTAACTAGATTTATTCATATAAAAAGTATTACGGTTATCAAGGTATTACACAATTTTATAACTATGTTTTGCAATTTTTACAAACGTACAGCGAGCGAACCTGAAGACCTAGTAACTTCAGTTGGGGTCCGAAGTAAACCAGAAACAGTGTAATTTTAGGAGGACTATCGTGAAAAATTGTTCACTTGTGTGAAAATTGTGCGGAGACGTTTCATTGTAATAGTATGTGCGCTCATACACAAAAACAAACAGAAACGCTAAAACCTGCCTTAATGAGCTATGTTTGAGAACGGATTTGTATTCAGTACAAAAAACAACCAACAATATCTACTTACTATCGTTAATTGGTTTAAAATAGGTTATTTTTCTGGAGAGACAATTCAAAATTGAGTTAATGATAGTATGAGTAATATTGATAATATAAATGGAAAGTGGGTTATTTGGAAGTGTTTTTAATAGATTTTTTGCTATGAATTAAAATCTGGATCTAAAGATATACCTATCAGTTTGTTTTTGATGCATATTTGATTTTTGTGTGTGAGCACATAAATCATATCAAAGAAAATATGATTTTCAACGCTCAGAAGTCAACAAATTTTGACGATAGTTAATCTAAAACTACAGGGTTTAGGGTTTACTTTAGCAATAATTTGAAACTTTTAAATCGCGTGTTCGGTTGCCATACATAAATTTCATATAAAATTGTTAATATGTTGGATAACGGTTATACTTTGTATAATTATGTATCAAGCTGGCTAAATCGTTCCTAAGTTATCTCTTCTATCGCCACTTGAAGACTTTACATCAAACTAACAAATACCTTATTCACAGCAACATTAAAATTATTCAATTGCATTACATTTTCGCTAAATTGCAAATATAATTAAAAGAAGTATATCAAGATATACCATTTAATATTCTTAAGTTATTTGACATTTAGAAAATCTCCAGTTATTTGCGATAAGTCATATTAGAATCGCAAATCAATAATAACTATGGAAAATTGCGATACTTTTACTATCCAATATGAGTTCCTTTGTTTGTTTATAATTGTTAGTTACCTCAAAATGATTTTTTTTAAACACGTTTCTTGGCATTCAATTTGCAATATCTCAGAACCAGTTGATAATGGTCCAATACAAGTTGGTGTCCAAATAATTAGAATACAAATCTTAATCAAAACTTCAATAATATACCTAGAGTAACTTTTTTTTTGTAAAATGGCAACAGCATATTTTTCTAACGTCCTAGAAATCTCAAAATGGTATCATAGTGATGAGGCTTACAAAAGGTTTAAAGTGGTGAAGACTGATGCGGCTTGGTGTTACTACAAAGATCTTAGGAACTACGTGAAGGCGGCGATTGGTAGGGAAAAGAAAGTATTTTTGGAGGGACAATTGAATCGGCTAGGGAATCCCTGGATTGCTTTAAAAAAGTGCGGATTGTACGCTCGTGGCGCTCACATCCTGCCACCTCATCTGTCAGATCCCGATTTAGTTAATCAATACTTTGCTAGTATAGTCTCTTCCGGTAATTCTACTGTTGATCATCAGTTAGTCCAATTGTATTCAAATGATATTATATCGAACGTAATTTTTGATTTTTCTGAGGTGCATGATTACGAAGTGGAGAGGGTGCTGAGGTCGATTACCAGTGGGGCGATGGGATCTGATGGGCTAAACATTGGGATGGTTAGGCACTGCTGCCCTCACGTGGTTCCTTATATAAGAGAGCTTGTTAACGCGTGTATTCGCAGCGGCAAATTTCCGATGTCGTGGAAAAAAGCAATCATAGTACCGCTGCCCAAAAATAAGCGCCCGGAGTCATGTTCGGATTTACGTCCGATAAGCATTCTGCCGGTGCTGTCTAAGTTAACAGAGAAAATATTGTATAACCAGCTAATAACACATGTTATTGATAACAACCTGCTTCCCAACACTCAATCGGGATTTCGAACGGGTTTTAGCTGCACCACCGCTTTAATGAATATTGTGGATGACATTGTTAGGGCTTCGGACGAGGGTAAGGTTACACTCCTATGCTTGCTGGACTATTCCAAAGCTTTTGACAAAATAAACCATACTGTAATGTCTTCTATTTTACATTACGTGGGCTTGCGTGAGGGGGCAGTGAGTTTGTTGACTGATTTCATGTGTCTCCGAGAGCAGCTGGTCGTAATAAATGAAAATAAGTCCGACTCTATAAGAGCCACAAGGGGTTGTCCGCAGGGTTCTGTTCTTTCCCCCTTGCTCTTTAGTTTATATATTAGTAGTTTTAAGGATTATATGTGTGACTGTCGTACTCATTGGTACGCGGATGACACTCAGTTGTATATATCTTTTCCCGCGCACGAGGTTGCTGATGCATGCTCTAAGATGACGAATGATATCGGACGAATGGTTGATGTGTCTCTGCGCCATGGACTGGACATCAACTCTAGCAAGACCGAACTTATACTTTTTGGCCCAAAACGAGTAAAAGATAAAGTAATCGGCTACATTAAAGTTGCAATTAATGGAACCATCTTGCCTCTGAGTGGTACGGTAAAGAATCTTGGAATCTTAATAGACGAAAATCTTAAGTTTGAACAGCATATTAACAAATGCATTAGTAAGGCTTATGCTAGTTTAAAATTAATTTACACCAACCGGAAATTTATTAATAGAAATATAAAACGTCTATTATGTGATTCGTTAGTTTTGTCCCACTTTAATTATGGCGCGCCGTTGTACTACCCTTTTTTATCAAGTATCCTTAAAAATAAAATACAAAAGGTGCAAAATTCTTGTTTGCGGTTGATGTTCGGGCTGAGGCGACGAGACCATGTCAGTTTTAAACTGGTAGAGGCTGATTGGTTGAACTTGAATGCGAGGCGTCTGATGCATGCTACGCTTCTTTTCCGTAAAATTATTGCAACTGGCAAGCCCGCGTACTTGTTCAACAAAATTTTAATACGCTCGGATGTGCACACTCTCAATATTAGATTTAAGGGTTCCCTGACTCCGCCGGTCCATAGAACCGAATTCTTTAAGAATAGTTTTAGTTATCAGGTATCAAAAGTGTACAATTCTGTTTCGGATCGGGTGGGAGTGTGCATGTCCGATCATCAGTTCAGGATTAGAGTGAGGGAGTTGGGGCGGCGAGGCGGGCTTTGACGGATCTTGGTTTGATGGGGAGGACGGGAGAGAGTGGTGGACGCGTGTTTCGTTGTAGGCGGGGAATGTTTTTGTTTTTAGTTTTTTTTTGCGGTCAGAGTAATAGCCAGCGGACTGGGCCCGGTTGTCTGCACTTTCAATTTTGTTCTTTTTTTCTAGAATAACGTTTTTGTTAGAATTGATTATATTATTAGTATTGCTTGTTAGTTAATATTGTTTTTTATATTGTTTTTGGTGGGGAAATGGAAGAACGGCCTTGGCCGAATTTCCACCATCGGGTTGGTTAGCTAGGTATGTGAGTAGGAATTTAGTTTTACTTTTATATAGATCATGTACATACACAAGCTGATCAATAAACGTATTATTATTATTATTATTATAGTAAACCTTTATATTATAATTTAAATTACTTACTACTGAAATTAGTTTATTCTCAGCATTTTTAAAATTATTTCACTGCACAAAACACTAAAAATGCTCAATCCAGTGTTCACGTGGTGGCACTTACGTTATTTTTCTTTTTCGATTCTAAAATATTCAGCACAAACATAACCTAGATCTTTCGATGTCAGTGTTGCATTTACATATAAAGTTGTACTGCGCATTTATTTATTTATTTTTGCTTACGAATAAGTCTAATTTTTAAGGTTAATATATAATAATAATAATATATTTCTTCATTATATAATAGCAGTAACTTGAAATTTTTAAATCGCGTGTGGTTGCCATACGATAGACGGCAAAATATACTTACAAAATTTCATATAAAATTGTTAATATTATGTTGATAACGGTAATACTTTGTATAAGGATCAAGCTGGTTAAATCGTTTCTAAATGATCTCTTCTATCGCCACTTGAAGACTTTACATGAAACTACCAAATACCTTATTCACAGCAATATTAAAATTTACAATTGAATTACGTTTTCGTTAAATTGCAAATATCACTAAAAATAGTAAATTGGAGCGAAATAAAGGGTTATTACAGTCAACACATATTATACAGGGTGTTCCATTTGAAAAAACTCGAGCATAGGCCATTTGAAAAACATCAAAATGTACTAAGTTCAATGAACATCCTGTATAGTGTATCTAATATCTTTGGATACTATCATCTACCTACTGGCTTTGACTATAGTCTCAGATAGTTTAAAGGCAAAATCGGCAAAACTCTCGTTTTTACATAGATTTTAAAAACATCCTGCAACGGGCATAATTTTGGCAAACAGTTGAATATCTCTCGAACTATTAACGCTGTGACTTAGCAACATACACAATTGGATAAACAAATTTAGTATTATTCATAAATAATACAACATACAGGACGTTCCATTTAAAAAATTTACATACTTTCCGTCACACCTAAATGCAACACCCTGTATAAATGACAATAATTTTACGTTATAGAAAATGGCGAGCCAAACAACATTTGTATAAAATATTTTTTCTTTCTCAAACGATTTATTAACTATCGACCGCCGGGATACTAATAACTCACCCTATATACGCAAGAATATATATCGTTCATTGAAGAAAACCGATGTTTTGACCGATTGTCTTACTTTTAGATTGTACAACTTTAAATGGATACTAATTACGCCTAACTAGGTTGAAATATTGTTATTTCGACACAATAAATGACAGATCTTAGATTTTCTTTATCTTAGATTTTTTCCTCGTTTGTAACAATTTACCATAAATGGGAATCTTGATGTCAACAACCTTGACGGCAAAACGCGAATATTTGCGAAATACTTGCATATCTAATTACCAACTTTAAACACATGGACACATGATGAAGATATTTTGCTATAAAACCGCATCCTGTTAGAATATTTATGGGATAATCTTTTGATATATTCAATTTAAAGAATACAGATGTCACTAGTGTGGTTTGATACCCATCTTGTTATGTTGTTGTTTTATTTTAAACAATGGTGTTAAATTAGTGGATATAACAATAGTTAAAGGAGCTGAGTAATTTGTTTATTATTGTTTTTATTTCTTGTAGATTATCCGGGAGAAAGAAATTGACGTAAATGGACAACTAAGCGTGAAAAAGGCAACAACAAATAAATTCCTAGAAGATTACTTACATCATACAGGACTTGCTTCGTTATTTATAAAATAAAGCGTGTTACATTGTTGCGTTGGCATTTTTTTTTATTAAAAATAGTTATAGAAATGTTAAACTATACAGGATGTTCCCTAAATGTGATCCTAACCATAACTAGGAAACTTAGGGAATACTTATAACTTAAAAAATACAGATTAGTTATTATACTGGAAGCACAAAATAGTGTTTTGTTGTGTAAGCTTGAGACCTACAATTTATTGTTAATTACCTACAATTTGAGGTATGATAAAATTATTTTTGCACCTATATTATGGGTTCTACATGTGTTGTTTCAATTATGTATAGCATTTTAACCTTCATACTAAGTATTTGAAGGTTAACAACTTAATATAAACAATAAAACAGTACAAAATGGGGAAAAAAGCAAACTGTATTAAAAATTGTTCTTAACTGCGGTACACCTATTGTAAATTAATTACTACTACAAGATTTGTCATCAATATTTTTTGTGATTTTATTTCTATTACTGTGTGAAATTTACAAAAATATATACATAATGGCATGTCCTGATTAAATACTCGTAATAGACGGATTTAAAATTGAACAATACATGTCGTTTCTGAGTTATATGAGAAGACAGATTTTTGGGTCTGTTATGTTGTAAGAAAATTATGAAAATGGTTTTATTTTTAAGACCAGTGGTAGATGAAGAAAATCACAGTTTACACCAGTCGATATTATGTACTGAAATGGTACATACGCTATTCATGCTATTGCTATTTTCCGTTTGATGCATTCCTTTTAAGATGTGATAGTAGAGGCAGTTAAGAGTAAATGTTAGTCACCGGCCTCAAAAGTTCGACGAAACTGAGGCGCGAGAGGAGGGAACAAGCCGCGCCCACTGTACACTCCGCAGAAAATGCAAGCAACGCACTGATTAGATGAGGGGAACGGTGGTATCGTTCTTTGGCGGCGAATATCAAAGGGGCCGTGCGGTGTCGACTGGTGCCGAACCGTTTCCTAATAATTTTGTGTATGTAACTATCGCATGTTCTGAAATGCTTTTCTTGTATATTTTAAATACAAATACAATTCCACAAAACAATACAGTGATACAAATTAATTAATTGCTTTATTATAACATTCCTATTTTACTACTAACTATGCTTGAACATTTTACCTTTCGTATGTTGAAAAAAATTGTAGTTTTGGTAAAACAGACAGCTTTTCTTACATAAATCATTTATTGCTTTACATTTATTATTAGAATTAGTAACTAATTATCAGTTAGCTCCGAAGAAGCGAACAGCATGGTTCGCGAAGACAGTAGTTATGAATATTTACTCACGGCATAAACCGGTAACTATTTATCATCTAAATTTAAATGACTGTCGCCGTGAAAGCATTCGTACTCAGATAATTATTTAAATCCATTTAACGTTTTCTTTGTGCATCAATAATCTCGAATGTCTCGTTCGTACTTAGCAGAGATCGATACTTTCAGGTAAAACACACCTCATATAAAAATTCAAATTTTTATCGGGTGACGCAAGTAGGTGTTAGTAAATATAATATTCCTATTTTAATTCTAGATACAGTTGGATACTGCATTTTGAAATTTTACTCAAAATTATTATTGCTATGTATAGAGTTGGTAGTATACGTACTTCAATTTCAATTGTAGGTATGAGAAGAAATAGCGATTTCGATAAAACAGGCAGCTTTATGTATATGTATAAGTCATTTATTATATATTATATAGATACATGTTCAAATATTTTACACCGTTATAAAAGTTTTTTGCCATATATGGTAATCGGGCACGCTTACACCTATAAGAGAGTATTGCCCAAATTAACTAGCGAAGTTAATTAGCGAAGAATTACACTACACGTATAATATCTACATATACACTTACCGCAGGTACTCTCGCAAGTTATTAGTTTTCTTAGAACGCGGGCCACATAAAGGCAGCTGATTTTTTAATTTGCCCATATTTCTAGCGTCTGTTCTACGTCTGTTGTACAACAAGTCGAACTAAAGCCAACCATCCTACATAGATTGCGATTGCCCTGAATGCATTGCCAAGCGACAAGTGTTTGGTATTAATATTATTTTCTAAATCTAAATACCAATATATTTGAAATTCTATGACGAAAAATAAATGACTTATTAAAAATTAAATTACTTGTATTTCCTTAGTAATAATTTATTTAACTCCTATTAATTATTTAGTAGTTGTAACATTGTAAGTAGGTATTGCGGTTGTTGATTATTCTTCGTTCCGTGTGTCGTACGGGGACTGCACTATAAACCCTCGCGGGAACATGCGCTCCTAATTTATAACTCGCTCTTTGCTGTCTGCGTAGAGTCCATCAGGACGGCAAGAAATTCAACAATTCATGTTGATCACATACACTTCCGCAAGAACATGCTGTCCTAATTTATAAGCGAGTCGTTGCTATCTACGTAGCACCAGCACGGTAAAATTTATTTTTCGTATGGCTTTCGTTTGCCGGGCGCGGCGCCGCTACACCTCCCGTGTCAACATGCGATCAATATTTTTGTTAGGCCGAAATTTCTCAATATTTGTGATTCCCCTGCTACGTATTCATGCTGCTGCTTCAGACTGTACCATTTGAATTTGATTGGTCGAAGAAAATGATGTGGTGTTTATCCAACAGATGGCTGCACCGTACGACTATAAAATATGTTATTCTCGTCTCATTCACATGTTCACAAAACCAACGGTTAAATCATTACAACTATCATATTTTGTTGTCATTTTTTTACACAAGTTCATGAAGGCTCAATACAAAATGTTGTAATATTGCTTTTTTGATGTTTGGTTCGGATTTGGAAAAAAAAATAACAAAAATTACCAATTATTGGCTTCTTTAGCAAGGGTAAAGAACAAAACAACAACGCAAATGAAAAAAAGTGGCATTCGTACCCGGTGTAATACACCTTTATCTATAATTTAATGTATTACACGTGATTATTAACACACAATTAAGCTCAGGATGTTTGGTTTTATGTAGTGTTGTTTTGTAGTACGCTACTACCTCTAGTGATTCCTCTTAAGAACCTATTTAACCATATTTATCACTCTAAAAACTATTATTTTTAGTATTATTTCAAAATTGTCTAATACTAATACTTATTGTTTCCATGAAAACTTTCGAAATGTGATCATCCTTCAAGCTGAAACGGTCGCTTTTTTAGTGGTATGACCCTAATACGCATGTTTTGAACCCAGATTCGCATTCCGTATAAACACATTTATCGAAAACGCCTAACCAGTTTCTATTCACAAGCTTACTATTGTCTCTCCTCAACAATAATCCATTTTAACGCAGAGAACTGTGTATGCGAGTAGGTGCTTTTGATGTATTTTCTTGCCCTGACTATAAGTCCGATTCGCTTCAAGCAACAAATTTCCAAGAAATTCACATACTAGTACAAAGTTTAAGGTTTTTTTCGGATGACTTTTAAGAGTCTAGGTCATCGGGGTTGTTTGCTATACATGATCCAAAACGGATACGTACATAACGGCATTTACAACATACAAGATGCATTGAACATAAAATTGTCAATATCTTGATAACCGCAATCATTTGTATATAGCTAAATATGGTGAAATATGTTCTAAATTACCTCTACTATCACGGTTTCAAGGAATTGCATCAAATTGCATATAAGCACGTACATCAATTTTTGGATTTTCCCTTACAACGTGATAGAAATAAAATCACAAAAACCGCATCCGCACCTAACCGCAGTAGATTTTGCAGTAGTTGTAATGTCAAATATGTGTACTATAATTTGAATCACTTTCAAGAGCTTAATTAAGCTAAACTCTAAACTAAAACACTCAAATTCTGCATAAAACTGTTTTTTTTTTATAATAGCGAATGTTCTCGGCCCTGCAATAAACCAAATTACAACCGTTTTCAAGAGCGTCGAGTTATGTGCATCTATGTTTAGCCATAGTAAAATCTAACTTTTGGCTGACAAGGACACGTGGCGCAGGGCTTAGGTGAAAAAATATTGCCGCCTTTTAATACATCGGTCTTCTATCCCAGAAACTGGTTTACTTTTTGGATTATAACAATTTAGAAATTTGACTTATGGCCAGCTTTTTGGGTCAAATACCCCAATGTGAGTCTTTTAATTACCTACAATTTGAAGTAGAAGACTTGCTTCAGTTTGTACTTCTATAACTGTTTTTTTTTCTTGACATTCAAGTGACATTAAATACAAGAAGTTCCACGTATTATTTATTACGTATTCTCTCTCAGCGATTTGGTCTTCCTTACTTCCCACTTGAACCTGGCCTGACGCTCCAGCGAAGAGCTTGACCTTGAATAGCCCGATGGCCTTGAATTCAAGTGTTTTGGGATTCCCTGTGATGGTCATCGGACATTCGCTCTGTTGCCTCTACACTCTACAGATTCCTGAGTTGACCACTACATACGTTACTGACGTCAGAGCAGAGAAGTTGGATATCGGTCAACGTCATACGACAAGTTATACGAGATAGCAGTCATCAATTTCGTAAGACTGGCGCAAAACAAGGTGCAAATCGAACGCTACGATCACGAGGATACATGATTTACACATACACGATTCTGAACGTGTTTGGGTTACGAAATATCTTGCAAAATACAGTTTAAATCGGTCTAGAATCTAGATGGTATGCCAAATGTGTATCAGTGTTACAGTGAACTGTTAATATTCAGAAGTTTGCGACTATGCATTATGGTTTTACTGTTAATATTGGTTGTTTACGATTTGTTTACGAACTATTACAAAAAATGCATTTTTATCCGCAAAGAAATATTTCTTTGCCTCTTTTGAAGCATCAAATTTCTCAATGTTGTTCCTGATAGATTATATTTATACAAATATCATTTCTTTGGTCATTTCATTTAATCAAATCATTCTGATACTTTTCTCATATAAAATAATGCTAGTTATACAACTTATTATTATATATTACGCAACCTTACAGAAAAAAAACTATCATTAAAAATAATAACGCAATTATAAGTTGTATACTTAAATATTATTATACAGGCTTAGTCAAAATTACCGGAACACCTAAATAATTCTCCAACCGTAAAAATTAAAAAAAGGTTTGAAACAAAGTTTTTTGGCTTTAAACAAGCTATCGTTTAAACATATTTAGAGTACAGGAAATATATATGTGACCCCGCACGAGAGAATCGCCCTAACTGCCATCTCTCGTTTCGATAATATTGACTCCTGTGTTTGATGGCGCATAACTCTAAAACTACCGAACAGAAAAAATTTAAATAAAGTGTATAATACTCCTGAATCATTTCTACATAGTTGTCAAGACTGTCAACATTTTTTGCCTCTCGGTGTAAACATGAGCGCGAGAGAAATGAGAAAATGTCCTCGATTTTTGCACTTTTAAATTAACGCTTGTCTTTCCAATTATTTTCCTCGTAAACCGTTTGCCACAAAAATTTCAATTTTTGTTCAGGTTGCATTTAGAGCCTCTTCTAAAGATTGGCGTTTTTGTTTTCTTCAGTTTTTGTGTAATAAAGGTTGCGAACAAGATTTTCATGGAAGCGGATATCTCAGTAACAAATGAATCAGCGAGTTCGAAAACTGTACAAGTCCAAAATTGGCCATTTTGAACTGAAATACCCAAAATGTTCACTATGATTTATTCTATCGCAAAATAAACAAGTCCAGAACAGTGCTTTTTTGCTCGCTCATGCAACGCGTTTCTACTCAGTTTCTACTGATATCAGTCGTACGCCGAAGTAATCAATACGAATATCAATATCAAAAAGATAAATAATATTAAAAAAGTCCACAAGTATGTAACTGGTGAAAATTTAGAATTTTACTACCACGTGACTTCCGGACCGACTACCACCGTAGAATGGGAAATTTAATACTATTATGTATATAATCATCAAACTCTATATCATACTCTATCATATCGCCATATTTGTATAGGGTTAGTCAAAATTACCCGAACACTTAAATAATTTTCCAACTGTAAAGAATTGCAAAAAACTTTTCAAGTAAAAGTTGTTTTGTTTTGAACTATCGATTGTTTAAATATATTTTTATTATACAGGGTGTTCATTTTATTCTGGATATCTCGTAACTTTCCCTTTTTCAAATAGAACATCCTGTATAACTTTACATTTTTTAATTCTAAGATTAATTCAAGATTCTTTTGTAAGATTTTTTTATAAAATGCATTATGTTTGAGTTATGATCAATTAATCAAAAATAGACGAAATTACCAAAAACCTAAATAATTCTCCAACTGAGAAAAATTTTTTTGTTTAAACAAACTATTGTTTATTCTGGAAATTTGGTAACATATTTTTTAATTCTAGGATTAATTATTTTATAGAAATCATTTTTTTTAATACAATACTGTCATTTAATTTATTATGCTATTTCATAGTTTAGCTATTTTTCATGATTTTTTTATTTTTTTATCCGTTAATGATCGGTTAATTGCTCATAACTCAAAGATGATGCATTTTATAAAAAAAAAATGATTCTTACAAACGCTTAGAATTATTTTTTTTTAATATACAGGGTGTTCTATTAGAAAAAGAAAAGTTTACCAAATTTTCAGAATAAAATGAACATCCGTATATTGAAAATACATACATAGCTTGAAACCAAAAAACATTTGTTTGAATTTTACTTTGAAATTCTTTACGGTTAAAGAATTACTAAGGTGTTCCGGTAATTTTGACTAATCATGTATAATCCGCCATTTTGAATTTATTTTAAAAATCTGACATGACATTTTTATTATCAATCTTCAAATATTACGGGAAATAAGTTTAATGCAAATCCTACATCATATATACCTACATCACAATGAAAATATTATTTAAATGCTTTAAATAAACAAGTATTGTTAAAAACGTAAGCTGTTTTTCCGTCGAGATCAAAGACAGTACATGTCCATGATGATTGTTTTAATCATAGCTCTGCTTTTAATCAAATATAAATAAAACATGTAGTACATTTAATTCTCTGTGAACTACTTTAAATTTTGTCTATTGGCACAAAATAGCTAACTGCTATACTTTTCAAGATATTGCACCAATAAAATTGTTTTGTTAATTTTCTCAGAACTCACTTTTTGGACTTGTAGTGTTTTCGAACCGACCGATTCATTTGATACATCAACAAATAAGTTTTTGTTTGCAAATCTTCATTTAAAAATTCTTTGGGTATCCGGTTTTGTTAAGTTAATAACATCGTTAGATCTGGTGTCTATTTAGATAATATAATACTTAATTAAAAAAAAAACAAAGAATTTTAGTCCAACAACAGTACTAGAAGTATTAGAATTTAAAATTTAATTCGTTGCAGAAATAAAAAAAATGTTAAGTTGTTTTGATACCCAGTATATTATTCGTCTAAGGAAATTAAACTGAGATTGACATTTTATAAATAAGTCAACGCTTAAAAATTCCGAGAGTATAAAAATGTCATGTCGATTCAAAACATATGCACTTACAAAACACGTTTCAAATTCTCGAAGCTGACCGGCTGGCTGGACAAAAACGTGTTCTATGATGGCTGTAAAATAACTACGCCGAATGTTGCTCGAATATTTGACGAAAACATACTCATACCGTCAATGCTCCACAGAAAAATACATTTTTCTTGTCGAAAGAAATTGTTTTCGAGGCATAGTACGAGATATCTTTTTATATTTCAATTTCGACAAGGAATTAATATCCTTGTACGAAGTATGCACATGTTTGTTTTTGCAGCATTACTAACGCGTTTCGGAAAATATAATAATATGAAATGAATAAGGAATTTATTGTGACGCCAAAAACACTACACATACCTACATCACAATAAAACCATTATTTAAATGCTTTAAATAAACAAATATTGTTAAAAATGTACCATGTTTTTCCGTCGAGTTCAAAAACAGTACATGTCCATGATGATTGTTTTAATCATAGCCCTGCTTTTAATGCAAATATAAACAAAATATGTAATACATTTAATTCTCAGTGAATCACTTTATATTTTGTCTGTTGGCACAAAATAGCTAACTGCTATACTTTTCAAGATATTGCACTGACAAAACAATTTTCTTAATTTTCCCAGCACTCAGCTTTTGGACTTGTAGTGTTTTCGAACCGACCGATTCAAATATTAGCACGATATCGGGATATGCACGTAATCAATCGTCATACTTTATTTAATGCGACTGTAGAAACAGAATAGCGTGATAACTTTGAATAATTTTTAAAGCGATTTAATATGAATGATATAAATTTACAAATATATTTTACAAACACGGATTCAAACGGATTCACTGATCGCGTCAAAACTTCGCATCTCGTTCGACTGCCTCGCACCAAAACCCACAAGCGAGGGAAGCCGAACTGCGCAAATTATTGTTCATGTTTATTTCGGTCTTAAAAATTAACAAATAGTCGGAATACTATTAAATTCAAGGGATGTGTATCGCAGTAAATAAGGATTATTTGCATGCTAACTGCGTTGTCCTGCTAACATTCGTTCCTGAGATATCGGCTTCCATCAAAATCTTGTTCGCAACCTTCATTACATAAAAACTGAAGAAAACAAAAACTGTTGGAGAATTATTTAAGTGTTCCGGTAATTTTGACTCAGCCTGTATGTGAAATACTGCTGATAATGCTGATGGTGAAAGCAGATGTAACCTTACATAAATTTGATAGAATCTAACATGCAAGAAAACAACAATTCTAAACAAATAATAAGTACAATTATAATTTTTTTTACAACAAATGTAAAAAGAAGTTTTATTTACGTCATTAAAAATTTTTTTATTCCAAAAACTAAACCATCCAATCCAACATTTGACGTGATTCAACATCCGTTGAATAAAATTACACCACTAATTGATTCAAACAATTGAAAAAAGTCCCTAGATCTACAAACCACAAGATGTAACAGTAGCCTTGCTGTAAAAAACAATATTCACACGAAACGACTCATTTACAGGCAAACACCGCAAATGACACCTAATTAAAAGATTTGTCATTGAAGATTCTTAATTTAGCACTCGACGATATGTAATTGTCGATGCTTGTCAATAAAGCC
Source organism: Aphodius sticticus (assembly GCA_963966075.1). Classification (NCBI taxonomy): domain Eukaryota; kingdom Metazoa; phylum Arthropoda; class Insecta; order Coleoptera; family Scarabaeidae; genus Aphodius; species Aphodius sticticus. Next base: position 5,964,137 of record OZ014511.1, on the reverse strand, counting down.
AATGTAAAGGTATTCCCAGGTAATTGTTAGATATTTCAACTAGCACTGTGGCAGTGTGCAGACAACGGATGTCATGTTTTGGTGGCATCCTTATCTTTTGGAGAAGGTATTTCAGTTCTAAATCGTACATCCCTACCACTTTTGGAACCAGTGCTGAGTTCTCAACAGGTAAAAGCTATCTTGAATGCTGACAGAAAATATTTGTGCTGTGATTTTGTCTGCTGTCAGTCCTCTTCAATTTTGTGAGGGGCTTATTTTGTAAATGTGTGACGCAAGGATCGAATAGTAAGTTCATACTTTTTCATTTATTTATCATTTTTTTTATCTGTGCTACAATAAAATTAGTGAACCGGTGGTTTGGCTTGCAGCTCAAATAATATTCCACATTATAAAAACAAGAAATAAATTAATACTCTCAATTAACTGACATTAAAAATTTAAATGCTGGATGAAAGAACGAAATCTTTTGCTGCTTTTCTGCTAATTTATATAACAACCGCAATAAAACAAAACATAATCACATGCATTGTTTAGTTTTTGTATGCATGACAGTATGCACATAAAAGTAAACGTCAAACATTTATTGCTTAAATACAAACATATTTGCACAAAGCATTATTATATTCATTACTTCTACATACGTGTGTAAAGCTGATAACAACAGTATTGTCGTTACTCCTGTGTTTTTTCATCCTTGAAAATGCAAGATAGAATTTAAAAAATGCTGTACGTAAAGTTCAAACCGAATACTTACGATTGTAAAATATATGATCTACGGAAAAATTGCATAGGAAATATTTGGGTAATAATATACAGGGTGTCTCACAGAACTAGAAATTTTGGAACTAGAAATTACTCGATCTGAGCTCTTCAGCTAAAATATTCTCAAGTTAACTGTCACGTCCGGTCACCGGAAGTCGGTATCAACTTTATTTTAAATGAAATAATATAATTTTTATTTTATTTTTGGTTTCTACGTATCAAAATACATCATTTTTGGTAATGTTTCCCTATACCTACTAAATATCACCATTTTTTAGTTTTTTTTTATTTTACTATTTTTTTGGTGATTTTCGCGGTTACGTTTAAAATTGAATATCTCGGTTATTAGTGTATTATTATTGTATATCGATACTCCATTCGATAGCAAATCTTATTCCCTATCAATCAATATTAGGGTTCCCTATATCTATCTTAAATAGTTTTTGAGATATTGTCAGTAATAATATAACAAGAGAGTGAGAATAAATTGAAAATAATTTGACAGATTATTTGAAAACTTGTTGCCAGGCAATAGTCGAGTGGCTATTGCCAAATGGCAACAAGTTTGAACAAAATCTGTCAAATTATTTTCTAATTTATGGAACTCTCGAGTTATATTTGACTAGATTATTTTTTGATTCACAAATTTTTACAATAAAAAAGATCAATAAAACTATCATAAAATTATTGAAAAATTTAATTTAATTAATTATTACTTACAATATATGAATATCGTTGACACATTGTGAATATATTAAAAGAATTAACAATTTAAATCAGTACAATGAAAAACGCAATTATTAAAAATATTTCGAGACTCATTATTTATTGAGGATTTTGAATTGCTTGTTATATTAAGTGTTTTCTCCTGCGTATTTTCTCTAAGATTATTTATTATATTTGAATGATGTTCTTGGTTCAATTGTAAGTATGGTTTAATCGAGCTTGTAGAATTATGACCAGTGACCTTGATTAGTTCTTGTTCTCCTACACCAGCTTTTGAAAGGTTACTTACTGCACTTGATCTGGCAGAATGGTTAGTTATTTTTTTAGTAACTGTGTCTAGACCTACTTTTTCTGCGGATTCTTTCATCCATTTTGAAATGGAATTTATTCCCACAGGAACGTTTTTATACCAAAAACCATGAGTTTGCCAAGCCGGATTTGGAGTAAGAAATTAGCGTTCGGTTTTAATATTTTCTTCACGTTTACTCATTAGTTTTTCAAAAAGACGAACAGGGCAAATATCTGGGTTATTTATGTTTGGAGTCAACCATTTACTATTAGCGCACCTTTGTGCTCCACCCTGTGCAGTTTTTGTAAAGATGGTATTGTATTCAAAGCGGCCAGTATTTAATCTTTTTATGTCGGTTTCTTTTTTAAAATAATGAACTAAACATTTCGTAGCTTCTCCTCCCCTCCAAGCTAGTTCATACGATGCAACGTGAAAAAACTTTCTTTGCAATCCACAACGTGTATCTTCGTCCCAATAGTTAAAAATTTGCAACCATTCTGTATTAGAAAGTGCCACAGAACTTTTTTTGTGCTTTTCAGGATGTTTTTGTAAAATTTTTCTTTTTGCATCTCTTGCATTCCGAGCATTTCTGAATTCTATATCATGGAAAGGATCAATGGACCTGTTATACTTATTAAAGTAAAGTTCTTGAACTAATTTTGCCGTTTTATTCCACATTGTCTTTATTACTGCTTCTTTATAATCATTTCTGTCTTTTCTTTTCATGTTATAAGCCCAATCTTTTAAAATCAATGCCAGGGTAGCTGTTGTAGTAGATTGATCCAGAATATAATTTCTTTCTTTGGTGAAGGTCTTAAATTGTCTCCATATAGACTGATTACTTATTAGGGTATTTTTCGAAGTAGTTTCTAAAATCTTTTTTGTAATTTCTGCATTAGAAAAGGTACTAAACCGATGACTTTCACCCATTTCGCGTTGACACAATTAAGTAATTATTTTGACAAGTATCTGACAGTTGCTAGGCAAATAAAAGCTACAGTGATTATTCCCGAGAATAATCACAAGAGATTTATTCCCACTATAATAATGACATAATTGGTTGAAACTTACCCTTGTGACAAATAAAGAAGCATTTCATTGGTTTTAAGAAACGTCAAAAAATAATCAGTATAAAAGAAAGCAAACTAAATACAAAACGATTTATCCTTCATTTATAGGAACGTAACAACTTTGGAACAGCAGGAAAACAGAAAAATTATGAAATGGTTTGTTAAAACTAAAATAATATATTTGGGATATCTAACTTAAATTAAAACTTAATTATGTTGTTCGAAATGCTGCCCGTTCTGCTCCAAACATTTGAAAACTCTTCGCTGTACTTCTGTCATCGTCGTTCTTCGGATTTCTTGTCGCTGAAGTCCATTAATGGCGGCTGCTACTCTGTTAGTCAATTCTTCTCGAGTATTAACTGGTGTGGAATAGACCTGACTGTTCACATAACCCCAGAAATAAAAGTCTAATGGTGTTAAATCTGGTGAGCTTGGTGGCCACCGCCAGGGTCCCCTATTTCCGAACCACCTATCGTCAAACATCTGATTAAGTTGAATGGGTACCACACCACATACGAAAAATGTGCCGGTGCACCGTCCATTTGATAAAAGCGGTCGCGTGAAATATTGAGGGGAAGAGTTTCGCAAAAATTGTTCACACATCCACGCAAAATTTCGAAATATCTATCACTATTTAAATTTTCATTGTTAATTTCGTATCTAATTTCATCCCCCATTATTAAATAGCAGTATTCAAAATGGGTTTAAAGAAAAAGTGACAATATCTCAAAAACTATTAAAGATAGATATAGGGAACCCTAATATTGAATGATAGGGAATAAGATTTCCTATCGAATGGCGTAGCGGTATATAGGCTGCACCATTTGAAAAAAATGTGTTTTTTACGCTTAAAAATTCAATTTATGTAAATTATGAAGACCCTGTATAAAAAAAAATAAAAAACTAAAGAATGGTGATATTTAGGTATAGGGAAACATTATCAAAAATGATGTATTTTGATACGTAGAAACCAAAAAGAAAATTAAAATTATATCATTCCATTCAAAATAACAAAGTTGATACCGACTTCCGGTGACCGGACGTGACAGTTAACTTGAGAATATTTTAGCTGAAGAGCTCAGATCGAGTAAATTCTAGTTCAAAACTTTCAAGTTTCCAGAAATAGTAGAACATGACAAACTTCTAATGTACCAGTTACACATTTTACGTTGTGTGCAGTTTACTCAGTTTTCTTACAATACAATATTTATTTCGGCTACAACAATATATGTTAATAACAACGAACTCAAAATATTTGCTTCAAACTAAAGTTTTTTTGCTGATATTTAACAGTCAGGTATATTTGACTTAGATAAAATTTCTTACTGACAAAGAAATTTGTTCCTCTGTAGAGTTCTACAACTTATTATTATTTATTACGTAACCTTCCACAAAAAACCTATTTTTTGCTTCATTACTGTACCGGGTACAAGGTAAATAACAACCTATAACTACACTGACTAAATTTACAGTTTTACAAAATTAAACCATCATTATAAATAATAACGCAATTGTAATATGTATACTTACATAATACATGTGAAATACTGGTGAGAATGTAGATGGTGACAAAAGATATATTTAAACATAAATTTGATAGAATCTAACATGCAAGAAAACAACAATTCTAAAAAAATAATAACATATAATCACCTGCCCGAAAATTCTATAATAACACATACCGTGTTTTTAGGTAATTTAGTATAATTTAACGTTAAACATTTACTGGTCATTTTGTTCAATTATATTAAGTTTACATCTACTGTGGCGTGTATATAAAGTGAATGTCTGATGTTAATAACAATGAATCTTGCGCTGTAATGTTGTAATTCTGTATGGTGAAATATCAACAGTGTTATTTAAAGAGATATTGCACTTCGATATGGCACATAAAACAACCACAAGAATGTCAAAAGCCACTTGTATACTGACAAGTGGTTTAGAGTGTAAATATTTCAATTTTATTTTATTATCTATACTGCGTCCCCAGACTATTGTGTTTAGTACCAATAGGTTGAATAAAAACTTCCAATTATACAATGTGTAATCGCGTTTCTCAACCGTTTTAGTCTTGAATATTACTTACTACTGTGAAATTAAAGTACTTTTCCTGTGAAATTTAAAAAATGCCCTGTAAAATTACGGTGGTACTGCTGTAATTTCACACGAAAATGTAAGTGGAATATGTAAATTCTGTAAAAAAACATACAGAAATATAGCTGGCCAATAACCAGCGATGTTACAGTTAATTCTTCGTTTACAGCGTTTTTGGTAGTTTATTACATTCATTTTCTGTAACATTGCAGATATTTCTTTCTAGGTATAAAGGTCAGAACTGTCTGGTGATAGGTTAGTAATCTTATCTAGAATGTAAGATCATATTGAAATCCACCACCTACAACTCTGTTCTTCACCTAAAGTACCATTATGAGCAGCAGATTCAAATTATAGGTTTTATGTTTTTTGGGGAGCTGAATCCGAATTTCAACTTTGCTACTTCCCACGGATATGGCTTCACAACGAAAATCGCAAATAACTCAAAATTTTCTACTTTTCTGCAGTTTATTGCCAAAAAGTCATAAAACTATGCACTTTTCGACGTAGACCACTATATACAAAAATAAAGTATACTAAATTTGCTATAAAAGGCACCCTCAAGTGTATTTTTTGGTTGAATGGTTTGGCCGCTCGAGCGCGCTGAAAAAAGGCCCAATTTTCCTACTTTATGTGATGTGCGTGTAATTACAAAACAGCTTAGATTCTGATAAAACTACATTAAATTCTCTACAAATTGCATAACTTAATCAGTTATTTTGGCCAAACTGTGTAGCCGCTAAAGAGCGTTGAAATTTTATGTCACATTACGCGAAACCGCGATAACAAGAGCCCTTCACTAAAAATTTAGTAGAGACCTATATTATCACTATTTATTTATTCACTATATATTTGGTCTTTTTAATAATTAATACTTAATGTATTATGTATATTTTTATTTTTTTATAAACATTCGGGCTCTTGACTTCGCGGCTTCGCTTAGATTAATATGACATAATACAGTAGAGCGTCGATAATCCGAACCTCGGTAATCCAAACGTTCGCTAATCCGAAGGTTCAAAAAAATAATAATAAAATAAATCACTAAGTAACCTAGGGAAAAGCCATTTTTGTCGGTTCCTGTTTACAGAAAAATTATGCTTTTGTCTTATACAGTGCTTCCCAAAAGTAACGGATAAATTCAATAAAACCTTAAATAAAAATATTTCAGAAAAATGCTCTGACACGTCGATTTTTATTTTTAAATTACTATCCTGACATACACTTTTCAGCCCCCCACCCCTTCGCCCCTAAGGGGTGGCAACCCCAACTTTAAAAATTCAAATAGCAAAGTACCCCTTGCGATACCTCAATTGATAGATTTTTTTATTCTGAATACAACGAAAAAAGATTATCAAAATCAGTTGATAAATAACCGCGATATTTACCAAAATGTATTCAAAGAAGAACGTCAATATTCGAGTAAGCGCTGTTGAAGCGGGCATAGCAATATCGTTCAAACAATTGCAACTTGTTTTTACTTATGTCAAACACAATTCAGATTTTTCGTCATTGAAGAAATAGTAGCAAAATGAGATTTACAGAAACCGAAAGAATCGAAGTTTTAATGATTGGGTTTGGAAATAGAAGCCGGACGCATGACGATGTTCGTGTTTTGTTTAATGAAACGCACCCGGACCGTCCGCCAATATCGGAATCTACAGTAAGTCGAATCGAAAACAAATTTCGCGATCTCGGTCATGTACGGGATAAGCCTAAGGCAGGACGTCCATTGGCCTTAATTGAAAACCGACAATTGGATGCTATTTTAATGGTGCAAGAAAATCATTCAACCCTTGCGGAGGTCGCTTCACAAGTTAGTGCGTCAAAAAGCACAGTGTCCAGATTATTTCGAAAACACAAATTTCACCCGTATGAAGTGCACTTGGTACAAAAATTGTCCGATGATGACTTTGATCGACGAGTGCAGTTTTGTGAGACAATGATGGAACTCTCTAATAAAAATCCTTGCTTAATTAGAAACATCGCTTTTTTTCTGTTGAGGCAACATTTTGTCTGAATGGCACCGCCAATAAACAAAATTGCCGTTACTGGGCTCGTCAAAATCCGCATTGGATGGTGGAAGCGTAAACACAATATCCTCAAAACCTTAATGTGTGGGCTGGTGTGGTGGGTTCTAGAATTATTGGACCAAATTTTTCGACGGAACACTGAATGGTGAACGTTATCTGAACTTTCTACGAAATGAACTACTACCTACTTTAGCGGTGTTGTTTCCCAACGCAGAAGATCCTGATAGACACAAGGACAGAATTTGGTTACAGCAAGACGGTGCGCCTCCACATTATGCGCGACAAGTTCGAGAATACCTCGATCAAGTATTTCCTAATCCAAATATTTTCAAATTTCCTAATGGATTGGTAGATGAAGGCTTATTGAATGGCCAGCAAGATCGCCAGATTTAACCCCACTATATTATTTTCTTTGGGGCTATTTAAAAAGTAAAGTTTATTTTAATAGACCTGTAAATATTGAGGCGTTAAAGGAAAGAATTCCTGCAGTAATTCACTTAATGACTCCAGGAATGTTCGAAAACTCGAAATAAAATGTTAGAAAATGTTCAACAAGCGTTTGGGGATAGATTAGGGCATTGTCTCGTCGTTAACGCGCAGCACTTTGACAATTAATTAAGGATTAGTTAATTAAATTTTGTTATTCCTCAATTTCGTGTATAAATAAATTTTGATAAATATCGCCGTTATTTATCAACCGATTTCGATAATTTTTTTTTCTTTGTATTCAGATTAAAAAAGTCTATCAATTGAGGTATCGCAAGGGGTACTTTGCTATTTGAATTTTTAAAGTTGTGGTTACCACCCCTTAGGGGTGAAGGGGTGGGGGGCTGAAAAGTGTATATTAGGATAGTAAGTTAAAAGTAAAAATCGACGTGTCGGAGCATTTTTCTCAAATATTTTTATTTAAGATTTTATAGAATTTATCCGTTACCTTTGGGAAGCACTGTATATATATATATATATATATATATATATATATATATATATATATATATATATATATATATATATATTAGTAATCCGAATTACTTTCGGTCCCAATTAGTTAAATGAATTTGATATCCCTTCGATATCTCTTCGATATCCCTTCGATATCTCTTCGATATCTCTTCGATATCTCTTCGATATCTCTTTGATATCCCTTCAATATCTCTTCGATATCCCCTCGATATCTCTTCGATATCTCCTCGATATCTTTCGATTTTGACTTTTTGACATTCCTATAGTTTAAGAAGAGCGGGATCGAATGGTGTTGGTTTTATTAAGATTGAACTTCTATCCAATACTCGTAGTTTCTAGTATTTAGCTGCAAAATTTGATAATCCGAACAATTTGATAATCCGAATCACCTTCGGTCCCAATTAGTTCGGATTATCGACGCTCTACTGTATATCAACCCAATTTTGCGGCTACACGGTTTGGCCAAAATAAGTGATTAAGATGTGCAATTTGTAGGGAAATTAATGTAGTTTTAGCACAATCAGCCTTTTTAACTAACTTAAAAACTGGGTTTTACATAAAGTAGGAAAATTTTGCCTTCTATCAGCGCGCTCTAGCGGCCAAACCGTTAAACCAAAAATATATTTCAGGAGTGCTCTTATAGGAAATTTAATGTACTTTATTTTTGTATGGAATGATCTACCTCGAAAAGTGATTTTTCGCAAAAAAAAATGGAATACAGTGTTTTCTTATCCGCTTATTCGAACTAACCTAGAAAAACGCCTTGGGGGATGTGTTGAGGGGGTTCTATAGAATCATTATTAGCTAAATATTCCCGAGAAGAAAGGAAGAAAGTTGATCAGTTTAGAAGGACCTTGATTATTTTTCCAATATTTAAAAGAATAACCCAATACTAAAATACATAAAAATGACATATATTCAACATATGTTTTGTAGCTGTTCGCGATTTGGATAAGTTGTACCAACAACCCCTTCGTAGGGGTTGTTTGGCACAACGCAAGCTTGTTAGGTATGTAGGAGAAATAAGAACAAAATACGAATATTAAGTTTATATAGTAGACATCACCTGGTCAAATATACATTCTTACATAACCTTAAATTAAATAGAAAGTTTTCATGTGTTCCTGCGATATATCGAGATCAACTTCAAATGTGATTTTTCTCATTATTGAATCTAATATAAGCAATTACATAACTGGTAATTTCCGATTAAAAATTGCATATTCAATATCCTATTATGCTCAGCACAAAAACGTAGTGGCAATTCTAAATCAGTTAATTTGCAATTTGAAATATATCTAGCACGTGTCTAATGTAACGTCCAGGTTAGACGTACATTTTTAATGACTTATTCCAACAAAAGATAACATTAACATTAAATCACTTAAACACATATTATACAATTGTATAATAAAACTAAATAGAAATCTTTATTACCACTCGTGCATGTTTAATATTAGATTAGAGAATCACGTATTATTAGTAACTAAATTATTTCCAGAACGTGTATATATTATAATAAAATTTGTGCTTCGTTTATTTTTTTTCTCAGGTCCAAAGTAAGATGTTCAAGATTGTAGTTCTAGTAGTACTTACCCTATATGGGCTGAACACTAGTTTTGCAGGTTTGTAAACTTTTGCTTGAATTTTATACACAAATTTTAACATATTTTCTACTGTTTTAGATGAACAACCCAAGGAAACAAAGAATGTGACTATTAGCTATGTACCACAAGAAAAAAATCATCCATGTTCAAGGCCATGTTTAAAAAATGCACCACCTATGGTATGCAGGTTTCATTTCAATGTTGAATGGTATCAAACAATGTCAAAGGCGTGTCATTCTTGCCCTTTTGATAAGGGAGATTGTGACAGATTGGATTGTATAGCTGCAGATGGTAGAATGAGAAATGTGCTTGTGATAAATCGGAAATTACCAGGCACTAGCATTGAGGTTAGTTAAAAATTATTCTTTATATTATGTGTATACTATTGGTTGTGGTAACGGATTCATTAGTTAGTACAACAAATACTGAAACATGAAAAACTAGAAACATTATAAAAACAAATAATACCATAAAATAATTAAAATACCTAATTGAATATACTGTAATTTTCATATACTCATATTGCCTGTGATATTCAGTAAATTCGTGCATTTCTTAAAAGAAAAACAATTGCTTTTGGTCAAAAAGATCACTAGAGATTTTATAGCATCGTACCAGGCTGTTTTTTATAGTATACTGGTTGAAATTTTGAAACATTGTGTTTTACTGTTTATACTCAAAAAGCAGTGGAGTTGGACGTTTGCATCGATAAGTACTTGAGTTATCTTTAAATATTGTGGAGAAACCATGGCCAACTTTAAGTTTTCTTATGGGCGCCATGTTTTTTTTGACATGTTTGAGGTTTTTTTGCTTCTATTTTATATATTACACCGCACTTGTTGGTCTGTAGATTTTTTGCAAAGTCTTATTGTTTTTGCAGTGTTCTGGAACTAAAATCAACATTTCTTTTATTGAATTAAAGTTATGGCAGTTAGCTTTCACTTGTCTGACGGCCAGGTCGAAAAAATGAGGATCAGCACAATGTATTCAGGGTTCAGGCTGATGTTGAAAATGCTCTTCAATTATAAATTCCATAAAAAATAAAAAGGACTCGGTTTAAAATTAAATAAATAAATTCATAAAACAATTTTAATAAATATCTTTGGTCAAAATAAATATATGAAGAAACATTTATTCTGAGTAAAAATTGACCTTTTGATGACAAGCTAATATTCCTTAAGAAATTAGAGCCATTTAAAATACTACTTTATTAATATTTTGTTATTTTTTGGGTATTCAAAAATATATAAGTCCTTATGAAACATTTTAGTCAGAACAATAATTACCTACGTTCTGACAAAAAAAATTGTGGGAATGTAAAATCATATTAAAATCCACCACATACAACTCTGTTCTTCTCCTAAAGTACCATTATGAGCAGAAGATTAAAATTATCGGTTTACTTTGTTATATGTATTTACAAAGGCAAAAATATTGATAACAAATATTGTTAGATTTTGACCAATAACTCTGCCAGGTTGTTGTTTTCTAGAGGTTCTTTTGTTTTTATGTAACAGATAATTATAAGTAATATTGTCATTTGAAGTTCATGAATAATACAAAAAAAAAAAAAACGAAATATAGTTTTCACGAGACATAGCGGAAGTTGTTGAGTTGGTGGAGCTGAACATAATGGCATAGCTGAAATTTTCCAAACACCTCCAAAATCTCGATTTAAAAAAAACCGCTTTTAGGTACTTGCACGTGTATAAAAATTTATAACTCCGCCATTTTCTATTCGATTTCAAAAATGTAAATGAAAGAGGAAGCATAGACCATTATAAAGATGTACTGTTCGGTCAGATCCAATAACAAATCGAAAAGTTATGGACGTTCAAGTTCATAAGTTTCCAATTATTTTCAAATTTTTTCAACTTTAACTACAATTTGATGACCTGTTTGAATCCGTAATATTTTTTTGCAATTTTTTTATTGAAAGCCCATTTAAATTTGCTTCTAATACGCGTTTGTTTATTAGAATCGGTTAAAATTTAACAGAATTATCAAATTTCATTGACCGGCTAGACACATCACACTACGGAGAAGAAATATACAGGCAGACTATAATAAATCCGTAGTCTTTATACACATTAATTAGACATTACAAGCACTTAGATTTACAATGTTATTCTAAAATTATGACACTGCTTTTTTTTCTTTTCCTTTTTGTTGTTACCTGCCAGACTATCACAAAATGTTACCAAGTATAGTGCAGGCAAATTAAGTTGAGAGTGGGTATTAATTGTAGACAGGAGTTTTATCATTGGAAATGGTAAAGGGGCTCAGAGTGAACGTAGAAAAAATAAATGCAGGTCGTGGGGTGATATAATGTTTATTTCGGGGGGTTGAAAGCGGGTGCAAAGTATATTATTGCGCTTTCCGGCGAAACTTGCTGTTTTATCCAAAAACGTCCTATACTAAGTTATAGATCATAAAAAAATCTACAACATTCATATGGGTCACTTTTTACTATGACCTCAAAATTTTCGAGAAAAATGCGAATGACAATGCCAAAACGAATTTTCTGTTTTTAATTTTTTGTTGTCGCAACAATAATTCAATTTTGATCAAATTTTGTGAAAGCGTGCCTTTTTATACCTTAAATAAGTATAAATTTTTTCATTACACAAAAAACAAGAAGTTTTGAGATATTTAGTTTTCTCCGTCAAAATCAGACTTTCTTTAAAAAAAAATTCTGTGGTGAAAAATCATCGTACAGAGTTCTTCTGGGACACATTTTTGTTGTTTTTACATGTGCTTATTGATACAATAATAAAAACAATAGTTCCTATTTAACAACATGCTCAAAAATTGAAAAAACTCAAAAACGACTTTTGCAACACTGAATTTTAAAGTAATTGTTCATTATTTGCTTAAATTTTTAAGAAAATTGCAATACTGGTTACGACATTACATTGTACGGAAAAAAATACAAAAGAAACTGGCTCTCATTTGTACACTAATGCTATAACCATTAAATTAGAATAAGAAATCTTCAGATAAGTAAGCAAAATAACAGTTTTTGGCTTTGATCAAAAAGTATCCAATACAAAAGTTGTAGGTCAAGAAAAAATCTACAAATCTTGTAGAGGTTACTATATAACATAACCTCAAAACTTCCGAGAAAAATTGCGAATAAGGCAAAGATTGGCATAGTTAAATAACTATGCCAATCTATAAAAATTAAATAAAAAATGAAACATAAATATTTTTCATTTCTTATTTGTAAATCTGTAAATATATATTGACGGGGTGAGGTCGTTCGGAACGAGATATAATAAAATGCAAGTCGCGGTAGGTGCAGCGTGTCGTATACTGACGATGCCTGTCTCTCCGTCTGGATACCACGTTGTCAGCAAGGCCCTACGAGGTGCGCCAAGTTAATAGTTTCCTCCAGACCGGTGAGCGAACTCATATGCCAGGGTTGCGTACCGTCTTTTATGCTGCTCGGTCCAGGTCGTGTGTCGACACCCTGGTGCCATGGTGGCGAACTCGAAAGCGCTATTACGGAGCGCACAGAATTATTAAAGTACTGTTTCTACTGTATTGATGTTATCACATTTTTAACTACTTTAGTAGATTTTTTCATAAACAGTTTGTGATTGTTTAAGACATAAATAATTTACTTTCAGAAGTTTCGTCAAAACTAAATTAAAATAATAAATTCTAAAAAAAATGTATTTTTCGTATTTTTCTCGGAAGTTTTGAGGTTATGTTATATAGTAACCTCTACAAAAGTTGTATATTTTTTCTTGACCTTTTGACAACTTTTGTATTGGATACTTATTGATTCTACGACAAAAACTGACTATTTTGCTTACTTATCTGAAGATTTATTATTCTAATTTAATGGTTATAGCATTAGTGTAGAAATGAGAGACAGTTTCTATTGTATTTTTTTTTCGTACAATTGCAATTTTCTTAAAAATTTAAACACGTAATGAACAATTACTGAAAAATTCACTATTGCAAAAGTCGTTTTTGAGTTTTTTCCATTTTTAAGCATGTTTTTAAATAGGGACTATTATTTTTATTATTGTGTCAATAAGTACATGTAAAAACAACAAAAATAAGTCCCAGAAGAACTCTCTACGATGATTTTTCACCACAGAATTTCTTTTTTAAAAAAGTCTGATTTTGACGGAAAAAAATAAATATCTCAAAAACTTCTTGTTTTTTGTGTAATTAAAAAATGTATGCTAATTTAAGGTATAAAAAGGCACGCTTTCACAAAGTTTGATTAAAATTGAATTATTGTTACCACAACGAAAAATAAAAAACAGAAAATTCGTTTTGGCATTGGCATTTGCATTTTTCTCGAAAATTTTGAGGTCATAGTAAAAAGTGACCCATATGAATGTTGTAGATTTTTTTATGATCTACAACTTAGTATAGGACGTTTTTGGATAAAACGTCAAGTTTCGCCGGAAAACGCAATAATATACTTTGCACCCGCTTTCCACCCTCCCAAATAAACACTATACCACCCCATGACCTGCTTTTTCTTTTTTTGCGTTCACTATGAGCCCCTTTACCATTTCCAATGATAAAACTCCTGTCTACAATTAATACCGGTTTTGGCTTATAATCAGTTAATTTGCCTGCACTACTAAGTACATTAGAGTTTACAATTCGTCACGAAATATTGAACGAAAATAAAATAAGTCAACATTAAGCTGTGAATTTTGAGTAGATAGATGCCTTTATTCCCAAGAACTCCCGTAGGTTGTAGTTACAATAACCAAGGCAAAAAATAGTAACAATATTATTAGATAACTAAGCAAACGCAGAAAAACAGGTGTATTCAAATAATAAAAGGATATGGTTCTTCCTGTTCAAGATAATTTTATTTTACGTAGTTACATGTTTCGCCCTAAGGAGGGCATCTTCAGAGTACACTGGAACATTTAAATAAATAATAGAGATGAAACACACACAATAGAAACTACTTACAGTCAAATCAAACATAAAAAAACTCATCAAAGACAAAAGTAAAAATTCGTCCTTAGCCTAGAAAACAAAGGCGTCGTTGCAACAAAACAAAAGACTCAAGCCAAAGCATGACTTACAAGCGCTATACAAGAGCTTAAACGTGTTCCGTAACAAATTGTGTTCGAAATGGCTAATATAGGTAATTAGAACTCGAGTAGCAGTAGGAACAATATTCAAAGGCCGTCAACTTGCTGTCACAATAAAGAAGAGCACTTTTTCCTTATGAAATCTGACACGAATTTTTACTTTTGTCTTTGATGAGTTTTTTTGATGTTTGATTTGACTGTAAGTAGTTTTTATTGTGTGTGTTTAATCTCTATTATTTATTTAAATGTTCCAGTGTAGTCTGAAGATGCCCTCCTTAGGGCGGAAACATGTAACTACGTAAAATAAAATTATCTTGAACAGGAAGAACCATATCCTTTTATTATTTAAATAATATTAGAGTTTACGTTCATTACATTTCCAGGTACATTTGGGTTCAAAATAAATTGCACCAACAGTAAAAATTTTCACTCGTCTATTGGAACATTACTGAGTTACTATCGTAATTTATGCAAAATAAAAAAAAAAACAAGAAATACAACAAAATCATCGTCAGATTTATAAGATTATTCAGCTTCAACAGCAGGTTGCTCAATCCAATCATCAAGAGCTAATGGTTTCGTTACAGTCAAAACATTAGCATACTTAACGTATTTACGCGTTTTTATATGATGGCCTTTAACGTCTGATTCACAAAAATAGCAGTCCTTCACCTTATGATAAGTTTGATGATGCCATACCATCGGAGTAGAAAAGGCCATTCCAGTTCTTGAGTTATTAACATTTTTTGATTTCCATAACTGCAATTTTGACGAACAAACTACACAGATTATTCTGGTTCATACCAGCGACTTGCGGTGTAAACACGGTCAAAAAATTTGTTGTATGCCTCAACCACTGATTTATTTTTTACTAATTGTAGCCGATGCTGTTTGTCCACAATCAATCCGCAGACGTAACAAAACTTATGGCGATTGTCACACATATTACTTTTTTTTCATTTGCACTGAAGCTTGCACTAGAGCTGATATCTTACTGCTTATGGATCACTTTGATTGTTATTTTATATGAAATTTGGTGATACTAAAGACTTACATCGTCCTAATAGTATACGCAATTGTAATAGGTTAAAATTGTCGATTAATGATTTTACGATATTTGGGTACAAATCGAATAGTCATTAATAACATATTAGATAGACTAAAATACAATAAAACAGGGTAATAAACAAACAAAATAATGTCTAGTTAATGTGAATCACGAGTACGGTTATTACGGTCGGGCCGTAGGTATATTCCTGCCTAGTGTGAATGTCAAGACGGTGATTAAACATCGATAACTCAGTCAAATTTCAACCGATTCTAATAAACAAACTCGTGTTAAACGCACATTTAAACGGGCTTTCAATAAAAAAATATAAATAAAATATTATGGATTGAAACAGTCATCAAACTGTCGTTAAACTTCAGAAAATCTGAAAATAATGGGAAACTTCTGAATTTGAACGTCCATAACTTTTCGACTTTTTATTGGAACTGACTGAACAGTACATTCTTCTAATGGTCTGTGTTCTCTCTTTCAATTGCCTTTTTTGTTTTGGAAATCGAATGGAGAATGACGGAGTTCTGCATGTAATATCGAAATAACAGTGGCCTATTGGGTTAGAAGAGCTCCAAATCAACATTGTTCATGGATTGACCTTGTTTATTAATCCAATATTTAAAATAATAATCCAATTTTTCATTGTAGGTATGTTATGGTGATGAAATAATAGTTGACGTTCAGAACAATTTAATGGACATGAGTACAACAATTCATTGGCATGGTCATCCACAAAAGGGGACACCCTACATGGATGGTGTACCGTTTGTAACACAATGTCCAATACTGCCAGGAACAACTTTTAGATATCGCATCAGAGCTAATATAGTTGGCACGCATATGTGGCATTCACATTCAGGTACGTCCAGACATTTCTGTCCACAAAAATTAGCACCATGGACATTGTTAAGTTGAGCATTTTGCTTTATAGGTATGCAACGAACAGATGGTGCTTTTGGTTCCTTTATTGTGAGAGTACCTGAGCATATGAACCCACATATAGCTCTGTATGACCAAGACCTTTCTGAGCACACCATGATCATAACTGACTGGATGGAGCATACTGGCATGCAGAAATTTCTTTCGCATTACCATAGCGGTGGCAACAACAAACCAACTTCTGTTCTGGTCAATGGCAAAGGAAGATTTGCTGAATTTCTGGACAAGGATGGACAAAAATTATACACACCACTAGCTACGTTCACAGTAAAGAAGGTAAATTCTACTTCTTTGTGTTGAATTTAGCTATAAATACTATGGAATTTCTTAATTTTAGGGCTTGAGGTACAGGTTTAGGATTATTAATGTTTCCTTTATGAATTGTCCATTGGAAATGAGTATTGACAACCATAATATCACCATAATAAGTGCTGATGGTCATGATATTGAACCACAAGAAGGTAAGAATTAGTATATTTACATAAAAATTGTTTATTTTGTTTACATAAAAGCAAAATAACCTCTAGAAAACAATAACCTGGCAGAGTTATTGGTCAAAATCTAACATTATTTGTTTTCAATATTTTTGTCTTTCGAAATGTGTGACAAAATAAACCTATAATTTGAATCTGCTTTAATAATATATTTGTACACTTAAATAAATAAATACAATCGTTACCTCTATAAAAATATAATGAGCAGCTTAAAAAATACCTGTTCATTGAAAAATATATATCCAATACCTAGTTTAAATAAATCAGCATTTGAAAATATTATAAGCGCATTTAATAAATTATACCATGAGAAAGAAAATTATAATCCGCCCTAGAAAGAATATAATGTGCATTAAGTTCTGCAACCTGTAGCGCTCATACAGTAAGCACGTAAAGTATGGAAACATGGAGAAATCTCTGAAAAGTTGTGTCATTTTAAAAACATACTTGTAGACGTCGATTTTTAATTATTAAAACACACATTTTTTGAGTTTTAACGTCATCACCTTTTTTTTAAATGGCGACATCATTTTTTCTTACTGAAACTGGTAGATCATATAATAGGGTATTTGACTATTATTGGAAACCATCTTAGTGTGTTTATTCCTTCACTCTACATTGTAAATGCATTATTTTTCGTAATTATTTCCTCAATATTTCATAAAAATCTGTGTTAAAAATTGAATCACAAAAAATCCCGCCTAAACGATACTTTCTGTTGTGTGACGTCACCCGATAGTAGATGTCAAATCGGCCCATATGGTCTGTCAGCATCGGCATCGTTGCCGTTTGGTAATTGTGTTGTATGATGTGTTGCTTTCACAATTTCTACATAAAAATGGGTTATAAATGGTGTATAAATCCACAATGCAGAAATACGTCAAGAAAAACTCCGGATAAACTATTTGTAGCTGTTCCGCAAGATTTGAAACTGCGAAGAAAGTGGTTGGCTCGTATAAATCCAAATGAACTAAATAGCGGCCAATACAAGTGTTTTTTGTTGTGGAGATAACTTCGACATACGTCAAACTGACTAGAATGAGTTATCTATCGTATTTTCGAACCAGGTGTTATCTGATCTGACAGCTTAAGGTTAGGGCTATCCAAACCTACAAAGTTATGCTTACATGGCACGTTAGTGCTATTAAATTCAAACGGGAGAAGCATAAGAGCGCGTTCGGATAACCCGGTATTGTACGGTGAGAGTGACGCGCTGCATAATAGGCGGACTAACGTCATACGGCGTTTATCTGCATATAAGAGAGAGACAGCCGACCCAGGTTATCTGAGCATTGCTCTCCCCATACCCTACCCTGACAAACCGAACGCGCTCTAGGCGTACTAACGAATAACGTCACTGGAGACTGTGCCAATTACAGAGCGTTTTCAATCACGTGATAGGACGTGAATAAAATTCAATTTTAATTTTGGGTTTTAATAGAAATAAAGCATATTTTTTTTTGAAAAGTAATAACAAATAGGTTTCTTAAACTGTAATCTATTAGGATGACTATAATACAAACCATATTTTTAATACAGTCAAATACCCTATTGTGTAAATGGCAGCGGAAACATTTTATGGCCTTACAAAAGAAAATGTTTGACAAAAAAGCTATTGAAAAAATATATAAGTTAGGAAAAATAAATTTTGTAAATGGAATATGAAATTGCGTTTTGGGTAGAACTGATTGCCCTGAAAACCAATCTAATAAAATAATTTAATTTTCTATCGTGCAAGGTTTTCGAAAAAAGAAAGTGGGTAAAAAATATAATAAATGCGATTTGGTAATTTTGACAAATTTATACCATAACCTATTGTTTAGAACCTATTGTTCTAGAAACCTCAAAATGGTCTCATAGTAAACATTAATCTTTGCACTTTTACCTGAAATCTCAAAAGTTTGTTCCCAAATATTTTTGAAGCATTTACAACAATTTTATAAATGGCATGCGAGCGGCTCCCTAAAAGAAAAGTAAAAACGCAATAACCTGACGTGATATGCAAAATTCAAGCTCACATTCGTATTCAGCGCAAATAAATCAATCGAAAACGCCTACTCGCATTCCATAAACAAATAAGTTATCAATACTACCCTAATTTTCAACGGTCTTTTTCTCGAAAATTTTGTTATGTAAGGCCATGCGCTTGCTACCTTTAAAACAAGTAATAGATCTATCAATATCAGCACAAAAAATATGGGGTTGCCATTAAAAAAAGTGTCGATGCCGTCATGAGTCATTTGAATTAATTAATAAGGTCGTATATTATTGAAAGTACGCGCTATCATTAACAAACGAATCGTCAAAATCAGATCAGCGTTAATTTTGATGCGCAGTAGATCTAGTGCTCAATA
The DNA here is from genome assembly GCA_963966075.1 of Aphodius sticticus. Taxonomy (NCBI): domain Eukaryota; kingdom Metazoa; phylum Arthropoda; class Insecta; order Coleoptera; family Scarabaeidae; genus Aphodius; species Aphodius sticticus. The sequence continues at coordinate 5,944,668 of OZ014511.1, read as the reverse complement.
TTTATTATTTTAATGCACAAGTTATTAATTTTAGGCTACAATATAAATAAAATATTGCTTATAATAATACTTAATATTTATGGAATGCTCAATATGTATTATTTTAATGCACAATATATCCATTCTAGGGCACAATAGGTAATTTTGTATGTAACATATATTTATATTTATTTAATTCACAATATTTATTATTTTAATGCTCAAAGTATTGCTCATATCTATTTAAATAATGCACGCTTAAATGCCCTTAAACCAACCCTTAAAAAATAAAAAAATATTGACAAAACACTATTTTATATAGCTTCTATCTAACTTCTTAAGGCCGGCGATGAGCTATAGTATAAGTATAGGGCAAAACAGGCTATACTTGAATTGACCTAATCAGCCGTACAAATAGCTTGATGTTAAAAATAATTTTACTCCTGCAATCTACATACTTGTGATTCGGACATCAGGTATTTTGAGAGCAATCTGCCGTCTCATAATCAAGTAATTAATTGATAAACAGACCCATATTTTCTCCATATTTGTTGTTATCTTTAGGGATCAAATTATTACACCAACTTACCAGCAATGTTAATGAAACTCGGTTATGTCCTAGGGACACATCTCCACAACAAAATAACCCCATATTCATAACAAATAAACCTTTAGTTTGCTCTCGTTGGTCATTTAATCGTGTACATGTAAACTCAATATTATTGAGCATATATTACAGGAAGCGACATGACCTGCCTTGTCTCCCCTTACTCCCAGTCATCACCCTGCTGAAGTGAAGAAGTGTGGGTCTTGTTTAGTAGAGGGCGCGCCGTTTTATTAGCCTATGCTATTACAGTCAGCCAGTTCTGTGGAACTACTATGTTGGCAAGAAGTCGAAGAATGAGGTGGTCGGTTGTGATATTTTCATCTGTTTGGTGGTACCTATATTATTGCACGGGCGCCCGGGCACAAGCAGTGTATTAGCCAAACGACTTACGAGTTCTCTCTGCGCCGGGCACCAGCGGAAACCATAAACACATCCACCAATAGAGTATTTTGTTGATCTTTTAAATTGTGCTTATGATTTATTCAACAGACAAAACTTAAATTATTACTTTTACTTGAAATTAAAGTTTATTTGCTGTATAACAATACTGGTTGAATTATTGCGACATAGTATTCATACTCTAAAAAGATTTAAGAAAACGCAACCATTTATTGATCACTGATTAAAAAGCAGTAGATTGAATATTTGTTAACTTATGAGTAAATGATAAATCAAACACCTTATTCCTAAATAAAATAACTTTATTTTCTTTTTAAATCTAAATAAAATACGAATTACAAAATAAAACATAAATATATCTTTATTGAAAAACAAAAACACGTAAAGTCATAATATTGTGATGTTGCCTTGGGAACCATATTCTACGGCGCGTTTCAAGACTCAACTAAAGAAAATTACATGCAAAAATTTTAATTTCGGATTCTATCTCTATTATCGGTTTTATAAAATAAAACATAGGTACGATAAAACGTCTTCGGGATTTTTTATGTACATAACTTCAAAACATATTCAAAAAATAATGTATCTAATAATTTTTTTTAAACATTGCTTTCTTCGACATAACCGACATCCAAAAAATAAAAATGTATATCTTATAAAATATTCACTTCTATCCAAGTTATATTTTATAAAACCAATAATCACAGTGACCCCGGACACAAAAAGGCGGTTATCAAGGCAATTTTGGTCAATTTATTTTTTGCTTTTGCGTTTTTTGTGTTTAGTTTTGGTTGCAAAACAAAACAAAGCGACATAGCTTTGGTTGCAAAATAAAACAAAGCGACATAGTTTTGGTTGCAAAATAAAACAAAGCGACATAGTTTTGGTTGTAAAACAAAACAAAGCGACATAGTTTTGCATGCAAAACTAAACAAACCAAACAAAAACATTTTTTGGACCCGATAACCGCCTTGTATCCGGGGTCACATATGTAGAGTCGGATATTTAAATGTTGCATGTTGATAATTTCCCTATGTTGCGTTTTGAACTGGGATATAGCTATAGACTATGCTTCGCAAGGGAAATGCAAGGGAAACAGATCATATAGTAATATGTATTATGATTTTACGTTTACTTTTTTGTTTGTGCCTGCATTATATAATCAGGATCTCGGCACTTTAAATTTTTTTGTCGTCTTTTTAAAATTATTTCAGGTGCCAAACAATTTTTGTAAAATTTTAATAATTTTGGCAGCATGTGTCTTTCCCAACACTCTTTATCGAAGATAACTTCTTCCCAAAATAATGTATTTCTATCTCCAGAATAAAGAATAAAATAAACTTTTGTCGCTTTTAGAATAAGTATCTGACCCTGCATCTAAATATCAAAAAAATTAGTATTACTACATATTATTTGTAGATATTTAGAAAATATCTATAAATAATATTTTATTTTATTTCGGGGCATGTTCGCAAATTTAACGACCAATTATGACTCCATCTCACTCTTCCGTGTTATAAGTAAGTAGAAATGCTTTCAACACACCCCCTACCAATAGATCTGCGATACCAATGCACGTGCGCCACATAGTGGGAAACCCCGAGATGAACTTGAGAAATCACACGCAATATAATAAGTATAAACAATGTTGAAACCGAGGATGAAGTTGCATTCAATACATACATGGGGGCTGTTTATTTTTAGCGAGCAAAATGGTTAATAAGTAGTTTTAGGTAAAACGGTAAAAAGGCGTAAAAATACAAAATAAATGAGCGGAAAATTAAGCTAAATAGCGGCTGTACTTTCAACGCGCCATCTGTAGTTTGCTAGTAGCATGCTAAAAGTTTCGTACTTTTGCCTCAGAGATACCGCCACGTAATGACCCAACTCTTTTACGTGCTCAAAACCGCCTGGTCAACGCCGTCCTTAAGGTATATTAGCTTGTTATCAATAGGTCAACATGAAACTTTTACTCAGAATAAATGTAAAAAGGTTGAGTAACGCTGCTCTAGAGTCTAGACGATGCCAAAATTTCAAAAAAGAATACATGTAAACGTGTAAAGTTAACCTCGTAAAGAAGCAATTTACCTCAAAAACTAATGACCTTGTAAAAGAAATTAATAGAGCAAACTTGTAGAGAATTGTATCATCAACACTTTTGTTAATCATTATTTCTGGCTAGGATATACTGGAAAAAAGATATTTTGAAAAAAAAGCTAAATTTAGGCAACTTACTAACAACACTAACAATTTGGACTCAGAGATACATAATTTCTTTTCAATTTTACAGCTGAATCCCTAGTAACATATGCAGGGGAAAGGTTTGACTTCATTTTACATGCAAAGAAAGATGAAGATTCATATTGGATGAGATTTCGAGGACTCATGGATTGCGACCAAAGATTTACCAGCGCTTTTCAAGTCGCAGTTTTAAAATACGATAAATCCAACAAAGAAATACCAGATGGTGAAAATCCAACCTATAAGAATTCTGATAGATTAGGACTGGTATGTAACCACAAAAAAACTATTTTTAAGGACTATAAATGATTGAAATTGTGTATTTTTTGTAGCAAGTTAACTCACTTAACAAAGCCATGGAGGATGACACAATAATCAGCATACCTAACCTGAAATCTTTAGCAAAGCCGGACAAGTCCTTGAAAGAGGTTCCTGACTTTAAATACTATATTTCGTATGACTTTTACAAGATCAACAATCCTCTATTTCATAAAGAAGACTTATATGGATATAAAGATGGTAAATTGTCTTGAAAATAAACCATATTATCTGGTAATAATTTTTGGTTTTGTTCTTGGTTTTTTTTAGTAAAAAATGATACTGAAAGAACCCAAACACCTCAGCTGAACCACATCACCATGAAAATGCCACCAGTTCCAGTTCTGCAAAATAGACATTGGCTAAAACCTGAGATGTTTTGCAATGAGACAACAGTTAAGAATTGTGATCGAGATTTCTGCGAATGTACGCATCTTGTGCAGGTAATGAATTTGAAGCTTTTAATTCTTGCATAAAATACCTGTGTACAAGGGCGTATCCAGCTCAAATTCGAAGGGAGGCAGTTGTTTAAATATAATTTTTTTTGTTTTTTTTTTTGTATGGGAGAAGGGTGCCCATTAGGGGCACCCTTTTGTCGAGGCCTTAAATTTACATGGGAAAATGCATGGGAAGAAGACATTTTTTGGTATTTTTCAAATAATTGTTCGGGGTTTGGGAAAACTTAAGATTACTTAAGGACTTGTAGAGGACTTTCCAAGGAAGAATTTGACCTATTATACATATGGATTTGACGCCCCCCAACCCATCCCCATAGTACCATGAAAACTACCCTTAAATGAAAAAATGTACATTCTTCAGATAATTGATCCTTGTAATCATTTCAGTCTCTTTTTTCTCATAAAAGTTATTACTATAAGTTTAGTGTTGAATGTTTATAAACATTTGTCAGTTAATTCACATTTATTTAAAAAAATTCCATTTGTTTAAATAATTCGTTTTTCCGAAAATCAGTCTGAATTCTGTTTCATTAAAAATTTCTTCCTATTGTTTAAACAATCAGTTATTATTCATTTTCAACTTTTTTCTAATTATGCTAGAAAAGTCAGTTTTTTTGTGAAATTAACTTATAAATTTCATGTTCGAGATATCTAACAAACCCATTATCTATATTATCTAATAAACCCACATTTGATTAAACAAATTCCATTTGTTTAAACAATTTTTGTTTGCAATTCACTTAAAATTAATTTCTTTTAGATCGGTCAGGCTAACTGTTATTCTCAAGTGACAGGATTTATATTATGGGATGATTTCCATTGTTTAAATAATATAATATTATTCGTTTTCAATAACATATATTCAAAAAAATTGCAATGATTTGAAATCCTTTTTTTCGGGAAATTGGGGAGTTACATTTCTTTTTAAAATATTAATTTTCCTAAAGTCAAACAATTTTATTAATCACATATCTTTCTTACATTTCTTATTCTGATTTCCTACCACTGTGTGTCGCAAAGATAATGTTGATTTTTTGCTGTCTGGAAACTGTTCCCTGTACTCTACTTTGATGAAATATTGAAAACGAATATTATTTTATTATTGAAACAATGGAAATCATCCCAAAATATAAATGCCACTTCAGAATAACAGTTGGCCAGACCGATCTAAAAAAATAATTTTAGCCGAATTGCAAAAAAAATGTTTATGAAATTAACTAACAAATGTTTATAAACATTCCACTAGACTTATAGGAATTATTTCTAAGAGAAAAAAGAGAATGAAATGATTAGAACGGTAAATTTTCTGAAGAATGTAATTTTTTTCATTTGGGTAGTTTTCAGGGCACTGTGGGGTGAATTGGGGGCGTCAAATCCATACGTATAATAAGTCAAATTATTCCTTGGAAAGTCTTCTTTGGAAAAAAATACCAAAAAACGTAAATTTGAGACCCCGAAAGGCACCATTAAAACTCCAAATTTCGAAAAAAAAAGAATACGTGACCAATTTTTTTGGATTTGGAAACCCCGAAACTACATTTATCATTTTGAAGAAATTTTTCAACAATGAATTTCTTCTTGCAGGTACCTTTGGGAAAAGTGGTAGAACTCATCCTTATCGACAAAGGCTTCGCATATGATGCCAATCATCCATTCCATCTTCATGGAACACCATTCAGAGTCATAGGAATGGAGCGAGTGGGTGCAAACGTCACAGTTCAAAAAATAATCAACATGGATAAGCATGGACAGTTGAAGAGGACTTTTGACAACCCCCCTTTGAAGGACACAGTGACTGTACCAGATGGTGGCTATACCATTGTCAGATTTGTGGCTGACAACCCTGGATACTGGTTGTTCCATTGCCATATCGAATTTCATGCTGAAATTGGTATGGCTTTGATCTTCAAATTTGGTGAAGATGATGATATGCCTCCTGTGCCTTCAAAATTCCCTCAGTGTGGAAATTATTACGATGTACCATCGAAGCCTTACCCACTTAAAATAACATTAGGTGATGATGTGGAGGAAGAACAACAAGAACAACCAGAAGACAATAACTGGTGGTACAAGCTATTTGGGCATAGTGGAGCTGAAAATTCTAAAGTTCATAGCCTCTATATGTTGGTTGTATTCCTAGTTTTGTCTTTGAGTGTTTAATTGCTTAAATTTAATCGTAATTTAGCAACAGTATGTAATTGTGATATGTTTACATTGTGATATTAGCTTTGTTAAGATGTATTTTGAATCTACTTGAGTATATAGCGTTGTGCCTAAATTTTATACCTACTGTAGGAAACTGACGATAGGAAAATTTGAAGGAATAAATGAATTTTATATGTGCTGTTGTCTTATTTTCTTCCCTATGTTGAAATATAAACCTCCAAAAGTACCAAAAATAAACACGCCAACCGCAAGACGCCTAATGTTCAACAATTTAATGTATTTGTAAATATTATTTAAATAATTTTAGAGTGATACCTAAATTACCAACTCTTTGACTTTGAAGAAAATCAATATAACAAATTATACACGTTTGTATAATTCAAAATTGCGAATGCTATTGTAACTAAAAGTACTATAGGTATAGTAGTTCAGTCATTGAACAGTGGAGTAAAATTAGCAAAGTGACTACAAAGCAGTTCCTTCCATTTGCAATCAAATTTGCATTGAGTACGTATGTACAGTTTTCATTCATTTCAAAGTTTTATTACTAATTTATTGGATTGGTTTTATAATCTTATACCTACACCAAACTATAGGTAAAGAATATATAATATTCTGTTCTGTCTAGTCGTAATTGTAATACCTAAAAACAAAGCTGGGCAAAGTTAATCAGATAGTTAACTTCGTTAATCATTAATCCGTTAACGAAAAAGTTAATTTCGTTAACCGATATTCCGTTAATTTGTTACAAATGTAACGGAAGTTAACGTTAACCGTTAATCGATAACTTTTTATAAAAAAAATATAGGTTACGTTGAGTGCCGATCTACCGGTGAGTATGCAATCCTAATAACTGCGGACCTTTCTTGCGGTTCCATATGTAAAAATTGCTTTAGAAACTTTTCAAACTAGGTACAGTGGTAACTAAAAGAACTACATTGCGAGATACAAAGATGAAAATATCAACTAAAGCTACTTTTATATCTATGCAGAGCAAACCTGCACTTTGCACAATGCAGTTTTGAAAAATCGCGTGCAATTTTATGACAATTTGTACACCAGTTACTTCTGTGCATGGCTTAAACATCAGTGATTTAAATTTTAAATTTAAAAATTAAAATTTTATATAAATATTAGTATTTTATGAATGAAAATGTTTAACGACAACTAAGTCAAAGTAATATTATAGAATTTTATGTTTGCTTTTGCAAAGATTGATTCGGAGCTAAAATTGACGTTTCTTGAGTATGATACATAAGTTTAAAGCAACCCTTTCCATTCTTTGCGTTCATGTATTAAAAAACAAAAAAAAGCGGCTCGTTTTTGTGGTACAATACGTGAATCAGAAGCAAGTCATCATTAAAAAATTTTTTAGCTACAAATTTGGGACTTTTATTAGTGTAGTTTGTTTACCCGCTACATACTATAAAATATGATTTTATTAATTATTGACCTTTATTGACAAATTGTATTGCCCACTTGAATTATTAAAATTTATTGTGAAATCGAAGCTGGAAGATCAGGGTTGTTATAAAAACGTTTTATTTTATTTTATTCTTTTATAAAATGCTGTTTTTTAACGAAACAATGTTTATAAACACTTCACAAAAAAAGCATGTTTTAAACATGAAATAAAATGTTTTAACGCACACAAAAAAACATGTTTTAAACAGAAAATAAAACTTGTTAACATGTTCTACATCACGCAATTATTTTATTTGTAGGCATTTTAATCGGCGTCTTACTATATACTACTACTATACCTACTATATTTGATGAAGAACGACACAAAATGTTTCGGTAGTTTAAAACACAACATTTAAAACAATAGTTTAAAACAAAACATTTGTTTTAAAACATGTTTAAAACACTCTTTTAAAACAAACTGTTTTAAACATAAAAACCTTGTGGAAGATAGTCTGCCCAATATTATAATTATGCTCCGAGTATTTCTTACAATTGCCATAAGCAATGCCAGCTGTGAGAGGAGTTTTTCAAAATTGAAATTAATCAAAAATTATTAAGATCAACATTTGTAAACCGAACAATACACAATATAATAGTTCTTTGGAATTACTGTATATTTTTAGTATTTTAAATTGAAATACCTAAATAAGGGGGCGGCGAAATTTTCCTCCGCCCCGGGCGGCTGATATCCACGCTACGCCACTGCGTAGTACGTCACACATGTAAACAACACCAAGTCTGAACTTGCACATAATGCCTATACAACCATTTGAAATATTTATTGATGATATTTCCGATTTAACGGACTTGAATTAACGGATGATGAATGTAGCGGAAGTTAGTCAGTCCGTTAATGGTTTTAAAAGTTAACTTAAAAGTTAATTCGTTAACGAAAAATTTAACTTCGTTAATTAACGATTAACGGATTAACGCTTTTGTGCCCAGCTTTGCCTAAAAAGAATATATGGATGTTTTAATTTTATTTTACGAAAAACACTGGATAAAATTGAATTTATCTAGAAAACCAACCTTCCTGGAACCCTCCTTTTTATATATGTACTAAATATCACCAACAAATATCAACATTTGAACAAATTTAGCATACACTGCTCAAAAAAATTAGGGGAACACTTTTTTCGAAACCTGTAACTTTTTAAATAATAGTTCTAGGCAAATCAAATTTAGTATACTTTAACGACATATATTTATCTAAAGAAAATTACAAAAACAAAAACTCTTAGTTATTTCTAAGTTACACTTAAAAATGTAAATTAATAACGCACCACATGCTCCTCCAAGATGTTTTCGATATAATTTATAGCATTTAGTCTACCAGGAACAACAACAAGATCAGTTCTGTTGTCTATACTGATTCCAGCCCAAACCATCACAGATCCACGACCAAATCTATCCACTTCTATACAGGGTGAGTCACTAGAGTCGCGGTGGTAGATATAGCAATTATCTTTAGAGATGGAAAAAATTATTTAATACAAAAGTTGTTTGGCATATCATTTTCTACAACGTAAAATTATTTTCATTTATACTGGGTGTTGCATTTAGGCGTAGCAGAAAATAAATTAACTTTTTTAAATGGAATGCCCTGTATATTATAACATATTATGATTGCGAAGAAAATTGTCTTACTAATTGTATCAGGTGATATTGACGTAAAGCTAATAGTTTCTGCAATATTCAATTTTTTATTAAAAAAATGGCCGTTGCAGGCCTTTTCCGAAAACTACGTAATAGCGTCATTTTTGCAGGTATTTTCTTACAACTTTGTCAGAAAATAACCAATACTAATAGGGAGGTGATAGTGCCCAAAGAAATTTGATGCGCTATACAGGGTGTTCCTAGCACCTAATCAATTTTGATATTTTTCAAATGGCTTTTTCTTGAGTTTTTTAAATGGAACGCCCTGTATATTATTTGCTGGTTGCATTTCCCATTAAGTTGCCTTTAATTTATATTAAGTGTGGCATAGACATATTTGTACCCGTTTTCGTGATATTTGGAATTTAAAGAAAATGTGTAATAAAGTATGTATACCAATACAGTGCTTTAATATTACACCCAGTATAATTGAGTTAGTTTTTTTCATGTATTTTGTTATAATATAAATAAATTATAAATGTTGGTAAAGTTAAAAATGCTATTTTTTATAAAGATACATTTAAATAGCAGAGTCACGCTAATATTTTAAGTTAGCTTAGATTTACTTAACCTCGTTGTCATGGAAACAAAAACAAATAACAGACGTGTAGTTATTGCTGTCAACAGACTTAATATAGCTAACCAACATTTGTAATCTCTGTTAACGATGAACTTTAATTATACTAAAGAGGAACTGATAAATATTATTTACATCTATGGAGAAGCCGGCAAAAACGCTCTACTGGCCTCAACAATTTACGCTCAGCGATATCCCGAAAGACGGCATCCCGATGCAAGAACAATTAATAGAGTTCGGGAACGTTTTGAATCAACAGGTACTATTACTTACAAAAAAAGAAAAAGAACAAAAGCGGCGACACATGAAGAGAATGAATTTCTGGTAGTTGCTAGTGTGGTAGAAAATCCATACTCAAGCACTAGACAAATAAGAAATCAAGGAATAACCCAATCATCTGTGTCCAGAATAATACGGCGACACAAGTATCATCCATATCATGTGCAACATGTACAGGAATTGAGCGAAAACGATTTAGAAAAGAGATTAAATTTTTGTAATTGGGCAGCTGCTAAAATTCAACAACAAGCAAATTTTTTTGACTTTGTTCTTTTTACTGATGAAGCTACGTTTCATAAAAATGCGTATGTTAACCAACATAACTTCCATTTTTATGCAACAGAAAATCCTCGCGTTATCAGGCCTTTTGGACCATCAACATAGATGGTCACTCAATGTATGGGGTGGAATACTAGGTACCAATTTGCTAGGGCCTTACTTTTTTGAGGGTTCCGTAAATGGTCAAAGGTTCTTACATTTTCTTAACAACCATCTACATGAATATTTAGATGATTTGCCGCTTAATATTCGCCAAAACTTAATTTTCCATCACGACGGAGCCCCACCCCACTTTAGTCTGAACGTAAGACAATTTTTGAACAACCAATACCCCAACAAATGGATTGGAAGAGGAGGCCCTACGTTATGTCCGCCAAGATCTCCTGATCTAAATAAGTTGGATTTTTTTTTGTGGGGTCATGTTAAGGAATTAGTATACCAGACACCACCTACCACACAAGACGATATGAAGATTAGAATAAGAAATGTTTTTGCTGACAGAGAAAATAAGAGAGAGATGTTAAGAAATACTTCGAGATCTTTTACCCATCGGATTAATGCTGGTAGAAGAGAAAATGGAGGGCATTTTGAACACCTACCAAATCAATAACTACTTGTTGTTTTATCTTTAATTGTTATAGTTTTTACTAGTTTTATGTTAATGCTTATCAAGTTTAAAAAATAGTTTAATAAATGTTATTAGTTGTGGTTTCTCTTAATTATTTGTTTTTATTTAATTTTTAGTTGTCTCAAATTATATTAATTTTTCATATTGAGTAACTAAATGGTAATTCCATGTAATTTTCAATTTATTTTGAGCAATTCTGTCAGTTTTTTAATTCAACAAAAGTATTTTTTTCCTTTCTATGTTCTCTTTACAAAAAAAATCATTAAAAAAAAACCATGTTATGCAGGGTGTAATATTAAAGCACTGTATTGGTATGCTTTATTACACATTTTCTTTAAATTCCAAATATCACGAAAACGGGTACAAATATGTCTATGCCACACTTAATATAAATTAAAGGCAACTTAATGGGAAATGCAACCAGCAAATAATATACAGGGCATTCCATTTAAAAAACTCAAGAAAAAGCCATTTGAAAAATATCAAAATTGATTAGGTGCTAGGAACACCCTGTATAGCGCATCAAATTTCTTTGGGCACTATCACCTCCCTATTAGTATTGGTTATTTTCTGACAAAGTTGTAAGAAAATATCTGCAAAAATGACGCTATTACGTAGTTTTCGGAAAAGGCCTGCAACGGCCATTTTTTTAATAAAAAATTGAATATTGCAGAAACTATTAGCTTTACGTCAATATCACCTGATACAATTAGTAAGACAATTTTCTTCGCAATCATAATATGTTATAATATACAGGGCATTCCATTTAAAAAAGTTAATTTATTTTCTGCTACGCCTAAATGCAACACCCAGTATAAATGAAAATAATTTTACGTTGTAAAAAATGATATGCCAAACAACTTTTGTATTAAATATTTTTTTCCATCTCTAAAGATTGCTATATCTACCACCGCGACTCTAGTGACTCACCCTGTATAGTAGCGGCTGCGTAGCGTTCACCAGGGCGTCTATATACACGTACTCGACCGTCGCAATGAGTTAAACGAAATCTGGACTCGTCTGTAAACAATACAGGCGTCCAGTGACGAAGTTGCCAATCTCTGTGATCCAGACCAAATCTCATTCGCGCTGCTTTGTGATGCTGCGTAAGGCGTGGTGCGCAGACAGGTCTTCTTGGTTTTAAATTCGCTTCTTTTAATCTGTTTCTAACAGTTTGATCAGAAATTCTCTGAAAATCTATTCCATGTGCTCGTCTTAGGTCGTTTAGGAGGTCTCGTGCTGTGGCAGTACGCTGACGTAGAGAGGAAAGGACAAGAAATTGGTCTTGATTTTGAGTAGTTTTTCGATTTCGATCTTGGCCAGCTTTTCTAACATATTGGCCAGTCTCCCGAAACCGATTCGATAAACGCTGAATAACAGAAGGCGAAACTCAAAGGTCCCTATATTTTTGAAAATTAAAGACATCAGAATGTTCAAACTGTAACTAAGGAACTTGGTCTCTCGCGTTTTCTCAAGGGCTGTGTTACAAAACCATATCAAATCTCAACATCTTGTTTTCTGATTCATGCCAATATCTGAATGTTTGTAGAAGATACACAGTTTCAAGTAAAATTTCGCATTGTTTTTGTACCAGAAACACTGGTAAATCTGTCAGGCTGAATATGCTGCAATCCATCATAATCGAACTTTAGAACGTATCCTTTAGATCCCACGTCGACAATATGCAGTTATTGCAACAAGCTGTAGACACACGTTATTAAAATATCGAGTACATGTCAAATTTCGCTCTATCTTTAAATTAATTCGTTGCTGATACTAAATACAACAACTTTTGCTATAGTTGCGGAATAGGTTTATTTTGTTCGTCAAATTATAGATTATTAATCAGGGTAGTCACCTATAATCGCTCATACTCTCCCTTCAGGGCAAACAACCCCTAAATGGCAATATTATGGCTGCGCCTCTTAAGCAGACACACTAAAATTGCTTTTAATATCTTCTGTAACATTTTCAATCTTTTAATACGTTTTATGTGTTACAATGTGACCTGACAACGTTGTTTATGTATCACCCTGTACAACGTCTAGCCTATGCGTCGAACTAATATTTGTAATATTTCTAAAAATAGTCCAGTAGTCCGTATCCTGTATATTCTGAGTGTATTGCCTAGCCTATGCTATTGTTATAAAAGTCTACACTACAGGAGGAAGTAGGCGATTATTTGTTTGTTTTTTCTTGCTGTGCATGCGTCATAATAATTCCTAAAAGTACCTAGTGTTACGTGAAGCGTGCCAGGTATCGGTTTGTGACGTCAATATTGACGTCACAGAAAAGTTGAATGACTCGTATGCATTACAGGTTGTGCCATGGCAGAAACAAAGTAGGTACATTAATAGAGTTAAGAAACCAAAATACACGTTTATTGCATATATAAAAGTTGTAGATAATCATTCGCTCTACAGTCAGAAAATATTTTCATGCTTACAGGATGTCCCACAACGACGTACCAACACAAACTTATGTTTTAATAAATGGAACAGTTTTTGATTAACATTTTATCCTTATTGTTTTGACATGAACTTGTATTAGGGTATTATCAACTGCTTTTAAGATATTGTGAAATTAATGTACAAAACGTCTGTTTTCAAAAAATCATTTTGAGGTTAGGTTAGGTTTAACGTCAACAGCTAAAAAGTTATTAAGCATCTAATTTGACATTTATATTTTTTATATTTCTATACAGGGTGTGTATAAATTGGCGGAAAAGCTATACGTGGCGATGTTCTTCGTAAAATTCTGAGTAAACAATCTTTATACTAAAATGTTGTAGCGTCATTATTGTGCCCTCAGGAGCCATTTGAAAGAAACATAGATTTGGCAACGCTGAATCCAACAGGTGTTCGTGTTACTATGCACTGTAAACAATGGGTCCGTATACCATATACATATCGGGATACTCATTAAACGTATATTCCATGTTGAACGAACGAAAAGATAACGTAAAATACAATAACTAATAAACTAATTAACTAATGAACTGTAGGAATAATCACGGTAGAACGGTAGAACTGACGAAATTAGCACAAACAAGTCAAATTACTTAATTTGATTATACAACTGTCAAAAGTGACAAATGCCAAAATTAAGTTACCCATGTTCTACAGTGTTGCCGAATGTATTTTTATGACAAAATTAACGAAATACCGAACTTAAAAACAAACTTTTTAGGCAGAAAGATAACATTTAGGAAAAGAAAAATTTTCAATATTGTTCAAATAATAACACCATTCAAGAGATCGGATATCATGACTTTGGAGACCTCGTGAAGACTCAAGAAGCACGGTACAACATTTTAGTTTATAGATTGTCTACTCAGAATTTTGCGAAGAACACCGCCACGTGTAGCTTTTCCGCCAATTTATACACACCCTGTATATACGCAATAGATTCGTTTCTTGCATACCGGAAGTGGCGAAAAAGTGGACAAAGTACTTCCTCCTAAAAAAAAACCTCAATAAAACTAAACATACATCTCTTGGTACATGATTCATATTCATGTGGTTTGGTTTGAATAAATTGCAAGTGCATTTTATTGCAATTTGCAATATGCTACATGCAATATTGGAAACATGAATATGTCAGATTAGAAATGTCAGATTTTCTTTGTGGTTCTTAGTTTATACTATCGTAATTTATCTGGTAATTATATTGCGTATAATTATAATGTTGTCACTTATCCAGGTCTTTTGACTTAAGCCCGCAGTTTATGTTTTGTAACGATTTTCTGTTACTCAAAAGTGACGCACAAAAGCTTCAAACTTGAAGTATACAGTCAGAATTTTAAGGCATAACTTTAGTATAGTTTTTGATACAATACAAAAAAACATGTTTTGGGGTCACAATTAAGGTTTTCTGTGTTCAAATTCAGACTATATTTGGAATTGGCACTAATAAAATCAAATTGTCACTAATAAAATCAAATTGTCACTAATCAAAATCAAATTGGCACTAATCAAAATCAAGTTGACAAATAACAAATTCAAGTTGACATTAAATAATTTAATTGTCAATTCAAATTAACATCTTAAAAGAACCCTTCCAGGTTCTCATAGTGCCTTATACAGTGCTTCCCAAAGGTAACGGATAAAGTCTATAAAATCTT
This sequence comes from Aphodius sticticus, assembly GCA_963966075.1. Lineage (NCBI taxonomy): Eukaryota > Metazoa > Arthropoda > Insecta > Coleoptera > Scarabaeidae > Aphodius > Aphodius sticticus. Next base: position 5,929,491 of record OZ014511.1, on the reverse strand, counting down.
AAATAAAAATATTTGAGAAAAATGCTCCGATACGTCGATTTTTACTTTTAACTTACTATCCTGATATACACTTTTCAGCCCCCCACCCCTTCACCCCTAAGGGGTGGTAACCACAACTTTAAAAATTCAAATAGCAAAGTACCTCTTCCGATACCTCAATTGATAGACTTTTTTAATCTGAATACAAAGAAAAAAAAATTATCGAAATCGGTTGATAAATAACGGCGATATTTATCAAAATTTATTTATACACGAAATTGAGGAATAACAAAATTTAATTAACTAATCCTTAATTAATTTTCAAAGTGCTGCGCGTTAACGACGAGACAATGCCCTAATCTATCCCTAAACGCTTGTTGAACATTTTCTAACATTTTATTTCGAGTTTTCGAACATTCCTGGAGTCATTAAGTGAATTACTGCAGGAATTCTTTCCTTTAACGCCTCAATATTTACAGGTCTATTAAAATAAACTTTACTTTTTAAATAGCCCCAAAGAAAATAATCTAGTGGGGTTAAATCTGGCGATCTTGCTGGCCATTCAATAAGCTTTCATCTACCAATCCATTAGGAAATTTGAAAATATTTGGATTAGGAAATACTTGATCGAGGTATTCTCGAACTTGTCGCGCATAATGTGGAGGCGCACCGTCTTGCTGTAACCAAATTCTGTCCTTGTGTCTATCAGGATCTTCTGCGTTGGGAAACAACACCGCTAAAGTAGGTAGTAGTTCATTTCGTAGAAAGTTCAGATAACGTTCACCATTCAGTGTTCCGTCGAAAAATTTGGTCCAATAATTCTAGTACCCACCACACCAGCCCACACATTAAGGTTTTGAGGATATTGTGTGTTCGCTTCCACCATCCAATGCGGATTTTGACGAGCCCAGTAACGGCAATTTTGTTTATTGGCGGTGCCATTCAGACAAAATGTTGCCTCAACAGAAAAAAACGATGTTTCTAATTAAGCAAGGATTTTCATTAGAGAGTTCCATCATTGTCTCACAAAACTGCACTCGTCGATCAAAGTCATCATCGGACAATTTTTGTACCAAGTGCACTTCCTACGGGTGAAATTTGTGTTTTCGAAATAATCTGGACACTGTGCTTTTTGACGCACTAACCTGTGAAGCGACCTCCGCAAGGGTTGAATGATTTTCTTGCACCATTAAATTAGCATCCAATTGTCGGTTTTCAATTAAGGCCAATGGACGTCCTGCCTTAGGCTTATCCCGTACATGACCGAGATCGCGAAATTTGTTTTCGATTCGACTTACTGTAGATTCCAATATTGGCGGACGGTCCGGGTGCGTTTCATTGAACAAAACACGAACTTCGTCATGCGTCCGGCTTCTATCTCCAAACCCAATCATTAAAACTTCGATTCTTTCGGTTTCTGTAAATCTCATTTTGCTACTATTTCTTCAATGACGAAAAATCTGAATTGTGTTTGACATAAGTAAAGACAAGTTGCAATTGTTTGAACGATATTGCTATGCCCGCTTCAACAGCGCTTACTCGAATATTGACGTTCTTCTTTGAATACATTTTGGTAAATATCGCGGTTATTTATCAACTGATTTTGATAATCTTTTTTTCGTTGTATTCAGAATAAAAAAATCTATCAATTGAGGTATCGCAAGGGGTACTTTGCTATTTGAATTTTTAAAGTTGGGGTTGCCACCCCTTAGGGGCGAAGGGGTGGGGGGCTGAAAAGTGTATGTCAGGATAGTAATTTAAAAATAAAAATCGACGTATCAGAGCATTTTTCTGAAATATTTTTATCTAAGGTTTTATTGAATTTATCCGTTACTTCTGGGAAGCACTGTATAAAAAAAAGGTTGACGCCGTAAACTAAAAAATACAAATTTGCGCTGTTTGTAATTCTAACGGGGATTGGCGCAATCTTGCAAATGATCTCGGAGTTTCAAAAAGAACGGCGTGTAGATGGGTGAAAAATCAAGACGTTCCAGAGAAACACCATGGAGGTAAACGCAGAGTTAAAATCACAGACGAACATCGTCGTTTTTTTTTTAAATCAAATTGAAAGAAATCCAAAGATAACTCTCCAGCAATTAAAAGAAAAGATTTTACAATCATATGAAATTAATGTCACTAAAGAATGTATTCGTCAACACCTCGACGGTCTTATGTATACAATAAAACAAGTACGTCGAGAGCCAGAAAGAGCCAACAGTATAGACAATAAAACAAAAAGGTTAGAATATGTAAGAACATTACTTAATCTTCAAGCAGAGAATTTGCCAATAATTTGTCTTGACGAAACTAATTTTAATATGTATATTTCGCGGACGCAAGGCCGTTCTAAGAAAGGAAGTCGATGTACATTTGTAGATATACCTACATCTTATTTAAAGCATAGGTATTTCTGGTCTAACACATTATGAGCTAAGAATCATTTAAAAAACCAGAAGCAAACGAATATGTGAAACAATGTTTGAGAAACGCCCAAAATATATACCAAGAACCAGTAGTTATGGTTATAGATAATGCACCTTGTCATTCTTCCATTGAAGAAGTTTTTGCAGAAGAGGAATTTTTTCACCATAGATTAATAAGACTCAGTCCATACAGTCCCATGTTAAATCCGATTGAGCAAGCATGGTCTGTATTAAAGGCTAGTGTAAAATCAGATTTGGCAGATAACCTAAGAGATGTTTTAGCAGGAGAAGATCGGCATAATATCTCCCAAACTGAATACAGAATGCGCCGGTTAGAAAATATTGTTCAGAATAATATTAACACAATCAATGTGGCCAACTGGGCAACATTCATAGCCCATATTCAAAGATATATTCCAGCAGCATTAAATATGGAGAATATTATTATCTAATTAATTAATTTAGCAAATGTTGTTTATTTAATATGTCCATGTTATTGTTTTTTGTTAATTGTCATTTTGATTTTGTTAATAATTGACTGAAATAATAAAAATATTACATTAATATATAGTGTGGTTCGTAAACTGCAAACCACTATATTGGGATTAATTTTGTACAGAGGCTAAAATTGCAAAATCTCGAGCGTTTTGCGGTAAAATGCGGAAAACTGCATACGTGCACGTAAGGGGCGGTTTCTAGGGTGCCAGGCTCTAGTAAAATTTGCAGACGCCATAGAATATTGCAACCGTATTGGACTTTATTCCCTTTACATTTTTTTTTTTTAAATCTACGAGTAGTATAAAAATAGTAGCTTAATACCAGCATACTCTAACTCTAGAATCAAACAGGTTCAGTGATTTAAAAATACGCGTCGCCTTGCGTAAATAGTCAAGCGGCGATTGGAATTTACGTTCGGGATTCCCTTTCAGATAACCTTATCAAATCGGACCAAAAATAATCAACGCTATTTCTCTGGAAAACTAAATAGACCAACTTCACACACCGCATCTATATTTAGCCTTCAAACGGGAACTATACATGAACGGACATGTGTATTGAGGTTAGGTTTTGCGTGCCGGCTTTTCTGGACAAACCGACCTCCCCCCACCTCGTACAAGGACGGGAAACCCCCTGAGTTCACTACCATCGATGCATCATTACGTAAAATCAACTTGGCTTGGATGTAACTATTCGGAATTGGTATTAGTCACTACTGTTTCACAATTTCTTCCAATTTCTACTTCAAGTCACTTCCCCGGCAGGAGTCAGCCTGATATACCGGTGAAAAATGTCGCGTCCAACCTTATTTGCACCGGAACGCCACTGGTGCTCGGACGCCCCCTTACATAGCAAAATATTTAAAGTTAATTAATTGTTCGTGCTTAGAAGTTGTTCGACGAAAAAAGTGTGATTTTCGTGCAATTATTCTGTGATATTTTTTATTATTAGAAATTGGTAAGTAATTTTAAGATTAGTCATTACTTTTTCTTGCGTTTTTATTCATATTCTTAGCAGTGTTGCCACATCCAACGGATGCTTATCCACTAGAACACCTACCTTTTTCTACTAAAATTCCACTAGATGATCATTACTTCTACTAAAATGTTCTACTAGATTTTAGTAGTGGACAAAAACTTCATATTTCATTATTTAATAATTCAAAATATTTTTTATTTGTGATTTATATATTTCAGTTTGTTTTTATACTTTCACTCGACTGAATTCAGCTCGGTTCTTTTTATTATTAGCAATTTAGTTTGAATGCAAAAACTTAAACGTGCAGGACAGCCGATTGAAAATATGAATCGCACGTGTAGACGTAGACGAAAATGCACTTAACCTTAAAGATTTTATACAGGGTTTCTAAAAACTACCGGAACATCTAAAGAATTTTCCAACTGCTAAAAAAATCAAACTAATTTTTAAACAATTTTCTTTTGTTTTAAACCAGCTAGCGTTTCAATATATTTTTAATATTATATATAACATAATATATTTTATTATGGAAATTTGGTTCCTTTTTCTAATAGAATAACCCGTATATTTTTACTTTTTTTATTCTATTAATTCTAAGAATTTTTGTAGGAATAATTTTTTGACAAAATAAATTATTTTTTTAGTTATAAGCAATTAATCAAAACTCACGAACTTTTATTTTAACCAAACGGAAAAAAATACAAGCATCAATAAAAAGCAAAGCTATTAGATGAAATTAAATTAACCTGGATTTAAAAAAATATATAAATGTGTGTATGTATTAATTACAGTTCAGGAGTTTTGATTAATTGCTTATAACTCAAAAGTGATGCGTTAAAGAAAAATGATTTCTTACAAAAAATTATATATACAGTGTTCTATTAGAAAAGGGAAAGGTTACCAAATTTCCATAATAAAATCAAAAATATATTTAAAATATATTTAAACGAAAGATTGTTTAGACCCAAAAAACCTTTGTTTGAAATTTTTTTTTATCGTTGGAGAATAAAATTATTTAGATGTTCCGATAGTTTTGACTAATTTTGATTAATTGCTTATAAATAAAAATGAAACAATTTACAAAAAAAAATAATTAATACAAAAAATTCTTAGAATAACTCTTAGAATTGAAAAAATTAAACATATTAGTTAAGTAATATAACTACAGAACAGAAAACTACTAAACAAAGTATGTCAATCTACCAGATTTTCCACTATCTACTAGATTCAAAATTTGACCACCAGATCAATGTTTCATTCTACCAAATTTAGTAGAAATTCTACTAAATTGGCAACCCTGATTCTTAGAGGATTTTGGTGTTACATTATCTGACATTTTAGTTAAAAAATACTTCGAAAATCTAATGGTAAAAATCATATTTTTGACAGTTCGTTATTATTGATTGTTCGAACAAATCTCGTCCAGTTTTTTAGCAAAATTGGAGTATTCTAATTCTAGTCTATTCTATTCTATTCTATTCTATTTTATTCTATTCTATTCTATTCTATTCTATTCTATTCTATTCTATTCTATTCTATTCTATTCTATTCTATTCTATTCTATTCTATTCTATTCTATTCTATTCTATTCTATTCTATTCTATTCTATTCTATTCTATTCTATTCTATTCTATTCTATTCTATTCTATTCTATTCTATTCTATTCTATTCTATTCTATTCTATTCTATTCTATTCTATTCTATTCTATTCTATTCTATTCTATTCTATTCTATTCTATTCTATTCTATTCTATTCTATTCTATTCTATTCTATTCTATTCTATTCTATTCTATTCTATTCTATTCTATTCTATTCTATTCATTTCAAAGGACATGTCGCATTTTGTATACACACCCCTCATATGTCAAATATATCAAATATTTGTCCGTCAATGTCAATTATTGGCGATTAAGGTTATAACTTTGACAATTAATTGTCCGTATTGTCACTCATCAATATCAATTATTGGCGATTAAGGTTATAATTATATTGTTTGTATTGTTTATACAGTGTGTCCACGAAAGTCCGCACCATATGGAAAAGATTTTTATTGTGTATTTCTCAGAAAATTTTATTCTTTATAAAAATTGGCGGCTCATATGAAACCAAAACTGGAACCATCAAATATGTAAATTTCCGTGCCATATACCGAGCGATTCAGAATATATGAATTTGTGATAAGAGTAAAGTACCTTTATTTTCATTATTATCGATAAACTTTATATAGAAATGTTGTTTAGAAGTAAAAATTATATTCAAATATAAAGTCAGAGCCATCTACCTTGCAAAAAAAATATTTTCGGTTTTCTCCTTAATTATTACTCTTGTGACAAATATTAGTAAATACCAATGGTACTAAAAAGTTCTTTTTAATCTATTTTTTGGAAATTTGAATACATTTTTTATATTTTTTGTTATTTTGGTATGATAACTAATGTTTATTTAGAACTAGCACAAAATTACTCATTTTCTTGGTGCGAAGTTGATATTTCACCCTGTAGATATTAATATATCATACAATAACTAATTCAGCGTATCTTAGCTTTTATTCAGTTAATATTAATGACTGTGGATAGGTTTATAATAGTAGTTATCCATCTACAGCGAGCGATTCTCAAGTGGTGGGACGCGCGGTACTACCACTTATGAAATTTTATTTTCACTGATAATATTTTAATAAAAATAACTAAAGCATCAAACATCTATTGTTTCTTGAATTAATTATGACTGATTTGTCCGTTATTAAGTTAATAACTATTATGAATATGTTATTAATGCTAATTTATTATCTATGAACTTATTTTATTTCTACTACTTAAAATGTTGTATAGTTTCCTCTAAATGATATATATCTCTAAATAGTCGGTGTTTGTATACGTAATTTTTTACGTAAACCCACAAAAACAAAATCAACGGGGTAAAGTCGGGGGATCTAGGTGGCCAGGATCTTAATTCCGAATTTCTGCCTATCCAGCGATGGCCAAATTTATGATCTAAAATGTTCTAGAGTTTATATTGTGTATATGGGCGCACCATCAAGCAGGAACTAAATTAACGCCCGTTGAATTAACGGCAAAAAAAGGTGACAACTTTCTGTTCAGGAACTGAAGATATAAGTCCCCATTTATATTTTGACGAAAAAAAAAGGCCCAAATATTTGATTATTCAAAATACCGCACAGCACATTAGACTTAAAATGGTACTGCTCTCGGCATTCTTTTGTAAAGTTCGGGTTTTCATGTGTCCACCACCGGCAATTTTCTGAAGAAACAGTCTCATTTGATGTAAGTGTTGCCGCATCTGTCCAAAGAATATTTAAAAAAAAAACTATGTTCTCTTTCATATTCACCTCAAACCAGATGGTATAGTCATACCTGATGTCGAAGTCTCTTTCTTTTAGTGTAGGTTTATAAATTTTGGTTTATAAGGGTGATACTTGTTTAGTTTTATTATTTTATGTACTTTTGATTTACTGCATTGGCTGTGTGAAGCAATTTGTCGAACAGGAGTCGTTTTATGCTCGATTACTTCTTGCAACACTGGCAAACTTGTTTCCTCATTTATTCCTCAGCTATTTTCAACAGACCCAGTCTCTTTGATTTTTCTCATTATCCTGGAAATGGTTGAATGGGCATTTTGGTTGTGTGGATGTCTTGAAAATAGCAGCAACATCTCGGTGCGGTCTATTTTCTCCATGTATTAAAAGAATTTCAACTTTTTGTTGGAGTGTAAGCATGGTTTTAAAAGTTACAGCACATAAACTAACGTAAACTGCAGTGAGTACGATTAAACGGATAATGTCTGGATAATGCTTTTGTTTTTCATATCCACCTGTGATAGTGGTGTATGCTTATTTTAAAATGTAAACAATGTTGCATAAAGAAAATAAACTGTTTGTTTCATATTCTTTCTTTTTTGTATCATTGGGTTGCCTATACAAGAACCTATACTTAGGTGGTTATTGGTGCGCTTTGTGCTGCTGTACATAAGAAGATACATTCTTGCATAAAATAATTGATTCAAGACACAATTGATTGAGGTTTCAGTTATGTTTATTAAGATATTATCAGTGAAAATAAAATTTCATAAGTGGTAGTACCGCGCGTACCACCACTTGAGAATCGCTCGGTGTAGATGGATAACTACTATTATAAACCTATCCACAGTCAATAATATTAACTGAATAAAAGGTAAGTCACGCTCCTGAATTAGTTATTGTATGATATATTAATATCTACAGGGTGAAATATCAACTTCCCACCAAGAAAATAAGTAATTTTGCGTTAGTTCTAAATAAACATTAGTTATCATACCAAAATAACAAAAAGTATAAAAAATGTATTCAACTTTCCAAAAAATAGATTAAAAAGAACCTTTTAGCATCACTGGCATTTACTAATATTTGTCACAAAAGTAATAATTAAGAAAAAAACTGAAAATATTTTTTTTCAAGATAGGTGGCTCTGACTTCATATTTGAATATAATTTTTACTTCTAAACAACATCTCCAAATAAAGTTTATCGATAATAATGAAAATACAGGTACTTTACTCTTATCACAAATTCATATATTCTGAATCGCTTGGTATATGGCACCGAAACTAACATATTTGACGGTTGCAGTTTTGGTTTCATACGAGCCGCCAACTTTTATAAAGAATAAAATTTTCTGAGAAATACACATTAAAAGTTTTTTCCATATGGTGCGGACTTTCGTGGACACACTGTATATAATTTAATTGTTTGTATTGTTATTCAACTCCGTAGATACGCATGTCACTTGAAAACGTCAAAATATTTATTAATATTATTCAAAGGGAGGAACAAAACCATTGTAGGACATAAAATTGTGTATGTACCTATCGGCCCTCGCGCTTTTTAAACTGTCGCCAACGCGGCGTAAACATCCCTCTAATTCCTTTGGTACATAAATAACTATTAAGAGAATTATTTTTAAACGGTAAAATTATAAAATTAAAGTAATCTAAACACATTTTAAAGTTATCATAAAAAAAGATTTTTATCTTAAACTTTAGCACCCTGTAGTTCATAAGTTAAAAACGCGTTTTTGCATTTTCTTAAACACCAGCCTAAATTCACAATGTCTGCCTTCAGATTTTGGTTGTACAGTGTTGTTTCAATAGAACACATGATTTTCACAAATATTCTTAATTCAAAATATGACTATTAACAGTAAATTTACAAAACTATAAATTCAATTGTATTGTTTACAGATAAAACAACAATAGAATGTTTAATTCAAAGAAAAGCCAGTCGAACCCAAGCCACCCATATGGATGCAATTGCCCAGCATGCAATTCCAACTTTCGAGGCCTAAATCTTCTCGCAGAAGCTGCAAATATCTCTCAATCGTCAACATCAAGAAGTTCGACATTGCCATATCAAAGTTATCAAAGTTCTTCCTATCAAAGTTCCTCAGACGGCAATTCGTCTTATGCCTCGTATCCAAGTTCCTCATACCAAAGTTACCAATCGCCATCAAGCTCAAAAACTCAAACCACCATGGTCTGCACTTATTGCAAGAAAAACTTCACACATAGAGGGGACTTAAACAAACACGTACGCACACATACAGGGGAAGAGCCCTACGTGTGTAACGTATGCCAAAAAGGCTTCAAACATACCTCAAATTTGAGGAGGCATGAGGCTACTCATTCTGGAGATCGACCTTTTGAGTGTAACTTTTGTGGAAGCAAATTTAGTAGGAAAGATAAACTGTATAGCCATCAACAAAGTCGCGCATGCAAGAAATAACTAATTTATAGTTGCCAAACTTACCATATTTTGAAGAATAATGTGGTAACTTTTTCACTATACACAATTATTAACGAATAAACGGTTAAAACGCGAGACTTATGTTTTGTTAGGTTAGGTTTAGTTACTAGTTTGACTCATAGATGTCGTTCTGTAATAAAATAGTAAAAATTGAAAAGAATAGTTATATGAACTCCCGTAAGATGGCGGTTGAAAGCCAGAATGGCGGAAATTTATGGAATTTTTCGCGACTGGTTGTGATTTACTGAGAAAATATATATTTATATGAAATTAGTCCACGTGTACGTATACATTCCTCGTGATAGTCTATTTATAAATTTCTATTTAATTCTATTTATGTTTGTGCATATCAAATAATATTATCCGAACTGTTCCTTATAGATAAGAATTACTGGAGGTCTTTTGACATTGAATGTTAATTATTGTATTTATATGATATTTATTATGTATGTGTAGCTTTGACAGTTTTATAAGAGAAGATTGTATTTATATTTATATGATTATATTGTATTCATTTTTATGTTAGCACATTAGTCACTTTATCAATATTATAAGTAGTCAAAAGAAGTTGTGATAGCCTTTTTAGGTTACTTTTTTTTATATATTTCGTCATTTATTTATTTATTGCATAAAATCATGAATCATTGGTCTTCCATATAACGTAATATTATGCATGATTATGAAATTTACTTTTTCTGGAAGGTGGGTACTTGGCATTACTTTTATTTTTTGAAAGTAGTTCTAGAAGTATCAATAAAATTCGTAATTAATGCATAAGGTTGTTCCTTCACAAAATAACCTCTTAGATTATTCTGTGTAATTGGAGAAAAAAGTCAAACGTATTAAATAACTAACTAATTAAGCATGAATCTGTAATAATTAATTTATTTTTTAGGTTAGGTACTGATTTACAGAGATCTGACATATTATAAATTTATGTATACTCAAAATATATATTTTTTTATATAACAAGAATTTGTTTTATTTATATTTCTACAGTTAAGGGATAAGAAAAAAACAACAGTATTTAAACAATATTATAATAATACAAAACCGAAAAAATACAAAACTGTGGTACAAAACAAAATTAACCAACGGAAACACTCAAAACTGAATTATTACTCATCAAGCTAGTATCGTTCAATACACTAGAATCATTCCAAATATTAGCCTTAATCTGCTCTGCCAATTTCTCATCTAAAAACAACTCGTCTTGTTTGACGTTGATATTCGTGCAGCCAATATACGGACACCTCACAGGTTTTCCCTTTTTGGACTTAATATACTCGAAAATAGTCGCCCTATCAAAAACGTGACCACAATTGTTGCTCTTGAAAGGTACGTTAATTGCGGATTTTGTAATAGGGTCGATAGGACGTTGCGACGCCTGTGAACAAACAACACTTTCGTCGCAGTTTTCACGTGCTACACCATCGGCGATAGACTTTGTTAATTTTTTCATGATAACGTGCTCCTCGAATGGTATTTGAGGCATTACGACATCGCTAAGTTTCTGTTTAAAGATTTCGTTTACATCATCAGCGGTATCGTCAGCTGCTTCTGCAAAATGTTGTTTCGTCAAAGCTAGGGCTGCGTTCACTTTTTGGTTCTTTACGTCTAAGTCGTAGTATGATTTGGCTAGTTTTTTTACTTGTTGTAACGTATCGTCTTTGGTATCTTTGTGGCCGTATTCTTGGATTAATTGCGCACATAGTGCTAGGTTGTTTACGCAGTTATCCATAAGGGTTTTCTGTTTTTCGTCCATTTTTGATTAGATTTTGTAGATAGAATTGTTTGTTTTGATATTGTGAGGTTAGACTTTGACGCTTGTAAAGTTGACAGTTTGAGTGGAAGCGTTCTAGAAATAGCAACTATAAATATTGTTATTTAGTTTAGTTTATAATTAAATTTTGTTTATCTAGTTCTGTTAAATAGTATAGAACTTAATAGATTCAATTTACAAAAATTCCTACTTTTTATAAACAATTTATACCAAATTAAACAATCTCAAATCAAAACAGAACGTACCCATCTAATCTTTCGTGGGGGTGGGGTATTTTCGAGATAACCTCACTTTTATACGTACATCAAACATTCGTTTAACAAATAAAACAGTTTATTTATGATATTTTCGTGCGAAAAACGTCTCCATACGTTGAAAAACCATGTCTGCGAGTAAATATCCTAACAGGGGCACCCCGAAAAAGTCCAACGAACGAATAATTCCAATACAAGTCGAACAATCGTATTCTGATAAAGTCAAGATTAGCCAAAAGATCGCAGAAGCCGAGGTACGAGAGGCGGATACATCAGTTGACGATCACATAACCGCACATATACAACAATTGGATATTTCGAACGATGAATCAACCGAGGAAATTGACGTGGCGTTGCCGAAACGTACCTTACCACCTTATAACGTACCCGAAATGATTATTATAGTTCTCGATAGAGCTAGAGATGAGATTTTTAGTTATTTCGAGTTGGCGAATGGAACAAAGTACCGTCCGTTGCAGATGATAAAGAATTCGTTATCTTTTTTTTTGTATAATAAGCAGAAAATTAACAATAAGCATAAGTTTGCGTTGATGGTTTTGAATGAGTCTTCAGCGTCGTGGGTTTTAGATTTTACCGGGAAAGTTAAAGATGTTATTAAAGCTATCGATAAAATTGAAGAATGCGAGACGGAGGATATTTTCGATTTAAACTCGGTTTTTAATTTGATTTCGGAAAAGGTTGAATTACCGTTTGTCGGAGATAACTTGTTAATTCCGCCTCCGTTCGTAGTAAGAACGGTTTTTATATACGGGAGGTCGTTTACTATGCCCGATGTGACGATTTCGGGTGAATTCGATAAGTATCTTCAGTCTCCGTATTTCACTTTTGATGTCGCGATGACTCACGAGATTCCTGACGCTAGTAACAAAGTTGACTTGATTTTTAAGAGGTTGCAAACGCTCGACACCAAAGGTTTTGCGTACTTCTTTGCCGTTTCCAGGAGTTCCTCGGAACTACACTTGGCGTTGGCCAAATTGCTTGCGCATCCCTTACAACGCGCTTTACAAAAAGATTGCAACTATCGTCTGGAAATGTAGAAAGAAAAATGCAAAATACTTTTTTATTTATACATAATAGCAGTGTGGATACGCTGCTTTATTTTCTAATAATTATTTATGTCTTTATCTTGTGATACATATGTTAGTATGTTGTTTTGAATGAATAAAGTTTCTTATATAAAAAATAATTTGTTTAATTTTTATCAATTAAAAAGCGTCTATATATTTAGTTTATTGTTTATTGATGCATATTAAATCGTACTTGCCTTATGAGAGATTGTGTGGATCTGTTGTGGCCTTTATCATATTTATTGATGCATATTAAATAATTATTGTGAATTTCATCGACATTCTTCAAGTAGTTTTTGAGTTGTGATTTTTTTAAACTGTCTTTAATGCAAATTTAACCAATTCCTCATACTTCAAAAAATCATACATGCCTTATAGGAGATTGGGTTAATCTGTTGTGGCCTTTATCATATTTATTCATGCATATTAAATAATTATTGTGAATTTCATCGACATTCCTCAAGTAGTTTTTGAGTTGTGATTTGTTTAAAGTGTCTTTAATGCAAATTTAACCAATTCCTCGTACTTCAAAAAATCATACATGCCTTATAGGAGATTGGGTTGATCTGTTGTGGCCTTTATCATATTTATTCATGCATATTGAATAATTATTGTGAATTTCATTAACATTCTCCAAGTAGTTTTTGAGTTGTGATTTTTTTAAAGTGTCTTTAATGCAAATTTAACCAATTCCTCGTACTTCAAAAAATCATACATGCCTTATAGGAGATTGGGTTGATCTGTTGTGGCCTTTATCATATTTATTCATGCATATTGAATAATTATTGTGAATTTCATCGACATTCTTCAAGTAGTTTTTGAGTTGTGATTTTTTTAAAGTGTCTTTAATGCAAATTTAACCAATTCCTCGTACTTCAAAAAATCATACATGCCTAATAGGGGATTGGGTTGATCTGTTGTGGCCTTTATCATATTTATTCATGCATATTAAATAATTATTGTGAATTTCATCGACATTCCTCAAGTAGTTTTTGAGTTGTGATTTGTTTAAAGTGTCTTTAATGCAAATTTAACCAATTCCTCATACTTCAAAAAATCATACATGCCTTATAAGAGATTGGGTCGATCTGTTGTGGCCTTTATCATATTTATTCATGCATATTGAATAATTATTGTGAATTTCATCAACATTCTTCAAGTAGTTTTTGAGTTGTGATTTTTTTAAAGTGTCTTTAATGCAAATTTAACCAATTCCTCGTACTTCAAAAAATCATACATGCCTAATAGGGGATTGGGTTGATCTGTTGTGGCCTTTATCATATTTATTCATGCATATTGAATAATTATTGTGAATTTCATCGACATTCTTCAAGTAGTTTTTGAGTTGTGATTTTTTTAAAGTGTCTTTAATGCAAATTTAACCAATTCCTCGTACTTCAAAAAATCATACATGCCTAATAGGGGATTGGGTTGATCTGTTGTGGCCTTTATCATATTTATTCATGCATATTAAATAATTATTGTGAATTTCATCGACATTCCTCAAGTAGTTTTTGAGTTGTGATTTGTTTAAAGTGTCTTTAATGCAAATTTAACCAATTCCTCATACTTCAAAAAATCATACATGCCTTATAAGAGATTGGGTCGATCTGTTGTGGCCTTTATCATATTTATTCATGCATATTGAATAATTATTGTGAATTTCATCAACATTCTTCAAGTAGTTTTTGAGTTGTGATTTTTTTAAAGTGTCTTTAATGCAAATTTAACCAATTCCTCATACTTCAAAAAATCATACATGCCTTATAAGAGATTGGGTCGATCTGTTGTGGCCTTTATCATATTTATTCATGCATATTGAATAATTATTGTGAATTTCATCAACATTCTTCAAGTAGTTTTTGAGTTGTGATTTGTTTAAAGTGTCTTTAATGCAAATTTAACCAATTCCTCATACTTCAAAAAATCATACATGCCTTATAAGAGATTGGGTCGATCTGTTGTGGCCTTTATCATATTTATTCATGCATATTGAATAATTATTGTGAATTTCATCAACATTCTTCAAGTAGTTTTTGAGTTGTGATTTTTTTAAAGTGTCTTTAATGCAAATTTAACCAATTCCTCATACTTCAAAAAATCATACATGCCTTATAAGAGATTGGGTCGATCTGTTGTGGCCTTTATCATATTTATTCATGCATATTGAATAATTATTGTGAATTTCATCAACATTCTTCAAGTAGTTTTTGAGTTGTGATTTGTTTAAAGTGTCTTTAATGCAAATTTAACCAATTCCTCATACTTCAAAAAATCATACATGCCTTATAAGAGATTGGGTCGATCTGTTGTGGCCTTTATCATATTTATTCATGCATATTGAATAATTATTGTGAATTTCATCAATATTCTTCAAGTAGTTTTTGAGTTGTGATTTTTTTAAACTGTCTTTAATGCAAATTTAGGCAATTTCTCGTACTTCAAAAACTCATACATGCCTTATGAGAGATTGTGTTGATCTGTTGTGGCCTGTATCATATTTATTGATGCATATTAAATAATTATTGTGAATTTCATTAACATTCTCCAAGTAGTTTTTGAGTTGTGATTTTTTTAAACTGTCTTTAATGCAAATTTAGGCAATTTCTCGTACTTCAAAAAATCATACATGCCTTATGAGAGATTGTGTTGATCTCTTGTGGCCTGTATCATATTTATTGATGCATATTAAATAATTATTGTGAATTTCATTAACATTCTCCAAGTAGTTTTTGAGTTGTGATTTTTTTAAACTGTCTTTAATGCAAATTTAGGCAATTTCTCGTACTTCAAAAAAATCATACATGCTTTATGAGAGATTGTGTTGATCTGTTGTGGCCTCTATCATATTTATTGACGCATATTAAATAATTATTGTGAATTTCATCAACATTCTCCAAGTAGTTTTTAAGTTGTGATTTTTTAAAACTGTCTTTAATGCAAATTTAGGCAATTTCTCGTACTTCAAAAAATCATACATGCCTTATGAGACATTGTGTTGATCTGTTGTGGCCTGTATCATATTTATTGATGCATATTGAATAATTATTGTGAATTTCATTAACATTCTCAAAGTAGTTTTTGAGTTGTGATTTTTTTAAACTGTTTTAATGCAAATTTGGCAATTTCTCGTACTTCAAAAAATCATACATGCCTTATGAGACATTGTGTTGATCTGTTGTGGCCTGTATCATATTTATTGATGCATATTAAATAATTATTGTGAATTTCATTAACGTTCTCCAAGTAGTTTTTGAGTTGTGATTTTTTTAAACTGTCTTTAATGCAAATTTAGGCAATTTCTCGTACTTCATAAAATCATACATGCCTTATGAGAGATTGTGTTGATCTGTTGTGGTCTGTATCAATCATATTTATTGATGCATATTAAATAATTATTGTGAATTTCATTAACGTTCTCCAAGTAAATTTTGAGTTGTGATTTTTTAAAACTGTCTTTAATGTAAATTTAGGCAATTTCTCGTACTTCAAAAAATCATACATGTCTTATGAGAGATTGTGTTGATCTGTTGTGGCCAGTATCATATTTATTGATGCATATTAAATAATTATTGTGAATTTCGTTAACATTATCCAAGTAGTTTTTGAGTTGTGATTTTTTTAAACTGTCTTTAATGCAAATTTAGGAAATTTCTCGTACTTCAAAAAATCATACATGTCTTATGAGAGATTGTGTTGATCTGTTGTGGCCTGTATCATATTTATTGATGCATATTATATAATTATTGTGAATTTCATCGACATTCTTCAAGTAGTTTTTGAGTTGTGATTTTTTTAAACTGTCTTTAATGCAAATTTAACCAATTCCTCGTACTTCAAAAAATCATACATGCCTTATAGGAGGTAGGGTTGATCTGTTGTGGCCTTTATCACCTTTATTGATGCATATTAAATAATTATTGTGAATTTCATCAACATTCTTCAAGTAGTTTTTGAGTAGTGTTTATTTGTAACTGTAGAGGGCAATTTTTGTTGTTGCAATTCTTAAGGAATCTGTTTGTCATGAGTTTGTCTTTAATTTTCCCTGTTGTGTGTTGCCTAACCACCAGGCGTTTGCCTGCATATATTTCAAAGAATATGATATATTCTGCCATTCTACCATTATATGATATTCTATTCTATGATCCCATCTAATTTAAAGACTAATTTACTCGATTAAAACACCGACATTCATTTAACTCATTTATTTGAAAACTAACCAAACAAAAAATAATAAAAACACTATTGAAACGTAGTACAAATAACGGTAAGAATATAGAGGGCTACGATTAGATTTATTTAATGTTATATTGACAGGATTATACACCTATATATCACATACTAACGTATCATTGAAAAATTAATCAAAAAGGAATGAAACTAAACATCTACAAAAATATACAACTCTCTGTTTGTCTTTCGAACATCTAATCCAAAAGCTTCTTGTCGAATAAAAATTCTCCAAGAGCGCCATGCTTGTCCATCATCTTTCCAAGGGTCGAGATCTTACCAGCAAGATCTCTTTGGCCACGATATTGTTCTTCGAGGAATTCGCCAGTTAAATGGTCTACGAGATGGTAGTCGTTGAAACCAGAGTTGTTTTCTTCACATTCAGAAATTACGCTACGGATTTTCTTGGTAACCTCGGATTCTAGTCGTAGAGCATCTTTTAAGGCGTCCATTCCAGTTTTCCAGTCGGTGATTTGAGGGACAATCTAAGTTAAAAGTTTTTTTTTAGATATAGGTGATCAATTTCAATCGTAGATTATGTCATGTTGAAAGGTGATCAATAATCATCAAGATAAGTTTTTAACAGACATTTTTCTTTGTTTTTTAGGTTATGCTTAATAAATAATGATAATATTAAGGTTAAAAAATATTTTATAGGTTATGAAATACGAAAAGCCTTAAAAAAATGAAGAGGTTATTAAAATAACTGCTCAAAATTAGCATTTGTATAAACATTTAAAACAAAAATCATAAGATTGTGTCATATTTGACAGTAATCAATAACAATTGAGATTAGGAACTGTCAATTCATATGGCATTTTTTAGGTTATCCATCATACTTACAGCCTTCTCGATAAGATCGTTGACTTTGGTGGTAAGTCCACCCCTCATCAAGAGGTACGAAATGAATCCCATGGCGTGTTGTCGCTCCTCGTTAGCAGCCTCGAAGAACATCTTCGCGAAACCTGGTCTGTTAACGGTATCCCGCGAAAAGTGGGCTCCCATAGCCATATATTGGATCGCAGCCTTTAATTCTTCTTGAACGTGACTTGTCATCTTTTTAGTGCACGGGTCAACCATGTCGATCCATTCGGTTGGAATATCAGGTTTTTTATGCTCACCTTTACAAAAAAAAACATTTATAATTTTAAAAATATAAGTTAAAATTGGTATAATAGAATAGAAATTCAAAAAAAAAACAAAAAAAGACTTACAATGGAGTTCAACATCGGCTTTGTCGGCTGCTAAGGATAATCCAAGACAGCTAAGGATGACAACTGCAACAATCATGGCCTTCATCTTGTAGTTTGTGGGTTTTTAAAACGATCTAAACTTCTCGAAAGCTGAACAGGTAATGAATTTTGCTCGTGTATTAACCGCCTTTGTACACACTGGCACAGAAGACGTATTATCTATCGAAAATTAACGCGAAATCTACTAAAATCTCTTGTTAACTGCGCATTCGTAGCCGCGTCAATTGCTTTTATCCGCTCGTTCCCCCACCACGGTCACATGGCCGCATGATTCGAACGATTCGAAGTTCCTTTGTTTTCAGCGATGCGTAGATGTTTGTACGACGCACGCGCACTACGAACTTCCAGCGGCTATATATCGTTTGTTCGCGTTTTGTGTCGCCATATTCACTGATTTCGCTGGCGAGATACCAGGTGCGTTCTCTAAAACCGTCTTCTCTTCTTCTTTACGAAGAATTAATTTAGTTAATTTATTAATTTTGCAGGGATCATGAAGGCTACCGTTGTATTCGCTCTGTGCTTTGTCGCCCTTGTAGGGGCCGAAGAATTCTGCTATAAGGACGTAAACCGTGCCTGTAGTAAGACAGCTAATAAACAAAGTAAGTTTTTTTTGTTGAACGCACCCTAATTCCATTCTTACTAACCTTTTTTACCTAATTTATCTTTTGTTAATTGTCAGTTTGACATTTACCCACTGACAGATAAACTTAACCTAACTTTTTTTATTTTTTTTATATTCCAGCTAAAGGAATTCAAAATTGTAACGCTAAATATGGTGCAATCGACTCCGTTTTACCCGACCTACAAAAGTACGTAACATCGCACATAACCCGTTCGTTCGAGTATCTCTTAATGTCGACGCACTACGGAAACTACGAGAAGAACCGTGAAGGTTTCCAGAAGTTCTTCCAAGGATTATCTGATGAGAAATGGGACGCAGCTGTTGATATAATCAAGCATATCACCAAACGCGGGGGAAAGATGGAT
The DNA here is from genome assembly GCA_963966075.1 of Aphodius sticticus. Lineage (NCBI taxonomy): Eukaryota > Metazoa > Arthropoda > Insecta > Coleoptera > Scarabaeidae > Aphodius > Aphodius sticticus. Next base: position 5,910,221 of record OZ014511.1, on the reverse strand, counting down.
TTCAACCAGCGTAAGACCTTTGCTGATGTGACTACGGAATTGTACGAGTTGCCCGCTCTGGCCAGGGCTTTGGACATCGAGAAAGAGTTGGCTGAAGATGCGTTCAACATCCACGCTGAAGCTAGCCATAAACGTAGTGATTCTCACGATCCTGAGATTGTGAATTATATCGAACATGAGTTTGTTCATAAGCAGGCTGAGTTGGTGCGCAAGATTACTGGATTGACGTCTGACTTGAGCAAGATCTTGGACGGACCAGACCATTCCATTGGCATGTACCTGTTCGACCAGATTTTGGCCAAATAGGTTTTTTGATAGTTTCTTTTACGGTTATATTTTTCGTTTGTAGTTTTTCCTTTCCGTTTTAGTCGATAGTTCATTGTGATACACACTATGTTACTTTATTTTTTGAGAATGATTAATTAAATGTATATTTAAAGGCTGTATAATTAAAACATAAATAAAATAGACATGACTTGTTAAAAAATGCGATTGTTTTATTTGTTTGTGGTAGAAGTTTAAAGTTCAAGTGAAGTTCTATATAGGTGAGTACTTATTGTGTGAAGGAGGTCTATATATGTAAGGAGGTTAGATTCATTCTGGATAATACAAGGTTAAGGTTATGTTTGGTTAATGTTCTACGTTATCAAATTGTGCCTAATGAATAAGCACTTTTATAACAATTAGATCATATCACCTGTAATAATAAGCCTCAACGTAAGCTGTCAAATTACAAAACAAGAAGGACGCGGAAGCTACATTTTGACATCTAAATAAATTCAATAATGGCTATATAACCTCTAATTAAAGTCAAGGTCGTCAACTATTAACAATAGGACTATTTTTTCCCTCTTTTTGCATTATTAAGCTATTTATTTAAGTTTTTCATAATCAAGAAAAGTTTCATGCATACAGGATGTTCCACAACGACGTACTGTTTCTGAGATATTGTAAAATGAATGTGAAAAACGGGAATTTTTCAAAAAATCATTCTGAGGTAACTAACAGATAAAGTAACAAGTGAGCCATAATAGTTATTATACAGGTAGAACGACTTCATTATAGCCAATCGAACATACGGCAGAGAACTGACAGTGTAAAATTACATAAATGGTCATATAACCTCAAATGACATCGCCGAATAAAATCAATGTAGACGCCGCCAGAAGAATACGATCGACGAAGAAATTTTGTAACTAACTCGAATATAAACGGCGGTTAATGATCTCGACAACAAACAGTCTCGATCATTAATCGCTGTTTTTAATATACTTGTTGGTTCAATAACTATTTTGACGTTATCAAGTGACATGAGTCTCTACGGAGTTGAATGACAATACAAACAATTCGCAGTTGAGGGACAATACAGACAATTAATTGTTAAACTTATAACCTTAATCGCCAATAATTGACATTGACGATTTAAAATTTACAATTTGAATGACAAATATTTGATTTTACATGGATTTTACAATTAATAATAGTCGGTAACTTAGAAAGCTGTAATGAATTATATCAAAACCTTGTCAAATTTGACAGTTTTCGACGTCACTTTGACATCAAACGTACCCGGTTTTCTTTCGTGTTAAAAACGTCCACCATAATGGATTATTGTGATGATTTAAGCCACAATTTCACAGTGGTTCGATACAATAGTGTCGAAAAGGTGAAATTTACGTCACTGGTTTCACCGTTGTTGCAGATGATCCAACATAAGCTGTCAGGAAATTATATGTACGCAGAAGGTACGTCGTTTACACTCTTGCCAAAAATGCACATTTACTTTTGTGCAAGCTTATATTTAGAGTCGTTGTTGTGTTGATGCTAAAAGTAGTGCTTCGGTATTTTTAACTGGAAATCTTTATTTTGTGTTTCTATTTCACCATTATAGGTAAACATGGTTAAGTATCTAACTTTTTGTAGAGATACACCGTTAATTGCAAATAAATTTTGCAATTTTAAATTAAAATTTGTCGACCAGTTATCAGTACAAGATTTTTTTAAAAATAATCTTTCAGAAATGTTCCCGAGTGAGCGCACGTACTGTTTTTTACTTTGTTATAGATTCCTTAGAACAAAAATACAATCGCTTGGCAACACGGTCTATTTAAAAAAAAAAAAACAGATGCTATCGAAACCAACAGTGATGCCAATCTGTAACTTTAACATTTCATGTTGAAGATTAGTTTATAAACAATAGACTAATATACGTGGACAAAGTTGCAACATATTGTGGCTGATTATCCAAATATATTATACTATAAGATATTGTTGATATTTAATAATGATATTTCTTTAGGCTATTTCATTAAATCGTTGAAGCAAAACAAAACAATGACCGAGATGACCGGAAGCGACATTTTAGACATTTCTAGGCACATGAGTGCCTGCATAGCACATGCATATTTTATCATTATGATGATGGTTTTATCTGTTCTTATTGGTGAGTTTTTGGTTTCTTTTTGTGTAGATGTTGATTCAAATTTGAACCTCAGCCTGTTTTGGAGCCCGTATAGTCCAGTGAAATTGGTCAAATAATAAAAAAGTCACATAGATAAGTGTTTGAAGATATGCCTGATCGGACGATTTTTATATTTTTTCTATTTGGTGGTTGATTTATCTTCAAAATTGTCCCTATTACAGCTTCTTTAAAACCTTGCATATTACCAAGTTTTAGAATTAAATAATGAACTAAATGTCAAAAATTCAAAAATTGGTTTTATTACATTACAGTGGGCTGGATATCACTGGCTTTAAAGTAAATAACGGGCTACGTAAAAATATGTCGTGAATTGGCCTAACAAACTTGACCGGTCGATCTCGCATGAGTTAACTTTCGGCGTATTTTTGTAAATAGCGCGCTAAGTACCTTTAGTCATTAAATTATGCATTTTTATAAAGAATGATTACTACAAAAAACTCTTAGAACTAAAAAAAAATATACAGGATGTATTAGTAATAAAAAGGTCTGCAAATTTCCATAATAAAATGAATAATATATTAAATATATATTAAACAAAAGCTTGTTTAAACCCAAAAAACTTTTATTTTAAGCATTTTTTAAACTATTTACGGTTGGGGAACTATTTAGGTAATTTTGACAAATTTTGATATATAAATTTTGTATACTTTTAACTCAAAAATGATGCATTTTATAAAAAAATTATTCCTATAAACTATTCTTAGAACTAATCTTAGAATTAAAAAATGTAAAAATATACAGGGTCTATTTGAAAAAAAGGAAAAGTTACCAAATTTCCATGATACAATATATTTAAACGATAGCTTGTTTAAAGCCAAAAAAAGTTTTGTTTGAATGTTTTTTTAATTTTTTTACGGCTGGTGATTTATTTGCGTGTTCTGGTAATTTTATTATTACAAAAAAGTTCATGTTATTTCTGTTTTTCATTTTAGAATTACATTTTATTTATATATAAAAATTTATATATATAATAAAAAGAAAATGTACGATATTGTTAGTATCAATACTGTGTGATACCTTGAGAAGTTTGTGAAAAAAAATATTAAAGGTTGTTTTTGTTTTTTCTAAAATAATAATTCAAAATAAAAGGAAAACGTTGAGTGGATTTTGATTTTGAATTTTTGAATTTGTTTTAGATTTGTTCTTGCCATACAAGACCTCGGCAAAAAACAACACCAACATGTGATGTACAATCTGTTTAAATATGCACAAAAAATTAGGGATGGCTTTCTATAAAACATTTATCTTGCTGCACACTATTTAAGTATCTCTTTAAGTATCTCGGAATAATGTTTTTGGCACTTAGTTCGTTATTTACTTCAACTCCACATGCTGGGATCAAATTTGAAATAGTCTGTACTATTGTTGTTATCGAAATTCTAAAATTCTTGCCTTATAGGTTATCCACTAATTTGCTGTTTTAACGTCTGCAATAGGAAAATTTCCGATCCTACAAAATACCCGTACCAAATGTGTATACAGAGTGTTCTGCTTTTCACAACAATGTGTTTCCTACTGTAAGTTCTTTCCAATTCTTCTAATTTTGTTTAGTATTATTATTTCTGATATTTTGCGATTATTTGCGGTTATTTTGAAGAGTTGGCGCTGGAAGCAGTTGGCATGCCGGTTTTGAAATGCAAACTGCTTTAGAAGTGCTGCCATCTGCTGCCAGAAACGCAGTTAACAATATAGATATAGCTGTGAACGCGCTAAAAACCGATGGAATTTGGTTTAATACCACCTTAACTGAACAATTGAAGTTACTAAAAGCCTCGAACCAGAAGATTCCGAGGGTCGTGAAAATTTTTGAAAAGAGAGTGAATCCAAATTACAATGTTTGCGTGAAAAAGATCGTAGAAGCCGTACGTGGAATTTATGATGTTTTCAACACATTGGGTAACCACAAATATACAAAAAGCACAAAATCTAAATAATTTAGTTTTGAATTTCAGAACGAATAAAAACTAGGAATCACTTGCACGCGTTTGTTGGAAGTTATAAATATGTGAGATCCAATGTTAAAAAGCTTAAAGTCGATTTGCCTGGTTTGGACTTAAAAATTACAGAAAATAAGACTCTGTTTTATACTGTAAATAATGTAAGTATGTTGGTAAAATATTCGATATATTTTTTTTAAATTTATTAATATTTTTTTGTTTTAATTGATCTTAGACAGGCGTATTATCTGGTGTTATACAGGAGTGGACCAAAAACAGAAAATATATAGATGACGTGAACAGAGTAACGCCTTTTGCGTCGCATATTGAACGAGATGTGTTGGAAGTGGTTGGCAATAATACACTGGCAATACAAATATTCGAAGAAGGACTTCAAGTATTAGATTTATTTTATTTTTTCGAAACAAATTCAAAATAGGAACCATATACACTGCTCAAAAAAATTAGGGGAGCACTTTTTTCGAAACCTGTAACTTTAAAATTACGAAAACCATGTTACAACTCTTAGTTCCTTCTAAGTTACACTTAAAAATGTAAATTAATAACGCAAAACAAAATGGAAAAATTGTCAACTATGCTTTGAATTTACGTTGATTAGAAACGTCATTAGAAGTAAAATGAGGCATCTTAGTGAAGTGCAAGTTGCTCGTGCTGTCGCCCTTATTCAGCATGGCAACTCTATTCGGCATGTTAGCAGGGACCTTCGAGTTTCATCGATAAAAATGAGTGCGAATTTACAAATGAAATTTACATTTTTTTCAGTAAACCTACCCTATTTGTCGGCAATTTTACCATAATTTTAAGCAAAAATACTAAATATCATTGAAAATGCAGTTACATTCATTAATTGTACAAACTGTATGTAAATTTGCTAACAAGTTTGTAAATTTCATAATAACAATTACTTCAACGGAATAAAATTACATATCTATACATTAAAACTACTGTCTGATATGTAAATTTGCCTTCTGCTCGTGCAATTTTCCTTTCTAGATGGTAAAGTGCTACCGAGATAATTTTTATCGCGCTTGCGCAATAATGGGATATACAGTTCGAGTTCCGTTCGCCATCCGTTTGGTTGTGTTTACAGCAGCTAATTTTGAGTTTTATTGAGTGCGATTGTTATATACAACTAATTTAACACTGTTAGTGGCTCTGTGACTTATCCTTTATCGGTGTGGTGTGGAATATTTGCTCCATATGGTTCTATAGTATTAAAAGATATAATATTGGTACATTCATATCTTTGTATATTATGGATGACTTTGCAAATATTATATACTACAAAGTGCAGGTAAAAGTTTACAGTCTTGATATGTATAAGTCCACTTTCACTAATTGGATGTTCTTTTTAGGATACAAGTGTTGATGATACCGACATTCTACAAATTCAAGGACTTGTGTGGTGTCCATAGGTAAGATTTCGTTTATTGTTCTTTCTCGTACATGCAGTCTTACAATCAAATTTATTACTAACATGTATAACACATATCATTTCAATCACCAATATAAAAAATACTTTTCTATAAACACTCATTAAAACTTTACACACACTCTGTACCTCAAAGGAAAGCAGCTGCTCACATTGTTATACCCTGTATATGATATATGACTCATGTACTTCTTATTTTGATTTCAGGTGACACATTTTGGACTATATTATATGCTGTGGTTGGATTATCCCCAAGTTCTCCTGCTCTGGAGACGGTTTAGCTTTTTAAAAATTATTCCAAGTCAGGGTTCAAAAACGAATAAGGATAAAACCAAATCCACTGAAAGGTTATCAAACTTATTATGAAAATAAATAAGTAAATGTTTGTATGCAGTCTAAGTAAGTGTGTGACGTAAGTTTACCATAGGTATTTCAACTTAATATTGTTGAAATAATATTTAATTTATATTTAAAAGATATACTTCTCTCTGTGAAGCAGATCGATTTATTTTATTATACGATATGTAGATAAGTGTAGTCCATGGGTTCCTATTTTATTTCATTTACTTATGATTACATTTTTGTCAAGAACTTCTATTTATTTAATGTTAAAAATATGAAATATTTATAGAAAATATGTAGATATATATATATTATAAATATGTTTCACATGTTATTTATTGTTAAAATTATAATAAAACTTCATACTATTATTTTTTGTTTTTATTTACGATCTCCACATTAATAGAATTTTACTAGTGATTTTACAGTTGACAATACAGGCTTGTCCGAGCAGTCGCAAAACCAGTTTACAAACAGTTCTTTTGTGAGAAACCAGATAATGTTTCATTGGTATTTATAATGGAGTTATCATAGCAACATATGTGGTCCATCACAAAAGTACTGATTGTTAACTGGTTTTCAGTTACGTGGAGAAATCTAATATTAAAGTTGCAGAAAATTTACTGTACAACAATTAATTGCAATTCCGTGTTTACGGTAAATTTATTGAACGTCAGTAATTTTACTTACAAAAGTATATATAAAACCGTACACATCGGAAACCTCATATTATATGAGAAGTAAATTTAAGCTCAAAGTAAAATTACAAACCACATGGTTTGTAATTCCCTTCGATACACGGAGGTTAAAAATGACCGCCGTGCCACACGGTAAAATTACCTTTTCAGTTTTATCAGTGTACTGTTTACAGACTAGTCCAGATTTCGTTTAACTCGTCGCGACGGTGGAGTACGTGTATATAGACGTCCTGGTGAACGCTACGCAGCCGCTACTATACAGGAAGTGGATAGATTTTGTCGTGGATCTGGGATTGTTTGGGCTGGAAGTATAGACAACAGAACTGATCTTGTTGTGGTTCCTGGTAGACTAAATGCCATGAATTACATCGAAAACATCTTGGAGCAACATGTGGTGCCTACTGCATATAGCGGCGCCGGCGGTCAAAATTTCATCCTAATGCAGGCCAAAGCAAAGGCACATACCGCCGGCATCATCAGAACTTTTTACATGAACGTGGAATTCAGGCCGTGGAATGGCCGGCGTTAAGTCCTGACCTGAATCCTATTGAACACGTGTGGGATCAGCTTGACCGACGTGTTCGCAAGCGCCCTAATCCACCACTAACGATACAGGAACTGACACAAGCCCTGATTGAGGAATGGGAAAGCATAACCCAAGAATATCTTCGCAGACTAGTGCGAAGCATGCCACGCAGGTGTGAGGAAGTGATTCGTGCTCGTGGAGGGCATACACTGTATCAAACCTCACCAATCCACAGAAAACCCGACTATCATCGATACTATGACAGTCATTTCCATTTTGTTTTGCGTTATTAATTTACATTTTTAAGTGTATCATACTGCGTATGATAAAGTAAAAATCCAATAATGTCAACTCGTATGCAAGCTATGTATCGATATTTTTTGTAGGGAACTAAAACATCTAGAAATTTCCTATTTGACTGGGCTCCAGTATACAACGCAGCAAATATCAATATTCATTTAACGAAATATTTCACCATAACATGTTTACAACTGTATCAACACGCCTTATCATTAAAACGTCGTTGGCGTGAATTAAATTTTTTGCACTGTTAGCCTGGTGTAAGTATTTATAATAAGGTCATCACCAGCTGCTAAATATTTACCGTTTGAAAAGATGCAAGCGTTACGCGAAATTAAAACCATAAACATTGCAGAAAAGAAACTAGTTTTCTTTTTAATTTAAGCTTTTCTCAACTTATTTTTAGAAGATTATCACAAACTCTTTTTTATTACATTGCAGAATGTTACGAAAATCGTTACTGGAACTGTTGGATTTGGCTCTAGCATCTCCGACCACATTCTGGGGTCAATTGAAAGCGCAAGCATCAGAATAAATAGCATTGTCAAAGGGAACAGGTATAGTACACTCAGTTCCAAAAAAAAGTGACGCACTTGATTTTTGATCTAACTTTAATGTCTTCTATTTTTTTAAACCAGTAGGACGATTTTTATTTGATGGTAGTAATTCCTTTGTCTATAAAAAACCTTCCCTAGTAAGTTTAAGAGTTTCTAATCTCCGCACAGTGGAGTATTTGACGCGAAAGCCTGGCCAAAATTATTTTTTCACCTATAAGGGGTCTAGATGTGTTGTTTTATTTATGTATATCATTTTAACCTTCATACTAAGTACCTATTTGAAGGTTAACAACTTAATAAACACAATAAAACAGCACAAAATAGGGAAAAAGGCAAACTGTATTAAAAATTGTTCCTCACCGCAGTACACCTATTGTAAATTAATTACTGGTACAAGATTTATCATCAATATTTTTTGTGATTTTATTTATATTACTGTGTGAAATTTACAAAAATATATATGGCATGTTCTGATTAAATACGCATAATAGACGGATTTCAAATTGAACAATACATGTCGTTTCTGAGTTATATGAGATAATATTTTTGGGTCTGTTATGTTGTAAGAAAATCATGAAAAAAGTTTTATTTTTAAGACCAGTGGTAGAGGTAGAAAATGAAAGTTTACACCAGTCGATAGTATTGAAACGGTACATACGCTATTCATGCTATTTTCCGTTCGATGCATTCCTTTTAAGACGTGATAGTAGAGGCAGTTAAGAACCTATTTAACCATATTTATCACTATAAAAACTATTATTTTTAGTATTATTTCAAAATTGTCTAATACTTATACTTATTGTTTCCATGAAATGTGAATATCCTTCAAGCTGAAACGGTCGTTTTTTAGTGGTATGACCCTAATACACATGTTTTGAACCCAGATTCGCATTCCGTATAAACACATTTATCGAAAACGCCTAACCAGTTTCTATTCACAAACTTACTATTGTCTCTCCTCAATAATAATCCATTTTAATGCAGAGAACTGTGTATGCGAGTAGGTGCTTTCGATGTATTTTCTTGCCCTGAATATATTTCCGATTCGCTTCAAGCAACAAATTTCCAAGAAATTCACATACAAGTACAAAGTTTAAGGTTTTTTTCGCATGATTTTTAAGAGTCTAGGTCATCGAGGTTGTTTGCTATACATGATCCAAAACCGGAAAAATATACGTACATAACGGCATTTACAACATACAAGATGCATTGAACATAAAATTGTCAATATCTTGATAACCGTAATCATTTGTATATAGCTAAATATGGTTAAATATGTTCTAAATTACCTCTACCATCACGGTTTCAAGGAATTGCATCAAATTACATATAAGCCCTTACATCAATTTTTAGATTTTCCTTTACAACGTGATAGAAATAAAATCACAAAAACCGCATCCGCTCCTATACGCAGCAGATTTTGCAGTAGTTGTAATGTCAAGTATGTGTACTATAATTTGAACCACTTTCAAGAGCGTAATTAAGCTAAACACTAAACTAAAACACTCAAATTCTGCATATAACGTTTTTTTTTTTATAATAGCGAATGTTCTCGGCCCTGCAATAAACAAAATTGTGTGTGAATTTTATTAAAAACAATGTCGAATGCAAGTTTATACTTGGTTCTGAAGAAGGTATAACAAAAAAAAGTCACATTTTTCCTTAACACACAAAATTACAACCGTTTTCAAGAGCGTCAACTTATGTGCATCTATGTTTAGCCATAGTAAACTCTAACTTTTGGCTGACAAGGACACGTGGCGCAGGGCTCAGGTGAAAAAATATTGCCGCCTTTTAATACATCGGTCCTTTACCTATCACAGAAACTGGTTTACTTTTTGGAATTTAACAATTTAGAATTTAATTTCTGGCCAGCTTTTTGGGTCAAAAACCCCAATGTGCTACGCTGCAAACTGGAAATCAGGTTTCTTATCGTTTCTAATAGTATAAGATCCCATTCTTCTACTAATATATAGCCATTTCTGTGAGATTTTCTCGCCTCTCGTGAGAGCTCACCCTTCTCCCTAATTCATCCCACAAATGTTCTATAGGGTTCAGATCGGGGCTTCTCGCAGGCCACTGTAACGTGGTGATACCCATAGCTTCAAAGAAGTTTCGCACTATTGTTTCGGTGTGTGGTCGGGCATTATCCTGCGTCAATATAAAATTATTGCCCACTAAGTCCTCATACTGCTGTAAAATGCAGTATGTAGATTTGGGTTGTCATCGACCCCTCACCGGCAATACATGAAGTGGATTGTCTTTCCATTCATTTGTAACTGAACGGCAAAGTTATAATGGTGGGTTGGTTATGATGTAGGGAGGGATTTCAAATTCTGATTAAGCCTTTCACTAGTCCTTCTCCACACTATTTTTAGTTAGGTCAAAAGCCAAATGCGTCACTTTTTTGGAACTGACTTATTAGTTTATTTTTTAGGGATTCTCCGTCCAGATATTACAAAATATCTGCTTACATATTGCTACTACCCAGCGTTCTAGGTTTTGTGGTTTTTACATTTTTCGTACTAGGTTTTGTTAGATCTTTTAAAGACATACAAAATTCATCTATAGGTAAGATAGCAGATTGCAAGTCGCTGCTATTTTTTAAGGTGAGTTATCCCTCTTAATCTTAGTAATTATTTGTGTTATGTTATTATTCTTTTTTGTTTTTAGCTTGCTATAAACCTGAGCGTTCCCTTTTTGTGGTTAATTCTGCTCGGTGCAGCTGCACTCTACTGTCTTCACGTTCCGGCAACTGTTTTCTGTGGATTGGTTGCAAATAATCAAATATTAACGAATTATTTTGACCAGCCTGTACGTAATATAATATTTGACTACAAAAAAAGATGCTCACTTCGGAAAAATTCAAACCCAGCTGTGTTTTTGTTGCACTTTGGTTTTGTTTGACTTTTGTTTGATTAAAATTATGACACTTGTAAATTTTCACGATTCGAAAGATATACGATGTCTGCCGTGTGTTTCTGAAAAAAATCTGCAAAGTTTGAATTTTTTAAATCCTTATATTACTAGAATAGCTTAAACAAATTCTGTGATATGACCCCGCACGAGAGAATCGCCCTAACTGCCATCTCTCGTTTCGATAGTATTGACTCCTGTGTTTGAAGGCCCATAACTCTAAAACTACTGAACAGAAAAAATTGAGATAAAGTATGTCATACTACTGAATCATTTTTACATAAGTTGTGGGACTGTCAAAATTGTTTGCCTCTCGGTGTAAACATGAGCGCGAGAGAAGTGAAAAAAGTACCCGATTTTTGCACTTTTAAATTAACTTCGTCTTTCCGTATTTGTTAATTTTTAAGACCGAAATAAGCATGAACAATATTTTTAAGCGCAGTTCGGCTTCCCTCGCTTGTGGGTTTTGGTGCGAGGCAGTCGAACGAGATGCGAAGTTTTGACGCGATCAGTGAATCCGTTTGAACTCGTGTTTGTAAAATATTGTTGGGTATAATTAATTGTACACTGCCGCTCATGGAAGTTCGGACACATAGTAAACATATACAGGGTGTCCCACTTTTTTTCCCGCAAAAATTTTTCTTAGATACAAACTGTCATTCTGAATAAAAAGTTTCATATGAACTTAGGGGGTTTTTCAACTCCTTAACAAGTTACAGCTGTTCAAAATGAAAATCGAGCATTTTTTAAATAATGACAACTTCAAAATAATTCTGAGTTGGCTTTTAAATCTTATATTAACGCCATTTCATAGAAATCAGACGAATAAAATGGTCAATTATATTATTTGGGTACTTGGTGAATTCGTTATTGGTTGATGTTAATCACCCGTTTTATGCTGGCGGTTCGTACAGCAAAAAAAGCAAATAACTGGTAATAAGTTTAGTAGCAATTTATTTGTTATTTTTTTCTCATAAATAATACCTATTTAACAAACACTAACAAAACAAAAACTGGATAAGTAATAAACAATACATTAACGAAGAAGAAAATAAAATACATCAAAAAAATTGTTCAAAATGACCTCCGCCAATATCCATGCACTTTTGGCAACGAATTATTATGGATTCTTGCACACTACGTAGTCATTCCCCATTTGTTTTAAGCATATCAAAAACGGCTTAAATTCTTTGTAGTAATGCATGTCTTGTATTTATCGGTGTTTTGTACACTTCTGACTTAACGTAGCCCCAAATATGGAAGTCCAGAGGAGTAATATCAGGCGAACGCGGTGGACATTGAACAGGCCCGGCGCGACCAATCCAACGCTGGTTGTAATGGTTATTTAACCAGTACCTCACCTGTCTTTCGTAATGAATTGGAGCGCCATCCAACTGAAACCATCCATTTTGTCGGTAATTAATTGGCACATCTTCCAAATAATCTATCAAACTATTCTCTAGGAATAACAGAAAACTATTTGCATCCACTCTGTCGGGAAGGATGTGAGGCCCAATCAGATGTGATCCCACCAGACCAGCCCAAACATTTACTTTAAATTCATGCTGATAAGATACTACTGTCGTTGTATGAGGGTTTTCGTGGGCCCATACGCAAAAATTACGGCGGTTTGTAATTCCACGACGAGTAAATGTTGCCTCATCTGTCCAGATAATTTTATTTCTTACCTCTTGTGGACTATCAACAAACCAACGACAAAAATCTAACCGGTTTCGAATATCTTGGGGCAGTAACTCTTGCACTTTTTTTGAACGGAATGCCTTTCGTCTATCGTTGCGTAAATTTCTCCATACAGTGGTTTTCGGCAATCTCAGATGGCGCGCTGCACGCCTTACACTTAAATTACGGTTTTCGTCAAAAGCATGCGAAACTCATGCATTAACTTTTCTTACTCTTTGAGCTGCTTGGTTGTGATCTCCCACTGGTCTTCCCCTTATTCCATTATCTCTAATCATTCTATGAATATTACTAAACACTGCAGCATCCGGAAGTCTTCTCGCTGGAAATCTTCTTTGGTATTCCCTCCGTGCCCTTCGACAATTTCCATTGCAGTATCCATAAATAAAATGAATATCGGCATATTCATAGTAAATAAATTATGCCCATAAATTTTTTGGGCATAATATTGTTCGTATTTATAATTATTTGTGAAAATGCAATAACAATCCTGTTATTAGAATTACTAGAATGACAGCAATGTGACGTATAAAATCGACCTGAAGTATTATTTTTAAAGCATTCTTGATAAATGCGTATCAAAGCCGCCTATAAAACAACTGAAAAAAATGCTTGATTTTCATTTTGAACAGCTCTAACTTGTTAAGGAATTGAAAAAACCCCTAAGTTCATATGAAACTTTTTATTCAGAATGACATTTTGTATCTAAAAAAAAATTTTGCGGGAAAAAAAGTGGGACACTCTGTATATAGGAAATAATGATAAAAGCAATGATAACGTAGCAATAGGCACCTCTATTTCTACCAAATAGCGAACACATTCTTAACGTTGATTTCCAGTAACATACGACATCATTAAATGTGCTAATTTAAAATAATTTTTACATTTAATTATTATGCAACATTTATGCTGTTCTGTAACTGGTTGTTGGAAATTTTCTAGTTTCCATTAAAAAGGATTAAATACGAAATAAGAAATAGAGTCATAAATACTGCATCTCAGACACATATTGCGGCCCCATTTTTACCAGATCTTTGCATCAAATGCTCGAATTCGTATTCAAACGAGTCTGTGCCTGCAATCTGTAGTTTGCACAAGACAACTCTGTCACGCGGAAGACATCATGCGACGCGAAAAGCCAACAAGCAAGGAAAAGCGTTCTGTAATTATCGCTTTTCATCAGGAACGACTGTCAGTTCGTGAAAATGCAAGTAATAAGTCAACGATAAGTGAGTCAACGATAAGTGACACTCTTCCCCAATATGAAGAAACATGGAATTTGGATGACGTATTCTGCCGGGACTATCACGAATATTTTCCCAAGCGGATGAAGAACGATTAAAATTAATTTTTAAGCAAAACAGAAATCGACCGCACCTAAAATCACCTCTGAAGTCAATCGCGATCGTGAAAGACCAATTTTCGTAAGCACAGGGAAACGACGTCTCCAAGCGGAAAATCTGCATGGGCACGTTGCCGTACGCTAACCATTACTTGGTCGGGAAAATCGTCAGGCACTACTGTTTCCAGTCTTCATTTGTCCAACTTCGATGTGTTAGTTTCTCACTGAAGTCGTTTCTGACGATTTCCCCGACGATGCAATGGTTTTCGTACGGCAACGCGTCCATGCAGATTTTCCGATTGGAGACGTCGTTTCCTTGTGCTTACGAAAATTGGTCTGTCACGATCGCGATTGACTTCAGAGGTGATTTTAGGTGCGGTCAATTTTCTGTTTTGCTTAAAAATTAATTTTAATCGTTCTTCATCCGTTTGGGAAAATATTTGTGATAGTCCCGGCCGAACACGCCATCCAAATTCCATGTTTCTTCATATTAGTGTATCACTTATCGTGGACTCACTTATCGTTGACTTACTTCTTCAATTTTCACGAACTGATAATCGTTCCTAATGAAAAGCGTTAATTACAGAACGCTGTTCCTTGCTTGTTGGCTTTCCGCGTCGCATGATGTCTTCCGCGTGACAGAGTTATCTTGCGCAAACTACAGATTGCAGGCACAGACTCGTTTGAATACGAATTCGAGCATTTGATGCAACAAAAATCTGGTAAAAATGGGGTCGCAACATGTGTCTGAGATGCAGTATTTATGACTCTATTTGTTATTTCGTAATTAATCCTTTTTAATGGAAACTAGAAAATTCCCAACAACCAGTTACAAAACAGCATAAATGTTGCATAATAATTAAATATAAAAATTATTTTAAATTAGCATATTTAATGATGTATGTTACTGGAAATCAACGTTAAGAATGTGTTCGCTATTTGGTAGAAATAGAGGTGCCTATTGCTTTTATCATTATTTCCTATATGTTTACTGTGTCCGAACTTCCATGAGCGGCAGTGTACATCATTATGTATATTTAACTGGCACTACTATTCAATATTCCGAAATTAAATTGTTCTGGTCGTATCGTACCAATAGTAAATAATCTTCCACTGTCCCAACTACGTATCCATTTACCGTTACGATTGGGGTAGTGCGCGCTGCACGAAATTTGTATCATTCATATTAAATCGATTTAAAAATTACTTAAAAATTATTATGCGATACCTTTTCTACAGCCGCATTAAATAAAATATGACAATTGTTTATTGTGCATATCCCGTTATCGTGCTAATATTAGTTACTGAGATATCCGCTTCCATGAAAATCTTGTTCGCAACCTTTATTACACAAAAACTGAAGAGAACAAAAACGCCAATCTATAGAAGATGCTCTAAATGCAACCTAAACAAAAATTGAAATTTTTGTGGCAAGCGGTTTACGAGGAAAAAAATTGGAAAGACGAGAGTTAAGTTAAAAGTGCAAATATCGGGTACATTTTATCATTTCTCTCGCGCTCATGTTTACACCGCGAGGCAAAAAATGTTGCCAGTCATACAACTTATGTAGAAATGATTCAGGAGTATGACACACTTTATTCAAATTTTTTTTGTTCAGTAGTTTTAGAGTTATGCGCCTTCTCGTGCGGGATCACATATACTCTTTTTCCCTTAGTTATGGAATAATAGCACTTACATGACCAAAAAATTGAACGACATAGCACATGTGAATCTGGATATTAGGATTTCGGATATACTTAGAACTTGCCAAAATGGATCACAATATAGCCAGGCAAAATTAGAAGAGGTATTACCCAAAAAAGAAATTTTGTCCATGAGACTACGATTTATTTTACGTGTTTTAGGTAACATCCACAATAATGAAGAACGAATTATTTGCTAGTTTGATCGATTTCAACCTGCACAAAGTGATAACGATGTTTGAGAATGTTGACTTTTTTAATTACTATAACTTGGACAGTGTTTACGGACTTATAGATTTAGCAAATGTGACGTTGTCAGATGATGTTTTAAAAGAAGTATGTTTAACTGATGACTGATTTTTGATGTCCTATATTTTTTAAACCATTGGACCGATTTTTATTTTTTGTTTATTTGTTGAAAGGCAATTCCTTTGTCTTTCAAAAAAATTAAAGAGGTGTTTTTCTTAATGTATCCTACTTAGTTGTAGTGAGAAAAAAACTGATACTATGAATTTGAGAAACAGTTTTGTAGTGAAATAAACGACAAACGACGAAAGATGAAATTTAAAAACGTGTAAAAACAAACGCCTAAATTATCGTCTGTACATAGTGCTTTTAATATGGTGGATGAAAGAAACATAGTGTGGAGGAGGACTGGTGAAAGGTTTAATCAGTTACAAACGAATGGAAAATACAACCCCCTTCATGTTTTACAGGGGTTCTCAACCTTTTAGGTTCCGTGTACCACCTAAAAAATATCCAAACTTCTTCGTACCACCACCCTTTATACAAAAATGCACATTAATCCAGAAAAAGAAATAATCCTACTTATTTATTTTGTAATAAAATAATAACGTTTATAACAAAAGTTCACTTGGTAAAAACTTATTCTCGTCGAAACCAATAACAATAAAAATTATATACCTAACAAAACTTCATTTGGTATACAAAAGTAAAATAAAAAACCCTTGGGGTTGTTTTGCTAAACCAATGTTTTTTAAGTATCATGATCTGTGTCAATTAGTTTCAAGCTCAAATTTGGCTCAATCATTAAGTTTGGCTTATATTTGTTGTTTAAACATAATATTGAAGAAAACCCATACCTACATAAATTTCACATAAATCGTGGCGCAAAAAGGCATTAAAAGTCTAATATCTTCTTCCTCTGAATCCAAAAAGACGGTGATTGTAATAATTTTAAATTCTTCAATCAAATGTCTATCAAATGTTTTTAAATGTTCTTTTTCTTTTTGGTTGTGAAGTTTGGTATTTGCACACCTATTAGATATCTGATCTAATTTTCATTGTCATAGATTTGGGAAAATAACTATTGCTTTTTAAAGAGGTGTAATCAATAATTTTTTTATATCCGACTAATTCATCATTGATGTTTCCCATCTTTCTTCAAGGGAGCCTTCGAATGCTGGCAATAAACTACATTTATTTCTATTACCTTCTTTTATAATTAACTCGATTTATTTATTGGTAATTTTATCTTCAACGATAATTAAATGAACCTTTGATCCCTGCAAAACTAAATTTAATTCTTACAGCTTTCCAAAAATATCAGCTAAATATGCTAACCGGGTCATCCACAATTCGTCAAAGAAAGAATTTTTGAATTCGAAATTAGCGTTTTCAAGAAAACCTTGATTTTCTGATTTAAGTTCGAAGAGACGATTCAAAACTTTACCTCTCGAGAGCCATCTATCATCGGAATGTAACAAGAGTGACTGCTGTTGCTACCCATCTCCTGACATAATATTAAAAACATTCGTGAACTGAATACTCGACTTTTAATAATATTGACCGCAATTATTTTTTTGTTAAAGCCCGAGCTCCATCAGTGCAGACACCAGTGCATTTCGCTCATGGAATGGAATTGTTAAACATAAAAGTATTAAGAATTTGAATATTTCATCAGTTGTTCTTTCGAGCAGAGGTTTACAAAATAATTATTCCTCTGCAATTTTCTCTTCCACCTCGAAGAGAAGTCACTTCGAGGAAAACGTACCTTTAATAGTAAATATAACTAGAAATGAATAACGGACACACCGTATCACACGGACTTCTATCTCCTGACATAATATTGAAAACATTCGTGAACTGAATGCTCGACTTTTAATAATATTGACTGTAATTTTTTTTTAAAGCCCGAGCTCCATCAGTGCAGACACCAGTGCATTTCGCGGATAAAGACTAATAATTGATAAGAATTAATTATGCCAGTATTTCATCTAACTGTAGCGCAAAATATTGAAAAAAAAATAAAAATCGTCCTACTGGTTTAAAAATTATAAGACATTAAAGATAGGTCAAAAGTCAAGTGCGTCACTTTTTTTGGAGCTGACTGTATAATATTTTCTAGGCGGATTTCAACTTGAATGAAACGAGCAAAAAATTAGCAATTCTGCAAGATATTTTTGAAAATAGTACTGGTTTTGTATATAGGAAGGAGTTACGGCACATGAAATTCAACATACTCGAAATGAAGAAAGATTTGGCAAGCATTTTGAAGATTAAAAATGGGCTGCTAGACAAGGTCGTTGTGAGTATATGACTCTATTGTTAAACCCACTCACAATAACAAGAGAATAATATGAATTAATCAACATTGGGTATTCACTGCACAGCGTGCTATATATCAAATTTATTCGGTCAATTTCGTATAATTTCATAATTTTCGCGTGACGTTTGGTTAACTAAACTTTGTAATAATCTAAGTTATATTTTTCCAGAATGATTTTGATTGAGATTTAACAACATTTTCGGGTGCTTATCTAAACGATTAACGGATTATCTCGAGTGGTTTTCGTATTATAAGTCTATTATAGACACATCATGATCATGATTTGATATTTTAAGATTGCCAGACAGCGTTTTGTAGATTAGATGTACGTGACTGTTTTATACCTAAAGATTGAATCGTCTGTTGACTTAAGCACGTTTTTTTCTTAAATACACAGGATTTGGATTACTGTTAATTTCGATTTGGTTTTTAAAATTTTAAAAGCGTTGTGAAATTACATCCTTTTCAAGTTCAAATAGGCACTAATCAAAATCAAGTTGACAAATAACAAATTCAAGTTGACATTAAATAATTTAATTGTCAATTCAAATTAACATCTTAAAGGAACCCTTCCACGTTTTCATAATGCGTTATATAAACAAAGTTGACGCCGTAAACTAAAAATACAAATTTGCGATGTTACAATTATAATGTTTATAACGGGGATTGGCTCAATCTTGCAAATGTTCTCGGAGTTTCAAAAATAACGCTGTATAGATGGGTGAAAAATCAAGACGTTCCAGAGAAACAGCATGGAGGTAAACGCAGAGTTAAAATCACAGACGAACATCGTCGCTTTTTATGAAAATAAAATTGAAAGAAATCGAAAGATAACTCTCCAGCAATTAAAAGAAAAGATTTTACAATCATATGAAATTAATGTCACTAAAGAATGTATTCGTCAACACCTCGACGGTCTTATGTATAGAATAAAACAAGTACGTGGACAGCCAGAAAGAGCCAACAGTATAGACAATAAAACAAAAAGGTTAGAATATGTAAGAACATTACTTAATCTTCAAGCAGAAAATTTGCCAATAATTTATCTTGACGAAGCTAATTTTAATATATTTATTTCGCGGACGCAAGGACGTTCTAAGAAAGGAAGTCGATGTACATTTGTAGCAGCCGGTAGCCAAGGCGCAAATATACATCTTATTGGATCCATAGGTATTTCTGGTCTAATACATTATGAGCTAAGAATCATTTAAAAAACCTGAAGCAAACGAATTTGTGAAACAATGTTTGAGAAACGCCCAAAATATATACCAAGAACCAGTAGTTGTGGTTATAGATAATGCACCTTGTCATTCTTCTATTGAAGAAGTTTTTGCAGAAGAGGAATTGTTTCACCTTAGATTAATAAGACTCAGTCCATACAGTCCCATGTTAAATCCGATTGAGCAAGCATGGTCTGTATTAAAGGCTAGTGTAAAATCAGATTTGGCAGATAACCTAAGAGATATTTTAGCAGGAGAAGATCGGCATAATATCTCCCAAACGGAATACAGAATGCGCTGGTTAGAAAATATTGTTAAGAATAATATTAACATAATCAATGTGGCCTACTGTGCAAGATTCATAGCCCATATTCAAAGATATATTGCAGCAGCGTTAAATATGGAGAATATTATTTGCTAATTAATTAATTTAGCATAATTGTTTATTTAATATGTCCATGTTATTGTTTTAAAATATGGTATAAATGAGATTATTTACTTATGGCCATATTCTCTAAAAACCGCGCAACAGAATGTTATATAACAGAATTTTAAATAACATCGAAATCTAACAGAGAATTTAACAGAGCAACACGTGAAAGCGATTCTCTATCGACCTCTGTAATTTCCGCCAATGGTGCACTGCTAACTGAATTATTCGGACGTATCCGCAACTGCGGCTGTCACTGTTGTTGTCGAACGGTCAAAATAACCAAACATATGGCAACAACCTTGTGTACAATACTTATACTTACGTTTTGTATACGGTTTTCTGATAGATACAAAGCGAAAGCGACTGACAAAAAACTCATACGAGGAGTATTTGACAGTAATGGAGACGGGTGCAGTTTTTCGAACGGTCACAATAAACCTGAATATTGACCCAAAATATTTGAATAAGAAGTGGGAAGAATTGGCCGAAAAATTAAACGCAATCACAAATCTAAAATTTAAAAGAACACTTCTTATTAGTATTATTACATATTTTTACTTATACATAGTATGAAACTATTAAAAAATTTTGAGACTTTAGCAGAAATATGTCTTATTGGGTCTCCTGAACATTTTTGACAAGGTACAAAAAAATGTCTGTGTGTGTAGGTGTGTGTGTACTCGTTTTTGTGGCGACGATTCCGGAGAAACTACGAAAGGTATCGGGACGAAACTTCATGTTTAGAAGTTTCATGACCAAACTTAGAGCTGAAAAGGTTTTTGTTCAAAAGAATCCAAAGGAACGTCCTCTAAGCATTTTTCAAGGATTTTGCAAATGAGCCGCCATTTCCGAAATTTCGTCAAAATAGTTAAATAATAAATTAAAGTAGAGGACATTATGTATAATTTATGTCTATGCCATTTTTTGGTAAAATTAATAGTTTAGCTGCATGAGCAAATTCTATTTGATGGAGATCGTGTCTGCATTAATATAAAACTAGTAAGCCAGGATTTGACACATTTTCATTCTAATGAAGTAGGTAGTGTCAAACGCTGATGTTTTTATTAACATTTTATAAAATTATAATTTGGTATGGCGAAAGGATTTTGGGTGTCCGATAGCTTTTTTCGTTTAATTCTCATATAATTTCTTCAATAAAAATATAAAATGATCTTCAATAAGTACACATTTTTGTTGTACCTTATTATGTACGATCTACCCACTATTTCTTTTAATTGTAATTGTAGTTAATTAGGTAATATCTCATGAATATTAACCAGCAGTTTGTACATAATATTATATTCACAAGTGCATATCGCAGGTACTTACCTATTTTCTACTTCTCTTAAAAATAAATAAATAAAAATAGGGATTCTGTGGTAATCCACAGAATTTTTGGTATTTTTTATTCCGAATATTCTTTCATTAACAACAATACGTTTTTTTTTCTGTATCACATTACTACATTTGTACACATTTTGACAAATGTATACATCACATAACTCCAAACCGCCAAGTACTGTTAGATAAAGGCGACAGTTTTGCCGCTGTTACGGTACACAGCTTTTATAGAGGCATTACAAACAGCTGTTGTTAACATTGCCTTACGGAATACCAATTTCTTAACAGTCTATAATTTAACAGCGTAATAGCATGTAAAGCGTAACAGAGGCTTAGAGAATAAGGCCATTAGTTCTATTTAATCGTATGATACTGCTAATTTAAAATTATTTAATGACAACTTGAATTTGTTAATTGTCAACTTGAATTTGTTAATTGTCATTTTGATATTAGTGCCAATTTGATTTTGATTAGTGCCAATTTGAATTTGAAAAGGTATAAATGAAATTAGTTAGAGAGAAATAATTTAACTGGTGAAAGATTCCTACACTTTCTAGTTAAATTCGTGGGGATATAAACCATATTTCGTGACTAATTTGAACAGTGTTTGTGTTTTTATAATAATAGAAGTTCTGGTATGTACAGAGTTGAGTAAGTCCAAGATAAAATTGTGACTAAATTGTGTAGCTGATAAGAAGAATATAGCACGTACCATGATAAAGATAGACATGCTATTGTTATAACTTCTATAATTTAACTTATAGTGTTATTGCAACTCGACCATTGATTTTATCGGGTTTTTTCTACAACTTATTGTGACATTTCAATAGAGTTACTTACTATTGATGATTGCATATTCTAATTCTGAAAAATATTTACGTGATATTTGTCATCGTTTTATGTTGCTTGAAGAGAAGGTTCTCATGTTTAAAATTAAGATATGTAAACATAGAAACCATGGTTTTTTGATATTTCAGTATCGAATTCATACGTTCAAATCAAATTAAAATGGGACTAAATAAGTGAGTTAAATATTCTAAATGTAAATTTATGTAATAAGACACTGAGTAAATAATAAATAATTATTTATTTGCAAGTGAACAAATCAACTGTTCAAACAAATCACCTAATCTGGCACACATTTTAGTGTTACATTCTTTATAAGAATTTAAATAAATAAATAAATGTAATTTCGAGTACTTTTTTTGCGAGGAAACAAACTAGTAAAGCAGTTTTTCAAGTAACTAGATACAAGTCTGTAAAGAAACGCAGTTCAATGATTGAAAATTAATTACTATGCAATTAAAGTACTTTTCCTGTGAAATTTAGAAAATGCCCTGTAAAATTACGGTGGTACTGTTGTAATTTCACAGGAAAATGTATGTGGAATATGTAAATTCTGTAAAAACAATACAGAAATATAGCTGGCATCCAATAACCAGCGATGTTACGGTTAATTCTTCTTTTACAGCTATTTTTGGTAGTTTATTACATTCATTTTCTGTAATATTGCAGATATTTATCTCTATAGGTATAAACTTATTTGGTCTTTTCAGTTCCTTCAAAATTTACAGCCCTTTCAAGTATTACCAAAGGAATGAAAAATAAAATACAAATCAAACAATGCGAAAACGACGAATACAAACATTCATATGGTCCAATTGATAACAAGCTAATATACCTTAAGAAGTTAGAGCCATTTAAAATACTGTTTTATCAATATTTTGTTATTTCTTTAAGGTATTGAAAAATAGATAAGTCCTTATGAAACATTTTAGTCAGAACAATATTTACGTTCTGAGAAAAAAAATGTGGCAATAAACACCCAAGTAGAAGATATTTGTACACACTAATTTCATATTCTATAACAGGTGATTTCTATATTTTCTCTTAAAATTTGTTAAGTAAGTAAAGGCTTGCTCATACCTACATACACAATGTTGAAAATTGCACTAATATAAGGTAATTTATAACTCGAGGTGAAAATTAAATGTAAAAACTCCAAATTATAAATAAAAATGAAGAAGTTTAGTTTTGCGTTGTCAAAATTAGTACTTACATCAATACTTATTTAATTAAATTATTGTTTGTTTAATTAAATGCTGTCGAGAAATTTTTAAATTCACTTAGTTTCCTGTCCGCATTAATTTTCGCCTAGAATTGCAAATCACTTTGTATATTTATTGATTTTCTATGAATGGGATGTCAAAATGTTAGTCATAGAAGCTCAAACTTGTCTGGTGATAGGTTTATTATCTGGAATACAGTGCCGGCCTTAGCGTCCTCGGCGCCCTTGGGCGGAGTATTTCCAGGCGCCCATTTCAAAATTACAATTTAATATTTTTCCATTGTCAGTACATAGAAAAAATAAATCAGCGATTATGTCAACTGAAAATACGTATATTACAACACTACAAACATAATTTGAAACTACTTTTATTAATGTCCAAAACTAACTTTTCGTGCCTTTTTATCGGCGAATTCTTTACTAAGATAAGTAAGAGCAGAAAATTCGAGATTTTTAGCGAGTTCCTAAATAGTACATTTAAATTAGCAAAAAGAAGAGGAAAAAGTTTTGGATTTCAATATCTATGGCGCCAGGAAATTTTATTAGAGCCTGGAATGCATCCCTAACGTCCTTCACGTGCACGTTCGCGGATCTTCGCATTTACCGCAAAACGGTCACGATTTCGTGATCTTAGCTCCCGAACAATGACATTGTTTATAAAATTTTGCTCTCCCATTTGTTTCTCACTGATTTTGGTACATCATTTAATTGTCTAAATGATACCGGAAACATTTTAAATAAAAAGCTTTACATAAGAAAATATAATAAATTTTCGAGATAAAGTCAATTAAAAATTTTAAAATATTGATGACTTTAGGGATATAGGTAATATCACGAGAGCTGCAAATGAGTCATCGGTGAAAATCATGATAGACGCATGAACAAGCACGCTGTTTCTGTCCAACTCTGGAATGGTCGATGACTCATTTGCAGCTCTCGTGATATGACCTATAGTAGCTTTGGTGAATTGAATAATAAATTGCGGTTTCGGTAGAATTAACTGCCCTGAAAACGAATCTGGAGTCCAAAATTTTCTATCGCGCAAGGTTTTCGAAAAAGGTAAATCACCTTTTCTCGAAAATTTTCTTATGTTTGGCGATACATTTTGTGAATTGCAAAAAATATGGGGTTGCCGTGTCGATGACGTCAAAAGTCATAAACAAAGATCGGAAATTAAATTTGATGTAAATATGTATATTATTATAATTAACAATCGACGTGATTTTGTCATGTTACATACTTTATGCGCTCACTGTAGTTTGGTTCTTAAACTGCAAACTCCTATATTGGGGCACTTGCAATTTAAGATCCAAAATGCATTTAGAAAATGTAGAAAATACCTTTATTGTGCAGAATTTTATAACGATTAATAAAATTGCAAAATTGTGATCGTTTTGCGGTAAATCACGGAAATCCGGGTACGTGCACGTTACTTTAGCAATAAAGCAATATTACAACATTTTGTATTGAGCCTTCACGAACTTGTATAAAACAAATGACAACAAAATATGAATGTTGTAATGATTTAACCGTTGGTTTCTTGAACATGTGAATGAGACGAGAATAACATATTTTATAGTCGTAAGGTGCAGCCACCTGTTGGATAAACACCACATCATTTTCTTCGACCAATCAAATTCAAATGGTACAGTCTGAAGCAGTAGCATGAATACGTAGCCAGGGGAATCACAAATATTGAGCAATTTCGGCCTAACAAAAATATTGATCGCATGTTGACACGGGAGGTGTAGCGGCGCCGCGCCCGGCAAGCGAAAGCCATACGAAAAATAAATTTTACCGTGCTGGTGCTACGTAGATAGCAACGACTCGCTTATAAATTAGGACAGCATGTTCTTGCGGAAGTGTATGTGATCAACATGAATTGTTGAATTTCGACCAAAATAGGCTAGAAACCGAATACGAGAAATATTTTTTTGCCGTCCTGATGGACTCTACGCAGACAGCAAAGAGCGAATTATAAATTAGGAGCGCATGTTCCCGCGAGGGTTTATAGTGCAGTCCCCGTACGACACACGGAACGTAGAATAATCAACAACCGCAATACCTACTTACAATGTTACAACCACTAAATAATTAATAGGAGTTAAATAAATTATTACTAAGGAAATACAAGTAATTTAATTTTTAATCAGTCATTTATTTTTCGTCATAGAATTTCAAATATATTGGTATTTAGATTTAGAAAATAATATTAATACCAAACACTTGTCGCTTGGCAATGCATTCAGGGCAATCGCAATCTATGTAGGATGGTTGGCTTTAGTTTTACTTGTTGTACAACAGACGTAGAACAGACGCTAGAAATATGGGCAAATTAAAAAATCAGCTGCCTTTATGTGGCCCGCGTTCTAAGAAAACTAATAACTTGCGAGAGTACCTGCGGTAAGTGTATATGTAGATATTATACGTGTAGTGTAATTCTTCTAATTAACTTCGCTAGTTAATTTGGGCAATACTCTCTTATAGGCGTAAGCGTGCCGGATTACCATATATGCAAAAAATAGGCAAAAAACTTTTATAAAGGTGTAAAATATTTGAACATGTATCTATATAATATATAATAAATGACTTATACATATACGCTGCCTGTTTTATCGAAATCGCTATTTTTTCTCATACCTACAATTGAAATTGAAGTACGTATACTACTAAGTCTATACATATCAATAATAATTTTGAGTAAAATTTCAAAATGCAGTATCCAACTGTATCTAGAATTAAAATAGGAATATTATATTTACTAACACCTACGGGCTTCAGCCGATAAAAATTTGAATTTTTATATGAGGTGTGTTTTACCTGAAAGTATCGATCTCTGCTAAGTACGAACGAGACATTCGAGATTATTGATGCACAAAGAAAACGTTAAATGGATTTAAATAAGTATCTGAGTACGAATGCTTTCACGGCCAGTCATTTAAATTTAGATGATAAATAGTTACCGGTTTATGCCGTGAGTAAAAATTCATAATTACTGTCTTCGCGAACCATGCTGTTCGCTTCTTCGGAGCTAACTGATAATTAGTTACTAATTCTAATAATAAATATAAAGCAATAAATGATTTATGTAAGAAAAGCTGTCTGTTTTTCCAAAACTACAATTTTTTTCAACATACAAAAGGTAAAATGTTCAACCATAGTTAGTAGTAAAATAGGAATGTTATAATAAAGCAATTAATTAATTTGTATCACTGTATTGTTTTGTGGAATTGTATTTGTATTTAAAATATACAAGAAAAGCATTTCAGAACATGCGATAGTCACATACACAAAATTATTAGGAAACGGTTCGGCGCCAGTCGACACCGCACGGCCCCTTTGATCTTCGCCGCCAAATAACGATACCACCGTTCACCTCATCTAATCAGTGCGTTGCTTGCATTTTCTGCGGACTGTACAGTGGGCGCGGCTTCTTCCCTCCTCTCGCGCCTCAGTTTCGTCGAACTTTTGAGGCCGGTGACTAACATTTACTCTTAATGAATAATTAGTCTAGAATGTTCTTTCCCGTTGAATGTAATATCGAAATAACAGTGATTTATTGGGTTAGAAGAGCTCCAAAACAACATTGTTCATGGATAGAGCTTGTTTATTAATCCAATATTTAAAATAATAATCCAATACTAAAATAATACATAAAACATTTAGTTAGTTTGAGTGGAAATATCATTGCAACCAGAGACATAAAAAAGCCTTAAAACACAAAAGAAATAAATCAAACGCACTTTCTATTCAACTAAAATAAACAATTTCATATGCCATCTGCACTAAAAACAGATGACGATCGATTGCAACACGTATTCCAATAATTATGCACTTTTTATCATCAAGAGTACAAAAAATCAAGGCTAATGTCTTATCAATCCGACACACACGAGACACTATTGTGGACACGTCAATGTTTACACAAATGTCGTCACGATAACATCTATAATATACACGAACAATAACATAAACAAAATCTGATTTCTGATCTGAATTGACAAATTTATTTTCGCAGGAAAATTTTCAAGAATTCAACAAATCCGTCATTCTGTGGACGCTGAATTATGACAATCGCCATATTGGGCCAATACATCGTTTTCTGATATCTCTGAACATGGAATGTTTGGCGAAACAAATGAAGAGCGTTTCGGACACTGGGCTCTTTGGCAAGATGGGGAATTGTTCTTTTTTGCCTGACACTTATTACAAGATGAATCATATTATTTGTGATTATGCCCTTGTTGTATTGGTGAGTTAAAAGTTTTAATAATAATGTAGAAAGAGAATAAGTTCAAAGTTCTGATTTGTTGTGATGTATCTACTTTTAAATGTGTTTCCTGATGCAAAACACTTGCTTGAATTATTGCGATTTTAGACTCATTCTCAGTGAAATTGAACTTTGAACATGTTGATAACCTTCAACAGAGTTCAGTCAACACAAATTGCATTTCTATCGTATTTTCTATTCCGTGAAATTTAATATAATCCAAAACCGCTTTATCCACGTCGTTTTGTATTTCAATACACACCAAAATTGATTTATGCAAATAAAACAAACGATAACTACACTTCAATACAGTAAAAACAAACCACACGCTTTCACATGGTGTGCTAGCAATTTGTTTTATTTTTATTTTGTATGCGATGTTTACTAATAATAGTACAAATATTTGGTTTGTTTGTTTGATATGTGAACAATGTTTATTGTTTTGGATGATTAAATATAGATAGTGAAAGCTAAATGTGGCACAGGATGTTGAGGTTTAATCTAGAATGCTTTCGGCGACATCTAGTGGCGAATAGCAGAAGTTGAGGTCATTCCCAACAGAAACCTATACAAATCATAAATCCTATACAGTATACAGGTGTGTATAAATTGACGGAAAACCTGCATGGTATACTGTTACTGTAATGGAAATGCTAAGAGAGCAGTCAATTGTTTTTCCTATAGGGCGGAATCGTCCAATCCACTTATTTGGAAAATGTCTGTTCAACCAATCCCTGATCAATCTCTAATTATAAGTACTCATTTAATTATGTTTACCCACCAAATAAACTGTTTTAAAATACAATTTATACGTTAAAATTTCACTTTTTGAATTACAAATTTTCTAATATCTTTATTTTAGAATACCCTATGGCTTTCATTAGTAATATTAAGCAGCTCCATACTAGTAGCGTCGATGCTAAGCTGCAAGTTAGCCCAATACGTCCGAGGAGCAATCCGTAAGTACACTTACCCAACATAACCTCAAAAAACTAACCTATAACCTATATCTCAGGCAATCAGCAATTGCAAACGATCGAACTGCAGCGATATTCGAGCATGCAATCGCACTGCAGTTCCGACACGACGACAGACATACTGCTAGTGGACGAAACCAAATAAACGACAGTTTAACTAATACAACAAAGTTTTTATTACCATGGAATGAATAAAATACAATATAACCAGTTTGGGAGTGAAGAAATTCGTAAACACGATTTATTTTTTGGCAATAAGGGTGCTATTTTTAAATATATCTCCTAAGCATGACGCACAGCTAAATTAACCTAAAAACCTTGCTGGTACTGTCGTGAGTCGAGCCTATTCTGGATGATCTCTAACTGGCGTTTCGCCTCACACTGCGGGAAGTTCTGGAGGTCGTAATATTGCGGAGCGATCTTCAACAACCAATCGGCTGGAAGAAAAAAAATTTTTTTTTTAGGTTATGTCAAAAAAATTTGTAGGTTATGTTTAATTTTTTTTGTTTGTGCTTGTTGTTTGTATGCTAATAAACTTACGTTTGATGTCAGTGACTGTACGAATATAATTTTTTGTGGTTAGGACGAACTCATTGTAGATGACCCATTCGGGTTTGTGGTCGAGACACGTGGACGGATGCAACTGCACCATTTGGTTGTCTTTGATGGTCAGGTAGTGCCCTGTGCGTTCCAAATGAGCAACCTATGAAAAAAAAATACAAAATTTATAAAAATAAAGCTGTTAAAACATGCAATATTGTCTCTGGTGGGACAAGACTTAAAAATCCAAAATTTTCATAATTTATTCAGCTTTTGACAACGTTTAAGAATAAATAAAAACATTCTTGTGTATTGCATTGCGTTTGGTATCAAATCACATGACGTTAAAGCAAACCACTGCACGGTGGTCGATTCTGCTTCGCTAGCTGGACAAAAATGAAAAATGAGGTTGCGAATTTGTAAATCAAACTGCACTAAATATTAAGAGAAATAGTCAAAGATCAGTCTCCTAACAAATTTGTCGTCAAAATTTCAAATGCGCGGGTGTGGCACCATCACAAATTGAACTTTACGCTCAGTGGCAAAAGTGCATAACCATTCGCAAATTCATCTATGTCAGTGTGAGCGCATGTTTACGTCAATTTTTGTCAATAATTTCGAATAACTACAATGGAGGAGACGTGTGGTGGTGCCTACTACTCTCTGGAAGCTGTACTGATGTAATAATTTGAGTTTTTATAATTGCTTAATAAAATTAACTTTCACCATAAGGTTATAAAAAAAGTACGACGGAGTACGACTGGATTAAGTGATCAGAAGAACAATCCACGTATTCATGTTTTATTTTGTTAATAGTGAAGAGACGTGATAGCATGTCGATAGCTAAAGAGTTAGCGCGTCTGATGACAAAACGTTAAAGCCAACAAGTCACGTTTGGACAGTCACCTGTCCAACAAAGGATAGCCCAAGATCTTATGGTTTATTTCGTAAACCGCATGATTTGGAAAGTAGTGTTTCCAGCAGAAGTTGTTTCGTTTGAAAATATCTTTGCAATGATACCACACATGACCCATGATTTAATTTAACGTTCTGAAACTGAGTGCTGTTGCCAGAATTCGGCCGAACTGTAGTGTGTGTTTCATTTAATATATATATTTTAACACCACATATTATTGGGTTTGGGTTAAAGTTCAAAATCGACTATTAAATTCTAAATTTTCCTCCATACTGCCATATAAAATTTGAACACTAGATAATTCACTGTCTTTTTCATTTTCCTATATTTACAGGTAAGTATACTACATATTATTATATTCAGTGTTTCAGAATTTGATAACCAACTCCTTTAAAAACCATCCCATTGGTAGGTACTTATGTATATTTTGTTCTCATTTTTTGTCGTGTATTCCCAGGTATAATATTATTCCAGTCACAAAGTTTAAGAGTTTAAAATTTTTAAAGGTTTAAAACCACCCCATTAGAAATTTTTGTTTTGCTTTTGTTTTCGTATTTTCATAGCAATAATATTGTCATTTACTCGGCTTTGAAATTTTTAAACCAAATTTATTATTCAACCCCCTTCCAAAACCACCCCACAAGTACGTAGATTTTTTTTCCTTTTTTTCGCGTATGTGTCGGAATAATTATATCATATTCACAAAGTTTCAAAATTTTCAAGCCAAATTTATCATTCAACCCCCTTTCAAAACCACCCCACAAGTACTTTTGATTTTTTCCCTTTTTTGCGCATTTTCAGGAAAAATAGTAGCACATTCACTAAGTATCAGAATTTTAAAACAAAATTTATTTTCAACCCCCTCAAATTATGGTAGGTACTGATGTTTTTTCCATTTTTATTGTGTATTCCTTAGTATAATATTATCATATTCGCAAAGTTTCCAAATTTCAACACCCAAATTCATTTTGCAACCCCCGCAAAAACAACCCCCTTCAGGCTTAGAGTTTTTTTTTACTATTTTTCCGGTTATCTATCGAAGATTTTTAATGAAATTTCTTATAACTATGACAAGTAATGCCTATTTTGAATAATTCTTTGATAGACGGGTGCATATCTAACTAATATAACCTCAAATTTAACATCACACTATTATTTTAACGAAATAATTTTGTATTTGTAACATCAACTTGAAAATAATCGGTGTTTCTTTTTGTTTTGCAGAAATAAATATTTAGGCATTATAACCTCAAATTTAAAAGTTACTGGTGATACTCGTTAGTCAAGATTTTCAGTGCATTAGAAAAAAAATTATTTTGTACGGCTAAGGGCCGATATATTCACCTATCGTGAAACTGTTCGTCATCTAAACGACAAGATAAATCGTAAAAATGTGTCTATTCACCTGTCGTTAACGTTACCGACCGGATAAATACGCTTAACGATCAAATTTATTTAGCGATCGAATGAACCTGCCGTAAACTAATGACGAACACTTTGATTGGTCACAGAGCATGTGCAGAATGTCAAACAAAAAGTCAAACTGACAAATATTTACGTACGTATGTGGTACTGTATTAATTGAAGTCATTATTTAGTTAATATGGCCGAATTTGCTGAATTCGTCTTTCATACCATTTTTTTTAACTTTTGGTCGTCTTTTTTAATTGATGCGGTTAGAAATGGATGCGAATGAATTTTGGTTACGTTTTGTCAATGTCTATCAATGTCATTTACGGCGCTACATCTAGCGGCAATTAGTCCAAGTTATGATCCAAGTATTGATTTAGTACACCTTTTTTACCGACATTTGATACTATACTGCCGAAAAACATTCGTTAGCGATGTTTACGTCCTCGTTGCCTGACGATAACTTACAGATCGGTGAAAAGACAGAATCATTTTTGATAGGTGACGATAGGTGAATATATCGGCCCTAAAAGTGCAAAATCGACCATTGTGCACTGTATTTAAGAAAAAGCGGAATATACCTTTTTTGTTCGGACTTTTATAATTCTAAAATATCTTCTAAAATATCGTCTATAAACACGTGGTTTCTTCGCTTGTATATTACAGTATATTATTTCTAAAATAGTCAAGCTACCAACTTAATTTTTCTGTACCATTTCATATCGATTGACGCAGAATTTTTAAACTAACCTGCATGAAGAATCCGTTTACGAGCGCCTTCCTGATGTTTATATAATAATCCTTGCTAGTAAAATCCGTCGACGTTCTTTTGAGGTTAAACCTGTCCATGATGCGCGACAACTGCTGTCGCACATTGTCAGCGGACTTCAAACTTCTGTAATTTATGAAGTTGTCGTAGCACCACTGCGGATCTTCCATATCTAACCAACACAAACAAAAATTAGTAAACGTCAAAATCACTAGACCTAACCTCACTAACCTATCAAATTTCGAAAACTAACCTTAAAAACATACTAGATTTAGCGCTAAACTTATAAAACTTACCTTAAAACCTAAATAACTTAACCTCCACCAGAGCTAACCTCAAAATAACTAAACTTAAACTCAAATAAAAAATTTTTTTTTCAATAAAACTGTTGCTTACTTTGTTTGAAGGCGTGGTAGACGTTGAGTAGTGTGAGATGGTCGCCATCGATGTGGGCGAACCGCATCTTCGCGTCGTCGGCCGCCTTCTTCGCCTCGTTCGGACGTACGAAACACTGTGGGACTAAATATTGGAGCGGGGCAGTTGCCCGTATCCAACCAATATAGTTGCCGAAGGGACACGCTTCCTACAGAGCTACCTTAGTCAGAAACGCGAGCGACAACCGGCACACAAGAGACCGGGGGCCCCCCGTCGGCAAGTTTACAGGGCGGGGGCGCCCCCGTCATCATCATCGCTCGAGTTTCACATCGTCTCAACAACAGATAACAACAGAACGTCCACGTTATACGTTCTTTCATTTTCTTAACCTCAAATTTGAGGTTATAATTTTTGTTTAAACTTAAATTTTGACAAGTAACATCTATTTTGAAAATTTCTTCGATCGACAGATGCATATCTAACTAATATAACCTCAAATTTGACATCACAATATTATTTTAACCTAATGTTTTGTATTTGTATTAAATCGGGTAACGTCAACTATAAAAGAATCGGTATTTTTCTTTGCAGAAATTAATATTTAGGCAGTATAACCTTAAATTTAAAAGTTACTGGTGATACTGGCTAGTCGAATTCTAAATATATATATTTCACTGAAGTTTCTAAATATTATAAACAAAGAATGCCCAAGACTGTAAAGTTTTATATGGCATTTCTAAGGAGAATATAGAGTGACTTGCAAACTAGTTTTTTTGTAAAGAATTTTGGAAAACAAGAGGTGGCGCATTATCAAATTGATAAAATAAGAGTGTTTTAAGATATGTGAACAGATATTAAGCTTTCAAACTTGAGAATTATGCTATTATTTGTCTCTTGACTTTCTAACGTCAGTTTATTTTTTGCGATGCAATTTTTTAATACTGCAAATTAGGCTGTCTCACCACAAATTTAAGTGCCTGAACGAGAAAAATTGCCCTACAAAGACAAAATATTCACTGCAACGCGACAAAAGATGTGGTTCGACAAAAAACCAGAAATGGATTGTAAAATGTGCAAAGTTGCAAATGAACTGCGAAATATGTGATTTGTTTGCTTTTATGCTATTTTTATAATGTATATAAGTCGTTGAACAAAAACTGAACTCTATTGAATGTTTAAATTGTATGAAATTATTGGTACGTTGCAAATTTGTGATAGTAAAGCCACAATTCTACAGATGCAACAGTAGAAAGAAAATCAGTACAAATTATATGCGCAATAAATAAAATAAAACGTGCATTTATT
Source organism: Aphodius sticticus (assembly GCA_963966075.1). Lineage (NCBI taxonomy): Eukaryota > Metazoa > Arthropoda > Insecta > Coleoptera > Scarabaeidae > Aphodius > Aphodius sticticus. The sequence goes on along the minus strand of OZ014511.1, from coordinate 5,876,074 downwards.
GTAAGCGTTTGATAAAATATTTGACCAATACCAAAAATATTTGTCTAATACAAAAAATATTTGAGCAATTAAAAAAATTACTTGTGCATTAAAAAAAATAAATGTGCAATAAATTTACATAAATGTACATCAGAATAAATAATTGTGTATTTAAATATTTGAACCTCTATAGAAATAATAATAAGCAACTTAACTGCTTCATTGACAAAAATATATTTCCAATAGTTTAAATAAATCAGCATTTGAAAATATTAAGCGCATTTAATAATCTAAATTATAATGCCCCTAGCAAGAATATAATGTGCACTAAGTTCTGCAACATGTAGCGCACATACAGTAAGCGCGTAAAGTATGGAAACATGCAAAAATCTCTGGGAAATTGTCATTTTAAAAACATCCTTGAAGACGTCAATTTTTAATTATTAAAATACACATTTTTTGAGTTATAACGTTATCACCCTTTTTTTAAATGGCAACACCATTTTTTCTTACTAAATTTGGTAGATCATTTAATTGTGTAAATGGCAGCGGAAACATTTTATGGCCTTACAAAAGAAAATTTTTGACAAAAAGACAATTGAAAAATATATGTCTGGAAAAATAAATTTTGTAAATTGAATATGAAATTGCATTTAGGATAGAATTAATTTTCCCTGAAAACCAATCTAATAAAATAATCTAATATTCTATCGTGCAAGATTTTTGAAAAAAAATGAGGAAAAATGAAATAAATGCGATTTGGTAATTTTGACAATTTATAACTCGTAAACCTATTGTCCTAGAAATCTCAAAATCGTCTCATAGTAAACTTTAATCTTTGCACTTTTATCTGAAATCCCAATTGTTTGTTCCCAAATGTTTTTGAAGCATTTACAGCGATTTTTCAAGTGGGGTGCGTGCGGCTCTCTAATACAAAGCTAAAAAATCTGATGTGGCCAGGCACATGACTTTATCATACTATATATAAAATTAATAGTTTAGCTGCATGAGATTCTATTTGATCGAGATCGGCTATGTCTGCATTAAAATAAAACAAGTAGAACTAGACAGATATCTCGATTAAAGCTGCGTTCGGATGTTGTACTCCGTTGACACCGGGTACACCGTCCAAATGACACTTACGTGTTAGTGGGTGTAAAAAGTGTAACGGTGTTCAATATCCGAACGCAGCCTATGTTGACAGTAGTATTTTCAAAACATTAGCGTTTGACACTAGCTACTGTCATTAGAATCAAAAAATCTGACATATCCTGGCTACTAGTTTTAAAGCAGTACGACCGATCTCGCTGAAATAGAATTTGCTCATGCTAAACTATAAATTCTACCAAAAAATGTCATATACATAAATTATAGAAAATTTCCTCTCCTTTAATTTATTATTTAACTATTTTGACGACACTACACAAATAGCGGCTCATTTACAAAATCTTCGAAAAATGCTAAGAGTAAACCACCAGTTCCTTTGGACCCTTTTCAACAGAAAGCTTTTCAGCTCTAAGTTTGGTTATGAAACTTTATGAAGTTTTGTCCCGATACCTTTAGTAGTTTCTCCGGAATCGTCGTCACAAAAACGGGTACAAACACACACACACACACACACACACACACACACACACACACACACACACACACACATACATACACACACACATACACACACATACACACACATACACACACACACACACACAGACATTTTTTTGTACCTTGGTCAAAAATGTTCAGAGGACCCAAAAAGACATATTTCCGCTAAAATCTCAAAAAAATTTTTTGGCTCAATTGCAATACTTTACATACTGCGTATGATAAAGTAAAAAAAAAAACGCAATAACCTGACGTGATACGCGCGTGACAGCGCAAATAAATCAATCGAAAATGCCTATTCGCATTCCATAATCAAATAATAAGTTATCAATACTACCCTAATTTTCAAGTGTCTATTTCTCGAAAATTTTGTTATGTAGGCCCATATGCTTACTAGTTACCTTTAAAACAAGATCTATCAATATCAGTACAAAAAAATGGGGTTGTCATTAGAAAGTGTCGATGACGTCATAAGTCAAAAACAATAGAATTTTCATTCAACATAATATGTAGGGTGAGCCATTTGAATTAATTTATAAGGTCGTATATTATTGAAAGTATGCGCTATCATTAAAATACGAATCGTCAAAATCATGTCAGTGTTAATTTTGATGCGCAGTAGATCTAGTACTCAATATTTATTATTTTTATGCACAAGTTATTCATTTTAGGGTACAATACGAATAAAATATTGCTCATTATAATATTTTTTATGTAACGTATTTATATAAATATGTGTGGAATATTTATTATTTTAATATTTAAAGTACTTATTTTATTGCACATATCTAGTTAAATAATGCACGCTTAAATCGCACCCAAAGAAAATATACGATATAATCAATACAATCATTATTAAAATCAATATTTTAATATTTGACAAATAAAAATGTCGCCGTGAAAATGACCAGATATGATACTGTTTAAAGCATTTTATTTACAGTAAAACGTTAATTGTGAAAATAAATATAGTTTGAATTTAGATTATTTTAATAATTCATAATTTATGTTTCAAAATACATACTTGGATTATTGAAAATGCAAATAAACAAATTTGTATGTTGTTTCCCAACACATTTAAAAAAATACAAATGAAAACATGCATCTTCAAATCAACAAATAATAATTATTTATTAGTATTACTATTATTATTATTACTATTGGTCTATATTTAAGTGTTGTTAAAAATTGATGTTTTTGAATAGTTTTGTAGTATCGTTCTTACAATATTTTTAACTGAATTTTGTCAATATTCAAATTCCACAAACCAAGCATTTAAATTAGCATTTGAAGTAATTAAATATAACCACAACACGTCAAATACGAAGGCTTTCGTGCTATCGACCTTATTTGTTGTGCCGAGTACAATTCCTGTCCTGCAAAAATTGTCGGGCTGATATGTATTCCCCTTATTTTTATAATATATTATTTGTGTTCTTCCTGTATTTCAATTTGTGTTTTCTTTTTCAAATAAGGGAAAAAGAGTGGTATAAATTTCTTTATTTGGACACTAAAATTTAATTTGACTTTTTGCAGAAATTGTGGAGCTGTGAGGAGTAAAAATCCCCTTATACATATATTTTACCCAAGGAGTATCATTTTTTTCTTCCTTGATATCTGTCACCCAACATTTAACACCAGTAATCCCAACCAAGGCATTCCCTGAGCGCATAACCTCAAATCGAGGTTATAACCGCGGAACGACCCGTAAACTCAATTTTCCCGCAAAAACCCAACAAATATCTACAAAATAAATACCTGACAGCATAGCAGTCACCGACAGTATCTCATTCGAACAGTTGTGATTGCAACTAGCGATCAACATCTTCGCCAATTGTGGATCCAACGGAAACTCAGCCATCACAGCTCCAAGGTCGGTCAAATTCCCGTCATCGTCCAACGCCGCAAGATAATTCAAGAGTTCCAAAGCCCTCATCAAAGTCTCCGGAGCAGGAGGATCCATGAAATCAAAATGCACTAAATCGTCGATTCCTAGTTTCTTTAATTGTAGAACGACAGATCCCAGGTTCGAACGTAGAATTTCCGGGTACGTGTTGTCTTGCATCTCGTTTTTGTAAGCTTTTTCTGTGTATAAACGGAAACACTTCCCGGGTTTTGTACGACCAGCTCTCCCGGCACGTTGTTGCGCCGACGCTTTTGAAATCGGGGAAACTAGAAGAGATTCTACGCGAATTCTAGGGTTATAAACCTTTTGTTTTGCGAAACCCGGGTCGATTACAAAAACGACACCGTCGATTGTTAGAGAGGTTTCCGCGATATTAGTAGAAACTACGATTTTCCGCCCGATGGCTCCGTTTGCCTTATTCGGGGGCGCGTCCTCGAAAATCCTTTGCTGCAAGTTCGGGGGCAACGTTGAATACAACGGGATGCATTTTAACTCCCCAACCTCTGGTCCTAAATTATCGATTTCTCGTTTAATCCGTTTACAAGCAACCTCAATCTCTTCCTGTCCCGTTAAAAACAATAAAACATCCCCCGCAATCTCCTCACACATATGGATCTGAATCACCGTACGTATCGCCGCTTCCAAATAATCCCTCTCGGGCTCTGGCGTATAAAAAATCTCAACGGGGTGGGTACGTCCCGGGACATTCATCAACGGCGCATTATCAAAGTACTGCTGGAACTTCCCCGCGTCTAACGTGGCACTCATAATAACCAATTTCAAGTCAGAACGTTGCTTTATAACCTCTTTCAGTACTCCCATTAATATATCAGTGGCTAACGTACGTTCATGAGCTTCGTCAAGCAAAATACACTGGTACGCCTCTAACATAGGGTCTGACATACCTTCTCGTAACAACATACCGTCAGTCATGTACTTTAGAATAGTTTTAGCCGACGAACAATCCTCAAAACGGATGCTATAACCTACTTCTTGCCCCAAAACAACGTCCATTTCTTCGGAAACACGTTGCGCTACGGACATAGCAGCCACTCGTCTGGGTTGCGTGCAACAAACGCCTTTCTTACCGACGGTTTGAGCGTATTCGACGCACCATTGCGGGATTTGTGTTGTTTTCCCTGAACCTGTCTCGCCGACAAGTACGATACATTGATGTTCGGATAATAACCGCATGAAATCATTACGGTACTCGAAAACGGGTAACGTTATACGTTTTCGGAACAATTCGTGATACTTCTGGGAGTACGCTTGTCGTGTTAGTGGATTTACGGATGCGTTGACTGTATTTGTAGCGGTTAAAGCCGTGCTTATGCCCCTTTCCTCACTGTGTGTTAAAAATTCGGTTTAGTGACGGATTTGTTAGATTGGGGTGTTAAACTTACCGTTTTTTCTTGATGAAGGGGTCCAAGGTTTCTATCCTACGCTTCGACATGGTTGTCGGAGTGTTTTAGATGTTTCGAATAGGTTTTTCGAGCGAAAATATATCTAACCACAAAAGAAGACTGTGTTTGCGGAATTATAACTCGGTATGAACGGATGTTGGCGCGGTCGGTCGCTGACTTACCGACCGGGTTCCCCTACCGCGTGCCTAACTTCAAATTGAATCTCCCTAGGACGGTCCATTACAATTTTTACTTTACATTTTATTGTTATTTATAACGCTGTTTTATTTAATGGTATTCCAATATAAAATCTTCTAAAGAAGGTTAATTAAAATTTAAAAGCACATCATTTGACTAGTTAGCACGTCTATGACGGACTCAGTCGCGAACCCAACAATCCAGAGTGCTGTGCGCCCATCTGCGCACGTGACTTTTGGTAGGCGACTGGTGATTGGCCGCGAACTTCTCAGTAATGGCCGGCGGTTATTTGTCGTGTTCGCGTTAATTCTTCTCCGCGATTATTTCCAATTGCCGGTGGTAAAAAGACGCTAATATTTCGTGTGAGGGCACGTATTGTGTCCTGAAAGACCTCCCGGTTAGTGATTCCCGTTGGTGAGGAGTTTTACGCTAAATTGTGGACGTTCTACCCTTTGGAAGTCAATGGAAAACGGAGTCCCGTTTGCAAGTTTTTTCTACCCGTGTTTGGCGGTGGTTGAGTCAGAGGCCGCAAAGGTAGGCTTTATTGCATGTTTTCCGCATGATTTTGTATTTCAGGAGTCGTTATGACTGTTTGGGAGCATTACGGATATAATGAGCAATCGTTTCGTATGTTGCTAAATACCCAAAATGACATATTTTGGTATTAATTAGTTTCAAGAAGTTGTGTTCGTAATTTGACATACAAGCGGTGCAGTTTGCGCTATTAGCAACAGATGTCTCTGTCTCGGTTTCTTTTTGTCGACAGTTCTAGCTAATTTCTCGTATTTTAAATTGTTTATTGATGCATATTAAATAATTATTAGAGTTATAAAATCGGGATGGGTGTAATAAAAGTCTGATTACACTGTATAACAATTTATTAAGATGTTAACAGTATTAAACACAGTTAAATGTTTTTTTCTGTTCATGTAAACATCAGTCAAGATATTTCCTGACAGTTTGCGCTCGCTCGTATTGCTGAATCATTCAAATAAATAAAGACAAAATAAGACACAGAAAACAAAATAAAAATAGTTGCAAATCTTGCAATTCTAAAATGCACATGTTATAATATATACATGTCATTTATATTTTTTTTACAAACAACTATTACCTAAATCTTATTAGATTGAACATAGGACGTACAATATTACTTATTACTCTGAATGTACCTAGAAAGGACTCGGTTGTCTAGTTTGTACTTAGAATTTTAACTTTTTCACACACATTTAGTTATCTAAAAGGGTTTCAAAGAAGAACAATAGATATCCTCATAGAAATAAAATTCTGTTGTTCTTATGGGGAACCCCTGTAATGTTTGGGTTTATAAATTAGACACTAGATGGCTCTGCTTGTCACAATGTTGTCTATGTTTTCTTTTTTTTGTACAGGGATTTTTTTTTAATAAATTGGTGTTTAAGTTTTTTAAATATAATATTCTGTCCTTGCAGTGTTATTCAATTTATTTATTTTTATTTTCTTACACAAAAATACAAAAATTATACCCACTTTATAATACACATAAGAAAAGTACGATTATCCTTTTTAGGTTTGTTTTATTTCTCTTTTTGCTTCGTTTCAATTATTGTACAAATATAGAAGCTCGTTTTTTGCTTAAATTTCAGAAATCATTCGCTCAATTTTTGGGAGTTTTCGCGGATTTTTAATCTGGATATGCCCCTATGTATTGCGATTATTTTTACACCTAGAAAAATATACAGGGTGTGTATAAACTGGCGGAAAAGATATACGTGGTGATGTTCTTAGCTAAATTCTGAGCTTTACCGTCAATTTATCTACACTCTGTATGTATAATATTTTATTATGTAGAAAAAATCCTTACAAATAATAATCCACAGTTATATATCACTTTTATATAATAATTAATTAATTAACAATAAGAATGACCTAATAAAACAAATGAAACATGGAAGTTTCAATGCATATAGCGTACGAACTATTCTGTTTTTTTTTTTGTTTATTACATTTTTCATACACGACTAAGTACTATTTAGGAAGATCTGAGATCAGTAGCTACACCATCGGCTACAAAGTGATTCTTTATTGTACAACATAAACTTCTACATCAGAAGCTATAGTTTTTCTCTAAAACACACAGAATATGATTATATTGGCTAGAAATAACCTTAAAGTTGCGCATCGCCCAGTAGAAGACACCCACGACATTTTGAATTATTGAAATCGGATCGGAAATGAGAAAGTTATGAAAAATCAAGGTGCGTCCATACTGAGCGATGCTCAACTCTATTTTTTGTCCTTTATCCTAAAGTGTCAATTTGTTTAATTTAATTATTATAAAGGCGTGACTCTTCGACAAAGTCAAAATTGAAAATTCCAGCGCCGTTAAGGAAGGAAACTGTATACACTGACTTATGTTCCTATTTTTTTTTTTAATTTAAGTTTACACATAGTAAGACGTATATTTATTATATAAATCTCTTGTTACAAAAGTTAACCTTACTTATGTGCGATCTTTTTTGTGTTTTTTGCAAAAAACATCTGGAAAAATAATTCCATATCATGGAAGCGAAAATTTCGATTTATTTTGTTTGGTTTGTTTTTTTCTTCCGGAAAAAGGATCAATTGTCATCATCGTGCTTTTGTAAATAGATTAGTTTAGGCACTTTAGAATTAAGTGGTTACAGGTTTAATTCCGTTTTGTTTTTATAGATATTTTTGCTTGGTTTTAGGATATTTTGCGATGGGATGGCTTAGAAAACACGTTTAGTTCTTAAGGCATTTCTATTGGTAAACCATAAACCTTTTTTCTGTGTAATTTCCGAAATAATCGTGCAAATTATTTTGGAGATCTTATTTTTTTTTGGAAGAATATGATTTTGCCTACCTTTTTTTCTCTTAATTGGTTGTAAGGCCTGTTTTAGCATTAGAAACAGACTTTTGGACTTACCATTGCTACAATGCAACGAGAAATATTAGAAGATTTACTCGCAACACGAGAAATATGGCCAGTTTTTTATGACTAGAGTTGGCAATATTGTGTCTAATATATTTTCGATACATACTAGAAAATTAAAGGTTTTTTATAAGGGCATTGTGAATAATACAGGGTGCGTTATTAGGGTGGTTATTAGTAGTTGATATTTACGTTATTTTAAGAGATAATGGGTTTCTACAGCATAAAAGTATATCTATTTATACAGGATGTTGCATGTAGGCTAGGCAGAGGCGTTAAACCTTTTCAAATAGCTTTTTCTGGAGTGTTTTTTAAATAGAACACCCTGTATATTATGTACTGGCTGCAATACGATTTAACGAAAATGTAATGTAAATACTAACATTATTAGTATTGCTTTGTATACAGGTGTTTCATGAAAAATGTTTAAGGAGTGATAGAAAAGGTAATTTAACTTATTATATAAGGTATTTAACCTATTTAACTTGATTTATCCTTATACAAAGTACTACGATTATCAAGTATTTTATGGCAAAATATACTGACGTAAAAAAATAGTAAGTGTTACGATCACCCTGTATAGAGCATTTAATTTTTCATGATATTAGCGTTGATAAATCGACCACTGCGACTCTATTGACACCCTGTATAACAATTTGACTACTTTTAATCTGTTTTTGTCAAATTGTAACATAATTTGCCCTGCACTAACTTGAACACAAATGGGAAATGTTTTTATTATTAACAAAATTTTTACAAAATTTTATTTTTAATAAAATGCTAAAATGCAAATATTATAATCTAATTATCTGCTTGCATGTACCGGGTGTTACCAAAACTATAAAAAAAATCCTAAGAGTAAAGTACCTTTATGTTCAAAGCTATGCAAAAATGTTATTTGACAAAAGTATTTAGAAATATTACAGGTCATCAAATACGAAATTATAATCACCTTCTCCATTGCATATACCGGGTGTTTTTATCAACACAATTAACATTTTTATTATCAATTGCTCAGAAAATTTTATTCTTTATGAAAGTGTCTGGATTTTCTTGAACCTAAACTGCAAATATTTTAGAATGTAAATATTTGCTTGCATGTACCGGATGTTTGGTAAACTATGAAAAACTTATTAGATGCTATTAAATATGAAGTTTAGCCACCATCAACTTCCATATACCGGGTGTTTATGCAACGACGACGGAGAATATAGTTTATTACGTACTTATTTAATGAAAACTTTGTTGTTCGATGTTTTAAAGGAGAATTGGCAATTGATATAAACAATACAAATTTGAGCGAAACTTCCTTTTTTTTACTACGATTAGATTAATTTTTAATAATAATTATTTTTCTTTTGATGGAGTATTTTTTCAAAACTTGATGGAACTCTAATGGGTTCTCCAATTTCTCATATTTTGGTCAAATTATTCTCTGACGGTAAGAAATTTCAAAAAAAAAGTCAAATAAAAGTTTTTGGACTTTAAACAATCCATCGTTCAAATATATTTTTAATATACAGGATGTTCATTTTATTATAGAAATTTCGTAAACTTTTTTTTCAAATGGAACATCCTGTATGTTTTTACATTTTGTAATTTTAGAACTAATGCTAAACATTTTTTATTAAAATAATCCTTTTATAAAATTCATCATTTTTCAGTTTTAAGCAATTAATTAAAATTAGTCAAAATTACCAGAACACCTACATAACTCTCCAACCGCAAAAAAATTCAAAAAACATTTAACCAAACGTTTTTTGACATTAAACAAGCTATCATTAAAATATATTTTTAATATACAGGATGTTCATTTTATTATGGAAATTTGGTAAACTTATATGTTTCAAATGGAATAGCCTGTATATCTTTTACATTTTATAATTCTAAGACTTATTCTAAACATTTTTTATTGGAATAATTTTTTTATAAATTTCATCATTTTTTAGTTATAAGCAATTATCAAACTTCTTAGAATTCAAAAATAAAAATGTCCAGGACGTTTGATGAGAAAAAGGAAAAGTTTTCCATACTTCCAATAAAATAAACACCCTGTATATTAAATATATATTTAAGCGAGAGCTTCTTTTAAAAAATGTTTTTTTACGGTTGGAGAATTATGTAGGTGTTCCGGTAATTTTGACTATTTTAATTAATTACTTATAACTCAAAAATGAAATTTAGGATTACAAAATGTAAAAATATACAAGATGTTCCATAATAAAATGATATATTTGAACGATAGCTTGTTTAAAGTCAAAAAACTTTTGTTTGAATGTTTTTTTATAATTTTCTACGGTTGGAATTATGTAGGTGTACTGGTAATTTTGACTAATTTTAATTAATTGCTTAAAATTAAAAAATGATGCATTTAAAAAAAAGATTATTTTAATAAAAAATGTTTAAAATTAGTCCTAACTTTACAAAATGTAAAAATATATAGGATGTTCCATTTGAAAAAAAAATACGAAATTTCTATAATAAAATAAACACCCTGTATATTACAAATATATTTGAACGATGGATTGTTTAAAGTCAAAAAGCTTTTGTTTGTTTTTTTAAAATTTCTTACCCTTGGAGAATTATTTAGGTGTTCCGGTAATTTTGGCTAACCCTGTATAATATAATATACAGTCTGTCCTCGAAAGTCCGCACCATATGGAAAAAATTTTTATTGCGTAATTCTCAGAAAATTTTATTCTTTATAAAAGTTGGCGGCTCATATGAAACCAAAACTGCAACCATCAAATATGTAAATTTCCGTGCCATATACCGAGCGATTCAGAATATATGAATTTGTGATAAGAGTAAAGTACCTTTATTTTCATTATTATCGATAAACTTTATTTAGAAATGTTGTTTAGAAGTAAAAATTATATTCAAATATAAAATCAGAGCCACCTACCTTGAAAAAAGATATTTTCGGTTTTTTCCTAAATTATTACTCTTGTGACAAATATTAGCCAATGGTACTAAAAGGTTCTTTTTAATCTATTTTTTGGAAATTTGAATACATTTTTTATATTTTTTGTTATTTTGGTATGATAAGTAATGTTTATTCAGAACTAGCACAAAATTATTCATTTTCTTGGTGCGAAGTTGATATTTCACCCTGTAGATATTAATATATCATATAATAACTAATTCAGCAGCGTGTCTTAGCTTTTATTCAGTTAATATTAATGACTGTGGATAGGTTTATAATAGTAGTTGTCCATCTACAGCGAGCGATTCTCAAGTGGTGGGACGCGCGGTACTACCACTTATGAACTTTTATTTTCACTGATAATTTTTTAATAAAAATAACTAAAGCATCACACATCTATTGTTTCTTGAATTAATTATAACTGATTTGCCCGTTATTAAGTTAATAACTATTATGAATATGTTATTAATGCTAATTTATTATCTATGAACTACTTTTATTTCTACTACTTAAAATGTTGTATAGTTTCCTCTAAATGATTTATATCTCTAAATGGTCGGTGTTTGTATACGTTATTTTTTACGTAAACCCACAAAAACAAATTTAACGGGGTAAAGTCGGGGGATCTAGGTGGCCAGGATCTTGATTCCGAATTTCTCCCTATCCAGCGATGGCCAAATTTATGATTTAAAAAGTTCTAGACAGAGTTTATATTGTGTATATGGGCGCACCATCAAGCACGAACTAAATTAACGCCCGTTGAATTAACGGCAAAAAAGGTGACAACTTTCTGTTCAGGAACTGAAGATATAATTCCCCATTTATATTTTGACGAAAAAAAAAGGCCCAAATATTTGATTATTCAAAATACCGCACAGCACATTAGTCTTAAAATGGTACTGATCTCGGCATTCTATTGTAAAGTTCGTGTTTTCATGTGTCCACCACCGGCAAATTTCTGAAGAAACAGTCTCATTTGATGTAAATGTTGCCGCATCTGTCCAAAGAATATCAAAAAAAATTCCTGGAAATGGTTGAATGGGCAATTTGGTTGTGTGGATGTCTTGAAAATAGCAGCAACATCTCGGTGCGGTCTATTTTCTCCATGTATTAAAAGAATTTCAACTTTTTGTTGGAGTGTAAGCATGGTTTTAAAAGTTACAGCACATAAACTAACGTAAACTGCAGTGAGTACGATTAAATGGATAATGTCTGGATAATGCTTTTGTTTTTCATATCCACCTGTGATAGTGGTGTATGCTTATTTTAAAATTTAAACAATGTTGCACAAAGAAAATAAACTGTTTGTTTCATATTCTTTTTTGTATCATTGGGTTGCCTATACAAGAACCTATACTTAGGTGGTTATTGGTGCGTTTTGTGCTGCTGTACATAAGAAGATACATTCTTGCATAAAATAATTGATTCAAGACACAATTGATTGAGGTTTGAGTTATGTTTATTAAGATATTATCAGTGAAAATAAAATTTCATAAGTGGTAGTACCGCGCGTACCACCACTTGAGAATCGCTCGGTGTAGATGGATAACTACTATTATAAACCTGTCCACAGTCAATAATATTAACTGAATAAAAGGTAAGTCACGCTCCTGAATTAGTTATTGTATGATATATTAATATCTACAGGGTGAAATATCAACTTCGCACCAAGAAAATAAGTAATTTTGCGTTAGTTCTAAATAAACATTAGTTATCATACAAAAATAACAAAAAGTATAAAAAATGTATTCAAACTTCCAAAAAATAGATTAAAAAGAACCTTTTAGTATCACTGGCATTTACTAATATTTGTCACAAAAGTAATAATTAAGACTTATTTGAATATAATTTTTACTTCTAAACAACATTTCCAAATAAAGTTTATCGATAATAATGAAAATACAGGTACTTTACTCTTATCACAAATTCATATATTCTGAATCGCTTGGTATATGGCACCGAAATTAACATATTTGACGGTTGCAGTTTTGGTTTCATACGAGCCGCCAACTTTTATAAAGAATAAAATTTTCTGAGAAATACACAATAAAAATTTTTTCCTTATGGTGCGGACTTTCGTGGACACACTGTATATAACGATAATATTATTATTTTACTTTTTGCGTGGTATTTTTTTCATAAATTGATTGCACTTCTATGGGTTCTCCAATTTCTCCCATTTTGGCTAAAATTGTTATAGATAAACTTTTAGATGATATTATCAAAAAATTACCGTTTAAATTTTCATTAAATCATAAATACGTGGATGATATTATTTGTGCGTTGCCTGAGGACCAACTTGAAAATACATTAGATAGTTTTAATAGTTTTAATCACCATCTTCAATTTACAGTTGAGAAAGAAAATAATTTTAGTGTTTCATTTTTAGATATTAATATTTTTTTTAGGACAGATGAAAATATTTTGGTTTTAGATTGGTTTAGAAAAGTTACAAATTCGGGTAGATATATACATTTTTTCTCATATCATATTATTAATCAAAAAATTTTGTTTTCAATATTGTTAAATAACGGTTTTCCTTATAAAAATTCCTTATATAATCAGTTTAACATCTAGTTTAACTAAAATTATAAAATGTGTTAAAATTAGATTTGCAAAATATAATTTGTTAAAAATTAATAGTTGTTTTTCTTTTGTTAAAGATAAAACGCATTTGGTTTTAAATTCTAGGGTTGTTTATTCTATTCCGTGTTCTTGCTGTAATTTATTGTATGTTGGCCAGATTGGAAATGATTTAAAAACTAGAATTTCGTTACATAAGTCAGACATAAAATATAGTAAATTAATGTGTGCATTAGCTCAACATAGTTTTCAGGAAAACCATAGATTTGATTTTATAATGTTAAAGTTGTGGATGATAATTGATGTTCAGAAAGTAGCAATGTATTTCAGAATTCTCCAGAATTTTTTTAAGGAAAGTCTCTATACAGTGGGTCGCATACAGATCAAATGGATGTCACATGACAGAATGACAAAGCGTATTTTTATATCATGCACGCTAAACAGAGGCACATAGTTAAAGTATACAAAGTTATTTGATATTTTATTTTTAAAAATTTATACTTAAAATTGAGAACATAATTAAGCACAGAAAAGAAAGCATTATTTCAAAACGTCAAATTGTACATTATTCTATGTACATACATACATACATACATACATACATACATACATACATACATACATACATACATACATACATACATACATACATACATACATAGATTAATACATACATAGACCTAAAATCATGTCAGGAAATAACTGTTACTAACAATATATTTATAATTTCCTCAGAAATTGTCGAAATAAAATATTAATACAGTTATAATTATTTAAATTTACTGAATATCATTTGTCAATTTCTGAATTTCAAATGACATATTCTGAATATCAACTGCTACTTTCTGATACTAAATAGGAATAGATGAATATCATGTGTTGAATATCATGTAAATATCAATAGATGCTTTCTGAATATCAATTGCTACTTACTGAATAACAGCAGGAAAAAGTGTAGCTATAGATAAAATACATTTTTGGTGAACTGTCAAATATACTAACCTAACCTAATACATCTACTTCTGTCGCAATATTTCTCCTTTATTTAAAGTATAAGTGATTGGATGTGTAATTGTCGGTCGTAGGTAAAATTATGTACAATACTCGAGCTGTAACGCATATTATGTGCTCGTGAAAAACAATAAAACTCGCGGAAGCCTTTGATTTAGGCGAAATATTGAAAATAAAAAAAAACTAAAAACTTAATAAGTTTGATTTAAACTATTACATTTTAATATTTGCATTTTAGATGTAAGACAATCCAAAAGCTTTTATGAAGAATAAAATTATCTGAAAAGTTAATAATGAAAATGTTTTCAAGTCAATGCCGGATACTTTTTTTTATGCAAAATTCCAAAAACTGCCATAACAACATACGAAAAAAGAAACAATTCCTTATTTCTTGTATTTTGCCAACTCTAGTCCCACCATATCTGCGTGCCATTCAGGCATAGGCGCCATCTTTTGTTTTTTTTTAACTGAACACAGCTAACACGGAAACTAGTACACCGATGATCCAAAACTTCATAAGATTATCATCAACATCATCTATATCATCATCATCATCGTCATCATTATGAGAGGAGATGATAGATTCGTAAATCATGGTTGCCTTCCTATAGGCCGGTCATAGGTCGAACATTTCTAGTGAACCGGTGATGACGTCATCCTTCAGACATGACTCCATGAACTCCTCTATCGTTATGACGCCGTCCTGGTTGATGTCTAACTTTCGGAACACCCTGTCTATCTGCTCTCTAGCCTTCCGGTCGTCCTCGACCTGGTGAGGTCTTCTGCCCATGAGTTCGTGAACTGCCGCGACAACTTCTGATAATTCGCCCCGGCTTATACAGCCGTCCCCGTTGACGTCGTACAGTTTGAAGGTCCACCTCAGTCGTTCGTATACCGACCCTCGGAGTAGGGTCGATAAGGTGATGAGTAAGTCCTGGAAATTTGAGAAGAAAATGTGATTAAAAATGGGAATCATTGGGTTGGCAAGAGTTTTTTTTAAGGTTTAAATATAAAAAAGTCCTTTAAAATATCAACAGGTGTTTGTAACTTGCTCAAATTTGAACATATGTGTATAGAATTTATGGAGAAAGGGATAGCAAGTGAGAAATAAATTTAAAAATCTATTAAAAATTGTGGTCTCAGCCCGGAGTCGAACCGGGGTCTTCTGCCTTGCCGGGCATTGCTTAATTATTTTTCATCGAAGGTATACCGAAAAAAGTTTAGTGGAAATTTGAGAATAAATGTTTTGGTTAGTTACGCAATTGATTTTTGACCTAACTTTAATGTCTTATATTTTTTAAATCAGTAGCATTTTCTTGGTTTATTCATTGATTTATCTCTAAAATTTATCTAACCAACTTTTTGAATTTATCGATAAACAGCTTTCTAGTGAAAGAAACTGATACACATTTTTAAAAACATTTTTATTAAGCACAAAATTATAAACGGAGAAAACTGTTTAATACCGTGTATTGCATTCCCTAGTAACTTTAAGAGTTTCTTATCGTTTTTATTGGTATACGATCCCATTCTTCCACTAAAGCCGGGGCTACATATTCGTATACTTGCCAAATATCAAATATTTGCCACATGTTAAATATCCGGCAAATACATTTGCCACGCAAACCGAACATTTTTGTTATTGATTGGTCTAAACGATGCCATGAATGATTTATTTTTCCTTTTAAGTTCGTTCACCCAATATTTTTCATCCATCTTTGATTACCAGCTGATTTTTATAAAACTCAAAAAAATCTATGACATACCAACAAATTTGTACAATATTCGTTTGTGATTTCGGACCGTCAGAGTTGCACTGCAACAGTAAATGCATCGGACATTCATGCATCGCCGCATTTTCTAATACCTGAAAATCTTCTTTGAGGACTTGCTACATGTGCGTACCGAATGGGCACTAGCTATTTTTTTGATTAGTTCGCCTTATTTGCACTTTAGCTTCTTCAAATCAAACTGATAATTTGATTACGAACAATAAAGGTTTTATTTTATAATGCCGACATATTTTTAATTACATAAGTGCAGAATACACTGCGTACTAACAAGGGCATTCTTGTGGAAATTTACAAAACAAATCTTGACGAAACTGTTTGTTTCATTTTAATGATTTTTTGTTGAATTCATCAGCTTTCTGTATTATTAACTCGCAGCATCTAATTTTAACAGACTGTCAAACAATACTCTGGGCAATTTGATGTGAACTAGTTTAAATAAATTATTATTTTAATGAGAAAAAATATATATATTTTTTTTATTTACATTAGGACAATATTGCCCATAAAAGTTAGATATGGTTTCTTCGTCATCTTTAAAGTTCTACTAAATCCAATTGTACTACTAGGTTCGTTGTATAAATATGTCCTAATATTGTCTGAAATACAGATCAATTAGCTTCTGAAACAAAAATTTAAACAAATGAGCTTTCAAGATATAACCTTTTTGTTGAATAAAAAAGCTACAGAAAATTGTCGCTAGTCTTAAAATATTTTTAACCGCTTTCGTTTCTGTTCAAATAATAAACATCATAAAAATCGACAAATATATACAAGCAAATAAAGTATAATTTTCCGAATAAATTATTTTATAGACATGTTGTCTATAAAATTTTTATGATGTTTATTACTTGAAGAGAAACGAAAACGATTAAAAATATTTTTATAGTAGAGACAATTTTGTGTAGCTTTTTTATTTAACTTTAACATAAAGGTTATATTTTGAAAACTCATTAATGAGTATCATCTATTTTGTTCATAGAAAAGCATCAACTTAGGATACACTCTGTATATGCTGTACGTTTTTCTTGGAAAGAAATAACATTGCGTTTATGCGGACAGGTAAAAACAAAATTTTTTTAAATTTCTTTCTGACGATTTCCGGAATACTGTCTGTCTGACGGTTTCACAAAATTACAATTTTATGCGGTTTTCGCCCTTTAGAAAAATCAAATCTTACTAATAATTACAAATCTATTGTCAATCTTCGTATACGACTCTACACACAAAACGAAATTAAAAATGGAAACATTAAACAGCGTGCTAAAATGTTCATCGAGTACAAATAAATGCACTAATATTTGTCGCTTTTGCATTTGCTATACCCACTTCAACTGGGTATTGCAAATACCAAGTATATGCCGTAAACATTTATTTTAGAGGTGGACGCGCTACGAATTGAATAGAGCAGGTTTTTTTCTTGACAAATATTCTAATACTTGGCAAATATTTGATATTTGGCAAACCTTTCACCAGTCCTTCTCCACACATTTTTCTTTCATCCACCATTTTTTTCGGGACTGTGTATGTATAACAAAGTCATAAGCGTTCAAAAACATGAAAATACTATAAAATTACCGCTACATCCATTTCGCTACGACTGGACTATGATATACCGTTTTATTGCTTTGTACGTAAGTATTCGGATTTGCAATAAAACCCGGGATAGAAATTTAAAAGTGTTTCCTTTGAAATTTTATAACCCTGTTTGCTCCGAACAAAGTGTTTCCAGATTTTCGTGAAAATCGCGAAAACAAGTTATGATCCATTTAAACGTAAAGTAAAATCATAACTACCCTATTAATATACAACAAGCTAACGATACTTAAACAAATCTATCGCCGGTAAATACGTTCAATATCCTACAATTGCGTTAATTTTCACATAATTTCGGCGTTCAACTGTTTACGCCATCCTGAGATACGGCTTCCGTTGTTTTACGTTGAGGATATAACATAAAAATTTCATTTCGAAAATAGACGCGCCTTTTCGTGTTTTTTCTTTGGGGAATGTTTTGGTTTGCTGTTTGCAAATTTCTTCATTCCTGGAATAAAGCGCGAAGTAAAACAAACTTATAAACAAACAGGAAACAATTGCAACGCTGTTCAATGCACAGGCAAAGAGGGTCGTTAAATTTTATGACGTTTATAATAAAATTTGTTTTATGCGTGTCCGCCATGGTATTTTTGGGCATGTACCTGGAAAACAGTAGCCCTGATATAAAAAATTTTAAATTCTTAAATTACGACTTTACCACTCTTCCTTGATTTTTTTTGAAAAACTCGCATTTGCGAAACGGCCGCATTTTGACTGTTATAGTATCGATGGCAGTAGGGTTTTCTGTGGATTGGTGAGGTTTAATACATTGTTGCGAAGAGATTCTTGGGGTATGTGTTCCCATTCCTCAATCAGGGCTTGTGCCAGTTCCTGTTTGGTTAGTGGTGGATTAGGGCGCTTGCGAACACGTCGGTCAAGCTGATCCCACACGTTTTCAATAGGATTCAGGTCAGGACTTAACGCCGGCCATTCCATGACCTGAATTCCACGTTCTTGTAAAAAGTTTCTGGTGATGCCGGGGGTATGTGGCTTTGCATTGTCCTGCATTGGGATGAAATTTTGACCGACGCCATATGCAGCAGGCACCACATGGTCCTTCAAGCTGTTTTCGATGTAATTCATTGCATTTAGTCTACCAGGAACCTCAACAAGATCAGTTCTGTTGTCTATACTGATTCCAGCCCAAGCCATTACAGATCCACGACCAAATCTATCTACTTCCTGTATAGTAGCGGCTGCGTAGCGTTCACCAGGACGCCTATATACACGTACTCGACCGTCGCACGATGGTCCCAAATGCACTTTTAACGCGAATTAATTAAAATTTCTGAAATCTGCAAAAGCAAAAAAGAATCATACAGGTTTACAGTTAAATATCTGAAGTATAATAAAACGAGAAAATTATCTGGTAAAAGTTGGTATTTCTGGAATATGACAGCACCAAACTTAGAAAACTGCGCGCCGCTCATTTTATAGTAAAATAATGGGTTATATTCACTTGTGAATTTTTTGTTACCATATGAGTTGATTTATTTCTACTATCCATTAGTAATTGGATTAAACTATTTACATTAGGTCAACAACAAAAGACGGTTAGTTCCTATTATATATTATAACTTACATCTCGTAATATAGAGCAAGTTTCTTTTTTTATGAAAACCGTAAAAAATGAAGATTTTAAAAAATTGCAGGCGAATGCATTTATTAAATAATTAAATAATAAAAGTACATTAGTTCGTAATCGTAGGTAGTATTGCCGGGTAGACCAAAACCCCAAAAACGCAATTTGCATAAGACGCTGTTGAGCATATTTTTCGAGGTTGCAACCTCTCTTGCATCTGTTGTTTCAGTAATTCGTAATTATTATTATCATATCGTAAATTATGGAGTTACCGGTAAAGCCCGTTTTCATGCAGAACCAGTTTTACCTAGGCCAAACTAGTTTGGCCGAAGAGCGGTAAGCACAACTAGTTTATCCTAAGCCAAACTTGTTTAACCTGGTATGTAGGGGCATAATTCAGGTCAAACTGGTATGGCCTAGGCCAAACGGATTTTAATTAACCGGTTTGAAGTGTACTATAATTATTACGCGCGTTTTCTGTAGAGCGTGTTTTTTGACGCGCGTGTTTTCTAAAGGTCGTGTTTTCTAAAGGTCGTGTTTTTTGAAGCTCGTGTTTTATGACGCCCGTGTTTTATGACTCGCGAGTTATCTGAAGCGTGTGTTTTCTGACGCGCGTGTTTGTTACGCGCGTTGTGTGTCGTGTGTTTTCTGACAAGCGTGTTTTATGAAACGTTTGCTTTCCAACGCGCGTGTTTTTTAAGCGCGTTTTTTGACACGCGTGTTTTTTAAGCGCGGTTTCTGATGCGGGTGTGTTTTGAAGAGTTTTCATCCTTGCCAGCAAAACACGCGCGTCGGAAAACCCACTTCAGAAAACGCGCTTCAGAAAACTCGCGCGATATAAGACACGCCTTTCAAAAGCACGCACGTCAGCAAACATGCTCTGGAGAAAACGCGCGTTTCTAAACCGTTAATCGAAATCAGTTTAGCCTAGGCCATACCAGTTTGCCCTGAAGTAGGCGTTTACATAACAGGTTAAACTAGTTTGGCCTATGATAAAGTAGATAATGCCTTTGCAAAGAAAATGTAGTAAAAAAAACTGGAGGCGGATTCGATTACAATATGATAATTAACGATAAAAACCTTCGCAAACAGCTTTCGTTTGATACCGAATTTGGCCTATGATAAAGTATTAAACGATATAGTTATATCGTTTAATACTTTGACGGTAATTGAAACTTTTTGGATTTCCGGAACCCTATTTTCAGTTATATCTCCGGAAGTGGTTGAGATATCAAAATTAAGTATAGCCACAAGTAATTCACTCCTAAAATGCATACTGTGTCCAAATCTGGGAACAATCGGTCAAGGATTTTCGAAATTATGAATTTATTCGTGTTAAATGTGCGATTGGGACCACCGTGCGTCGCAACGAGTCAAACGAAATCTGGACTCGTCTGTAAACAGTACAGAACCAGAACCAGAACCAGAACAAACTTCATTCGCGCTGCTTTGTGATGCTGCGTAAGGCGTGGTACGCGGACAGGTCTTCTTGGTTTCAAATTCGCTTCTTTCAATCTGTTTCTAACAGTTTGATCAGAAATTTTTATTCCATGTGCTCGCCTTAGGTCGTTTAGGAGGTCTCGTGCTGTGGCAATACGCTGACGTAGAGAGGAAAGGACAAGAAATCGGTCTTGATTTAGAGTAGTTTTTCGATTTCGACCTTGTCCAGCTCTTATAACATATTGGCCAGTCTCCCGAAATGATTCCATAAATGCTGAATAACAGAAGGGGAAACTCGAAGGTCCCTGCTAACAGGTCGAATAGAGTGGCCATGCTGAATAAGGGCGACAGCACGAGCAACTTGCACTTCGCTAAGATGCATCATTTTACTTCGAATGATGTTTCTAATAAACGAAAATGAATAACTGAATTTATTTATCATCTTTTCTAGGCTTCAAAAGCTTCACAATGTTTACTTATGATTAATTTGTAATGACAGACCACGTGAACTAAATTTATCATTCACACGCTTTGTGAAAAACACGGTAAGGGTTGAAACTACCCCTCGAATGGGGTGATTAATGTACACTTTGCTACAATAAAGGTATCAATAATGCGCTTCACTTCGCATGTTCTATAAAATAACGATCAAAGCAAGTATGTCGTGTTTACATTGCCTACTAGATGGTCATTTGCAGTTCCTTTAACCTTTTTTTCCTTTCATAAATTCTACTTGACATTAAAGTTTTCTAAGGAAAACAATGGAGTGTTCGGTGTACACCCGCTCGTGTATATAAAAAGAGAAAAATGGTGGAAATCGACAATAGGGGTGCTTTTTGTGCGGGGTTGCTTTCATTCGATACATTTTGTGAGATTTAAATCTATGACTGGTCGTTATAGAGGTCGCTATGAAAGCCCAACGCTGAAATTTTGGTGTAAATCATAGATATTGCCTATGCCGTATATAGTGTGTTTCTACACGCAAGTGTTATTGTACAAGTCTGTTTTTTATTTATTCTTACTGCTTTTGGAAATTTGATAAAAGACAATTACTACTGAGCGCAGGGCTTTTACAATTCTATCATATGTGACCGCGCACGAGAGAATCGCCCTAACTGCCATCTCTCGTTTCGATAATATCGACTCCTGTGTTTGAAGGCGCATAACTCTAAAACTACCGAACAGAAAAAAATGAAATAAAGTGTATCATACTCCCGAATCATTTCTACATGAGTTGTATGACTGTCAACATTTTTTGCATCTCGGTGTAAACATGAGCGCGAGAGAAATGAGGAAACGTCCCCGATTTTAGCACTTTTAAATTAACGTTCGTCTTTCCATTTTTTTCCTCGTAAACCGTTTGCCACAAAACACAATAAGATTTTTATAGACGCGGATATAATAAGTAATTTTTAAAACGATTTAATATGAATGATATAAATTTCGTGCAGCGCGCACTACGTCAATCGTAACGGTAAATTGAAACGTAGCTGGGACAGTGGAAGATTATTTACCACTAGTACGATAGGATCAGAACATCTTAATTTCGGAATTTTGAATAGTAGTGCGAGTTAAATATAAATAATGAATTTAAATGTACAATTAAGTATACCCAACAATATTTTACAAACACGGATTCAAACGGATTCACTGATCGCGTCAAAACTTCCCATCTCGTTCGACTGCCTAGTACGAAAACCCACAAGCGAGGGAAGCCGAACTGCGCAAAATATTGTTCATGTTTATACCTAAATAATTCCCCAACCGTAAATAGTTTCCAAAAATGCTTCAAATAAAAGTTTTTTGGGTTTAAACAAGCTCTTGTTTAATATATTATTCATTTTATTATGGAAGTTTGCAAACCTTTTCTTTTTCTAATAGAACATCCTGTATATTTATTTTTTTTTTAATTCTCAGTGTTTTTTTTGTAGGAATCATTTTTTTATAAAATGCATAATATTTTAATTATAAGCAACTACTGGCACTGACTAAAGGCACTTAGCGCGCTATTTACGAGAATACGCCGAAAGTTAACTCATTGCGAGATCGAGCGGTCAAGTTTGTTAGGCATTTCACGACATATTTTTACGTAGCCCGTTATTTACATTAAAGCCAGTGATATCCAGCCCACTTTAATGTAATAAAACCAACTTTTCAATGTTTGGCACTTAGTTCATTATTTTCTTCAACTCTTTTTGAAGATTACTTGCATGCTAACTGCGTTGTCCTGGTAACATTCGTTCCTGAGATATCGGCTTCCATCAAAATCTTATTCGAAACCTTTATTACCAAAAACTGAAGAAAGCAAAAACGGCAATCTATAGAAGAGACTCTAAATGCAACCTAACAAAAACTAATTTCGATTGAGTAAGATTTCTTTCCAACGACAGATGTTTTATTTTAAAATATCTATCCAATGATACCACACACGACCTAGGTTTTATTGAGCTAAAAATGAAAAATCGACCGCTGTGCGTTGTGCCAAACAACCCCCACGAAGGGGTTGTTGGTATGACTTACCCAAATCGTAAACATCTCTTCACACATATGGCTATAGCTAGGATTATTTGCTTATAAGCGTATATGGGATATAGTGGAATACTGGATAATTGGGAGAGCGGCTTAAAGTATGATATAGCTATTTAGGCATGCACAAATGGCATCGCCATTCACAAGGGCTTTAATCCCTAATTTCCAGCACTTACCCGAAAGCTGATTGCTCCGTTGCAATTTACATCGAATGCCTTGAACACATAGTGCGCATATAAGGCCGAATCTGCAATAATATAAGACAAATTAGAACACAGCTTTTGAAATATATTACACATTAAATATATACATTCAGCAAAAATGGTCAAAATCACGGTTAAGACATTCAGACCTTTCTTCTTCCTTTTCTTTTTTTGTATTTAAAAAACGTTGACGACATAAGTCGAAAACAGTTAAAGATTGAAAGATTAATTTGAAATTGAAATGTGTATTCTAATGATTGACGTGTTCGCGTTTTTTTTTATTTTGTATCAAACCAACTGGAAATGAACTAACTAGTTATCATCGACTAATAAATTCCTTAATCATCGCATATTATTATATTTTGCGAGACGCGGTAGTAATGCAGCAAAAATAACCACGTGCATGTTAAATACCAAGTTAAGATTTTGTCGTCGAAACTGAAATATAAAATAAAAACTCGTACTGACCCAGACTAGAAAAATGTATTTTTCTGTGGAGCATTGACGGTATCAGTTTGTTTTGCTCAAATATTCCAACATCGTTCAGCCTAGAGCCAAAACAACTTTTTTGTCTAGCGTAGCCGGCCTAAGCGGTTTGAGAACTTGATACGTGTTTTGGAATTTCGCATATGCGTTGTTTTGAATCGATAGAACATTTTTTATACTTTAGGCATTTTCAAGCGTTGACTTATTTCTAAAATATCATTCTTATAGCCCTTTTACACCTGTGCAATTTTAACCTGCAATCTCAATCATGCGACAAATCGCATGCGATTTTTCGTTTTACACTATGCAATTTTTGTATATATATAGGTTATATGAAAAAATCGCATGGGTTTAGAATCAGTTCTAAATCCATGCGATTTTTACGTGCGATTTTAGTAACTTTCTAGGAACTTAAGCCAGAAAACATAAATGTAGTAGTGGTACCATTGCTGATAGACGCGTAGCGTAGGCCCAAGCGAAACATAACCTATTCCGCCAATTGTTTTTGTTCAAAGTTCATTATTTACTAAATGTAGATTTACCCGATCTTTTCGCTAAGCCATGGTTTAGTCTACCAACGCCGTTCCGTTCTTTGTCTTAACAACAAACGCGCAGCTCCAATTATGATGCTACGGAGAGCAATTTCCTCTAAATCGCCGAAGTTAGGCATTTTAAACACATATGTATATCAACACATGCATCAACAATCGATACTAGCAAGGTTTCTTATACATATAAACGATAGTTTTGGTGCTAAGAAGGTTATGTTTATGTATAAATAACAAAACAACGAGGTTATGCGTGTTGATGTGTGTAGCACTGTTGCCAATCAAAGAAGTTACAGTTGTTAAAAAACAAAATCACTGATGCTGAAGCCATGCAATTTATTAAAGTTGCACAGGTGTAAACGGTCGACAAACGGTGATAAAATTGCATGCGATTTTGAAAAATCGCATGGTTGAGATTGCAGGTAAAAATTGCATAGGTGTAAAAGGGCTATTACAGGTTAGTTTGCTAAGATTAATAGGATAATATACTGGGTATAGAACAACTTATCAGATTTATTTTTGATTTGTTCAACAAATAATATTGAACATACTAAGAATGCATACGGATGTTTGCACTAAAATTGTTTCTTTATTTTTTAATTAAGGATTTTAAGACTAATCACAAAAATTAGGGGAACACTTTTTTCGACACCTGTAACTTTGTAAATAATGGTTCTAGGCAAATCAAAATGGAAATTACTGTCATTGTATTGATGACAGTCGGGTTTTCTGTGGAGTGGTGAGGTTTAATACAGTGTATCTCCACGAGCACGAAGCAGTTTCTCACACCCAGGGCTGCGGAGTCGGTAAAAAAATTCTCGACTGCGACTCCGACTCCAGATATTTTTCGTGGACCGACTCCGACTCCAGAGAAATTGCATATAAAAATATGTTCAAATAATTATTGTAATAAAAATCTTACATATGTTATAATCATAAATTTGACACAGAGTAATACAACCGAGCAACATTAAATTTGCTAAAAACAAAAGCACTACCAGGAAAAAAGCAACAAATTAAATAAATTAAATTTATATTCTAGTATTGTCTCTGATTGTATTAAACATATGGCTTGTGAATACTCACAAACAAATGCTGAAACCATAAGCAAAACAGAAGTTTTGTTTGTGTCCACTGTCCAGCGAATTTGTTGACAAGCATATTTAAACTGACAATCTAATTGTAAATAAAAAACGGCCTATAAGATGCAAAAAGGCCTACTGATCGGTTATGAAAAGTTATGACCACATAATTATAATATGTAATTTCTTTCTGTAATTTGTTTCCTCAAAATATCTCTGACATCATTAAGTATTTAACTGTTTTCTCCAGAGAACATACAAATCGGCACTACTTTGTCCATTTAAGTATCCGACTTTCTATCTCTAATAATAACAAAATCACCCATAAGACATTAAATGCAAAATACCTATATAAAATTGTTGTGAGGAACAGAATAGCTCCAACCATCCTGCAAGGATGCCCTGACATAATTTTTAATTGTTTTCAAAGCTGGCGTCAAAGCAGCATAATTATGGCTGCAGCAGCTAATCTGGGTACCTAAATGATTATTACTACATTGAACTACGGCCATACTTTCTCAATCTCATTTAAAATCTTTTGTTCAAATTACCTTGTTCAAATTTCTGCCGGATTACTTTTGTTAATCGTCTTCAGTTCCGTTTAAACAGTGTGTTTTGTTATTTTATTATTTACATATGTATGTAGGTAGGTACTTTGTCAAAGACCTAATGGAATGTTAAGTTTTATTTGTTTACTGTCTACTGAGGCAACGTCCATCTCGCATGTTTTTCTTTTTCTACAAAAATTAAACCTGGACTCGTAGTCGGGGTCGGTACTTTTTTTCCGACTCCGACTCCTCTGAAATTTGTCTGAACTCCGACTACACGACTCCGACTCCACAGCCCTGCTAACAGCCGCGTCGCATGCTTCGCACTAGTCTGCGGAGAGATTCTTGGGGTATGCTTTCCCATTCCTCAGTCAGGACTTGTGTCAGTTCCTATATGGTTAGTGGCGAATTAGGGCGCTTGCGAACACGTCGGTCAAGCTGATCCCACAAAAATTTAATAGGATTCAGGTCAGGACTTCCGTCGGCCATTCCATGACCTGAACTCCACATTCTTTTAAAAAGTTTCTGGTGAGGCCGGCGGTATGTGGCTTTGCATTGTCCTTAATTAGGATGAAATTTTGACCGACGCCATATGCAGCAGGCACCACATGGTCCTCCAAGATGTTTTCGATGTAATTCATGGCATTTAGTCTACTTGGAACCACGACAAGATCAGTTCTGTTGTCTATACTGATTCCAGCCCAAACCATCACATATCCACGACCAAAGCTATCCACTTCCTGTATAGTAGCGGCTGCGTAGCGTTCACCAGGACATCTATATACACGTACTCGACCGTCTCAACGAGTTAAACGAAATCTGGACTCGTCTGTAAACAGTACAGGCGTCCAGTGATGAAGTTGCCAATCGCTGTAATCCAGAGCAAGCCTCATTCGCGCTACTTTGTGATGCTGCGGGCGTGGTGTGCGGGCAGGTCTTCTTCGTTTCAAATTTGCTTCTTCTAATCTGTTTCTAACAGTTTGATCAGACATGCCTATTCCATGTGCTCATATTAGGTCGTTTAAGAGGTCTCGTGCTTTTGCAGTACGCTGACGTAGAGAGGAAAGGACAAGAAATCGGTCTGGACTTTGAGTACCTAGTTTTTCGATTTCGACCTTGTCCAGCTCTTCTAACATATTGCCCAGTCTCCCGAAACGGTTTCCATAAACACTGAATAAAAGAAGGGGAAACTTGAAGGTCCCTGCTAACATGTCTAATAGAGTGGCCATGCTGTTTTTGTAATTTTTTTTAGTTAAATATATGCCGTTGAAGTATACGAAATTTGATTTGCCTAGAACTATTATTTAAAAAGTTAGCGGTTTCGAAAAAAGTGTTCCCCTATTTTTTGAGCAGTATATTATCTCAATTGGCACCTGATTTAAAGAATTACCTCGCATTTCTGAAATAAAAATGGAGAATTAAGATGTGTAACTAACCGATCTTAATTTGAACTTAAAATGTTTTCCAAATTTTTACATGAAATAGTAATAAACGTTTTACCGGTGGAACACATTTTAATATACGTATTGTCGTCTCATTTTTCATCTAAGCTATCTTTTAGTTTGAGTACCGCGGATCGTTATGGAACTGAATAATACAAACGGCAAAGTAATTCTTGATAAATCAGACGGAAGGACCTTATATACAGTTGTGCTATTTGGCTCGTTTTACTCCGCTCTTGAATGCTAGCCAAGTGAACGAAGGGTTTCGTACCCTATTTGCATATACTTAACGTCGTGGCTTTCAACAGCAAGTTTACGTAAATTTATTTACCATGTACCGGGCCAACGTATCCTGTATACACCTATACGTTGGAAGCATGTTACACATTACTTGTATTCTCAAAGGGAAACGCCTCTATAGTATATCCAACGCGAAGTTGAAGTGACTCATCGGTATCAGCTGTTATTTTGCGCATACGACACCGGCCATTTCTGTGAGTCATTCTCACTCCGCGTAAGATATACTACCTATACTGTCTTGTAGTACATGCCAGATAAACTTCATGGTTTTAATGCCTTTTAGGTTTACTAGAACATTAATTGCGCCGGAATAAATTCGTTTGCATAAAGTTAATTATATTATTAAATATACAGTGAGCGCGTAAATTATGGAAACATCACAAAATCTCAAGAACTGTTTGCTATTTATAAAAATCCTCGAACACGTCGATTTATAATTATCAAAATCCGCCTTATGATATCAAATTAATTTTTTTTCCTTGAATTGTGTTTTAACAGATGACGTCATCGACATTTTTTTTCAATGACAACCCTATATTTTTTTCATTGAATTTCACAGATTTTTTATTGTCTTAAGGCTCCGTTTTAAAAACATCGCAACTTCCAAACGAAATATTTCGTTGCGATGTTTTTTTTTGCTGGGAGTGGTCTGCCTGGCCCCCACCAACGTCAACCAGGCCGCAGTTTTACGATAAGGGGAAGTTGGGGGGTTTAGAGGAAGCAGGCAAAGGCGGAGCATAGTCGACGCGGGTACATTCGAAGGGGAAGTACTCAGCCAGTTTGTCGCCGCGCGTCGGTGCTTTCGCTTTCGCTCAAGTTACAATGTATTAGTGTTCTCACTCATCACGGTCGCATATGCAAACCGGACTGCATACAGCTGGCTGGCGGCCGCCAGGCAGTAAAAGAAAATATATTGATTTAAGTTAGAGAGAGCGCGCTTGCTGTTATAATATTTAATCTTTTTAACAGGGTGACATACATACTGTATAGTAAATTGACAAAAATGTATTACCTAACTCATGATAACTCATCGGTGAATTATGGACTTCAATTTAGAAAGGAATTAATTAAAATCGAGCAATGAGGACCCAATACATCTATAAACATGCTGGATATCGAACGAACGCACGGCAGTGACACACAAAAATAAAAAAAAATAATCTGATGCGTTCAGGCACATTACTTTATCATACCATATATAAAATTAATAGTTTAGCTGCATGAGATTCTATTTGATCGAGATCGGCCATGTCTGTATTAAAATAAAACTACTGGAACTAGACGGATATTTTGATTATATTGACAGTAGGTATTGTCAAAACATCAGCGTTTGACACTACCTACTGTCATTAGAATCACAATATCTGACAAATCCTGGCTAACTAGTTTCAATGCAGCGATCTCGATAAAATAGAATTTGCTCATGCAGCTAAGCTATTCATTTTACCAAAAAATGCCGTAGTCATAAATTGTTCAGAATTTCCTGTACTTTAATTTATTATTAAACTATTTCGACAAATTTCCAGAAATGGCGGCTTATTTGCAAAATCTTTCAAAAATGCTATAAGACTAAACCTCCAGTTTCTTTGGATCCTTTTCAACAGAAAGCTTTTCGGCTCTAAGTTTGGTTATGAAACTTCTAAATATGAAGTTTCGTCCCGATACCTTAGTAGTTTCTCCGGAATCGTCGCCACAAAAAAGGCACACACACATACACAGAATTTTTTTTTACCTGGGTCAAAAATAGTCCAAAGTTCCCCAAACCATTTATATAAATCCCAAATATTTTGTCACCTACAAGTTTGCTATATTTTGTAAACGTGTTGGGCGCCATGAATGCAAGATTCATGAATGAAAACAAATTCTGGCATTGGCTATATCCAATTCCCGCTGTAATACTGCCCAATACAGTCGCTGAACTAATATTCATTAGAGCCGACCCAAGTTCGTCACTGCTAATTGTCTCTTCCTGTCCATAAAACCGACATTTTAAATAAAATGTTCATTTGAGTCCTGCTCTGGTATCTTTGTCTCATTTGTAATTAAATAATTACAATATTGTTCTTTTAGATTATCTATGCAATATTTTAACTTAGGTGGTACGTAGTCGTCTTTTACTAATTCGTCTAAAGGACAGACGCGGATGTTTAGGTATTTTGCCACGACTTCTACCCATTATTAAACAAATGTACCTAACACCTAGCAGGTATAACTACACTAAGTATAATATCATACAGTATATGACTTTTATCGTGTGTTAAATTTGTAAACCGTGCGTATAAATGTGAAATGCGAGAACTCTGTTCTCCCGATTCAATATACGCTACGGTCATAACACTCATAACTTGTGAACAGTCTAATCTAAAAATAGCAGTAGGCGTGGCGTAGTTATAGGCGGTGTTTAAAACTCCTAACGTCTGCTGTCTACACCGGGCCCGTAATATAGGCAAATTACATACATTTCTGGCAATTACGCTTTGTTATCGCAATTATAATGTTTAGATTAAAATTGTACTTAAATAAAAAATCTATTTTTGTATCATGAGTTGGGCTAAATGTTTTATATTTGAAAAAAACCAAAGATGTAGAAGTAAAATTGATTTTTATCTTTAAAAAAATTTTTTTTTCATCCAGCCCAACTCGTTATTTATCTAAGAAGTTACATAAAAAATTTCATAAACTTTGAACAATAAATAACGCTTTTATTTGCAAACGCGTTTTAGGAGAGGTAGAACTGGGTCTTAATGGTAGCATAATATTTTTATGGCCTTATATAAGAAAATTTTCGAGAAAGAGACAACGGGAGGTTATGAAATAAACGTGTCAAAATCTCCGGAACGGCTCGACCGAATTTAACGAAATTTTGGAATTAAGTATTTTGCAACAATGTGAAGTCACTGGCGTTATTATCGTTAATGCAACGTCTACAGTTTCTGAGATATAACCTCAAACATTTGAATTTCAGATAGAACAGCTTGTATATTGTGACATTTTCTGTTACAGTCTTCATTATTATATCAAAAACATCTAGAAATTAACAAAAACCTTTATTACTTAGAAAGTAACAGAAAGAATTGATAACAAAACATTATTACATTTTCTACTGCAACTACTCTTAGTTGGTTTATGAGGATTCTCAATGATTGACAAAAGAACACATTGTTTTAAATTTGATCGGTTTATGTTTTCCTGTTATTTTTTGTTATCAATTTTTTCTTTGTTAATTTTTAGATCTAAGTAAAGGTTTTTGTTAATTTCTTGTAGCAGAAAATGTCAAAAATACACGTTCTATTTCAAATTCAAAAGTTTGAGATTATGTCTCAGAAACTGTAAACGTTGCATCAACGATAATAACGCCAGTGACTTCACATGGTTGTAAAATACATAATACCAAAATTTCGTTAAATTCGGTCGAGCCGTTCCTGAGATTTTGTTACTTTTATTTCATAACCTTCAGTTGTCTTTTTCTCGAAAATTTTCTTATGTAAGGCCATAAAAATATTATATTACCATTAAGACAATTAAAAGATTTGTCAAATTCATTTAAAAAAATATAGGGTTGTCATTTAAAAAAATGTCGATGAAATCATCTGCTAAAAACAATTGAAGGTAAGAAAATTAATTTGATATCATAAGGTGTATTTTGATAATTATTATTAATCGACGTGTTCAAGAATTTTTTAAAATAACAAACCGTTCTTGAAATTTTGTCATGTTTCCATACTTTACGCGCACACTGTATAATATTCAAAGTCTTTCGGTGTTCAAATAGCGCAACCTACATTATCAAAATACATTTTTTTTTATCTAAGGGCGCTTTCAGATCAAACTTTGTCACTAAAAAGCGAAAAAAAGCGAAAAAAGCGATAATTGTACGATGAAGAAATGTCAAAAATGACCATATTACTGCTGTCACAGCTCGTTACAAACTCGAGATGCTTTAACCGAGACGAAATTTACGGCTTGGAGTGAACCATCGAAAGATTAATAACAACGATTAATAGCTAAGCATTAATCTATCAACTTGGGTGTCATTTTACAATTAAATATATCGGGATTAATTTGTATCTTTACTTTATACTTATTTTCAATATTTTTTTCGTTGTATTCTATATCTATTTACTCATTTTATAGTCTGTAGTACATCATTGAATCCAGGTAAAGAAATACGCGAAATACGAAAAAACATTGTAACGAACACGAATATTAAACGCCTATTGGTGATCTTGACAATGAACGCACTCGCTGCCGCTCGCGGGCTAAAAAATCTCGATCCTCAGTCGCTCTTTTTAATATACTTGTAATATGTGATCCCGCACGAGGAAATTGCCCTAACTGCCATCTCTCGTTTCGATAGTATTGACTCCTGTGTTTGAAGACCCATAACTCTAAAACTACCGAACAGAAAAAAATGAAATAAAGTATGTCATACTCTTGAATCATTTCTACATAACTTGTATGACTGTCAAAATTGTTTTCCTAGTTTTTATCTAATAAACGTTGCGAACAAGATTTTGATGGAAGCCGATATCTCGGGAACGAATGTTAGCAGGACAACGCAGTTATCATGCAAATAATCCTTATTTACTGCGATATATATCCCTTGAATTTAATAGCATTCCGACTATTTGTTAATTTTTAAGACCGAAATAAACATGAACAATATTTTGCGCAGTTCGGCTTCCCTCGCTTGTGGGTTTTGGTGCGAGGTAATCGAACGAGATGCGAAGTTTTGACGCGATCGGTGAATCCGTTTGAATCCGTGTTTGTAAAATATTGTTGGGTATAATTAATTGTACATCTAAATTCATACATTTGAGTCGGAGACCTTTTCTCATTACTCTCGCGCTCGTGTTTACTCCGAGAGGCAAAAAATGTTGACAGTCATACAACTTATGTAGAAATAATTCAGGAGTATGATACGCTTTATTTAATTTTTTTCTGTTTAGTAGTTTTAGAGTTATGTGCCTTCAATCACAGGAGTCAATATTGTCGAAACGAGAGATGGCAGTTAGGGCGATTCTCTCGTGCGTTGTCATATATGTCATTTGTTTTCCAACGATGTATTGAAATGAGAATTGTTGAAAAATGGCTTTCAAGAACCAAACTTTCATATCAGCCTACTTAAACAACTCTGTCGTGTTGTGATATTCCCTGTTTTAAGTTTTAGACCAAATAGTTAGTTCCAAAGAAAACTAAATAAAAATTAAAAACAAAAACATAGCTTACTGAATATAAGAACTCAAATATTTCCCAATCGGATTCAAACCCTCAAACAAATCAAACCCTTTTTCGATTATCCACACAACCCCATTACTTAACAACAACAAAAATAACATCCTTCGCTATAATTTCAAATTCGCAATAAAACGTTTTTCTTTCATTTTCGTTGCGTCGGCCGTCGCGGCGGTCTGTGGCCGGTTTGACGTCGTCGTCGAGAGTGCCCTGAATGGGCATCCGCCTGTCTGTTCCGCTAACAAGGCCCTCTCGGACGAGCACGGAGCGCGAGTTATTCAACTTAATAACACAAGAGATAAAAAGAGAAACGCCAGAAGAAAAAACGCACAAAGGTAGCAGGCATACTCACTTCCGTGCGGAAAGAACTTGGAGTAGATATCCTTGAACGAATCCTCGTGCACGACACCTTCGGGGCACTCCTGGAAACAGAAGAAGATCGATATCATTAAGGTGGGGATTGAAAACGGGACCTCTTTAAAATAACGTTACTAATAACTAATTTTTCCGAAAGGATATGCGCTAGTGATACTCGTTTATTCAAACAAAATGTCAAGCTTTACTCTAAATTGATATTAAAGTTGGTCTACGTGAGATCGGTGCGATGTATGAACGAAATTTTAAATTTTTGCTAATAATGATTCTTTATGACCCCCTGAACATCTACACAAAGGCGTTTTTCTAGGTTAGCTCGAATAAGCGAGATATTTTCAAATTTATTTTTAATTTTATTCATAATTTTAGTCCATTCACAATGTGTTTTGGCCAGGAAGAATATAGAAGCTTTGTTTTTCTATCATTCTATATGTTTTTTGGGGAGCTGAATCCGACTTTCAACTTTGCTACTTCACAACGAAAATCGCAAATAACTAAAAATTGTCTACTTTTCTGCAGTTTATTGCCAAAAAGTCATAAAACTATGCACTTTTCGACGTAGAACACTATATACAAAAATAAAGTATACTAAATTTGCTATAAAAGGCACCCTCAAGTGTATTTTTTGGTTGAATGGTTTGGCCGCTCGAGCGCGCTGAAAGAAGGCCAAACTTTCCTACTTTAAGTGATGTGCGTGTAATTACAAAAAAGCTTAGATTCTGATAAAACTCCATTAAATTCTCTACAAATTGCATAACTTAATCAGTCATTTTGGCCAAACTGTGTAGCCGCTAAAGCGCGTTGAAATTGTATGTCACATTACGCGAAACCGCGATAACAAGAGCCCTTCACCAAAAATTCAGTAGAGACCTATATTATTACTATTTATTTATTAACTATATATTTGCTCATTTTAATAATTAATACTTATTGGATTATGTGATTTTTTATTTTTTTTATAAACATTCGGGCTCTTGACTCCGCGGCTTCGCTTCGATTAATATGACATAATACAGTAGAGCGTCGATAATCAGAACCTCGGTAATCCGAACGTTCGCTAATCCGAACGTTAAAAAAATAATAATAAAATAAATCACTGAGTAATCTAGGGAAAAGCCACTTTTGTCGGTTCCTGTTTACAGAAAAATGTTGCTTTTGTTTTATATATATATTAGTAATCCGAATTACTTTCGGTCCCAATTACTCAAATGAATACTAAATAAATAAATCATAAATAAGTCATAAATACATAATAAATAAATCCTTTAGATATCCCTTCGATATTTCTTCGATATCCCTTCGATATCTCTTCGATATCCTTCGCTTTTTACTATTTGACATGCCTATAGTTTAAGAATAGCGGGATCGAATGGTGTTGGTTTTATTAAGATTGAACTTCTATCCAATACTCGTAGCTTCTAGTATTTAGCTGCAATATTTGATAATCCGAATCATCTTCGGTCCCAATTAGTTCGGATTATCGACGCTCTACTGTATATAACCCAATTTCGCGGCTATAGGGTTTGGCTAAAATAAGTGATTAAGACGTGCAATTTGTAGGGAAATTAATGTAGTTTTAGCGCAATCAGCCTTTTTAACTAACTTAAAAACTGGGTTTTACATAACGTAGGAAAATTTTCCCTTCTTTCAGCACGCTCTAGCGGCCAAACCGTTGAACCAAAAATGCATTTCAGGAGTGATCTTATAGGAAATTTAATGTACTTTATTTTTGTATGGAATGGTCTCCCTCGAAAAGTGCATAGTTTTATCACTTTTTCGCAAAAAACCGGAAAACGGTCGAAAATTTTTCGTTTCTTTTTGCGATTTCGTTGGGATGCCACATCCGTGGGAAGTAGCGAAGTTGAAATTCGGATTCAGCACCCCAATAAACATATAAATTGAGACAAAAATAAATTCTATATTTTTTTCCTGGAACAGGCACCCTCGGAAACGATTTGACTGGACTAATTTGCCATAGTATACAGAGTGTTTTCTTATCCGCTTATTCGAGCGAACCTAGAAAAACGCCTTGGCGGATGTGTTGAGGGGGTCATATAGAACCATTATTAGCTAAAATTTCCCGGGAGGAAGAAAGTTGATGAACATTTATCGCACAGTCTTATAATACTCCGAATAGAAGTGTTTGGCGGTGGCTGATTAGTTACTTCGAAGAACAAGAACTTACTAAAGAATTATTATAACGCTTAACGTTTAATAGCGGTATACCTAATTCCGCTAGGTAGCCGTTGAGGCTTATGGATTTACACGCACTTATAATTGAAACCAAATTCTAATTTCGGTGAAGTAGTTTATTAGAATAAATTATACCTAGTAAAATTACTTGCGATGGAGGTAACATAAATAGTTGCACACAACTAGAACTAAGACGAAGTTAGAAGCGGCGTACAAAAAAAAAATACGGTATTAACAGGACCAGAATAGGGTATTTGACTATTTTTGGAAAACCATCTTAATGTGTTTATTCCTTCACTCTACATTGTAAATGCATTATTTTTTGTAATTATTTCCTCAATATTTCATAAAAATCAGCGTTAAAAATTGAATCACAAAAAGTCCCGCCAAAACGATACTTTCTGTTGTGTGACGTCACCGGTTAGTGATGTCAAGATGTCAAGATGATGTGATGTCAAGATGTCAAATCGGCCCATATGGTCTGTCAGCATCGGCATCGTCGCCGTTTGGTAATTGTGTTGTATGATGTGTTATTTTCACAATTTCTACATAAAAATGGGTTATAAATGGTGTATAAATCCACAATGCAGAGATACGTCAAGAAAAACTCCGGATAAACTATTTGTAGCTGTTCCGCAAGATTTGAAACTGCGAAGAAAGTGGTTGGCTCGTAGAAATCCAAATGAAATAAATAGCCGCCAATACAAGTGTTTTCTGTTGTGAAGATTACTTCGACATAAGTAAAACTGACTACAATAAGTTATCTATCGTATTTTCGAAAGGTATTATCTGATCTGACAGCTGAAGGTTAGGGCTATCCTAACCTACAAAGTTATGCTTACATGACGCTTTCGTGCTATTAAATTCAAACGGGAGAAGCATAAAAGCGCGTTCGGATAACCCGATATTTTACGGTGAGAGTGACGCGCTGCATAATAGGCGGACTAACGTCATATGGCGTTTATCTGCATATAAGAGAGAAACAGCCGACCCAAGTTATCTGAGCATTGCTCTCCCCATACCATACCCTGACAAACCGAACGCGCTCTAAGGCGGACTAACGAATGACATCACTGGAGACTGACCCAATTACAGAGCGTTTTCAATCACGTGATAGGACGTGAATAAAATTCAATTTTAATTTTGGTTTTTCATAGAAATTAAGCATTTTTTTTTTGAAAAGTAATAACAATTAGTTTTCTTAAACTGTAATCTATTAGGATGACTATAATACATGCCATATTTTTAATACAGTCAAATACCCTATTCTGTCCAAAATGTTACCGAAAACATATACGTTATATAAACTAGGAAATCCTCAACACATTAGATGTACTATAGCTTGCTACGTGCATGCTGATATTCAATAAACTATTTTTTGCGCATATACAATCCCGCGGCAGTATTTGAACCCGATCATATCTACGATGTAGGTTTGATATTTGCATAACTCCTTATTCAGGTAAATGTGGTCCTTGGATTGTATCTGAAAGGGGGATTTGATGTATAGATGACGAGAATAATGCACTATAACTTACCAGACTCGCAAAACATCACCGAAAACGTCATGTTGGCGTATTTTGATGAACACAGCAAAACTAAGAAAGCCCCAACCCTTTGGCAAGACTATAGAATGCTACACGCATGTTTAAATATATATAGAATATAGATATTTCGCAGTTTATGCGATTGCAAGCGATTCTAAAAAGGCAGTTTGTGGTGTGGTTACGTTTGACATATGGCATTTGATATCAATGTGACCAATCTTAGAAAAAGGTTACTAAACACGGTGTTACAATTTATTAATTGTAACACCGAAAATAGTGTTACAATATGTGCATTGTGAGTGCAAAGTAGAAAAGAGTATTTAACTGTTTAATCACATACTTACAGAATAAAAATAGGTACATAGATCAAAATGGTGACGCACCGGCATTTCATCTCAGGTGTCGTTTTAAAATCATCAAAAACCTCGAGTCGGACGTTTTGGGTTGACGTATTGGGTTGATTTGCATTTTTTTAGACAATCTTGTCACCGCGAGATTTTTTCGACACTCCTATTTTTCGCAATTTTTGTACGTCATTGAATACTTTCTTGCCGACAATTTTGTAAACAAGTGACTAACGTAGTTATAAAATAAACGTAATAAAATTTCGAAAAAATCCTACGGTTTATGTATGAGAGCCATTTCGAATCAAGTGGGTGTGAGGTGTGAATTAGCTGAGATGTTACTTTTTTTAACGACACCATCAGAGGAGAAATACCGACGCGCCGCCATATGAATTGAATTTTTTTTTCATTACGAGATGTATTTGAGATATCAGGGATATATTTGATTTTTTAATGAAACTGATTTTTGTACCATTAATACAAGATAAATTTAATAAATAATTTTTTACTTCAAGGGCGGTGTTAGTCCTGAACTAAATAAGCTAATTTTAAACTGTTGGCAGCAGCAAAAAATACTACAATTATTAATATTAAATATTACACTGCTCAAAAAAATTAGGTTAACACTTTTTTCGAAACCTGTAACTTTTTAAATAAGAGCTCTAGGGAAATCAAATTTCGTATACTTCAACGGCATATATTTAACTAATGAAAATTGCAAAAACAATGTTACAACTCTTACCGATGACAATCGGGTTTTCTGTGGATTGGTGTGATATTTTGACCGACGCCATATGCAGCAGGCGCCAAATGGTCCTCCAAGATGTTTTCGATGTAATTCATGGCATTTAGTCTACCAGGAACCACAACAAGATCAGTTCTGTTGTCTATACAGCTTCCAGCCCAAACCATCACAGATCCACGACTAAATCTATCCACTTCCTGTATAGTAGCGGCTGCGTAGCGATCACCAGGACGTCTATATACACGTACTCGACCGTCGCAACGAGTTAAACGAAATTTGGACTTTGCTGTAAACAGTGCAGGCGTCCAGTGACGAAGTTGCCAATCTCTGTGATCCAGAGCAAACCTCATTCGCGCTGCTTTGTGATGCTGCGTAAGGCGTGGTGCGCGGACACGTCTTCTTGGTTTCAAATTCGCTTCTTTTAATCTGTTTCTAACAGTTTGATCAGAAATTTCTATTCCATGTGCTCGTGTTAGCTCGTTTAGGAGGTCTCGTGCTGTGGCAATACGTAGGGAGGAAGGGACACGAAATCAGTCTTGATTTTGAGTAGTTTTTCGATTTCGACCTTGTCCCAGCTCTTCAACATATTGGTCAGTCTCCCGAAACCGATTCCATAACGCTGAATAACAGAAGGGGAAACTCGAAGGTACCTGCTAACATGTCGAATAGAGTGGCCATGCTGAATAAGGGCGACAGCACGATCAACTTGCACTTCACTAAGATGCCTCATTTTACTTCTAATGACGTTTCTAATCAACGAAAATTGATAACTGAGTTCATTTGTTTTGCGTTATTAATATACACTTTTAAGTTTAACTTAGAAGTAACTGATAGCACAAATTTAGATATTGTGATGAATAAAAAAAAGGTAGAAGGCAAGCTTAAAAAAGGAAACAAATGTAACATTTTAAAAGTTCTTAATCCTAAAACACCCCGTTCGAAAGAGAAACCGATTTCCCTCGCGAGTCAGTCAGTCAGTCAGTCACTCGGGCCAGCGTGCCAAGTTTATCCGCCGTTTCCTTGGTCGTAGGGCGGACTTGAGACTCTTCCAGTCCGAATGACGTCACGGGATAGAGTAAAGCGACGCCCGAGATCGATCCAGCGACTATACGGCCGCAGTGGCGTGCGGTCCATACGTGCAGAGCGTGCGGTGCACACCCAAAGATTTAGCAAAAAAAAGTAATTTAAAATATGAAAAAAAGTAGTTATTTATGTTACAAGTGCCGAAAGTACGGAATACCGCGACGAGCGGTAATGCGGCGGGACGCCGAAGGCGGAGCGTCGCATGTGAGCGAGTCGCGCTATGTAGTTTTCGGCAGGAGTGACATAGAACGTTTTTTTTTTGTGCTGCTTTTTGAGTAAATATGTATTTTAAAGAAAAAATTAAAAAATGGTTATATTTCTGTATAAGAAATGTTAGGTTGGTACCACTTCGACGAAACGTCAAGAATAAAAACTAATTCAAATTCTGACATAATTATGTTTGTTCATTACACTGTAGATGTCACATGCATACCAATATACTAAAATAAAACTACACTCGTCGCTATACTTTATTTACAATTTTCTCAATTTATTGTTTTTAGAATTAGATATAACAAAGGGTTGCTATTTCCTATCAATAGGGCAACCAAAAATATGCTCTAAAAACCTATTTTAAGCGCTTATAATATGCCCTATAAATATGAAAATTTGCTCTAAAAAACTGAATATATGCCCTAAAGAATGTGTAAGTACATGTTAAAAAAGACAGATTTAATTTAAATTTTTATAGCAGTAAATAATAAACATATGATGCAAGTTTTGAAATAAGAAATTTTGCCGGTTTGACCTTCGTACACCTTTGTACATGGAAAACGTCCTCTCTACATCTACCGACGATCACCTCAATTTAGAGATTTCAAATTTTAATTTTACTGCGAAAAAGAATCATTGTATTTCATTCACTCTGTCTAATGCCGCACTTGTTCAATTGTGTTTTAGTCTGAAACCCGTAGAGCCATACTCACCCATTAGTGATTCGCTGTGTTTTTTTAAAGCTAAATAAGTTTGCTAGTTTGCATCATATATATCAGATTTTACCTTGTTTCTAAGGTACGTGCGTCCACCTGTCCGCATCGTACGGAACGTAAAGTTTACTGTATTACAACAATAAATCCGATACATATGATGCGAAGTAGTGAACGTGTTCCTTAAGCCGGCCATGATACATCTACACGAGAACATGGCGCGAGGTCAACCAATCTGGTCAAAATATATCAAACGTGCAGTAGATATTCTGGTTGTTTTCTATTCTGTGCTATGGCTACCGATTTCGGCGGTCAACAGATCTACGCGACCTGCAGGCCTTATTACTGCAAAACCCAAAAAAGCTGGCAAATATGTAGTAAAATATGCTTTTATGTTCAAATAAGCATTTTAAGCATTTAATGGCAAAATATGTAAAAATATGCCCTAACAAATAGGGCTCAAAATGAGTGATTTTCTCTGAAACGGTATTCTATCGGGTCTATTTTTTTTGTCAATCGTATGGAAAAAATTATGCAACTGCTTACATTTGGTTGCCCTACTTATCAACAAACAATCAAATTGGTGATCTTAGTTTATTTGAAATATGTATTTTGAACTTTGCCGCACTACAGTGGCAAATCAACCGATCAAATTTAAAATAATGTGTTCTTGTCAATGGTTGAGAATCCTCATAAATCAACGAGAGTAGTTGCAGTAGAAAATGTAATAATGTTTTATCAATTTTTCTTTTTTAATTTTTAGACCTAAGTAATAAAGTTTTTTGTTAATTTCTAGATGTTTTTGATATAATAATGAAGACTGTAACAGAAAATGTCAAAATATACGGGGTGTTCTATTTCAAATTCAAAAGTTAGAGGTTATACGTCAGAAACTGTAAACTTTGCATTAACGAGTGCACACATGGTTGCAAACCAGTTAATTCCTAAAATTCGCTAAATTTGGTCAATTCGGTAATAATGAAGACTGTAACAGAAAATGTCAAAATATACATGGTGTTCTATTTAAAATTCAGTTTGATAGTAACGATAGTAGTGACTGCTAGTGACTTGACATGGTTGCAAAATATTTAATTCCAAAAATTCGTTAAATTCGGTCGAGCCGTGCCGGAGATTTTGTCACTTTTATTTCATAACCTTCAATTGTCTCTTTCTCGAAAATCTTCCTATGTAAGGCCATAAAAATATTATGCTACCACTAAGACAATTAAAAGGTCAGTCAAATTCATTAAAAAACATAGAGTTGCATTTAAAAAAAAATGTCGATGACGTCATCTGTTAAAAACAATTGAAGGTAAAAAATTAATTTGATATCATAAGGTGTATTTTGATAATTATGAATCGACGTGTTTGAGGATTTTTTAAAATAGCAAACCGTTTTTGAGATTTTGTCATGTTTCCATACTTTACGCGCTCACTGTATAGATGGCTACACCACCCATACTTTCAAACTATCAAAAGAAACTAAAAATCGTCCCACACTTCCAACAAAATCAGCATACAAAACCCCTATACCTATTAACTACCTAAAAATTGCTAACTTAAGATAATATTAACCTTGTTGTTCTTTTCGTCTTTATGCATTTTTATTTACCACTTGACCTAATAGCATAATTTTTTCCAACAAATAAGAAATTATTATTGATAAGCATGTGGTTGACTGGAAGAACAGAACAAGTGGAGCCGATGTTTTATCTAATTGCTTATTTATTATTGCCTTTTGAACCAAAATTTACTTCCAGAACAACTGCAAATGAAATTTAGTACAACTTTTCTGTGCTTACCAAATTTGTAAAATACACAGCTGCCGAATTATACAGTTTCTTTAGTTTGCCACAAACGTCTGATTTGGACTTCAGAATAAGTCCAAAGTTCTTCCACTCACCGATTCAATTGATTTTGACTGTAAGTTCAACATTTTTACAGTTGAAGTTTTGATATTTATTCTCTACTGTACACCTTATGTACAAATGCACCGCACGCCACTGATACGGTGGCTTGATGGCTTCCAGCCGCGGGCCAAAAGCTTAAGCTTTCGCTTCGCTGTGCTGCCTAGGATGCCTATATGACAATTGCCCGATTGAATAGACGTCTGAACGTCTGGCATGTCTGCACATGCCAGAGGTTCTCCCTGCTCCAGTTCAACCCCTTCAATCGGTAGAGTAAAACGAACCCCCGGATATGTCAGCTTTGAAATCGTTTGACTGCTGGCTGAAAAGTTTTTGTGGAGAGACATTTAGATTTGTTCGTCTTGATGTATGTTAATGTGGTGGTTTAAATTCTTGGGGGTTGCCTCCCTGGTTTTGATATGGTAGGGTATGTCTGGAGATCGGTTAGTCATCTAATCTACACACAGAAAAGTGATTAATTGGAACGAGAAAACATAATTTCTTGAATTTATTTACTAGATTCAAATGCATATTTACTTGGATGTAGAAAGTTAGGTATATACAAGAAATGCCACATACTCAATATAAGTAAAACAATTTCTCAGATAAATGCTGTCAACAAATAATTCTTTCTTTATAAGAACCAATATTGTATTGAAAGAAGTAATTGAATTTTTCGTCCCAAAAATGTTAATTTCTCCAACGAAGTAGAAAATCCATCCAAGTGCGTAGTCACTTGATCCAAGAAAATATAAGACATTTAATATAAGTAAGTATTGTTTACTGAATAAAAACCCACCAATTATTTAACTGAAGTGATTCTCACTTCCTTCAAGTAATCCCTTTCTCTGGAATAAATATGCGCACCGTGATTTTGTCAAGGCTCGCGCGCCCGCGCGTTGTGCTGGCGCCGTAAAGGAGCCTAGTACGAAAACAACAGCGAAGTACTCGTAGGGGATGTGCCTTGTGATTTATTGGGGATGTGTATTGTGATTTATAGTGTACAATAAACGTTTCAACACGGAATAGTTTGATGTAACGCACGTAACAGTTTAGAACGAGTAAGTAAATATAACATACCTATCTTGTTAATTAGCAATAGAAAACGTATTTGTGCCAAATCTTTAAAATTCGTACATTATGTAGCTAAAAATATTTGCCGGGAATAAAAATATACACTTCATTGAAGACTGTTTACTTACTTCCCCAGAGTAACCACTTTCTTAAATCTAGTAATTATTCCAAGAAAGAAATTTGTTGGTTGAAGTCAATAATCTCTCGCGTATATACTAACCTACCAACTACTTCAGCCAAGTAATTCCCTCTTCGTTCGAGAGATCACTTTTCTGTGTGTAAGTCATATAATGTATTATTTGACGAGCTGGTAATTATGGGCTTTATAGCTTTTCAGCATGGAATTATGATAACATTAAAAGTTCTATGGACTTGCATAAGAAACTTTTCGATAAAGAGTCAATAGAAAATTAGGAAGTTGAATGGAAGACGTCAAATTGGCGCATGAGCTGAAAGAATGCGATAACCAGTGAAACTTATATGACAACCAGTGAATAAAGGATATAGATATAGAAACAGAACCTAAAAACTTAACTTAAAAATAGTGTCTAATTAAAAAATAGTCAGAATAAAAGTGTTTGGCGGTGACTGATTCCGCTAGGTAGCCGTTGAGGCTTATACATTTACACGCACGTATAATTGAAACCAAACTCTAATTTCGGTGAAGTAGCTTATTAGAACAAATTATACTTAAAATTACATGCGATGGAGGTAACACATATACTTGCACACAACTAGAACTAAGACGAAGTTAGAAGCGACGTACAAAAAAAGAATACGGTATTGGCACGACCAGAATTCTGTCCAAAATGTTACCGAAAACATATACGTTACATAAACTAGGAAATCCTCAACACTTTAGATGTACTATAGCTTGCTACGTGCATGCTGATATTCAATAAAGTATTTATTGCGCATATACAATCCCGCGGCACTATTTGAACCCGATCATATCTACGATGTAGGTTTGATCTTCGCATAACTCCTTATTCAGGTAAATGTGGTCCTTGTATTGTATCTGAATTGATATTTAGTTGACGAGAATGATGCACGATGACTTACCAGAGTTGCAAAACATCACCGAAAACGCCATGCTGGCATATTTTGATGAACAGATCAAAACTAAGAAAGCCCCAACCATTGGCAATACTATAGCATGCTACACGCATGTTTAAATATGTATAGAATATAGATATTTCGCAGTTTATGCGATTGCAAGCAATTCAAAAATGGCAGTTTGTGGTTATGTGTGGTTACGTTTGACATGGCATTTGATATCAATGTGACCAATCTTAGAAAAAGTTACTAAAAACGGTGTTACAATTTGTTAAATAACATAAATGACTTCTAATATGCGGTAGACTTCCTATTTTGTCCATTTTTTTTCATTTAATCGAATGTTATTTGTTCAACAATAGCCTGGTGTAGTATTTTTATTGAAACTTTAATTTTGAGCATATGCGAT
Source organism: Aphodius sticticus (assembly GCA_963966075.1). Taxonomy (NCBI): domain Eukaryota; kingdom Metazoa; phylum Arthropoda; class Insecta; order Coleoptera; family Scarabaeidae; genus Aphodius; species Aphodius sticticus. The sequence continues at coordinate 5,831,088 of OZ014511.1, read as the reverse complement.
TCCAAATTTTACTCAATCATGATCTGACATTTTTGCAGTAAGACGTTTAGAAGAAAACAGATCGGAATGGCGACTGTTAATTTAAAACTGGATGCATTATAGATATATTTATAAGAATCAAATAATCTCCCTTTCAGTGACTGTTATTCGGTATAATTTAGTCACTTTCTTGCCTATTTTCTTGCGAACTCCAAACTGACTTTTCTCTATGTTGGCATTTATAATACAAAAATGAACATGGGCTGAAAAAAATAGTAACGGTTATTTATTTATACAGGGTGAGTTATTAGTATCCCTGCTTTTCATTTATACAGGGTGTTGCATTTAGGCGTGATGGAAAGTCAGTACATTTTTTTAAATGCAACGCTCTGTATATCTTACCATATTATGATTACTACGAAAGTTGTCTTTCCAACTGTGTAAGTTGTATCTGTGTAAAGTAAATAGTTTCAATTCTTTGTAAAAAAAATTGGCAATTGTAGGCATTTCTTAAAAACTACGTTAAAACTACATTTTTGCAGATATTGTCCTAAAAATTTTGTCACATAATAACTAAACCGATGACTAGAGGCTGATGACAATTGTCATGAAAAATTAGATGCGCTATACAGGGTGATCGTAACATATACTAGCTTTTAAACATTTTTAAATGGCTTTGTCTTGAGATTTTCAAATTACTGCTAAAGTAAACCTTAAACCCTGTACTTTTAGGTTAACTATCATGAAAATTTGTTGACTTCTGAGTATTGAAAATCAGATTTTCTTTAATGTGATTTATGTGGTCACACACAAAAACCAATATGCAACAAAAACAAACTGATAGCCATCTTTAGATTCAGATTTTCATTCATAGCAAAAAAGAATCTATTAAAAAGCACTTCCAAATAACCCACTTTCCATTCACATTATCAATATTACTCATACTATCATTCATATTACCTCAATTTTTAATTTTCTCTCCAGAAAAATAACCTATTTTAAACCAATTAACAATAGTAGGTGGATATTATTGGTTGTTCTTTGTACTGAATGCAAATCCGTTCTCAAACGTAGCCCATCAAGACAGGTTTTAGCGTTTCTGTTTGTTTTTGTGTTGAGCGCACATACTATTACAATGAAATGTCTCCGCACAATTTTTACACAAGTGAACAATTTTTCACTATAGTCTCCCTAAAATTACAGTGTTTCTGGTTTACTTCGGAGCCCAACTGAAGTTACTAGGTCTTCAGGTTCGCTCGCTGTACGTTTGTAAAAATTGTAAAACATACTTATAAAATGGTGTAATACCTTGATAACCGTAATACTTTTTATATGAATAAATCTAGTTAAATAGGTTCTAACTGGTTTCTTCTATAATCCTTTAAATATTTTACATAATGCTACCCAGCACACTGTATACAGAGCAATATTAAGATACTAAGTAGCATACTACTCTTTAAATTCCAAATATCACAAAAACTAGAACAAAATAGATATACGATATGGTGAATATAAATTGCAAAGAACTTACGGGACATTTCAATTAGCAAATAATATACAGGGTATTCCATTTAAAAATCTCAAGACAAAGCCATTTAAAATTTTTTAAAAACTAGTGTATGTTACGATCACCCTGTATAGCGCATCTAATTTTTCATGACATCAGCATCTTGCTATCGGTTTAGTTATTATGTGACAAAATTTTTCGGCCTATATCTGCAAAAATGTAGTCTTAACGTAGTTTTTAACAAGGCCTGCAATTGCCAATTTTTTGACAAATAATTGAATATCTCAGAAACTATTTACTTTACACAGGTACAACTTACACAGTTGGAAAGATAACTTCCGTAGTAATCATAATATAGTAAGATATACAGAGCGTTCCATTTAACAAAAATTTACTGTCTTTCACAAAAAAGTCACACCTAAATGCAACACCCTGTATAAATGAAAATAATTGTACGTTATAGAAACTAATGAGTCAAACAGTTCTTGTATAAAATATTTTTTCTTTCTCAAACGATTTGATGACTATCGACCGGCGGGATACTAATAACTCACCCTATATATAAATATCAGCGGTTGTTTTAATAAAACCAAAAATAGGATTTTTTAATTAATAATAATTATTTTTTCTAAAATATTGTTGATAAGCAAGACCGTAAATTACATAGGTCTAAATTGCGATGTAATTCATCAAAATGGCCATGATAAATGACTGCGTGCCGAATTATAAAAATTAACTAATGAATTAATTTTTCAGATAGAGCGAACATGATAAAGCTATGCGCGACGGCTTGCTTTTCCAATTATTTTTTAGGAAAGAAAAATAGGTACAGTAAAAAATGGGACCTGTCAAGAAAATCGTATTTTTTAGCGATCTGTATTCTTGAACTTATTATTCTTAAATTATCCCATAAATCACCAATTAATTACTTCAATTAATTGAGTGATTTATATACCAATTCACTATGTTACTACATCTCTCCCAAAAACACGATTTTGAAGGCCATTGTGCCTATATTTAGCCCAAGTTTTCACATAATTAAGTGTTCCTCATCTGTAACAGACGTGCACCATTTATTCTCAACCCAATCTATAAAAAGATAAGTCACATCCCAAACGAGAAAAAAAATACAACTCATTAACCACATCAAAAAACCAACTTAACCATAACCACCAAATTACCTATCAAACTCCGTTAATTACCCACAACTTCGAAAACCAATTACGATACAGTCTCCAACTTTCCTGCGCCTGGCAAATTGGCAGTTTAAAATTCTCAAACTAATTCCAAAACATCACTCCGACGTTTACAACTAAGATTTATAATGCACTATTATAAAGTCGTTTCCACGTCGATATATATTTTTAGTTATATGCGGCAGACGGGAGAATTACTCACTCACGTCGGTGTTCATTTGTTCGTTCATGCAGCTTTTGCTTTGTGTTTTCGCGTTCCAAAATAGAAGCCAACGCTATTAGCAGCATCACTAGTCTGTTTACCTATCATGTGAGAGAGAAGCGCTAAAATTGGATTATAAATACGCGCATAATACGTTGGTATAGGTCCGGGTGATCAAAACATACCGAGTGATGCGTAAACCGTTGTTTTTCAATACTCTCCAACCAGTGAACTGTATACACTACGTATAACTGGAAAGGATTCGTAATGGTCAGTAAGTGAGGCAAATGCATTTGGTATGCAACCCGCAGTGATGTGGGCTAGCCATCTCTTTCTATCTCATACGGTACTATGACCGTATGCGTTTTGAAGTTAACTTTTTTTATTTGTAATATCTTTTTCAATTTAATTGGAACAAATTAATCAACCCGTAACTCTAGCAGTCTTAAATACATGAGATAATAATCGCAGATTTAATAAAAGTTATATTTTGTTCATATATTCCGCCTAATTAAAATTTATAGACTCTGTACTATCGCGAGCATAAAAAACGGACACACTCAAATTTGCACTAATTAAACTGGGTTTCGTAATGCCATGTCAGTACGCTTCTTATGTCAGATTAATGTCATCGTGAATTTTGACGTAAGAAATAAAAAAGACGCAATTGAATGAATTTCAGAAGGTAATAATTTAAACTCGACTACATGATAACCGCATTCGAAAAATTGCTTCTGAATTAAGTGTTGGCAAGAATACAGCGGAGAATGAAATTGATGAAACCGGAACAAATTTGCAGGTTGACAAATACTGTCAGAGTTTAGACGTCATAGGTTAACAAATACTATCAGAGTAAATGTTACGCAACTAAAATTGTTGAGAATATAAGTGCCTAATTTCACTTTGCTGTCCCCGTTTTTTATGCTCGCGATGGTACTCTCAAATTATATATTAGTAGTTATTCCTTCATTTGAAACATTTGCAGTCCAATAACTAATTGTTCTTTGTATTACTGAATTAAGGAAACGCATTCTGACATTAAAAGTAGTCCACATGATGCATCTTTCACATTTTACAATTTGTATTTATTTGAAATATGTATACATTGAGCGCGTAAAGTAAGGAAACATGACACAATGTCCCAAACGGTTTGTTATTTGAAAAATTTCGTCTATTTTTAATTATCAAAATATACATATTAAGAGGAATCACTAGAGGTAGTAGCGTACTACAAAACAACACTACATAAAACCAAACATCCTGAGCTTAATTGTGTGTTAATAATCACGTGTAATACATTAAATTATAGATAAAGGTGTATTACACCGGGTACGAATGCCACTTTTTTTCATTTGCGTTGTTGTTTTGTTTTTTACCCTTGCTAAAGAAGCCAATAATTGGTAATTTTTGTTATTTTTTTTTCCAAATCCGGACCAAACATCAATAAAGCAATATTACAACATTTTGTATTGAGCCTTCATGAACTTGTGTAAAAAAAATGACAACAAAATATGATTGTCGTAATGAATTAACCGTTGGTTTTTTGAACATGTGAATGAGACGAGAATAACATATTTTATAGTCGTACGGTGCAGCCATCTGTTGGATAAACACCACATCATTTTCTTCGACCAATCAAATTCAAATGGTACAGTCTGAAGCAGCAGCATGAATACGTAGCCAGGGGAATCACAAATATTGAATCACAAATATTTCGGCCTAACAAAAATATTGATCGCATGTTGACACGGGAGGTGTAGCGGCGCCGCGCCCGGCAAACGAAAGCCATACGAAAAATAAATTTTACCGTGCTGGTGCTACGTAGATAGCAACGACTCGCTTATAAATTAGGACAGCATGTTCTTGCGGAAGTGTATGTGATCAACATGAATTGTTGAATTTCGACCAAAATAGGCTAGAAACCGAATACGAGAAATAATTTTTTTGCCGTCCTGATGGACTCTACGCAGACAGCAAAGAGCGAGTTATAAATTAGGAGCGCATGTTCCCGCGAGGGTTTATAGCGCAGTCCCCGTACGACACACGGAACGAAGAATAATCAACAACCGCAATACCTACTTACAATGTTACAACTACTAAATAATTAATAGCAGTTAAATAAATTATTACTAAGGAAAAACAAGTAATTTAATTTTTAATCAGTCATTTATTTTTCGTCATAGAATTTCAAATATATTGGTATTTAGATTTAGAAAATAATATTAATACCAAACACTTGTCGCTTGGCAATGTATTCAGGGCAATCGCAATCTATGTAGGATGGTTGGCTTTAGTTCTACTTGTTGTACAACAGACGTAGAACAGACGCTAGAAATATGGGCAAATTAAAAAATCAGCTGCCTTTATGTGGCCCGCGTTCTAAGAAAACTAATAACTTGCGAGAGTACCTGCGGTAAGTGTATATGTAGATATTATACGTGTAGTGTAATTCTTCGCTAATTAACTTCGCTAGTTAATTTGGGCAATACTCTCTTATAGGCGTAAGCGTGCCGGATTACCATATGTGGCAAAAAACTTTTATAAAGGTGTAAAATATTTGAACATGTATCTATATAATATATAATTAATGACTTATACATATACATAAAGCTGCTTGTTTTATCGAAATCGCTATTTTTTCTCATACCTACAATTGAAATTGAAGTACGTATACTACCAAGTCTATACATAGCAATAATAATTTTGAGTAAAATTTCAAAATGCAGTACCCAACTGTATCTAGAATTAAAATAGGAATATTATATTTACTAACACCTACTTGCGTCAGCCGATAAAAATTTGAATT